>JAEIGO010000164.1:0-1200000 GCA_018903765.1 Drosophila aff. chauvacae BK-2020 | reverse complement strand
TAATTTTGTATAGTTGTATAGTTTTACGATTTGTAGTAGATCATATCGTAGTAATATGAAAGATTTTATAGGTTTGTGATGACTGCTGCTCATTCTTTAGTTTTTTATTTATTAATTATTATTATTATTATTTTTTTTTTTTTGCTGGAAAAGTCGCTGGTTGCTGGATTCTTGATTATCCGTCCACACTTAGAAAATCGATTTCTTTTTTTCCACACATTTATGACTCGACGTCACGGTCGCCATATAAGAAGTATTATAAGTCACCATATAATAAGTCACTTTAGGTTTTGGTTTTAAAATTGTTTTTATTAATTGGAGCAGGCAAGGTCCCGCTCCAATGAAAGTGGATTTGTTAATATCTTAAATTATTCATACAAAAGGTTTCTTAGCCTAATTCAGGTAGCAGCGCTGCCGGCGTAGGCTGCAGCGCTGCGACGCTTATATGCATATACATATAAGTAAGCGACGGCGAAGGGTCGCTGAGATAGGGGGAAGGTATTATGTTCACGTATGTCGCGCATGTATGAAATGCGGACTCAGCACTTAGATAGCCCATTGCAAGGGTCTTTGACTTATAAATTAAGTGCATTAATATATTTGTATTTATTGTATTTATTTATGCATAACACTGAGTACACTGTGCATTCGCTATGTGAACATACTACATCACACACACTTTTAGAAGTCCGTTTGAATTTCATGCACAGACACAGAATTCCTAGAAGGCGCCTCACGCACAAGCACAATGTGTAATTGTAGAGTTTGATACTAAATCGTTGATTTAATTTCCGTTGTTAAATTTAAAACTGGTGACTGGGCCCATAACCTATTAGTTTCCAGCCCAATAAACACAACACTTTTAGAAGTTTTAATATTGTCTTGATTCCTAGCTCGACTTATCTGCTTGAAGATCTTTTAACGAAAGGGAAGAAACTCAAAGAGGTTAAGCTCATGTGAGCAGATATGAGAGCGCAAGTATGAGTAAGCGCAACCATGAGTTGTTCAACACACATCTGTGTTTATTTTGCATTCCTTATTTAATAGGGATATTCTTTCACAAACAATAAGGCTCAGTATCCAGCAAATAAAGTTGTCACGCATCGCAAAAATGTTTATTCTTTTGAAGTGTGACCGCGCTTTCTACTCGGTGCTCGGCATTTTTTGAGGGCCAATGATGCAGTCATACTTTGTTGACAACCCGCAAAATTTGAAACAATACACACATTCATATTTTAAAATTTTTGTTTTAGATTAATAATTGTCCCAAAGCTATTGACATGCGTTCCGGCGGCTGCGCCTGCCTTGCACTGCTCATAGTACATGTCTAAGGAGTTCAGATGATTGTATTGTGAGGAGCCGATTGGCCCTCACAAATAAATAATATAAACAAATCCAAATATTGAAATAAATAATATAAATCATAATAAATAACGTAAATAACTAACATAACTAAAGATAAACCATAACCTAAATAAGAATGTAAATAAATAATAATATAATATAAATATATAATTAAATAATAATATCCAGAAAAACATAAATAATAATATCAATAATAATGGATGGATCTTACGGTAAACTTCTGGAAGAAGTGGAAAAGAACTCCGCAAGAATTTTCACGAAGCGAAGCGGAGTTGAGTTGGAGATAAGCAGTGAATTTAGACGGACGTAAAACGTAGATCGACGATCGAGTGAAAACCGCGTGTGCGGGTAAAAAAACCTGCAAAACTTGTGGACTTGTGGCCGGCGAATGCCACCCTAAATTGGATTTAGACTTTTGGAGCAAGAGGAGGATTTGGCAATGCCTGGCCCAGGACCAGCGGCGGGGCAGAGCCATTCCACACGTGGAGCCAATGTGTGTGTGCGAGCGAGCGAGATGGGTGAGTGGCAGACAGTGAACCGCAACGAGGTGGCTAGAAAGTGCGTGTGTTCTTAAAATCGTTGCGAGCCCTCGATGCGGTGGTCACCGAAGATTGCGGTCAGACTGACTCTAAGAGAAATATAAGTTCTGATTCCAACTAACCCACATTGAGAGAAATGAAAACATGAAATTATGTGAAACTAGAAAACTCGGAAAATATATATGAAAGTTGTAAAATGGCAGAAAATATGAAATGATAAAAATTATAATGGAAGTTATAAAAATGTAAAAGCGAGAACACTGAGAGAAAAATGTGGAAGTTTAAAATAATGAAAACTATGAGATTATGAAAAGTAGGAAATTATAAAAGAAGGCAAAAGGAAAGCGAGTGCACCGAGAGGAAAAAATATTTTGAGAACAAAATATAATAATAATTAAATTAAATTTAATAAATTGTTTTCTTACTAAATAAAAAGCTGGGAAAACGAAAAGCATGGCAAAAAATAGTGGAAAATATATGTTGGGAATAAGTGACGGAAAATAATAAGGAAAATAATGAAACATAATCAAACTGAGAAAAAAAAAAAGACATGAAATAATTTAAATTATATTATGCGAAATTATATCTTTGGGAAATTTTCAAATAAATATGAATGCAACTTGGCGGGGCCAGGCACAGCCGGCCGCAGGAAATTAGTAGGGCGAATCGGAAGTCGTTTGACCCCAACTGGAGAGCGAATTCTCAAATATTTCTTCCTTTCCCTCTCGGCCCTTCGGCCCCAAACATGCATGAAGGCTAATTCGTTCCTTCCCTCTGCTGCGCCCTAGCAACTTATTTTTTCGTGTAACCCGATGGCTGACAAACTCCACCCCACGTCAGACCACCCAGCCCAGCTCATCATAGTCACATTGTCCCATATCTTTATAAATTTTCTGTAGAGAGACCCTGGCAGGACTGAGTCTCTATCCCAGCCTAGAAAACTACCTCACAGTATATGGGCTCTTTTAACCAAGTGCGGGATTCGTGTTCTGTTCAGAAACATGGTTGCACCAGTGGCCATACCCATGTCCTATGCCAGTTGCATAACGAGATGCAAAAGTTGCCAATTTTCCCTTCGACAGTCCTGCATCCTTATTTTTAATTTTACTTTTTCGACCCAGTTTTTTAATGAAATTCATATAATTTCCCGATTCCCAAAATATTGTATTTGCCTATATCAAGTCAATTAGGACTGTATACGCTCTTTTAATTCGACTTTTCCAAGCATTTTTGATCATGGCGGGATCCATAGTTTGAAATATAAGGTTGTCAAATATCTCCCTTCCACTTTTTTGCTTTTTATTCAATGCTTTATAAAAAGTGTTACAGTGATCGGATTTAGTTCAAATATGCGCCGTTTTGTTCTATAATCTGTTGCCATCTAGACGGCAACTTCATAATACCTCCCTCGTAGATGCCCTCTTACTTATTTGCGAAGAACTCGGACAGCCACTTTTCACAAGCTTTTTTTGAGTTCAACTTTACACCACCAAGGGCATTCGCCATGGACAAGAACAGGTGGTAATCACTTGGCGCTATGTCCGGGCTATATGGTGGATGCGATAAAACCTCCCATCCGCGGTCCCATAGTTCTAACGCGTCACCAAAGTTGTGTGTGGCCTGGCGTTGTCCTGATGAAACACAATTCGCCCTCTGTTGATCAAAGATCGCCTCTTCTGGATGAGTGCTACCTTCAAGCGGACCAGTGTTTGGTAGTAGAGGGCCGGATTGAGCGTTTGACCATAAGGGAGCAGATGATTCCTTGCCAATTCCACCAAACACACAACAAAACCTTCCTGGTCGTCAATACAGGCTTGGCCACCGTCTGGGCCGCTTCCCCGAGTTTTGACCACGATCGTTTGCGCTCCATGTTGTTGCCTGATGTTGATTTTTCATCGCCAGTCACAATCGGCTGCAGAAACGGGTCGATTTTGTCGCGATTTAGCAACGAATAGCAGATGGAAATTCGGCCTATCATGTTTTTAGGGTTAGTTCGTGTGGCACCCAAACATCGAGCTTTTTTTTAAATCCAAGGTTATGCAAATAGTCCAAAAGACTTTCTGGCTTTTCCTTGGTTCCTCGGCAATTGAATAGGTGCTCACGTGCCGATCTGATTCCATTATTTCCATGATTCTATCGCAATGTTCGACGACAGGTCTCCCGACGCATGGTGCATCTTTGAGATCGAAATTCCCGGAACGGAACCTACCAAACCACTTTTGTGCTATACATTCCATTACAGTATCGGGCACATAAACTAAATTAATTTTTTCAGCCGCTTTGGCTGTTTTTTCGGTTTAATCGAAGAAAAATTGTAAAATGTAGCGAATTTTCTCATTGCTGGTGTCCATCTTTGACGAGCTGTCACAACGTACTGAGTCGATTAATCGAAAAACCGCCAAAGACAGACTTGTAGCGCGAATGAACACCTATCTATCCTGATCCACCAGCGCCCCCTGCGGAAAATCCAAGATAAGTACGGTTTTCCATTTTGTAACGACCCCTTTCTAGGGTCATACAAATTTTAGTATTAAACAACAATGTATATTCTCTGTAAATAGTACTAAGCAATGGTAAATCTTTTTTTTTTTTTTTTTTTTTTTAAAGCGTGACGTACGGCTCGATCGCGTTCTAGATAGACGCGTGAGAAGGAAAATATAGGAAAGAACGAGGAAAGTTAGGTTTAGGTTCATGCAACATTACGAGCTAATTCTACTAGCAATACAGTTTTAAGGCGAGGGAGGCTCTCAGTTCCCTCTATAAATTTAAAAAGACGGTTGTAATCGGCACATAAGACCCTAAAAGGTTCATGTGCCTCAAACTCCCTCCTACAGTGATTTATTGCTAAGGGGATAAAGGTTCTAGATGTTAGTCAAGGAACGTGAAAGTTAAGCTGTCCTAGCAGGTAGGGGCTCTCTACGTCACCATGAATTAGCTTGTATAGAAATACGACACCAAGCATAGTTCTACGGTTACATAGGGATGGTAGGTTAATTAATAGGAGTCTACTAGAATAAGACGGTAATCTTATGTCGGCATCCCAGGGTAAGCCACGTAGGGCGAAAATCAGAACATTTTTTTGAACAGATTCAATGCGGGCAATATGAATTCCAAATTGAGGACTCCAAACGCAAGAACCATATTCCAAAATAGGACGAACTAATGAAGTGAAAAGAGTCTTAGTTACGTAAGGGGAATCGAACTCTTTCGACCACCTTTTAATAAATCCAAGCATGCCTTTGGCCTTGTTAACCATGCAAGAAATATGTTCTGAAAACGAAAGCTTAGGATCTAGACGGACACCTAGGTCATCAACGAGAGTTATTCTTTCCAATGCACATTCATTAAGCGTATATGTTGCATACTGGGGAGTGACACGTGAAAATGTCATCAGTTTGCATTTTGAGCTGTTGAGATTTAATAAGTTAACACTACACCATGCCTGGAAGTTGTCAAGATCGGATTGTAAGTCTGACTGGCATGAGCTGTCGTTATACTGCACGCACAGTTTGACATCGTCTGCGTACATAAGTACCCTAGAGTTGGGTAGCACTAGAGGAAGGTCATTGATGAATAAGGTAAATAGCAGCGGGCCAAGATGGCTGCCTTGTGGGACGCCAGAAGTAACATTGAGGGAGTTGGAAAGAGAATTCTTGAACAGAACCTTTTGAGTCCGGTGACTCAAATAACTCTGAAGCCAATTAAGAAGATCGGTAGGAAACCCTATTAAATCGAGCTTCCTTATAAGAAGAAAATGATTAACCGAGTCAAAGGCTTTACTAAAGTCCGTATAGATCACGTCGGTCTGAAATTTACGTTGAAAGCCCCTAATCACAAATGAGGTAAGTTCCAAAAGATTTGTAGTGGTCGATCTTCGTTTCATAAATCCATGCTGACATGGAGAAATTACGGATCTGCACAAGTGCTGCAGGTGAGGAGTAATTATATTTTCAAAGAGTTTTGGAATTGCCGACAACTTAGAGATTCCTCTGTAGTTACCAGCATCCGACTTGCTACCTTTTTTATGGAGAGGAATAATAAAAGATTCCTTCCAAATAAGGGGAAATTCTGATGTTTCCAAAGATATGGTAAATAGTTTGAGAAGGGGGTTACACAGAGCCTCGGCACAATACCTGAGAACACAGCCCGGTATGCCATCGGGACCCGGTGCATAAACTGGCTTTACACGTTGAAGATCCAGACGAAGAGAGCTTTCGTCTAAGATAGGACTGAAAATTAAGTTCGATTTGGGCATAGGGAAAGAATACGTCTGGTTTGAGGAAGAATATGTAGTTTTAAAAAACTCAGCAAAGAGTTTTAATTCGACTTTTCCAAGCATTTTTGATCATGGCGGGATCCATAGTTTGAAATATAAGGTTGTCAAATATCTCCCTTCCACTTTTTTGCTTTTTATTCAATGCTTTATAAAAAGTGTTACAGTGATCGGATTTAGTTCAAATATGCGCCGTTTTGTTCTATAATCTGTTGCCATCTAGACGGCAACTTCATAATACCGTAGATGCCTATCGTAGATGCCCTCTTACTTATTTGCGAAGAACTCGGACAGCCACTTTTCACAAGCTTTTTTTGAGTTCAACTTTACACCACCAAGGGCATTCGCCATGGACAAGAACAGGTGGTAATCACTTGGCGCTATGTCCGGGCTATATGGTGGATGCGATAAAACCCTCCATCCGCGGTCCCATAGTTCTAACGCGTCACCAAAGTTGTGTGTGGCCTGGCGTTGTCCTGATGAAACACAATTCGCCCTCTGTTGATCAAAGATCGCCTCTTCTGGATGAGTGCTACCTTCAAGCGGACCAGTGTTTGGTAGTAGAGGGCCGGATTGAGCGTTTGACCATAAGGGAGCAGATGATTCCTTGCCAATTCCACCAAACACACAACAAAACCTTCCTGGTCGTCAATACAGGCTTGGCCACCGTCTGGGCCGCTTCCCCGAGTTTTGACCACGATCGTTTGCGCTCCATGTTGTTGCCTGATGTTGATTTTTCATCGCCAGTCACAATCGGCTGCAGAAACGGGTCGATTTTGTCGCGATTTAGCAACGAATAGCAGATGGAAATTCGGCCTATCATGTTTTTAGGGTTAGTTCGTGTGGCACCCAAACATCGAGCTTTTTTTTAAATCCAAGGTTATGCAAATAGTCCAAAAGACTTTCTGGCTTTTCCTTGGTTCCTCGGCAATTGAATAGATGCTCACGTGCCGATCTGATTCCATTATTTCCATGATTCTATCGCAATGTTCGACGACAGGTCTCCCGACGCATGGTGCATCTTTGAGATCGAAATTCCCGGAACGGAACCTACCAAACCACTTTTGTGCTATACATTCCATTACAGTATCGGGCACATAAACTAAATTAATTTTTTCAGCCGCTTTGGCTGTTTTTTCGGTTTAATCGAAGAAAAATTGTAAAATGTAGCGAATTTTCTCATTGCTGGTGTCCATCTTTGACGAGCTGTCACAACGTACTGAGTCGATTAATCGAAAAACCGCCAAAGACAGACTTGTAGCGCGAATGAACACCTATCTATCCTGATCCACCAGCGCCCCCTGCGGAAAATCCAAGATAAGTACGGTTTTCCATTTTGTAACGACCCCTTTCTAGGGTCATACAAATTTTAGTATTAAACAACAATGTATATTCTCTGTAAATAGTACTAAGCAATGGTAAATCTTTTTTTTTTTTTTTTTTTTTTTTAAGCGCGAGTCCCACGCCCACCTCCCGCCCAACCGACCGAGGGGCGCAGCCGTGTGACGTACGGCTCGATCGCGTTCTAGATAGACGCGTGAGAAGGAAAATATAGGAAAGAACGAGGAAAGTTAGGTTTAGGTTCATGCAACATTACGAGCTAATTCTACTAGCAATACAGTTTTAAGGCGAGGGAGGCTCTCAGTTCCCTCTATAAATTTAAAAAGACGGTTGTAATCGGCACATAAGACCCTAAAAGGTTCATGTGCCTCAAACTCCCTCCTACAGTGATTTATTGCTAAGGGGATAAAGGTTCTAGATGTTAGTCAAGGAACGTGAAAGTTAAGCTGTCCTAGCAGGTAGGGGCTCTCTACGTCACCATGAATTAGCTTGTATAGAAATACGACACCAAGCATAGTTCTACGGTTACATAGGGATGGTAGGTTAATTAATAGGAGTCTACTAGAATAAGACGGTAATCTTATGTCGGCATCCCAGGGTAAGCCATGTAGGGCGAAAATCAGAACATTTTTTGAACAGATTCAATGCGGGCAATATGAATTCCAAATTGAGGACTCCAAACGCAAGAACCATATTCCAAAATAGGACGAACTAATGAAGTGAAAAGAGTCTTAGTTACGTAAGGGGAATCGAACTCTTTCGACCACCTTTTAATAAATCCAAGCATGCCTTTGGCCTTGTTAACCATGCAAGAAATATGTTCTGAAAACGAAAGCTTAGGATCTAGACGGACACCTAGGTCATCAACGAGAGTTATTCTTTCCAATGCACATTCATTAAGCGTATATGTTGCATACTGGGGAGTGACACGTGAAAATGTCATCAGTTTGCATTTTGAGCTGTTGAGATTTAATAAGTTAACACTACACCATGCCTGGAAGTTGTCAAGATCGGATTGTAAGTCTGACTGGCATGAGCTGTCGTTATACTGCACGCACAGTTTGACATCGTCTGCGTACATAAGTACCCTAGAGTTGGGTAGCACTAGAGGAAGGTCATTGATGAATAAGGTAAATAGCAGCGGGCCAAGATGGCTGCCTTGTGGGACGCCAGAAGTAACATTGAGGGAGTTGGAAAGAGAATTCTTGAACAGAACCTTTTGAGTCCGGTGACTCAAATAACTCTGAAGCCAATTAAGAAGATCGGTAGGAAACCCTATTAAATCGAGCTTCCTTATAAGAAGAAAATGATTAACCGAGTCAAAGGCTTTACTAAAGTCCGTATAGATCACGTCGGTCTGAAATTTACGTTGGAAGCCCCTAATCACAAATGAGGTAAGTTCCAAAAGATTTGTAGTGGTCGATCTTCGTTTCATAAATCCATGCTGACATGGAGAAATTACGGATCTGCACAAGTGCTGCAGGTGAGGAGTAATTATATTTTCAAAGAGTTTTGGAATTGCCGACAACTTAGAGATTCCTCTGTAGTTACCAGCATCCGACTTGCTACCTTTTTTATGGAGAGGAATAATAAAAGATTCCTTCCAAATAAGGGGAAATTCTGATGTTTCCAAAGATATGGTAAATAGTTTGAGAAGGGGGTTACACAGAGCCTCGGCACAATACCTGAGAACACAGCCCGGTATGCCATCGGGACCCGGTGCATAAACTGGCTTTACACGTTGAAGATCCAGTCGAAGAGAGCTTTCGTCTAAGATAGGACTGAAAATTAAGTTCGATTTGGGCATAGGGAAAGAATACGTCTGGTTTGAGGAAGAATAAGAAGTTTTAAAAAACTCAGCAAAGAGATCGGCGATCGCCTGATCGCACTGAGATAGTTAGAAAAGACAGTTTTAGAACGAGTAAGTTTATATTTATTATAAAGCCTAGACTTAACATTTTTTAGGCGTGTCAGCTCCTTATTAAACCAAGGTGGTTTGCTAGAGACAGACGGATAGGTTAACGGAACACAGGATAAGAAGAACGAGTTCATGGCGCTGTAAAAAATTTCCACGGCGGCTGCCATGTCAGTGCACATGTAATGATTTGACCAATCGAATTCAGATATAAGATTATTTAGCGCATGAAAGTTAGCTTTACGAACAGCGAACCTTATTGGCTAAACAATCAGATTCGTTCTTTGCAACCGTCCCCATATCGATAGTCACTTCGAAAGTTGGATGGTAAGGATCTTCAGGTAGCGTCAATGGAGGAACTCTAACTAAGTCAACACCTAGAGGATCAGAGACGAAACAAAGATCCAATAAGCGGTTCAAGGAATTCAGGACATGGTTAACTTGAGACAAGGATATGTCGAGCAGGCCATCAATAAGGTCATGCTGTGCCATAGTCTGAAGGACATTTGACACACCATCAGATGACCAACGAGCTCCAGGTATATTGAAGTCCCCTAGCGCTACGTGTTGGGCTCGATCTGAAAGCCTGTTGGAAACGGCCTGAATTGCCGCAAGGTGTTTCCAATAAATGGGCTCCTCAGCCGATGGTGGAACATAGGAGCAAGTTAAGTAAATAAGACTACCTGGAAATGAAAGTTTAACACAAATAAATTCGATATCGGTGATATCGTCAAGGGCAACAAGTTCTGAGATGAGGGAGGAGTCTACGGCAATTAAAACTCCACCTCCACGCTGGACTAGTCGGTCAACCCTGTAAGTTGTATATTTACCCGGGAGAATCTCAGAGCTAAGGATGTCTGGCTTTAACCAGGTCTCAGTAAATACGATTACCTGGGATGCAAAAGAGAAACTGTCAGAATACAATTTCGAGAGCTTGCTGCGTAAGCCTCTAGTATTCTGATAGGAAAGTTGGAAGGAAGTGGTTAGTTTTTTGGGACTGAAGGTGTTGAGGTGGTCTTAGCGGTGGTCCTTGCGGTTTGTGGCGGTATAGGGAGGCGAACTCCGACTGGCCGCTTTTTCTTTGTTTTAGCCTCGAATTCTTTAACTACAACGTGCTCGGGCCAGAAGTCACCAGAGCAAATTGTGTCAAAGATATTCGGATTGACGCTAATCTTGAACGACGAGATGTGTCTGACATACGAAAAATTAAACTTTTCCACTTTTACATTTTCGGCTTGGGTTTTGCCTTGAATATAGGCAAGGACATCTTCCGATGCGAGGTCAGGGGCAAGCCGCGAAACAAATATTGTTTTCGATGGTGGAACAGCAGTTAGGGTCTTTGGTAACCCTAAGTTACCGACAGCCGGTAGTCCGGATGTTTTTTCGCCCTGGTCAGTCTGCGGAGTCCGAGTTTGGGACACCGCAGCGGACACAACGGAAATTACTGGCGGACCTGTTGCCATTTCCACCCCTGTACATTCGGTTACCGAATCTAGTACCGCTCCCGATCTCAAGACCATTGGGCTCGGTATCGGGGTCGGTGGCGAAGGGGTGATCCCGATGGTAGGTTGCTTCACACAGTTGCTGACGACCAGCAACAGATTTTTTGCGCTTTGGCGACTCGTTTAATAGCTTCAGACTATTAAACTGAGCGTCTAACGCTGTGAACAGATCATTCGCTTTGCGAAAATTGACCGTGAGCTCACTAAATCCGTTTCTGGTCTGCCGCATGAAGGATTTCATTTCCTTCTCAACCTCTCGACAGGACTGGCAACAATAATGTATTCCCATTTTACTGGAAATTGCATCCGCAATACGGCCCGTAAACTCGACACACTTAGCGTGTACGACCGTATCACAAAGCCAGCAATATATTCTTGGTTGGTCTGCCAAAACGGTTTTTTGTCAGTTTTTAATTCCGCATACAATATTAAAAGACATTTCCACAAACCTTAGACCACTGTGCAAAGAGGAGAACCGTCAACGCGGGTGAGCGGGAGAGTGAGAGCGATAAGGAAATAGCGAGGTCGAGAGAGCTTAGAACCGTTTAGCTGCAGCTAAACACCAACGGAACGTAAGCGGGGAGAAGAGGGATAGGCACAAAAGAGAATGCAGAAAACCGTCTTAGTACAAAAACTAAGAAGTGTAATTAAATACAAATTAAACACGAAAAAAGCTCATGCACACGAGGTAGCAAACGGCTGAAGTTTGTGACGTTCGGTCAAGCCTCAGGTAGGTCAGGGCTGGCCAGGATCATCCAGGACATTTATTTGATTCAGGAAAGTGGTGCTAGAAAAGGAAATTCCGACCCGAGTCCCAGTAATAACGCTGGTTTTAACCTTAACTAGGCTTACAATATATAAAGTTTATTGATCTTGACAGAGTAACTGTTCCCGTAGCTGGGGTGTCGATCGGTCCGGCGGCTATCGACGAGCGTCCGGGTCCTGAGGAAGGGGGCCTCGTGTCCGGGGTCCGTGGATGTTGCTTCCTGCCGTCCGGGTGGGATGATTGGGGATCCAGTGACGCGCCCCCTTGTCCTCGGAAATATGTGGTGTGGATCAATTGAGACGAGACCGTCAGTAAGGATACGTAGTATTAATGGAGGAGGACGGAACCGTCAGCAGGACGAAACCGTCAGCGAGATATTGGAGAAATGGGACGGAACCGTCAGCAGGACGAAACCGTCAGCGATGTATAAGAAGTAGGACGAAGCCGTCTGCAGGACGAAACCGTCAGCGTGTTGCGAGAAATAGGACGAAGCCGTCAGCGATATATGAGAATTAGGACGAAGCCGTCTGCAGGACGAAGCCGTCAGCGTGTTGCGAGAAATAGGACGAAGCCGTCAGCGATGTGTGAAAAATAGGACGAAGCCGTCTGCAGGACGAAACCGTCCGCGAGTTGTGAGAAATAGGACGAAACCGTCAGCGATGTATGAGAAATAGGACGAAACCGTCTGCAGGACGAAGCCGTCAGCGAGGTATGCGAGAAATAGGACGAAACAGTCTGTAGGACGAAACCGTCAGCGAGGCGTAAGAGAAATAGGACGAAACCGTCTGCAGGACGAAACCGTCAGCGAGGCGTAAGAGAAATAGGACTAAACCGTCTGCAGGACGAAACCGTCAACGAGGTATGCGAGAAATAGGACGAAACCGTCTGCAGGACGAAACCGTCAGCGAGGTATGCGAGAAATAGGACGAAACCGTCTGCAGGACGAAACCGTCAGCGAAAGACTTAGTGTTGACTTAGTATGGCGAAATAGACTTAGTATGGAGGAATAGGACGAAGCCGTCAACCGATACCTAGTGTAGTTAAGTCTTACTCCTTGTTACCGCTGCTTCCAATTCCTGAGTTGCTGCTTGCTTGTTGCGCGCTTGGTGACTTCCACCTTGGTCGACTCCGACCACCGAATGATTGCTCTGCGGCCAGCGGTCGGCTTTATATAGCGCTTGGCCGGTTTTAGTGTGCCTGCACGGGCCGTGGATTTGCCCGAGTTAGTGTGGCAGCTGTCTGGGATTTTGCCCGACTTAGTGTGGCCAGCGCCCTTGTTCGTTGGGGCGGGCGCGCGCACCGTGTTTGAATTTGAATGTCCTTATCGCTGGGTGGTTGTTTATGGGTCCGGGTTATTAGTTATTTACAGGTGTTATTATTATTTATTATTTACTTAGTTTAGTGATTATTTATTTACAGTCTGAATTGTTTATTATTTATTTAGCTTAGTTTTTATTATTTATATCCAGTTCGTGTTATTTATTATTTATTTAGTTTAGTTGTTATTATTTATATACAGTTTGTATTATTTATTTATTTATTTGTGCGCCCCGCGTCACAAGTTAAGTGAGAAGTTTTGTGATGATTTTAATAAAAACCCCGGTGGTTTAAAAAGCAAAATAACACAAAATTCGGAGCGCAAAACAAAAACACGACCATTCACTATGAAGAGAAAAGACGATCTTAATTCGCTCTCATTGCATTCCACCGATCCCGGTAGCCTCCGCGAATAACCGGAGTGTGTAGAAAATCCCGTAGCCTTCGTGATTAACCGGAGAGTCCCGAGAAGCCCTAGTGTCTCGAGGATTCCCATGATTCCCCCGCCCCTCGTTCCACAAGCTTTTTCTAGCCAGGGTAGCCAGACGGTGCTGAGCCAGAGTTGCCAGATTGCGTAGAGTTGCCAGATCGTGCAGAGTTGCCAGGGTTGCCAGATCGTTCAGAGTTGCCAGATCGTACTGAACTGCCAGGGTTGCCAGATCGTTCCGAGTTGCCGGAGTTACCAGATCGCGCAGAGTTGCCAGTTCGTGGCAAACCGGAGTTGTCAGACGGCGTTTCGAGCCGGAGTTGCCAGACGGCGAACAGCCGGGTCGAGCAGTACGACCGGTACCGACAGGTGGCGCGTTTTTCCCGCCAACGGTCGACCGCCAAGCAAGGCGATCGCCGAGTATCGCCGCCAGGGGCGTCTCTATCTTCACTACCGGCTACAGGCCGCCCAGCAGCGCGGCCGCTAGTTGGGAACTATTCCAAAATTCAGCACAACGAACGACGACCAGCGGTAGAGAGTTATGCATCAGTACTTCTGTCGGTCTCTCCGCTCCTGCATACAAAATTCCTAACTACAGGTTCCACCCTTCTATACAAATTTCTTGTGTAGGTTCCTTGGCCGCGACTGAGATCTCACCCCGGCTATAGAAACCACGTCACAGGTGGCGCCCGAGCAGGGACTTGATAGGGAGAAATACCAGGAAAATTACCATCTGTATACGGAGCGCGAAGCCTCCAGAATAGTGACATAACCTCAAAATACCGCGAAAAATAACCAAAAAAGTGAACAAAGTGCCCGCGACCGTGCAAAATACTCGAACTAACAGTCCGCACGTCCAGAACCAAGCCCACGTGCTTAGCCGCGAAACCGCCAAGTCCACGCGAGCGAGTGCCGTAGATCAGTGCCAGTGACAATAAACCATAGACACGAAGACACAACCATCCGAGAAGTGAAGACCAGTGAGAAAGACGCTTAGAACCATTTGAAAGAGGAGAAAGCCCCAGAGCAGAAACCCACAGCCATGGACGCCGACCAGAAAATGCCCGGTGAGTTCGTTCCACGTAAAGTTAAGAATCCGGGGGTCTCCACACGGTGGATCTATGGCCGACTCAAGGCCGAACTGTTATCCTTTGCTCAGGAATTCGGATTCCCTGCCGCCGGCGTCGTCGACGACCTACGTCGAAACTTTGCCACTCTAGTAAAAGATTCGGAACAGACCCAAGAAGTATGGGTCCGACTCTTTGACTTGGAGAAACGATATACACTCCGATCCAGTAGCCCGGTGCCTCGCGATGAGGACCGGGCTGGCTCCAGCGGCCACCTCGCCAGTATAAACGCCGGGCCGAACCCCGGAACCTCCCCTCGTAATCGGAATACCCCTGGTATCGTTGTTTCTGCCCCTTCTTCACTCGACACGACCCAAGAAAACTCCTCTGACCCGAGCGGCGACCGACACCGCCGCGAATACGTATGCGTGCCGGAGAGAATCCGCAAATGGGGTCTCCAATTCGACGGTTATTCTGACCCACTTGCGTTCATAGAGCAGGTAGAGAGCCGCGCAGTATCTTACGGATACAGCAGCTGGACGGGGAAACTTTCAAGGACTACATATTAGACCTTCGCATTCTCATGCGTCACGCCGGCTACACCGAAGAGCAGGAGCTGAACAGGCTCTACGAGAACATATTCCCGGAATACCAAATGTATATTCTCCGTAGCGAGTTCCGGACCATCGGGGACCTGGTCCACTTGGCCACTGAGTTCGAAGCTGTCAAGACCCGAGACCTAGGGCGCCATAATGCCAACCAAGTTTCTCTGAATATGCCTGCACAGAGTGCCACCGCTCCGACCCGAGCTCAGCCTTTGTCCCACGGGGAAAACAGCCGGGGAAATATCCTGCGCGCACCACCCGAACCCAGAGTATCAATGCCGGCTAGAGTCAACCGAGTGTCAGCGTCCGCTCCCCGCGTTGAGGTACGAGACGCATGTTGGAATTGTGGAGAGGCTGGACACCTCAGCAATGGCTGCCGAAACCCCCGCCAGTACTATTGCTGGGACTGCGGCCGCAGAGGAATACGCACGGAATACGCTGCCGGCGTCCACAACAGGGAAACGAGACGGGTCCCCGTGACCGGCGGAATCCGCCGGGGACCAACCCAGCCGAGCGCCGCCAATAAATGCACCACTGAGGATAGAAAGGGGAAGGATCGCCGCCGATGTCGATATTGGTGGACATGTGCGACTAGCCACCATCGACACAGGGGCCTCCAGGAGTTTCATAAGCCAAGACATTGCCGAAGTGGTCGAACAACCCCACCAGTTCCGAGAGATCCGCACCCAGATTAATCTGGCGGACACGTCACGAGTAGAGGTCACCAAACTACTCCTGGCGGACGTAACGCTCGCTCGCAAAACAATCTAGGTGTCTCTCCTAGTTATGCCAGCTATGCTAGAACCCCTGATCTTAGGGATGGACTTCTTGGCCGCCTTCGATGTGGGACCGCCAGTCTCACACTATCTCGGCGCCGACCCGGCCAGACATAGCACTATAGAGCGAAACACGCCAATGGAACCCGAGCCTCGACCTCGACCCCACAGACCACCCCGACCAATAGACGGCATAAGGACTTCGACCACCGAACCTCGCCTAGGCATCACTGACCACGAGATAAGACCACGGAACGAACAGAAATAACCATGGAGAACAACGAAGAGGGATCCGACAACGATTCCAACCCAGACCAGAGACACAGAGACATTATAATCCAGAGCCAGAGACACAGAGATATTATAACCGAGAGCCAGAGACCCAGAGAAATGATAACCCAGAGCCAGAGACCCAGAGTCCACGGATATCCGACCCAGGAAACCCAGAAGGCGATAGCACAATCCCGCCTCGCGTACGAGCGTTCCTCAAGGAGCAGCTGACACTATTCGAAAGCATGGCAGGAGTAGCCAACATAGCCGAGCACCGAAAAACGATGAAGGACGACCGACCGATCAAACAGCGCTATTTCCCGAAGAACCCCGCAATGCAACGAATCATCGTTCATGGTTCTGGTACGGAAGAAGACCGGCCAATGGCGAATGTGTATCGATTACCGGCAATTGAACGCGAAGTCCGTCCCGGACGCGTATCCGCTGCCGCGCATTAACCACATCCTGAACGGCTGAGGAACGCAAAGTTTATCTCTACGTTAGACCTACGCAATGGATACTGGCAAATACCCATGGCAGCCGAGAGCCGAGCATGCACCGCTTTTACAGTACCCGGACGCGGCCTGTACCAAGGGCGAGTCATGCTCTTCGGTTTGCACTCCGCCCCAGCGACCTTTCAGCGAGCCCTAGATAGCGTGATCGGGCCAGATCTTGATCCACACGCTTTCGCATACCTTGACGACATCATCGTCATAGGGGCCAGTTTAGAGGAACACATGGATAACCTACGTAAGGTGTTCGGACGCTTGAGGAAAGCGAACCTACGGATTAACCAAGAAAAGTGTTCTTTCTTCAAACGGAAGCTAGCCTATTTAGGACACATGATCAGCGACAGAGGGATACACACTGACCCAGACAAAGTAGCCGCCGTACGAAACCTGAATCCGCCGACGAGCCTGAGAGAACTGAGGAGATGCCTCGGCATGGCTTCATGGTACAGGCGTTTCGTAATAAACTTCGCGTCCGTAGTCCAACCCATGACGAACCTGCTGAAGAAGAACCAACGATAGAAGTGGGAACAAGAACAACAGGCTGCCTTTGACCTCCTCAAGAACTTACTGACAGACGCACCCGTGTTGGTATGCCCGGACTTATCCGGAAACTCGATGCCGCAGAGCTAAACTACTCTTCCACAGAGAAGGAATGCCTCGCCATCGTTTGGAGTATTCGGAAACTCCATTGTTACCTCGAGGGTTACAGGTTCGACGTGATTACCGACCACCTGGCCCTTAAGTGGCTTGATCACATCGAGAACCCAACCGGAAGGATCGCGAGATGGGCCCTAGAGCTCCAACAGTACCAATACGACGTACATTACCGACGTGGGAAGTACAATGTTGTCGCCGACGCCTTATCCCGGCAACCCCTAGAACACCTTCAGTTGCTCACCCACGACAATCAAGAGTGCCGGCGTAGGCTGCAGCGCTGCGACGCTTATATGCATTATAAGAGGTTTTATAAGTCACCATATAATAAGTCATTTTTAGGTTTTGGGTTTTAAGATTTGTTTTTATTAATTGGAGCAGGCAAGGTCCCGCTCCAATGAAAGTAGATTTGTTAATGTCTTAAATTATTCATACAAATGGTTTCTTAGCCTAATTCAGGAGCAGCGCTGCCGGCGTAGGCTGCATGTATGAAATGCGGACTTAGCACTTGGATAGCCCATTGCAAGGGTCTTTGACTTATAAATTAAGGGGTTATATACACTTGCGCGCGCGGAAAAATAGGTTTTTTTAAGATTTTTTTTGTGGAATAACAAAACAACTTGTCGTGAAACACTCAATGTATATTTATTTGTACACTTTCTGAGATTCTTCATGAAATTTTCCAAAACAAAATATTCATTTTTGTAGTTGCTGTAGGCCATAATGCAAAAACACAATTTTTCAAATATCGTCCGCGGTGACCACGATAACGAAGGATGTGCTCATCTGAACTACAAAAACAGAAAAAATTTATGTAGTTTACACCTATACGCTGTGCGTGGACGAAGGATTTTGCAAAACAAAATTTTTTAAGAAAATTATGATCGTTTTACTAAAAAAAACCGGTTTTGAACGTATACATTTTTGGTTTTTACATCAGGAAAAAAAAAAGTTTTGCCTTAAATTCAAAATCCTTCGTCCACGCACTGGCCAACATTGTTGTTAATAAGCCTGCAAAATTTCAGACTGACCGAGTTAACGGTTCTTTAGTAATCGTGGTCACCGCAACCACACTTTTTGAAAAAACAGTTTCGAGATAATCGCGTGTAAAGAATGATTCGCCGTTGACTCGTAGTGCAGATAGCGCGCTATAAATAGCTGCCAATCCGGTTATAATGCTCCGAATTTTATGATTTTTGGGGAAAACATTCTCCAAGATATGTACTTTCAGAAAATGCAATAAAAAAATTTCGATTTTTTTGACAAACGCAAGTGTATATAACCCCTTAAGTGCATTAATATATTTGTATTTATTGTATTTATTTATGCATAACACTGAGTACAGTGTGCATTCGCTATGTGAACATACTACATCTCCCTCCTTTTGAAAAATAACGTAATCTAATGGAGTTATTTTCTAATTATTATATATTTTTTGTATTTATTTGTTATTATTTAATGGTATTTTAAGTTAAATTTTAGGTTCTAGAGTATATTTATTTTTTTTGTTTTCTTTTTTATTTGTGTATTTATATTATTATTATTATTTTTTATTTATTTATTTTTTTTATTTTTTTTGTTCTTATTTTATTATTTTATTTTTTTTTCAAATGAAAATTAATTGATTTAGTAATAAAAATATACATATAATATGTTGATTAGGAAATAAAATTTTTAATCTATCTTTATGTACTTTTTGTTTCTTATTTTTATTATTTGAAATTATAATATTTTCGTTTTCCTCTATACTTTCTACCTTATATGGTCCAGTATATTTAAAATCTAACTTATGTCCGGTTTCGTTTTTAAACAAAACCTGGTCTCCTATTTTTAGTTGGATATCTTTAACTTTCCTATCATATAATTCCTTATTTTTAAGTTTGTTATCTTCTATCATTAATCTAGCTCTTTTTTAGCTACTTCTAACCTATACTTAGATTCTTTAGCGTAATCATCCACATTGTATAGTGGTTCTATTCTATCTATGCTATTAAAATGTATCGGTAAGTTCGATGATTTACCGAATACTAGCTCATATGGACAATAGTCATGTGCCATTGAGGGCGTAGTGTTAAAACAATACGTGAAATATGGGATCCAATTGTCCCAATCGGTTTTGTCTAGTGAGATATAGGACCGGATGAATTTATTTAGTGTTCTATGACTTCTTTCTACGGTTCCTAAAGTCTGATGATGGTGTGCAGTAGATGTTATGTTTTTTATATTCAAATTTTTACATAAATCTTCAATTATTGAATTTCTATATTCTGTTCCCATGTCCGTAATGAACGTCTTCATTGGACCGTACTTCAGAATAAAATCTTCAAATATAGCTTTTGCTACCGTTTTTGCACTTTTGTTTTTGATGGGTATTGTTACGAGGTATTTTGTTAAATCGCAGATTAATGTTACTGCGTATTCATTTCCTCTTTCAGATTTGGGTAGTGGACCGATCGTATCCACAATTACCCTGTCAAAAGCCATTTGTGGCGTCTCTGTTATTGTCAATGGGGTCTTTGTATGCCTTGTCGTTTTTGACTTTTGGCATTTAGGGCATTTTTTTACATAATTTGATATGTATCGGGTCATATTTTTCCAATAATAACTCCTTTTTATTTTAGCTAATGTTCTAGCTATGCCTGTATGACCTCCTTGTATCGGATCATCATGGAATATAAACAGTATTGCTTCTTTCTCTTTTTCATTATTTGATAATAGGGTCACCGGCTTGAGTAGCGCTACTCTTAGAGATTGTAATGTTTTATTGCCCAAAATTTTAAAAAGATTCTATTGAGATGGTGTCAAAGATGTTTTCGTTCGGTGCCACTTTGAGTTGGCGGATATTAAGTATACCGGCTTCTTTTTTCAAGCCTTTGAAAGAACTGGCCTAAGTCGAGAATTTCATTAGTGTACATATCGCTAACATCAATTCTTGCTATAACTTTTTTTCCACGTTTTAATAAACATAGTGAATTCGTTATTCGCAAGGTCACTACTTTTCGTACCTCGTCATTTACTATGACTTCGTATACGTTGGGCTGAGAAGCTTTGTTTCGAGTTTGCATAGGCAAATCTACTTGTTCTTTTCCTGCGCAGGAATTTTTCTGTTTACTTTGGTTTCTGGTAGTGACTTTCAGAATGGAATTTTTATTTTGCATTTCCTTCAAATCTGATATTGTTATTCTGGATAATGCATCGGCTACGTAATTGTCCTTGCCCTTCAGATATTCTACTGTAAAGTTATATTCCTCAAGTTCAAGCCTCATTCGCGTCAGCTTTGAGCTTGGATTTATCATGGAGAACAGGTATGTGAGTGGTCTGTGATCAGTTTTGTCAGTGAAATGTCTACCATAAACGTATGGTCTGAAGTAAGTTATTGCCCAAAGAATTGCTGCCAATTCTTGTTCTGTGGTGCTTTTATTACTTTCGCCCTTAGTAAACGATCTTGATGCGTTCGCAACTGGAAGCTGGAGTCCGTTTTTGATTTGAGTTAAAAGTGCTCCACATGCTTGCTTACTAGCATCCGTTATTATGCAAAATTCTTTGCTAAAATCTGGGTATTGTAATAAATTTGGATTTATTAGTGCCGATTTAAGATGTTCGAAGGCATTCTGGCAATCAGTTGACGAATGGTCAACATCTTTCTTACATATTCTTGTTATGTGACGGGAATATTCGGCGAAATTTTTGATAAAACGTCTATAGTAATTACAAAAAGCTATGAATCTTCTAGCGCTGTCCGCATCATGTGGGACTGGATAATTCTTAATGACGTCGTATTTTTTGTCGTCAGGCAAGATTCCTTTATCTGTGCATTTGTGTCCCAAAAATGTGACCTCGTGCATGAAAAATGAACATTTTTCAGGATGTAATTTTAGATTGTATGTCCTACATTTCTCAAAAACATCAGTTAAGTTTTTAAGCATATGTTTTTCGGAACAACCTATGACTATTAGATCATCCATGTAAAGGAAAGCTTGAGAAGGTTCTAATCCGGAGAATGCTATAGTCATCATTCTCTGGAATGAATTTGGCGCTATTTTTAAACCGAATGGTAATCGCGTGAAACGATATGAACCATTGTTCGTCGAGAAAGATGTTACGTCCCTTGAATTTTCTTCGAGTTCGATTTGATGGAATCCAGACATTAAGTCTAGACATGAGAAGTATTTCGCTCTTCCTAGTTGATCTAAAATATCATCAATTCTGGGTAGCGGAAATTTATCCGACAACAGTTTTTTTTTTAATTTGACTATAGGCGATTACTAGCTTCCTTTTTTTCTTATCAGAACCGGGAAGGGATTTCTTTGGAACTAACAAAAGTGGGCTATTGTATGGTGATACAGATGGTTCGACTTTTTTATTATCGATTAGCTTTTGTACCTGTACCTGTTTTCGTCTTTTTGACTATGAGGATTTCTGTAATTTTTTATGTATAACCGGTTCGTCATCAGTCAATCTTAGTTTTTGTTTATAGAAATTATTTGTTGTTATTGATTCGGTTTCGAGTCCGAATATATCACTATATCTGGTGCATATTTCTGTTAATTTTGTTTTGAATTGTGGGGGGAAGTTTTTTGTTAGTTGAGATAAGACAGTTTTTTCTCTTGCTTTGGGATTAGTTTGAACTATTTCGTAGTTCGAAAGTGTTTCATATTTTAAATCGTTAATATTTATTATTTTATCAACATTGGTTGTATTCAACAATCGGACAAATGCGTTTTTGACAGTTGCAACTGTGTTTGTAACATAAATACCATTTTGAATTTCCTGGTTGGGAATTAGTACACTATCTTCATTTGATGATATGTGAATCTTTCGGACCACTTGAGATCTTGCTGGTAGAATCATGGAATTATTACCAGAACTCTATGTTATTGGAACATAAATTGGGAAATTCAAATTTGTTGGTCTCATTATAAGCCAATCTTCGTTGGGTTTGAAGTCTAGTTGACAATTAAATTTCTTTATGAAATCAATGCCTATTATTCCATCACATGGTATTGCAAAATTCGGATCTACTATATGAAAATCAAGTGAAATTATATATTTATCTGTCTGTATCTCAATAAAAATGAACCCTTTGGTTTTTATTAATTCGTGGCCTTGAATACTGATTTTAGTATTTTCCTGAACATCATGAAATATGTCAGAATTTTCCTTTAATATTGATATATCTGCACCCGTGTCCACTAGGAACACAAGTTTTTTATTTGTTTCTATATTATAAAAAGATACAAAAGTGTTGTTACTAAGATTGATGGTATAGATTTTTTTATTTGGTATTACACATCTAAAGGGGTTTGAGAGTTTTCCGAGTTTTGAGCTACTCTCACATTGTTTCGGTTTTGGTTACCGTTATTCCTGTTATTCCTTTGTCTATAATTTCCACGACCTCTATTATAGTTATTGGTCTGGTTATTAATATTTTCGTTGTATCCGTTGTTTCTATAGTAACCATTGCCTTGGTAGTGCGCGTTATACTGAAAGGTATCACGGCCTCTACCACGAAAATTACCTCGATAGTTACCACGATAGGCCTGTCCACCGCGTGCGAATAATACTGAATTTGCATTGCCAGTCATTTCAGTACTGCATTGCATGTACTTCGTAACGGCTTCATTCATTGTATTATAATTACCGGCTTCCAGTATTGTTTTTAGCCTGCCATGCTCACAATTTTTAGTCATTGTGGCTATGGCCTCCTTTTTTGATTGATTGATTGATTTATTGGACTTCCTAACGCCACAAGTTTATAACTTATAAATTAGAGCGCTAGTCACAACGAATTACAGACAAATTTGGTGCATAAAATATTCTTAGTCTAACAATTTAATTTCTTATAATTTATAATTTATTATTATTTATATATCTATGTATTTAATTTAACTTAATCCTAACCCTAAGTCGCTTTAATTTAATTTAATTTATTGGGCTGTTTTGATTTGTGAGAGTACCTTTTCCTTAAACTGCGTCGCATTGCTAATGTTTGTAATATTATTCGGAAGATGATTCCATAATTGTATAGCATTTATAAAAAATTGTCTTTCGGAAGTCAGTGATCTGGGTCTTATGCATATTAGATTGTTTATTCGTCTAGAAGCAGTGAATGTTAATTTTTCAAATAAATAATCTGGCTCTTTCTGATAAATTAATTTGTGAAGAAATGTCAGTATTCTCAGCTTTATCCAACCATTAAGTTCTACGTCAAAAATTTTATAGGCGTAACCAGACACATGTTCCGTCCGTGGCAGATTGAATATATATCTTGCAATGCTATTAAAAACTATCTTTAGTTTATTATGGCTGATCGAATCGCAATTTGAAAAAACTTCTAATCCATAAAACAGAGAAGGGACTAAACATGTTTTTGCTATTAGCATACGAACATTTGTAGGCAGACATCCCTTAGTCATAGACAATGTTCTCAACATTCCATATATTTTTCCTACTGCCTTTGCGATGTGATCATTCCAGGTAAGTGTCCTATTAAATGTAAATCCCAGATTCACGGCTTTTTCGACATACTCCAATGGATTGTTATTAATTTGAAGTCGTCCTATATTATCTAGATTTATTTTTTTCCTACTTATTACGAGACACTTAGACTTGGATGGGTTTATGCCTAGTCCATTTTTGATTGCCCATTCATTTACTCGTGCAAGTTCACTGTTACATACATCTATACATTCACTTATTCTGTTTAAAGGACGACTCACATACATTTGAACATCATCGGCATACAAATGAACACTACAATTCGATAACACAGATGAAAGGTCATTAGCATAAAGTGTAAATAACAATGGACCAAGCACTGAACCTTGGGGGACACCACGAGTAACATTTTCAAAATC
Source organism: Drosophila aff. chauvacae BK-2020 (assembly GCA_018903765.1). Classification (NCBI taxonomy): domain Eukaryota; kingdom Metazoa; phylum Arthropoda; class Insecta; order Diptera; family Drosophilidae; genus Drosophila; species Drosophila aff. chauvacae BK-2020. Next base: position 1,175,814 of record JAEIGO010000164.1, on the reverse strand, counting down.
AGACGACACATTTGACAAAACAACAGATTGACGACGATTATTTAAGTACGAAGACACAAGCTTAACAGACGTTTTTGAAAAATAAAACATATTTCTTAGCTTTGAACATAGAATATTATGGTTGACAGTGTCAAAAGCCTTGCTATAGTCAAGTAAAACTAAAAATGTAACATTGTTATCGTCCATTTGATTCCTTATATCGTCAGTAATTTTTAAGATAGCTGTGGTACAGCTTCGATGTTTTCTAAAACCAGATTGATTATTGCTTAGCATTTCATTGTCTGTGAGGAATTTATTTATTTGTTTTGCCATTATATTTTCTAATATTTTGGAAAGGTAGGGCAGTATCGCTATAGGTCTGTAGTCATTATTTGATTTCGGAATAGGAACAATTTTTGCCGTTTTCCAGCAATCTGGAAACGTCGAGGTTGTTAGCGCCGTATTAAGGATATGTGTTAAATAAGGTAGAATCTTTGGTAAAAGGATTTTAATAAACTTCGGATTTATGTCGTCAAGTCCAGTCGCATCACTCTTAATTATATTTATTGTCTGTAGAATATCACATTGATTAACGCACATAAACCAATAAGCATTTTTGCAGTCTGTTGCAGCTTATATGCAATTTCAATAAAGATATATTCCACCGAACTACAAGCAGGATGTTTACATACAAATTTGGACTTCAGTTTTTTGTTAACATACATTGCAACACCTCCACCATGACTTTCACGATCAGAACGATACAAGTTATAGCCGTCACATTCAACTAAGACATCACTAATATTCGGGACAAACCATGTTTCAGATATACATATAACATCGATAGCTGAGTTGATAAAGAGATACCTGAATTCATCTATTTTTCTTGTCAGACTTTGAGCATTTATATGACAAATTTTTAGTCCAGATCTCTGCGTTCCGAGAATGCGCAGTACGGCACGGCTATTTAGGTTATTTTGATTTATGTTGTCCTCCATGTATCCTAATAATTTTTAAAAGTATTAGCTCCGCTCGCATTTTTACAATAATTATACGACAAATAAAGACTCCCACAATACATTTAAGCATCCTTATATAGCGACTGATTTTAAAAACTGCTAAACTTATTATATAAAAAATCAATTTAAAGGTAAAATTATGTTTAAAATTATGTTTAGGCGCGAAAAGAACTATTCTGTAAAGCTCCAACACTCGAAGCTTCTAAGGTAATGGACTCGTTACCGAGGCCCATCTCCAGATGATCCAAGTCGCCGAAACTCTGCAAGCACCTGGTGTCTCCTCCTACTCTTTCCTTCACAAATATCTCCCCTCGCCGAGTGAAAACAGCTGATAAGCGCTTTATCCGTTTGAGATGCATTGCTCGTTTGAATATTTCATACTTTGGCTTCGTCAGCTGCTCGTTGATGTATATAAACGCTGGCGAGTCTAGGCCTATGAGCTTTAAGCTTAGTTGTGTTTTGCTGTTTCGCCGGTATGCAGCCAACGCACGTAACAGCATCGCCTTATCGGTAAAGTGATCCAATTTTATAATAATAATTGGATCAACCATTGATTGTGCGGGTTGTTTCGGTCGCAATCGAAAAATGTTGCGAATTTTAGGTGGAGGAGTTAATTCGAGTGAGAAGCAGAGTGCGTGGAAAAGTGCCCTCAAGTTCTCCCCCTCCACATGCGGGACTCCATGCCAGCGCAAGTCGCATGCGATTTCGGCCTCTGCCTGCGCATTGCAGGTTGCCACTAGCCTGGCCTCGAGCTCCTCGACGCGTTTATTGCTTTGTTTGTCCTCCAGTTTCTTCTCCAGTTCTGAGACCCGCTGCTTTAACGCGCCCATCTCTCTCACCTCGTTCTCCAGTTTGGCCACAAGCTGGCATAGCTTGTCATACCTCTCGGTCATCGGCTGAAACTTCTTCTCCAGGAAGACAGTCAGACTTTCCTTAAGGTCTGCGAATTTGAGGTCAAACTTCTGCAGCAGCTGGGCATCAGAGTTCCGGAATCCGTCCTGGTCGAGCTGAGTCTCCTTCCTTGATCGCTTTGCCACGGAAGTCATATTGTTGTTGTTTTGTGTGTTTTATGTGCGCGCTTTGTGTTTATGTATGAATGTATGTATAAGCGTATGCACAGCGGTTTGGCTCGGTTTGATGTAATTGTACTTTGTTCGATTCGCACGACAATAACAAAAAGCACAGTGTTTTCGAGCTATTTGTTATTTATAAATAACAATGTTTTAAAGTGCAACTTAGTGTTTTCTCCGATATAGACGAACAGAACTATGTTAGTTTCGCAAGAAAAAAACAAAGTTTAGAGTTTTTAAACTGTATTTCGACTAATAAAGTTGTTTTAATGCGGAGTAGAAGTAAACACGTCCGTTTGACTGAAGATGTTGGACTTGGTGCTGAACTTTTCAGCATGTTCAGCCGATAAACCTTCATCAATATATGATGCTTCAAGGAGTTTCCTAAGGTGGTTAATGTCATTGGTAAATTTTTCTGCAGTTTTACCTTTCTGCATCGTTCTGGCCATTTTAGCTTTTACTACATCGGACGATTCGCCGACAATATTGGCTTCTAATATGGCAATTATCGAAGAGATAGTGGTCTCATTTTTAACCTTGTACAAGGTTGACCCGATTATTTTCGACTTAATGACCTCTACCGCTAATTCTTCAAATGGTCCTTTTGTTAAATTGACCAATCTAACGGCTGTTAAAAATCTTGCCAGATTTAATTTTTCACCGTTGAATTCGGGTATGGCGCTTGATATATCTTTGATATATGCCCGTTGGGCCGCTGAGTCGGTCATTATGGTTTCTATAGTATCTAGTAAACCTATTAATGAAACAGATTCGTCCGACTCCAATACCTCTTCCTGTGTTGTTGGTATTGTTAATACCGCGGGAATGGTAAGATCGCGCAGATCTTGTTCCTCAACATGAGCTTCTTCTGCCTCAGTTTCAGGGTCCTGAGTTTCAGGGTCCCCAGATCCTAGCTCAGTCGGCTCATAATCTTCGCCTGTTTCAAGTGTCGATTGGGTGTTCAAAATGCTTGGGATTGAAATGTCCAATTGGAATTGGTCTCTTATAGACAGCAAGTGTTTTCGAAACCTGTTAAGGAATCCCGACACTTCGGACCAATGTTTCTTGCTTAGTCTTTCTCTATTTTCGTATATTATTGCGCGTGCTTGGTTGAAACACTCTACCAAAACAGTTGCATGTTTGTTTACAGTGGCCTTTTGAATTGGCCTATTCTGTGTCAAAGATTTATACGACTTGTCGAACTGGTGCTTTATTTCGTTTAATATTTTGTACAATTCGTTCCATTCCATGCTAAAATTTGTATAGACCTTGCAGTCTTTTAATATTCAAGCTGGAATTTTAGAGAAATCGACTGCACGTATAATTGCAGTGAACACTGTCCAGAGGCCCTGGGCAGTCGGCTGGGCAACTTTTCTTTTCTTGTGGTAAATGTTTTTCTGGTGGTGGCTTAATAATTTTCTTATCACATAATGATTTTTGGAGACTTGATGTGAGAAAATCAAGCTCGCTTTGCATTTTCTGGGCAACTGCCCACGCGGGAGATGGAGAATTTGTATATAGTAGCCACTTTAAGTGCGCCACTCTTTTTTTAATTTTATTGTTCACACCCCCGCGTTTACCCATCGCATAACGCACTCGTGTGGTTTTTTTTTTTTACGAATTTTATTTTTCAAATAATATAAATAATTTAATTAATTTATGATACAAAAGTTTTATTATTATTTTTTTCTTTATTGGTTTTTATTTTTCATATATGTATATGTATATTCGTTTTTTTTTCAACAATGTAATATATTTCTGTCATAATCGTTTAGACCTTATCTAGGTCGTTTGCATGGCTTAAGGCGCTTTTCGTGATACATTTATTGTGCTTAATATAAGCTTTATATAAAATGTATGCACATAAAATTGAAACGATTATTGACAACAATATATTCGTAAGATTCGAATTCGATTGTAATTCGATCTTATTCTCAATATTTGCAGTGGAGTCCACTGCCTTATGGTCCAACATGGTTCTGATTTTATTTTTGCTTATTAATAGTATACCATTTATTAATGGTTTTTCAGCACTACTTATTGAAGTCGATACTCTATACATATAGCTTTTATATGTATATGTATATTTATTTCAAAAAGTATTACTGAATTTTATTAAGTGGCATTCAATTAAATTTTTGTGTTTATGTGATTTTATATATATTTTTTTTTTAATTTAAAAATGAAATTTTTATATAAATTTAAGTAAATTTATATTTGTATAAAAGTTTTTTTTTTCCTAGCTCGATATTCCTACTTTTTTACAATAGTCCTACCTATTATGTCGTATGGCTTTACGGGCCATACTGCTCATCGGGCAGAAAAATTCCGCTCAATGTTACAATGTGTCGTTTAAAAATAATATGCAGCGCAGTGCATCGAGGTTGGGTGTGCCACGCAGGGCAACAAAAAAAAATAATTATATTCGGCTGGTCCGGTGCTGCTGTTGCCGGGCTGGCATGCTGGTTGGCTGCAACTCTTCCTTCCTTACGTCAGCTGGGCGTCGCCGGGCAGGCACGCTGACGTTCCCTCGAAGGTGCAGGCGGCGGGTTGCCTCCCGCACTCGGTTTCTGCTGCTGCTGACCTGGGCCTATGGGCTCAGGCGGTGCCGGTGCTGGTCCTCGCACAGACTATTTATTTTCCGCTGCATATACGGATATTCTCGGCTAGTGATGCCGGGATGAGGATGTCCAGAGTATGTTTCGGTTTCAGTTTCAGTTTCAGTAGAGCCTGGAATCTTCGAATTCTATGGTCAGGCGGCGACTTTCTCCATAACGGGGCTCTCGATCTTTTGCTCAGCCACATCAGCCATTTCGATTTACTGTTGGTTTTACTTCCACAGAATGACGGAGACACGTTAAATTATGCGGTCTTGAGTTTGCAAATCACGATTCGTAGTAGATCATTTTGTATAGTTGTATAGTATCACGATTCGTAGTAGATCATATCGTAGTAATAAACGAATTGTAATTGTATGATTTTATAAGTTTGTGCTGAATGCCGCCACTTATGTCACGGTCGCCATATAAGAGGTTTTATAAGTCACCATATAATAAGTCATTTTTAGGTTTTGGGTTTTAAGATTTGTTTTTATTAATTGGAGCAGGCAAGGTCCCGGTCCAATGAAAGTAGATTTGTTAATGTATTAAATTATTCATACAAAAGGTTTCTTAGCCTAATTCAGGTAGCAGCGCTGCCGGCGTAGGCTGCAGCGCTGCGACGCTTATATGCATATACATATAAGTAAGCGACGGCGAAGGGTCGCTGAGATAGGGGGAAGGTATTATGTTCACGTATGTCGCGCATGTATGAAATGCGGACTCAGCACTTAGATAGCCCATTGCAAGGGTCTTTGACTTATAAATTAAGTGCATTAATATATTTGTATTTATTGTATTTATTTATGCATAACACTGAGTACACTGTGCATTCGCTATGTGAACATACTACAGCATATATATGTAAGACATTATAGCCTGTTTATTATTATAATTAGGTTGGATAACATAAGAATCGCGGTTTGACAATAAATTGACTGGCGACTTCTCGATTCCGCTGGCGATGGCTGCAACTTGACGACTCGACGACTTGACGACTTGACGACTTGACTCGCTGGATTTCTTCAACGCTAGTGACTCTCCTTTATTTGTTATGGTGATGATACTTCCTTAAGATATCGTATACCTATCGCTTAGCAGGCACGCTGACAACTATCGATATGCCCAACTCTACTTTACATGCGGCCATCCTGATATTCTGAGTCTGACCCAGACGACGCAGCATCATCGTTTTCTACCACATATTTCCAAAGCTTCATGTTATCAACGCTGGTCGAAATAAGAGCTGGTCCTTCACCAAATCCTGCCTTCCTAACATCGTAACGCCCATTTCGTTTCACCTTGGTTACTGTGTATGGGCCGATGAACGAACTGGCCAATTTTTTTCCCAGCCACAAATTGAGTTCGCTTAATAGCAACCAGGTCACCTTCTTTGTAGAGCCTTTCCATCACTCGGTTCTTGTCGTAGTTCCTCTTGTACGCTTTTTGGGCCTCTTGAATTTGTCTTCTTGCCTCCATTCTCATCTGGTTTCTTTCTTGATCGAAATCATTGGCAATTTCTTCCTCAAGCAATGACAACACATTATCGCTTACTTTGTTGTACATTTGTACTCCAAATAGTAACTGGAACAGGGTCTTCTTCGTCGACCAGTGGACATGTGAGTTTATAGCTCCTTGAACTTGCGCTACAAACTTATACCACTTGGACGGATCTTCAGCAGACAATTTAGCTATCATTGAGATGATGCATCTGTTTACACGTTCAAATTGTCCGTTTCCTCTTGCAACTCCTGTTGTAGTCCACACATGTTCAATTCCATTTTTCGTTATATGCTCTTAGAACTGATTTGACGTAAACGCGACTCCTCTATCGCTTATGAGACGAACTGGGTGGCCAAAGACAGCTGACCATTCCTGCAACTTTTTCACGACCTCGTCGCTTCCAGTGCTTTTTGTTGGAAATAACCACACAAACTTGGTGAACGCATCCACGGCTGCAAAGATAAACCTATACTGTTTAGAAGTTGCATCCATAGGTCCGAGATGATCAACAAGAATGGTGTGCAGTGGCTTATCTCCTTTGTCAATACAAAACAGCTGATCTTCTTTCTTTCCAACCTTTTTGTTCATCAGAATACATTTCACGCAGTTGTTGACTTACTTTTTTCTCCATATGAGGAATCCAAAACTGTTGCTGCAAGGAATGCATAGTTTGCTGCAGCGCAAAATGGCCAATATCATGTGCTTTCTTTATAATTTCGTTCTCCATTGATTTCGGGACGACTATGACCTCATTACCATCCATTACTTTGAAAAGTAATCCTCCCTTTAATTGGAAGTCCTTGTAGGGTTGCGACTTAAGAACTTCGAGGACTGCTAAGATATAGTTATCTTTCTGCTGAGCTGCCTTTATGTGAATCGAGATCTCCGACGCTACTACGAAAACATCCACCGGATAGCGACTCAGACTGTCGACGTGTTTCATTTTATCTCCAGCACGATGCTCAACTTGAAATGTGAAATCTTCAAGATACAGAATCCACTCGGATACTTCTCTTGGTACATCTTTCTTTTTCACCGTCTGAGAAAACGCTGCGCAATCGGTGAGCAACTTGAACTTGACTCCCAGTAGGTAATGGCGAAACTTCTTGACAGATAAATAGGCAGCTTTTACTTCAAGAATATAACTGTGGCGCTTTGAATCTGCTGCTGAAGCTTTCTTGCTCCAATATGCAACTGGATGAAGTTCGCCTTCGAATCTCTGCATTAATATTCCACCAAACCCATTCATAGAAGCATCAGTATGTAGTTCGGTTGGTGCTTCCCTGTTATACAACTGCAGGACAGGTTCGTTCGACAATATATCCTTTAGCTTGTTCATAGCGCTCATTTTCTCGGCTTCGAAAATAAACTCTGTGTCTTTCTTTAACAAGTTGGTTATGCGGTCGGGCTATTACTGCATACCCTCGTACAAATTTCCGAAAAAATCCTGTCAATCCTAAGAACGATTGGACATCTTTAATGTTCTTAAGTCGAGCAAACTTCTGAACCGCCTTTTTTTTTCCTTTCATGGCCAGATTTTGCCGTCCTCCACTGTGTGACCCAAAAAGTTGATCCTCTTCTCCAAAAAGGAACATTTTTTCCACTTAATGCGCAATCCATATTTAGCTGCCTCCTCCAGGACTTTCTTTAGTTTGACTACGCACTCCTCGTTTGTTTGAGCGAATATAATTATATCGTCGACGTAGATCTGCATGACATCTTCTTGTATCAAGTTTTGAAAAATGGCATTGACGAAACGGTTAAATACGGCAGGTGAGTTGCAAAATCCAAACGGTGCTTTACAGAACTCAAATAAATTCTCTTTGGTGATAAAAGCAGTGTAGCGACGACTCGACTCTTCGATCGGAACATGTAAGAAGCTTTTCTCGAGATCCATGACTGTAAATACTTTCGCCGATTGAAGCTTTTCTAGCACTTCATCAATTAAGGGTACAGGGAAACTGTCTCTGAGTACCATTCTGTTCAGCTGACGGAAATCAATACAAATTCTGTTTGTTCCGTCTTTCTTCTTTACTATAACCACTTGACTTGCGAAATTTGACGTTGACTTTCGTACTATTTCATTCTTAAGCCAATCGTCGACTTGTTCTCTTACGGCGGTCGCTTCCACAGCTGAATAACGACTTGGCTGGTGACGGAAGGGTTTTATTTTATAATAATAAAGAATTATTATTTTGAAATAGGTTGATTTTGTTCATTTATTTCTTGGGGGAGCAGCAAGAGCGCCGCTCCCCATGTCCACATTGGATCTGGTTTTAATATTGTATCTTAGGTTCTAAGTAAGCCTACGTCTCGTCGCTGCTCTGCCGGTGACGCCGGCAGCGGAGCGGCGTTCTTATATATATTTCTTATATATATTTATTTAGAGGAAGGTTTGTTATATGCGCCCATATATTTGGTCAGCGTGAGAACGCTGACTCTGCATTTGTTCCGAGCCGCCAGATGGGTGCTCATGTTACATATGCACTTAAATGTTGGAACAGAGTGCAACGACATTATAGTTGTTGTTTATACATATATGTATGTGCGCATACTACATCTCCCTCCTTTTCAAAAATAACGTAATTCTATGAAGTTATTTTATAAGGTTTTACTTTAAAGATTAATTTTTAATTAACAATGGGGATTTTTTTTTTTTTTTTTTTTTTTGTTTAATAATATATTAAATTACAAATAACATTTAAATGTAGATAAGTATTTTTGTCTTAGCATGGCCATACTAACAACAATTATGAAATAAACATTTTTAATCTATCCTTATGTACTGTTTGTCTTTTGTTTTTATTATTATTTGGTTTATATATGTTTTTGTATTTTATATGAAGTATATTGAAATTCGGAATGTAAAGTTTAAGATGTTCTGTTTTAATTGGTCGTTATAAATAAAAAATTTTTATTATTATTTATTTATTTATTTATTTTTTTTACTTTGTTGTTGTTTTTTGTTCTGGTCGTTTGGTGGTCTGCAGTATACGTTATGTTGTCAATTTTCGTATAACTGCACAAGTCATTGATTATTGAATTTTTACGTACGTAAATTAACGTCTTCATTGGACCGTACTTTAGAATAAAAGATTCGAATATTGATTTTAGCGACACTTTTTTTTTTTTTGCTATTGCCACCAAATAATTGTTAAGTCACCAATTAAAGTGACTGGATATTCATTGCCATTTTCTGACCTGGGTAGAGGACCGATCGGGTCCACTATCACTCTATCAAAGGCATTTTCTGTTGGTGAGTTGGTTAGGATCATAGTTATTTTGTATGCGTCATTGTTTTCGACGTAAGGCATTTAGGACATCTACAAATATACTCTTGTATTTCACGAGTTTATTTTTACTATGGTAGTGTCTTTTTACTTTGGCCAAAGTTTTATTTATGCCTGTATGACCTCTTTTTTTTCCCCTCAAGTCAGGCGTGTAACGCGACCCGTGCTCTCTGACTTTCGGTTCGCAGCTGAGGGGTTAATCCAGCTGTGTTCGAACGGAGCCTTCCCAGGGCCGGGCAACCCTGGGTCGGAACTAGCCTTGCCGTGGCTTAGGGGCGAAGCCACGGTGGACCACCTTCAAAGCCCCAAACCCCTCGGGCCCGCCGCGCTCGCCTCGTCGAGCAACGCGGGCGTTTATGAATATGAACACAACCAAACAACCCGCTTCGGACCTCGTGGGGGAGGTAAAACCCCAAAATAACGACGAATTCGACGAAGACGAGTTGCTGCGCTCGGACGACGAGACGCTAACTCCGTCGAGTTCGGTGGGGAATGCAAAGTCAAGCACTCCCCAAACGCAACAACAACAGAAGACAAACATCACCAAGGCGAGCCACGCCAAGGTGGAGGGTAACGACCAGCCAAAGTCGTTTTCCCACCAACAAAAGAAAGCGCAGGCCAGCAAGGCCCGCTTCATTCTGGCAAAGATAGCCAAGAACGAGGCAGAGGGCAAAGCGGACCAGCGCGATTTGAATGACAAAGCCCGATTCCAGGCCGTGATCGCGGACTTCGAGGCATACGAGAAGGAGCACCCGGAAGCGTTCCAACAGCCCCAATCGAAGCGCAACCGCTCACACGAAGTGAGTGAGAGCGCTCCGAAAAGGGCAAATGACGCCAAAGGGGCTGCCAGAGCTACATCCTTCGTCAAGCCGGCGAAGAAATTCAGCGAGGTGGCTAGAGACAGCCTAGCCATGGCACTGGTGGACGAGCTCAACGACGATGGGCGCCTGCTGTCGGAGAAGTGGGATGAGGTCGAGACCAGACTGTCTGAGATGGTAACAGACAAAATACTAGCTGAGCCAGCTGGTCCGACACCATCCTTCGACTCCTCAGACATGGTTCGGGGGCACCGGGTGATCAGGTACGACGACGAGTCTTCAAAGGACTTCCTGGCGGTATGCGTTGCTAAGATCAGCAACGCATGGAAGGGGCTTAGCCTAAAGCTCGTTCCCGCCACGGATATCCCGAGAAGGCCCAGAGCTCGCATTTGGTTGCCTAAGGGACTCTCGAGCCACGACAGGGTGCTCAAGACTCTAAGAGCCCTAAACCAGGATGTCGACATGGCTGACTGGGCCATCTTGAAGGCAGAGCGGGAGATGAGGACAAGCCAGCCGTACTTGTTCCTCATCAATAAGCAATGCCTCCCACAACTCGAGAAGAAAGACTTCAAAGTGCGATACGGTATTAGGAAGGTTAAGGTAAAAGTCTTCCTAACCGAGCCAGATGACAACCTGGAGGACGAAGTCGACGATACCAAGCAGCTGATGGACGACTTGGCTATCGACGACGACACACCCAACACCACGCCGCAATAATGCCGACTGTCGTGCAGATAAACCTGAAGCGCAGTTCTCACGCGTCAGCGAATCTCGCAGTCCTCCTCCGAGAGGAGGACATCGACATCGGCCTACTACAAGAGCCATTTACCAGGGACAGCCAAATCTCTGGTGTGGCCATTAAAGGATATATAACATTATACACAAACTCGACAGGTAGGCCGAGGGCGGGTATAATCATTAAAAACAAACTTAACGCTCTTCTACATCCTAATCTTAGCAACTCAGACCTAGCAGTGGCCAGGCTGGTAGCAGCGGATGAGACAGCCTTACTAATAGCCTCCGGGTACATGGCCCACGACGAACCAGCACCACCTGAAGCGTTCATCAGGGCGATGCAATTCGCCGAAGAGACTAAGACGACGCTTATCCTCGGGTGCGACGCCAACGCCAGGCACACACTGTGGGGAAGCAAGGAAACAAACGAGAGGGGTGAGTCTCTTTTCGAACATATTATTTGCCGTGACGTCACTATATGTAACAGAGGGGAAACGCCCACCTTCATTTTTCCGAGTACGGAGGAATTCCAAGGTTGGGAAGAGGTCCTAGACATAACGCTCCAAATGGAGTATAGCAACCACAAGGTAGGAAAATGGAGGGTTTCGCCAAAAAACTAGCGAATCGCTAGAAAGAATCAAGGACACGGCTAGGTTGTGTAAAATACTAGCCAAGAAGCACACGAGCACCACCCTTATAAACAGGCCTGACGGTACAGGAAGTACGTCAGCAGAAGAGACACTGGAGATCCTGCTGGACACACATTTCCCAGGTGGCCAGATAGAAGAAACAAGAACAGTGGAAAGCCAGATGGTGGAACACCAGCTAAGAGTCGACGAGATCGTCACCATGGAAAGAATCCAATGGGCGATAGACTCTTTCGACAAGTACAAAAGTCCGAGACCGGACGGAATCATACCAGCAATGCTGCAGACAAAAAAAGCATGCACTGGCAAATGGCTGCAAGCAATTTTCCAAGCATGCATTAAAACAGCACACATACCACTTCCATGGAAGGAAGCAATAGTAGTCTTCATACCAAAACCAGGAAGAAGAGGACACATCCAAGCCAAGGATTACAGGCCGATTAGCCTGACCTCATTCCTCATGAAAACACTGGAACGGATACTAGATATCCACATCAGAGGAAGAACGGAGAAAAGCCTTTCCGAAGCACAGCATGCATATAGGAAAGGAAGATCCACGGAGACAGCACTACACGAAGTAGTGGGATACATAGAAAAGGCAGTGACATACAAAAATTACACATTGGCAACCTTCTTAGACATAGAAGGCGCCTTCAACAACGTAAACGCAGATTCCATCCTGAGCTCCCTCAACAGGATTGGAGTTGAAGAAGGCATCAGAAAATGGATCGGCGCAATGCTAACGAGCAGAAGGATAACAGCCGAACTGAGTGGCACTCATCACACGAGATATGTGAGGAGGGGCACACCTCAGGGAGGAGTTCTGTCTCCACTGCTGTGGCTAATTAACATGGACGACATATTGGGAGAACTCAATAGCGAAGGCGTGAAAGTGGTAGCATACGCAGACGACGTAGTTCTACTCACTTCAGGACCATTTCCAGACGTCATAAGCGAACTAATGACAAGGGCGCTGAAAAAACTCAACCAATGGGCAAAAGCCTGTGGGTTGGGCATAAACCCAAGCAAAACGGAACTTATGCTCTTCACAAAGAGGACAAAGATCCCCAGATTTAGTAAACCGAAGATAGACGGTACAGAGCTAGAGCTATCACAACAAGCCAAGTATCTGGGAGTGATACTGGACACGAAGCTTCTATGGAAACAAAACATCAACGAAAGAGTGAAGAAAGCAAGCATAGCTTTCTATTCCTGTAGGAAGATGTTCGGAAAAAACTGGGGCATAAACCCCAAGACAATACTATGGCTCTACACAGCGGTTGTAAGACCCATACTTACATACGGTGCACTAGTATGGTGGCCTGCACTAACTAGGGCATACAACATCCAGAAACTCACAAGGATACAGAGATCGGCATGTGCTGGTGCCACGGGAGCACTAAGATCGTGCCCCTCAGCAGCGCTGAATGCCATTCTAAACATAATGCCGATAGAACACTTCATCAGGAACACAGCAGCCCAAAGCGCGGTACGACTGAAGGCAAGCCAGAGCTGGAAGAACTACCACACCGGGCACTGCAAGATCCTGAACGAAATAAACAATCGGCTAACAGAAAATACTGATTACATGACAACCGAAATGAGATTCGGCAATGCATACACCACAACATACCCCACAAGGGAAGAGTGGAGAAGAGGGAGTGTAACCGAGCCAGATGAGGTATCACTCTACACCGACGGTTCAAAAATGAGCGGCGGGGTAGGGGCCGGAATCTTTGCCGAAACCTGGGGGATAGAAGAGTCCTTCCACCTCCCAGGGTCAGCAACAGTGTTCCAGGCGGAGGTTCTCGGGATATTGAAAGCAGCTGAACTTTCACTGGACCGAGACCTCCGGAATACCAAGGTAAGGATATACTCGGATAGCCAAGCGGCCATCAAATCTCTCGCAACAGCCAAGACCACATCTACATTAGTGGCCAAATGCAAGGAGGCACTAAACAGACTAGCGAAAAACAACAGGGTACAGATAACCTGGGTACCCGGAACTGGCCAGGAAAGGGTCAGAAGAAATCACACTAACAGCAGATATCCAAGTATCTCTGAACACGGTGCAAGCTGAAATTCACGACCACTTCAAATCATTCGCCAGCAAGGAATGGTCGTTGAAAGCTGAGCACAGAAGATCGAAACTATGCTGGCCTGAATTCAACAGGAGAAGGACAGCGGATCTGGTCTCCAAAAGTAAATCGGATATTAGGAGGATAACGGCAGCCATCACCGGCCACTGGCCAATAGGCACGCATGCCTGTAAGATGGGCCTACCCTACAACCAACACTGCAGAAGCTGCAACGAACCGGACGAGCAGGAGACACCGGAGCACCTACTGTGTCACTGCCCGGCATTCAACCAGATAAGAGCGCGTCACTTCGGAGCACACCAACTCGGGTCACTAGGGCAAGTGGGAAGGCAGACAGTGAATGCCATCCTAGCGTACCTGAATGACACGGGCTGGTACTGAAGGGAAGCGCGGAATACCACCAAATCGAGGGTGTGGTTCAAAACGGAGCCAAGCTCTAATTGGAGGTTACTTAGCCAAGAGTAACCTCACCACTTGCACCTACCGTACCTACCATGACCTCTTTTTATTTGTTTTATTATGTAGTGTAGACAGTAAGCTTCTTCTTGGGTCACCGGGTTGAGTAGCTACTCTCAATGAATTTTATTGCCCATTATATTGAAATTATCTATTGTAACATGTACAAAGATATTTTCCCGCGGTGCCATTTGAGTTTGCATATTTTATATACCGGCTTGCATTTCAAGCCTTTGGAAAAATTGACCTAAGTCAAGGACTCCATTGGTCTATAAATCGCTAACTTCTTATCTTGCAATAATTTTCTTATCATGTTTAAAGAAACATAACATAGTTTTTTATATGCAAGGTCACTACTTTTCATACTCCGTCATTTTTAATGACGTTGGGCTTGAAGCTTTTCAGTAGATCTTGGCTAGGCAATTCTACTTTTTCTATTCGTTATTTCCCTGCGCAGGATTTCTGTCTACTTTGTTGCCTGGTAGTGACTTTCAGGTCTTTATTTGTAAGTCTTTTGGTTTAAATTTTTTATTTATTTTTTTTTTTCGTGACGTTAATATGTTTTTTTTTTTTTTTTAATTCATGCTTTATTTAGTGGGATGGGGGGGTGAGGGTAATGTACAAAGTGGGTGGGGGGTGGGTTTTGCGTATGGCTAGAAAATGGAGACGAAGCCCTCGCGGTACGGCCGCAAAGCATTGCTTCGCGAAAGCATAGCCCCCATTAGCCCGGTACGCCTCTCCTGCGCCGTTCCTCCTCCCGGAGTCTGGTCATGACCGTCGCAGCATAATTTCTCACCGCCTGCCAGTTGGCATTGCTGGCGAGCATCATATCGACCAGGTTGTCCACGCTGATCTGGTCGCCAAGGAACTCCTCCAGTCGCCTCCTCTCGCGCTCGAATTGCCCGCAGGTGAACACTACGTGCTCCGCGGTCTCCTCTGAGCCGTCTGCACACCAGACGCAGGCAGCGTTGTCCTCGTGCCCGCGCGTGTAGAGGTACCCTCTGAAGCACCCATGGCCGCTCAGGATTTGGGTCAGGAAGAAGTTAACCTGGCCGTGCTTCCTGCCGGTCCACGGCTCGAGCCTGGGAATAAGCCGGTGGGTCCACCGTCCCTTTGTAGAGGAATCCCATCGCGTTTGCCAGGATTGGAGGGTGTCTGCCTTCAATGCAGAGCGTGCCAGCTTCTTCTCCGCCGGTGGGAGTGCTCTACCGTGCAGCCGCCCGAAGAGGGTGGCCTGTTCCTTGGCCAGGAGATCTAAGGGGGGTGTCCCGGCTAGGACAAGTGCCGCCTGGTCCGACACTGATCTGAATGCGCTGCATATACGCAGAGCGGCGAGCCGGTGCGTAGCATTCATTCCTCGGCTATACGAGGGCGTCGCCATGGCGTGCGCCCAGACCGGGGCGGCGTACAGCAGGGTTGCTCTCGTCACGCTCGTTAGGAGTAGTCTACTCCCTTGTTTAGGGCCTCTACGGTTCAGCATGATCCGAGACAGCGCCCGGAAGGAAGTAGCCGCCTTAGTGCTGGCATAAGCGAGGTGCTCGCGGAACGAGAGCCTCGTATCCAGCATGACTCCCAGGTATTTGATCGCTCTGGACGATATGATCGATGCGCCACCCACCTCGATGGTTGCGGTTTCGACCTTTTTTCGGCTGCTTATCAGCACGGCTTCCGCCTTCTGCGGCGCTAGCTGCAGGCCTACGCTCGACAGCCATGAGCTGATGGCCACGATGCACGAGTTGCAGGTCTCTTCGGCACGAGATAGCATCTTATCCACGACGACCACCACAATGTCGTCGGCGAAGCCCACGAGCTCGGACCGACCGGGCAATGAGAGGCGCAGTACTCCGTCGTACATCGCGTTCCATAGTAGCGGTGCTAATATGGAACCTTGAGGTACACCGCAGGAAAGCTCAACAGTCTCAGCGCCGTCGGAGGTGGAAAACTCCAAAGTACGGTCCTTGAAGTAGCTGCTCATCGACTTCATGAGGTATGGGGGGACTCCGAAGCTGGATAGTGCCTCCATGATGCAGCTCCATCTCGCCGTGTTGAAGGCGTTGCGTACATCAAGCGTTACCACAAGGCAGTACTCTTTCGAGCCGCCTTTCCACCTCTTTCCGGCTATTGCCGCCCTGGCGATGTCCACCACCTTGGAGATGGCATTGACGGTGGATTTAGCCTTGCGGAAGCCGAACTGCGCGGCCGAGAGGTCGCCAGCTGATCGGATCGCCTCCTCTAGGCGCGTTCCAATTAAGTGCTCGAGCACCTTTCCGGCTCCGTCGATGAGGCAGATTGGTCGGAAGGATGCCGGGTCGTCCGGCGGCTTTCCGGGCTTCGGCAACAGAACCAGCCTCTGCAACTTCCACCTGGGCGGGAACACGCCCTCTGCCAAGCACCTGCTGAACAGCCCCGCAAAGAGGTCAGGCCGACACGTCAGTGCGAGCTTCAGGGCCTTATTGGGTATGTTATCGGGGCCAGCGGCCTTCGACGTCTTTACCCTTGCGGCCGCCTCCTGAATCTCATGTGCCGTGACCGGGGCAAAACATGCCAGGGAGTCGCCGGCGTCGGGGAATGTTGGGACGTCCATCGATGGGAACAGGTGTTCCACGATCCGCTTTAGGCTCTCCGGCGCGAGCGGCGCAAGTTTGCCGGGGCAGTTTATACGCTTGACGACCGTTTTGTAAGCGCTGCCCCACGGGTCGCGGTCCGCCGAATCACAAAGTTCAAGGAAACACTTGGATTTGCTCGCCCGAATAGCAGCCTTAAGTGCTCTGCGACAGGTCTGGTACTCCCGCCTTTTGTCCAGAAGGGAGGTGGTACCATACGACCGCTGGTAGCGTCGCCTGCTAACGGACGCAGTCTCTCCGCGCGTCGGCTATCGACTGATTCCACCAAAACACCGGCTCGCGGTGGCGGCTGTGGGGACTCCTGACTTGCATGCAGTCATTGCAGACCGCCTGGAGCTGCCGCATGGCATCCTCAGCCATCTGCTCAGCGGAGCCAGAGACATCCAGTCTCTCCATGCCCTCCGAGAACAGCCGTACATCCAGTGTGTCGGCCCTGTAGCTCCTCGCCGGTCTCGAGTGTGACCGTGGAGCAGGCGTCCTGTGGGGGGCCAGGTTGGTGAGTATGGCGGCATGGTCGCTAGCTGTGTAAATCCCGCTGAGCTCCCATACGCACTGGGTGGCTCTGGAGCCGCTCACAAATGTAAGGTCGACCACTGAGCCAGCACCGATCCGGGAGAACGTGTGTTGCCCCCCCGAATTACATAACATTATATGTATGTATTATATATAATAAGTCAAACTTCTTTGGTCTGTTATCGCTGTAAAGTGCTTGCCATAAATATAGTTTTGGAGATTCTTTGAATAAAGAGCACAAGCTCCATAACTTAAAAAGTAACATTCTTTTTACATAATCTAGTTATGTGCCGTGAATAGTCGGCGAAGTTTTCAATGAAACGTCTATTAAAATTGCAAAATGCAACAAATCTTCTAGCGCTATCCGCGTCATGCGGTATTGGATAATCTTTAATGACATCATTTTTTGGCAGAATTCATCTAGCTGTACGTCTATGACCGAGAAAGGTTACTTCGTACATGAAAAGTTAGCACTTTAGTGGATGTAGCTTAAGATTATGGATTCTGCATAGATTAAAATATTAATCAAATTCTTGAACATATGATTTTCCAAACAACTATTTGCTATTAGGTTATCCATGTACAAGATTGCTTCTGATGGCTGGAGGCCTGAGAATGCTAGTTTAGCCATCATTCTCTGAAAATAATTTGGCGCTATTTTAAACCCAAAGGTAGTCGCGTGAAGCGATACGAACCATTGTCCGTTGAAAAGACGTTATATTTCTTGATTACATACTTATGTGTATATTCCCCCTGAACTTACAGTTGACTGGTAAGGTTTTCAGGAGTAATGATAAGTAATAAATTGGCTAGCATTTTAGCAATAAAGGAACAGCAACTCCGGCACTTCTTCCAAAAGGCCAGTAATCGACCAAGGTTGCAAAGTAGCCTGAGGCTACTAAATGAGTACAGACTCTTTTACTCCAAAAATATTGTAAGCCTATTTAATTTTGATACTCGCCCTAACAGAGGGCGGTAAGGCTTTCTTGGATTTTAGTTTTCCGAGTCGGAATCAGAAAATGACACTCGGCTGTAGTAAAGAAATCGGTAAATTTTCCAAAATCGTGATAAAGTAATAATTGAACTTTATGTTATATAAATTTAAAAAATAAAAATTTAAATTTAATAAAAAAGTTCCGCTCAATGTTACAATTTGTTTTTTAAAATTAATTGGTGTGCCTCACAGGGCAACAAAAAAATTCTTTGGTGTGCCACACAGGGCAACAAAAAAAATAAATGTTTCTCTCCGGTTGGTCCTCTGCCTCCCGCACTTGTTGATTACCGCTGCTGATGTCCTGGCCTATGGGCTCAGGCGGTGCCGGTGCTGGTCCTCGCACAGGCTATTTATCATCTGCCTCACAGATGTTCTCAGCCAGTGATGCCGGGATGAGGAGGCTCCATCGAAGGCGCAGGGGGCGGTCTGCCTCCCACGCTCGTCTGCTGCTGCTCTTACGGTTGTTCTCGGCCGGTGATGCCGGGTTGAGGAGGCTCCAATGAAGGCGGAGGGGGCGGTCTGCCTCCCACGCTCGTCTGCTGCTGCTCACACGGATGTTCTCGGCCGGTGATGCCGGGTTGAGGAGGCTCCATCGAAGGCGCAGGGGGCGGTCTGCCTCCCACGCTCGTCTGCTGCTGCTCACACGGATGTTCTCGGTTGAGATGGCGATGGCCAGAGCAATGCCGGTGAGGAGTTGTCCAACGACGGATGGTTCTTGCATGGTTCTTTAGCTGGCTTACCATAAATACCGATAAGCGGTTGGTTCTTCAGCTTTGTCTACTTGATGCTGTAGTGGCGGTGGCTTTTTTAGATGTCTCTACTCGCCATATTATGTATTTTTAGCACTTCACACTTTGTCACATGGTGCAAGTGGTGAGGTTACTCTTGGCTAAGTAACCTCCAATTAGAGCTTAGCTCCGTTTTGAACTCCGTTTTGTCACATAATTTATATAATTTATACCAGTGACCATGTCACGGTCGCCATATAATAATAAAGAATTATTATTTTGAAATAGGTTGATTTTGTTCATTTATTTCTTGGGGGAGCAGCAAGAGCGCCGCTCCCCATGTCCACATTGGATCTGGTTTTAATATTGTATCTTAGGTTCTAAGTAAGCCTACGTCTCGTCTTATATATATTTCTTATATATATTTATTTAGAGGAAGGTTTGTTTTATGCGCCCATATATTTGGTCAGCGTGAGAACGCTGACTCTGCATTTGTTCCGAGCCGCCAGATGGGTGCTCATGTTACATATGCACTTGAATGTTGGAACAGAGTGCAACGACATTATTGTTGTTGTTTATACATATATGTATGTGCGCATACTACAATTTGCTCATCCGGTACGATCTTCATTTGTACAGGACATTCGATTGAAGATTCAGCTGGCTTGTAATTATCGACCAACGGCTGAATTTGCGGCTTGAACTGGTTGGAAACGCATATGTTATTTTCGGTCTCAACAATATTGTATATACTTAGCTCATTATGTCCAGCGATGTCTGGTCGCGCTGACACCTTGGTGAAAATGAACCCCTCCTCGTCCAGTGTTACACAAAACTTGGATGCGAAGTCAAAACCAAGCAGGGCGTCATCTTCAATGTTTTTATCCGGCACAACAACGAATTTTTGTTCAACATCAGCTCCAT
Organism: Drosophila aff. chauvacae BK-2020; assembly: GCA_018903765.1. Taxonomy (NCBI): domain Eukaryota; kingdom Metazoa; phylum Arthropoda; class Insecta; order Diptera; family Drosophilidae; genus Drosophila; species Drosophila aff. chauvacae BK-2020. Next base: position 1,155,818 of record JAEIGO010000164.1, on the reverse strand, counting down.
CGACGCACACGGCTCCCGTAAATGTACCCAGCGGCATTGTTTTTACATTTCCTAAGCCTCTCAGTACAGTGAAACACTTCTCCAGTTTCACGTCGGTCAGCTTCTTAAAAACTGAGTTGCAAACAATTGACACATCCGCTCCAGTGTCGACCAAACAATTTATTTCCAGTCCGTTCACGTTTATCGCTTTATGTCGTTTTGACGACTGAACCACCTGCACAGATCTCGATACTTGTGGACACTCTCTTGCAATATGCCCTACGCCTTCACATTTAAGGCATTTTGTATCTGACTTGCAATCCTTTCTCAGGTGCTCAACTGAGCCGCAATTAAAGCAACGAGCATTTCGGTGGCTGGCATTGGGTGTGTTTTTCTTGCCACCACTGTACGACTGGACTTGATTGGACATGCACTTGCGTTGGTATATCTCGAATTTCTCTTTAAGCTCCTGAAATTCTTTGCAGCTGCACAAGTTAAATTTGAATTCACTCGGTATATCTAACCCGTCCACAATGTATCCAATAAGGGACTCTTCGTCGATCGTTCCCTGTGCAGCTATGTTTTTCATAATCAAAACATACTCTTGGAAGCTCTCATCTTTCTTCTTCTTTCGCTCTCCTAGCTTGGCATGTAAATCAGCACTTCTCATTGTACGCCTAAACTCTCTAAAACACATTTTTCAACTGCTCAAAAATATTAACCACTTCCGAATCTTGTGCGTATTTCTGTTGATCGCTCAAGCCATATGCCTCTGCATTTTGTTCAAAGTTATTGAACCACTTTTCCACAGGAATACTCTCTCCGTCATAGTCCGGAACCACATTCGCAAAATTTTCAGCTGAAATTGTTGTTTTATTTCGCTCTCTGTCAGTGGCTTCGTCCGCTTGAATTTTCAGCGTTAGCAGCTGAATTATTTGTTGAAGACTCTCGTTACTCATCTCTTCTTCAGTTTGTATTTTCAGTTCGCTTCTTTTTCGTTGATTTTCTCCTTTTCCAACTTCTCTTCCGTACCGCGTGTGCGATCGTGTTATAGCATGTGCTCTCTCTTGCTCTCGTTCTTCGTCGCTCATGCTCATATACTCGCTCTCTTCTGACGACGTTCTGTCACTTTGAATTTCACCACGGATCGCAATAGCTTACGTTTCCAGCTAATTTGACTGGATCGAGCCTCAGATGTAAGGCTTTAGACCGGGACGAGCCCCCAAATGTAAGGCATTATAGCCCGTTTATTATTATAATTAGGTTGGATAACATAAGAATCGCGGTTTGACAATAAATTGACTGGCGACTTCTCGATTCCGCTGGCGATGGCTGCAACTTGACGACTCGACGACTCGACGACTTGACGACTTGACCGACGATTTGACCCTCCGACACACCAACTGTATGCTCGGACTTGATCCCTCGACGACTACTTGACAACTTGACATCTGGACTCTTTTCTCGATCTCGACTTGCTACTTCTATTACGCTTTCGACTCGCTGGATTTCTTCGACGCTAGTGACTCTCCTTTATTTGTTATGGTGATGATACTTCCTTAAGATATCGTAAGATATGGCAAAGGGTCGCTGAGGTAGAGGAGGTATAATGTTCACATAGTGACAGAATGGTCGCGCATGTAAGGAATGCGGACTCAGCACTTAGGTGACCCATTGCAAGGGTCTTTGACTCATAAAATAAGTGCATTAATATATTCGTATTTACTACTATTTGAACATACTACAATAGCATATGGTCAGGGGTACGTTAAACGATAATATTTCTTTGGCTTGACATTTCGCAACTCATTCACTTGTTCTTACTGTGTGTCGAATATGGAAAATTCAACAGAGCCTCAGAAAAAGGTAAGAATTTATATTTTATTCAACTTTTTAAAATGTAATTTTGATTAAATTCAATGTAATATACTCCAAATCAACGAATTTGTGAGGAGTGCCTCACCCCTATTATGTAAATATTTGTATATATAGTTAAACTTTGTCATAAGGTAGATCTAAGAGACATGGAAAGACCCACGAAGGGCACTTGTAAAATAGCTAGGAGTTAGGGAAAACCTACGCCCACCAACAACATCGACATAGCCAGTCGGGCATCACTGGCACCATCATGACGACGCCTCATCACTGGCCACATACGCCAGCAACACACGCCAGCAACACACGCCCGCGGTATACGCCCGCAACATCGCGAGCAGACGCCCGCAACACACGCCAGCAACGGCTAGCAACATTGCGAACACACACGCCCGCAACATCGACCCGAGACATCGCAAGCTGACACCAGCAACATCGCCTCTCGGAGAGAGAGACAGCCCGACCGCAAAATGTCCGAAGGGCCCACCACCACAGAAGACAGAGAACGAGCAACCCGAAAGCTCAAGAAGAGAGAGCCCCGATCGGGAAGCGCACAGGCCGAAGAGAGACGGCAAGAGCATACGCCGCGGCAGCGGAGGCCGAGACTTGGAAGCCGGCACCATGGTAAACAGGGCCGGCTCTCAGGTTTCGGAGAGCCTCGTGGATCGAAGGGTCGGCACCATGGTAAACAGGGACGGCTCTCAGATCCCGAGATCGCCCTCCGCCTTTGGCTTCGGATCAGGGCAATCGGTACCACGGTAAACGGGGCCGATTTCCCGGTTCCGCGGCTTCGCTCGGGGTCGAAGCGCCGGCACCATGGTAAACAGGGTCGGCACTAAGATCCCGGGATTCCTTCCCAGCCTCGGCTCCGGACCACGGCAACGGCACCATGGTAAACAGGGCCGGTTCCCAGTTCCGAGGCTCCGCTCCGGGATCAGGAGGCCGGGACGATGGTTACGCGCTCGACCTTCCTGACCTGGGCATCTTCCCCGACGCGGCCAGCGGCCCGGCACCATGGTAAACAGGGCCGGGTACCTGGCCACGCCTCCAATGAAGCTCCCGCCGGTAAGCTCTAGTAGGCGCTTGACCGACAGGGGGCGCTAGTGAACGTAACTGGGTAGGATGACCAAAGCTACTCGCTACGTCACGTACTTGCAAAAAGGCAGCAAATACGGTAGCACACTGTTTTGGGCTGCTGCTCCGATCCTTTGGCAAGGAGGCAGGTTTCGGACGTGAAATTCCCTCCCAGCACACCGGTGGTCTACGAGGTGGTAAAGGTCACGGAGCTGACCAACTGCCATCCCCCCCGCGTATGCGGTACACCTAGAAACGGGGCTCTGGCGACCCCCATCGGTTAAGTCGGGGAGAAACCCTCGGCCTCCGTTGGAAGCCCCGCACTGTGCAACTCAAGCCACGATCGCTACGCTCAGCGTCTGTCCCACATTGGGCGGCCGAGCGGTCTGCGTCTGCGCCACAGTGGCCGGCAGATCCATATAGCGACGACCCCCATAAAAATCCACACCGCGTCTGCGCCATAATGGCCGGCGGTCTGGTCTGCGTCTGTACCGCATCGGTCGGCAGTCTATATAACCTGGCGGGAGGTATAAAACGCAACCCGGCAGCAGGGTGAATAGCTGCACTAACAAAAGGAATGTCTGGTAATAACAACAGTACTCCAGGTGGCAACCACTCAGGTAAATTCCGCGGCTAGGGCAAGGATTCTGGAGGCCCTAACTACCATTCCACCCACCATGGCAGCGCCGGCGGCCCACTTGGCCCCATTAAACGCGACAAGTGCAAACATCAGCAGCGACTCTGAGCTGAAGGCCTTCCAAAAAGGCTCAAGGCTCAAGCGAACGCCTCCCGGTGGCGTCCCCCCGACGCCCGCGCCAGCACCGATGCCAATCCCAAATCCCCTAGGAAGCGGGGCGTCTCCCATGCCCCTGGCCAAACCCGTGAAGCCGAGTTACGCAGCGGTGACTGATGCAGGCGGGCGCAAGGAACGGTTGGTAGCCGGGACGCGGCGCCTCGTGACTGGGAGAAACCCCAGAGATGCCATAAACGCGCCATCGTCTCGGAAAGGCCCAGGCGGAGAAAGTCGGAGAAAGCAGTCAGACCGACGCAGGCGGAAGAAAAGAGACGCATTGATTCTCAGCCCCTCGGCGGAATCTTCCTACGGCGAGATACTGTGCCTGGTGACTCGCTCACAGGACGCCAGGATGAAGGCAATAGCAGAGAAGGTCACCTCGACCAGCAGGACTGCCAAAGGGGACCTACTGTTGGAGCTATCAGGCGAAGACCATGATGCCGAGAAGCTCATGGAGGGTATCGGCAGTGTGTTGGGGGACAGAATCTCCATCCGTGCAGCCACATCCGTGTGGTGCGCGACTTGGACGAGCTAGTCGGAGGAGCTCGGTGCCGTCCAGCAAGGCGAACCTGCTCATATCGCTGGGCAAGGTGAAGATTGGGTGGTGCAAGTGCCCGATCAAGGAAGTGGATTCGCGCCCGAAATGCTTTAAATGCTTGGAGGTGGGCCATATCGCCAGCAGGTGCTTGAGCTCAGTGGACAGAAGCAAGTCCTGCTTTAAGTGCGGACAAGCCGGGCAAAAAATTGCAACGTGCACTAACTCTGCGAGTTGCTTTAGTTGCGTCAGCAAAAACCTGAAGGAGGTTAACCATCAGGCTAGCAGCCGCAGTTGCCCACTGATGGCGTCGGACGGAGCGGCCCCTACAGCACAGGCATAAAGGTGGTTCAACGAAACTTGAACCACTGCGCGGCGGCACAAGACCTGCTGTCGCAGACAACGAGGGAGTGTGAAGTGGATCTGGCAGTGCTCAGCGAGCCATACAAGATAACAACCCCAACTGGGTAGCCGACAGCACGGGGAAAGCCGCCCTCTGGACGTGCGGCGTAGGTGCCACCAGACTGTCTGAGGTGTACGCTTCAAACGGGTTCATTCGGGCGAAGGTAGGCAGCTGGTGGATATATAGTGTCTACCTTGCTCCGCTGGAAGCTTTCTGCGACAGCGTGGATCGCTTGGCAACCGATGCAAGGGGCAGGTTTCCCGTTCTGATTGCGGGCGACTTTAATGCCTGGGCTGTGGACTGGGGCAGCGCATACACCAACGCCAGAGGCAGATCTCTGCTGGAAGCCATAGCGATGCTCGACATTGCGCTTTTAAACACGGTGCCGGCTCAGTGGTCGACCTCACATTCGTGAGCGGCTCAAAAGCCTCGCAGTGCTTATGGGAACTCAGCGAGGTCTATACAGCCAGCGATCATGCTGCCATCTTCACGACCTTGGCCACCCGCCTGCCGTTGGCTTCACGGTCCCACCCGCAACAGGCGAGCTACAGGGCGGACTCCTTGGATGTCCAGCTGTTCGCAACCGGAATGGAGAGCCTGGAGGTAGCTGGGGGCGCTTCGCAGATGGCAGAGGAAGCCATGAGGCAGCTCAAGACAGTGTGCGACAGCTGCATGCAGGTCAGGAGACCCCACAGTCGCCATCACGAGCCGGTGTTCTGGTGGAACCGGGCGATAGCCGATGCCCGGAGAGACTGCGTCCGTGCTAGACGACGTTACCAGCGATCGTATGGCACCCCCTCCCACCTGGACAAAAGGCAGGAGTACCAGGCCTGCGGTAGAGCGCTCAAGGCCGCTATCCGGACGAGCAAATCAAAGTGCTTCCTGGAACTCTGCGACTCGGCGGACCATGAAACGGTAGTTAAGCGCATTAACTGCTCGGGCCAGCTTGCCCCGCTCGCGACGGAGTTCACCAAGCGAATAGTGGACCACCTGTTCCCCAGGATGGACGTGCCACCATTCCCCAATGCCGGAGACTCCCTGGCAGGATTCGCTCCAGTAACGGCGCTGGAGGTACGGTCGGCGGCAGTCAGAGTAAGAGCGTCGAAGGCCGCTGGCACCGACAACATCCCCAATAGGGCCTTGAAGCTCGCTCTGTCCCTTCAGCCAGAACTGTTCGCGGAGGTGTTCAGCATCTGCCTGGCCTAGAGCACTTTCCCGCCTAAATGGAAGTCGCAGAGGCTAGTACTGCCCACAAAGATCCGTAATAGCACCGCTCTTGTGGAATGCGATGTACGACGGAGTCCTGCGTCTCCCCTTGCCCGGCCGGTCCGAGCTCGTGGGCTTCGCCGACGACATCGTGGTGGTGGTGGTTGGCAAGGTACTTCCACGGGTCGAAGCTACCTGTAACGCCTGTGTCGAGGCCATAAGCTCGTGGCTGACCAGAGTCAACCTGCAACTAGCGCCCCAAAAAACCGAAGCCGTCCTAATCAGCAGCCAGAAAAAGGTCGAGACCGCATGCATCAGGGTCGCATCCATCAGGTGCTACGATCACTTCCACGAGAGCCATAAAGTACCTGGGTGTAATGCTGGACACGAGACTCTCGTTTCGCGAGCACCTAGCGTATGCCAGCTCGAAGGCGGCCACATCACTCCAGGCCCTTTCCCGGATCATGATGAACCGCCGAGGTCCCAAGCAATGTAGCAGACTGCTCCTGACTAGTGTGATGAGAGCAACCCTGCTATACGCGGCCCCTGCCTGGGCGCACGCTATGGCGACGCCCTCGTACTGCCGGGGCATGAACTCCACGCACCGGCTTGCCGCTTTGCGTATTTGCAGCGCGTTCCGTACGGTGTCTGAGCAGGCGGCGCTGGTCTTAGCCGGGACCCCCCATTGGATCTCCTGGCCAAGGAACAGGCCACCATTTTTGGGCGGCTCCACGGAAGAGCGCTCCCCGCTGCTGAGAAGAAGCTAGCCCGCGCCGCAGCAAAGGCCAGCACCCTCCAGGAGTGGCAATCCCGCTGGGAATCATCGACCAAAGGGCGGTGGACCCATCGACTGATCCCCATGCACTATGGGGAAAATGACTACTTTATCTGGCATTTATTATTGTAAGTTAACCAAACGAGGAATTTCACTGCAGTTTTTTTTATTATGTTGCTATAGACCATTAAAAGCTATTTTAGAAAAATGGGCGTGTCAACGCCCCTTTCGCCCAAAAAATCGAAAAAAAATAATTTTCATGACATTTTTTGATATAAACTTTCAAAATTCAGTCACCTAAAAGTGTTTACGTTGCAAATAGGGTTTGGCCACGCCCCCTTCCATCCCAAAATAATGAAAAACCAGTTTTTTATTAATTTTTTAAATTACACATTCCACATTACAATTCCACATTTCTCTTACAAATGTTATCTCGGATAGCACAATACTGCTCCTTGGTCAATCCTTGATCCAAAATGAATGCCAATGCTTTATCTTTGGACGCACCTATAAGCTGATCAATGGGCTTTGTGAATCCTTCCCCTGCATGAACAAGCAAGAAAACATCAATATTTCGGAGTTTGCATAGTTCCGCTGCCTGCAGTCTTTGAGCCCTTTCACCTTTCGATTCAAATGGAAGAAGTGGCCGTACAACTGGTGTATTACTTTTTTGTTTAAAGGCAAAGTTGTAGTATCCAAATCCATTGTGAAGGTTTTCTTTCAAAGTATTTAAAAGTACTATTACATTTAAGCCAATTATACTGCAAATTTTTGCAAAATTGGTGGTTTTTTACTTTTAAAATATTTTCATCCTCATTATTGCTCTCAAGCAGTTTAAAATATCATTGAATTGCCTTCTCTCGTTCGTGCCGGCCCCTCTCGCTGTTCCACACAGCAAACAAATCTAGTGAGGTTACCTAATAGAAATTCGAATTGCGGCAAAAGAGGGAAAAAGAGGACATTAACACAAATACCAGTTAACTCAGAATTGACAACGCTACAACAAACACTTGGACGAACAGCTAAATAATGCTAAACTCTTTTAGATAATCCTTCCCAAAGTTGAAATTTGTTTATAAAAATTCAGCTTTAGAAGCGATTATAAAACGACAAAATATTAGTATACACACGCACAATTTGATAAATTTTTTATATTAAACACATAGTGAAAACCTGCGAGATTAGTGTTCATGACTTGATTTTGATATAATCGTCTTGAAGTCGCCAAAATATTAAAACAAAACTCAGTAAAAAAATTTACAAAACATAGCCGAACCTGCTTTCGATTGCAACAGCCAACTTAGCAGCTGTTATTCTCACATGGCGGTGTCAAATTTAACATTTTGAGTTTGGGCCATAACAGACTGATGTTTTCTTAATGCATTAACAGCAAATTTGTGTTAATTTAAAAACATTTAAAAAACATGCAAATGCCAGATAAAGTAGTAATTTTCCCCATAGTGCCATGTTAGAGGCGTGAGTAGTGTAATATCCTTACATCTGAGCCACCTTTGATATGCCGCTAATTGATAGGGTCATTAATTAGATAAAAAGGGTCATCTGACACATGTCACCCCCTTAAAAGGGTAGGGTAATAAAAATTGAATAGGGTCAGTGATTGAATGGTGTGAGGACACGTGAGAAACGTGTGTGGAAGCTGTACCGCCACGAAGACGCACTCGATACGACAACGAGAGCGAATGCGATCGAGCGATATCGACACGCGTTTGATCCGCGTTTTCCCACGATCGAATCAGACCCAAAAAGGGATGGAGGGTAGCACCTGTGCACGCACCTCCATCACGTGCGATCAGGTCAACAAAGCCTGTGCACACACAAGAGGAAGGGATGAAAAGGTCACTTGTGCGTGCACGAAAGGACGGGCTCATCAATGAAGAGGAAGGGAAAAGCGTGCGGCGAAAGACGGGCTTACATGCATTTCTTGAAGTCTAAAAGGAAGGGACAGTCTCAAAGACTGCATGTATTCTAAAGAATGCAAAGCATCAAAAGTCAAGGGATGTGATCTGAAACCCACACAACCCCCCTATATGAATGTAATCAACACACCACCTCATAATAAAAAAAAGGTATGTGTAGATAGCTAATTGAAGAGTTCTTAGGAAGGTTGGTAGGATAAAAATAGGATCTTAGGATCCTAGGAAAATTCTTACGGGAGTGAGCAAAAGGAAAAGTCAATTAAGCCAGGCGCCACACACCTCATAATAAAAAAAGGTATGTGCAGACAGCTAATTGAAGAGTTCTTAGGAAGGTTGATAGGATAAAAAATAGGATCCTAGGAAAATTCTTTCGAAAGTGATGAAAAGGAAAAGTCAATCAAGCCAGGCGCCACACACCTCATAATAAAAAAGGTATGTGCAGATAGATAATTGAAGAGTTCTTACGACGGTTACAGCTTACAAACAATGGGAGGGATGTGTGGTGGGATAAAAAGGAGATCTTCGAAAATTCTTTCGAAATGCTGAAAAAAAGGGAAAATTAAAAGGAAAGTCAATAAAGCCAGGCGCCGCACCCAACCGCTTAAGGAATCAACTAAGGGATGAGTCGCCGCTTCTCCCTCTCTATCTCTTAGAGGGCTAAATTTCTGTTCAATCCATTCCAGGTAAACAAAACCTAAAAATTAAGAGAATGCTGAAAAGAAAATTTTCCCAATCCCAAATAAAAAGAGTAGTTACTTTATTTTAGAAAAAGTATAATTTTATTTTCTCAAGTATAATGATCAAAAACGATGTTCTAAATTTAAATACATTTTAATAATTTTAAGACATTTGTTTGAGCGTACAGTATAGAAATGACATGCGCAAGTATCAACGCATTCGTTAACATCATTTTGAGCCCAGCAACAAGATGAGAAATGTTCGCCATATATATTAGAAACCAGTGGAAAATCACTCAACCTATTACAAAAATATTTTAAGGAGTCTTCCAAATATTTTGTGTGTTCGGGGAAATTTGTCCTTATAAATTTTCAAGAAATTGTTTATTTTTAATATAAGTTGAATGATTTCCATATTGGATGTAATATTCCTTCCGTTGTCCGCAAACATTTTTTGTTTGTTTTATATTTTTATTCCGTAGACGTCTGCTTGCTACGATTTCAAAAAATTGAATGACGAAATGTCCTACAACTTCTTAGACAATACGTTGAGTTAAACCAGTCAAAGGCGTGTATTCGACTAGACGATCATGAATGAGAAGGCAATATACCTTGGTATTCATCTCACTTGGACTAGTTAGTTCAGTTGAAATTTTAACATCAATTGGTCCCGACTTGACAGACTCATTTTGATAGGATAGGTCAACAACAACAATTGGTGCTTTGGTCTTAAATTCCGTTGGTGATAGAAGTGGACGAGATTCTCTATTGTAATAACTTTCTTGAAATCTTGCATACATGTCATACAAGACAGCAAATCGATTTTCATCATATTTAATATTCAAATCTTCGTAAGGGAAAACGTCAGAATTTAAATGAACCTTCAAATTTCTTAAATTATTTGAAATAAATTCTCCATTTAATGTAAATGCTATGATAGCAAAGCGTGGTCGTTCCCTATTTCCAGCCAGTTTCACATTCCATACGTGTTGCGTTCCTTGTACTAGCGTAGGATTAATATGCATTTCCCAACTACGAAATGATAGCGGAAGACTATCACCGCTTTTAACAACATTATACATTTTAATTTTTGCAGCATCGCTTGGAACGATATGAGGTACTTTCCAGCTAATGTTATGTATGGCGATATTATGCGTTTTCCCATCTACGGTCTTAATATACATTTCATCGGTATTTTTAGCTAGTAGGAGGATGATTTCATGTTTACAATTTAATACAACTTTCTTATAGTCTTCAGCAAATCCAATCAACATTTTCAGTGGTACTGAAAAGGTGAAATGTCCACCAGACCTGATGTTCTCTCCTCCCCCCCACCCAGCATTGAGATAATGATGACCCTCATGTTGTCCAATTGAGAGATAGTTCTTGAGTGTTGATGTAATACCAGTGAAGCGTGTCCTATCAAGTTCACATCCATTTAATTCATATCTTATTTCATCCAAAAAATTGGCCATACAATTATTTTTGAGCAAACCATCAACACCATTTGTACTGCTTGTTCCTGTATTTTTATCAATAATTTTGCTAAGAGTTCCTTCAAAGTGGAGAAAACTTTCACATGGAAGGACATATAAATCTTGGTTTTGTATTGTGATACGAACTTCATCATTTGTCTTGAAGTTTCGTTGATATGGATAATAAGTGTGGTATTCCTTTTTAATGATAGTTTCATCATTAATTGGTTTATCGAGAACGTGAAAAATTTCATTCATTTGAAACTACTTTTTTATTTTAAATCCAAGTGATTTTAAAATCAATTTATTTTTTAATGTGAGAGGAGTTCGCTTGTGAGAAGCTCCTTCAGATGATAATGATGACGGTGATGTTTTCACTTCAGCTTTTGATTTTGTAATGCTGATAAGGGGCGAAGGACAGTCTTTTTATTATAGATTATCATTCTACTGATCGTAAGTGTAAACGAATTGTTACAGTTTCCCCTCGCAAACTAATTAAATCTCCGTTCTGATCTGTAATGCGTAATTCGATAGTACTTATTTGTCTGGTGTTCACCGGTAAATAGATTAAATTAGTCGGTGTCTCACAGATTTTATATCCACAAGGGACAGTTATTCCAAACTCATGTATTACATGATTCGATCTATTACCGACATATGATCCACTAATAATGTTGCATTCCAATCTAATGGAATTTACATTTGTAATATTTATAGGATTATCCGATTTGTAAATTTCATCATTATGTGGACGTAATTTTCGTTTATTGAATCCAAATAGCTGACCAATTGATCGATCATGATTAAAATATATAGTTTCATTTTTTGTAATAACATGAACTTGAAATGTATTATTATTACATTCAATTTTGACACTATCATGAAGTTGAAACTCTTTAAGCTTATTAAATATATATTTAATAATATCATCAAACTCATATGAGCCTACTGGTATTTCAATAACTTTATTCCCAATATGAAATAGATTGTTTTTCGTATCAACATTTGGGATTGAATTGAATGTATAGAAATCAATAAGAGCACATTCATAATTCCGTTTCAGTTCAATCTGTGGGAAAAGTTTTCGTTTATAACTGAAGTATTCCCAGTTAATGCAATTGTTAACGATGTACTCATTATGAAGCTTAAGTTTAAACTGTTCAAATAATCATTATCATAGTGTAGTTATATAAATATAAATATAAATTTTATAATATAATAAATTGATCAAAGCCTTTGCGATAACGTCCAGAATTAATTTCGTCGTCTTTAGAAATTAAGAGAAAACCAAACTTGGTCTCCCAACACTTTCTTGTAATATCCATAAATGTATCAAATGTCATATCACCACACACATGATCTCTATAAATGTTTCGCATGTTTAATAAATCCTGATGGAAAACTACTAAAAAGTTGCAGTTATCTCGTACTAAATGTTTGCAAACGTGTGAATACGTTTGAGATAAGTAAAATGAATCTATGTTCATATGTCTTCCGAAAGAGAAAAAGCTTTTAATATTGTCCTGCTTCGTCGAAGCAGGAATATCATCGAAGATCATAATAGAATTCTTTTTTGCTTCTTCTGGTGATATAATGCTGTCATTTGATGAAAATGTGTAATATCCCATTCCTCGTATTGGCTTGATAAGTTTTTCCAAATACTCATTTTTAGGTTGAAATAAGCTTTTCGAAAATACATAAATATTTTTTTAAATTTGAGACCATTTGGACTTTCAATCAGGCTTAACATCACATTAGTTTTCCCACAATTTGATGGGCCGACAATTAAGGCTCTAATTGTATTCGGTAACAAAGTGCTGTGGCGTGGAGGTTTGTTCTCTCCTCCCCCACCACCCTCAATATTTCGAAATAATTTTTTTTTTTTTTTTAAAAAACATGTTATTGTGATAAGTACTTCATTCAATGACAATCTTTTGTTAATTGAGGTTCTTATAAAATGGTTAAACGTCTTTATAATATAAACAGTCATAAAGCAAATGTCAAACGGGGAACTGGTCTCATAAACAATATTATTGATGCTCTACCCTTTGAGGCTCATTTACCTGGTTATAACTTCTGTGGACCTGGTACAAAGCTAGATAAACGATTAGCTAGAGGCGATCGTGGAATTAACGGGTTAGATGAAGCGTGTAGAATTCATGATATAGAATACTCAAACAGTAAGGACTTGAGTGATCGCCATAAAGCGGACTCTGTTTTAATTAATAGGGCTTGGGATCGAGTTAAAGCAAAGGATAGTAGTATCGGGGAGAGAGCTGCAGCTTATTTTGTAACAAACATGATAAAGGCTAAGAAAAAGTTTGGAATGGGTACAAAGCAAGTGAAGAAGAAGACATTAAAAAAATCCCTTGCTTCAATAATCACGCATGCCACCAAGGAATTGAAAAAAAAAGCCGCTTGATATATTAAACGCAATAAAAGTAGCACGCAAAGCAGTAAAAAACACAATGGGATGTAAGAAAAATATAACAATTCCTCGCATTATCAATGTACCAAAAATAGGAGGCTTCCTGCCACTCGTTCCAATTTTAACAGCTCTAAGTGCTGTTGGGAGTTTGGCTTCAGGTAGTGCAGCAATAGCAAAGACTATAAACAGTGCACGCATTGCTAAAGCACAGCTGGAGGAAAACCAGAGACATAATAGAAAGCTTGAATCAGTTGCGTTCGGTAAAGGTTTATACTTGCAGCCATTTAAAAAGGGTTTTGGGATTTCTTTTTCAAAAAATAAACAAAAACAAAAACGTAGTCAAAAAAACTATTAAATGTGCTACCCAAAAGGGCATTATCCAACTTTGATATAATGAAGTTTGGCTTTAAAAATATTCCACACTTTCGAGGAGTTTATATGAAAAATGAGTTACCTAAATTCCCTCTTTATCATGAGTGTGGAATAATAAATTTAGCAGACTCTTCATCAAATGGAACGCATTGGGTAGCATATTTTAAGAAGGGATTAGATTCATTTTATTTCGACAGTTTTGGAAATTTACAGCCACCATTAGAAGTAGTTTTATATTTGGGAAAAAACCTCAGGTATAATTATCAACGATTCCAAAAATTTGGGACCTTTAACTGTGGACACTTGTGTATAAAATTCTTGCTAGACTGCGCTTCGTCTCGCTAATGTGGCTATATGTTTGCTTTTATTACGCTACGACAACCTTTCGGCGAACTGACCCTTCTTCTCACACCATTCCATTGAACTATGAGTAGGTATGAGAAGAAGAAGAAGAAGAAGAAGAAATTTGGTCCTGGACTCGGTATAAATTCAGCCAGTTCCTGGAGGAAAAATATCATTCACTGACCAGCAGTCAGCAGCAGCAGCAGCATCAGCCCAGCACCAGCCCAGAACCAGCACAAGCACCAGCTCCAGAACCAGCACAAGCACCAGCTCCAGCACCAGCTACAGCCCACCAGCACCAGCACAAGCATCAGCTACAGCTCCAGCTCTACCAGCTCCACCAGCACCAGCACAAGCATCAGCTACAGCTCCAGCTCCAGCTCCACCAGCACCAGCACCAGATCAAGCTCCAGCTCTACCACATTCACCACTCCACATCCACTATGAATAACGTTAACGCCAACACCGCATCCACCTCCACCTCAACCTTCGACAATAAGGGTAATACTACCATCATCAATTCAGCATCCAAATTACCTTGTGGTGTGACACAAGAGGATTTGGATGCCTTAATTGATGATATACAAATGGACCCCCTTATGCTTGCCTTTAACGCGTGTAGAGTTAGCAAGCTTAACTTTAATCTGCTCCCGATTAATACGGGATTTGAAATTTTGTCAGCTTCCCGCGTTAAGGGAAAATATGGAGAAAATGTAAGGATTGAGTTGGAGGCTCATTACGTTTATCTCCCAGAACGCTATAATGCAGTCGAAGATTGCATTTTAGCGTTTTTTAGTCAAAAAAGATATATTATGTATAAGTTGCCCGATGGAAATGTAGATTTCGTAGTTAAAACGTAAAAAGAAAAAAAAAATAAATAAAAAAATAATATGAACATTAAATTTTTAAAGATTTTTTATTTGGGATTGGGAAAAAATTTCTTTTACAGCATTTTTCTTTCAGTTTATTTACATTGATTTAATTTAAATAAAAACGAATAAAATAATATGAACATCAAATTTTTAAAGATTTTTTATTTGGGATTGGGAAAAAATTTCTTTTTCAGCTTTTTTCTTTCAGTTTATTTACATTGATTTAATTTTTTAAAATAAATGAATGAAAAAACATTAAATTTTAAACTTTTTTATTCGGGATATGGGAAAATTTGTTTTCAGCTTGATTTATATTTTTTTCTTTTAATGAAGGGTTAAAACCAGGTCCGATTAACTGATCAGGTTACCAGGTCTGATTAACTGATCAGGTTACCAGGTCTGATTAACTGATCAGGTTACCAGGTCTGTTTAGTTTTCTGATATAAGCTATAAATGTAATTGAATTATGATTTAATTTTCATTACATTTTTCAATCGCAAAGGAGTAATATCCACTTGCTTCCAAAATTTTGTTTCACAAATTTAACATAATGAATGAGCAAATTTTAAATCAATTGACAAAAAGTCGAAATGCTCTAAAGAAAAAATTTTCAGAATTAAAACAAAATCAAACTCGAAATATTATGGGACTTGAAGAAACATTTAAACCTATAACTAATCCATTACATGAACTTGTTAATGATAATAAAAAACTATATGATATATTACCTAAGGATTATAAAAATATAAAGACAGAAAAAAAAACTAAACAAAACAATTATTCATTAAACATTGATACACCACAAAAGAAGAGGAAACTTTCATTTAACAATATAAATAAACAAAACTCGACTCCTAAATATAATGATGTCCACAAATCATATGATTGGGGGAATGATTATGATCATGATGATGAAGATGATGATGATGATATATTCTATTCTCAATCAGCTATAGAGGAGGAGGAGGAGGAGGAGGAGGAGGGCGAGGATGAGAGGCATAAGGAGGACTCTTTCGCTCCTACCACATCAGCTGTGAATACAAGTCAACAACCTTTTCACACATCACCGTCAATATCGGAGGAGACTTCAAAAAATTTCAACATTAGTGAACTGGCCCGAGAACGGGTTTTGGATAAGACATATGGTCCTAGAAAAAATGGAGATGGAAAATTAATGCTTGGGAGTAGCCATATAAGTGTTTCCAACAATAGAATAGAATTTGAAGATGGTGAAAACTGGCAGCTTACAAATGGTCTATATTCTTTAATATGTCATCACATACCACAAAACTATAACTCTGATGAATTGGAAATTTATAGACAAATTTTAGTAAAAACGAATGTCTATCGAAGAAACTTTCATCCAAATGGACAGGTGAAAGGAACAAGGGCATTGAAGTATTCGGAAATTATTAAGCCGCTCTTAGCTAAATCTCCGATTGCCGAATCTACACCAAAACAAACTAAAAAAATGATAACAGGGACTGGTTTCATGAGACTTGAGATGACAAAGCCAAATTTCGTATACTGGGACAATGCAAATGAATTAGTCCAACGATTACAGCTATTAATTGGATCACAGTCTTCAGGAAATATGTCCCATTCAAATGAAATTACATCTATAATTGAAGAATTGAGAGAGGCTCAAATAATACATTAATATAGTATATATTTAGAGATTAAAAATAAAATAAGGTTATTAACATAATGTCTGTTGACAAGTTTGGACGCTATTTACATGAAAAGCAGAACTCTAATCAGCTTAAACGATATGAGAAAACTGCACCAGGACTTTACTTAGACAGCGATGGAAATTTTAATTTACAAAGAAGACGTTTAAAAATGCTGGCTTTCCAAAGGAAAATGGAGATATCGTAGTTAAAGAATATGTTGATAAAGCCATTCACGAGTTGACAATATCTTTATCATCATTGAATATCAAATATCGAGAAGAAATCGATCAAAGCTTTGATGGGCTAGAGGCTATTGATGTTGATACTTCGGGAAATTTTAGTATTCAAGGTTTGAAAAATGGTAAAGAATCTGACGAAAAAGCTACTAAAGACTATGTTGATCAATCTATAGAGAGACTAAGAGATTCAATTATTTCACATCGAAATGAATTAATTGTGTCTTTACCTGATATTAAAACAGCGGATATTGAAGATCGATTGGACCGACTTGAGATTGTTATCTCAAGCATTATTGAAAAAATTAGTTTTTTAAAATAATTTATTAGTCTTCACAATATTAAAATAAATTAATAATAAGTTATTACTTAAATATGAGTAGACGGGGTATTATTAATGAATTACACGCTCCATCGCGTAAACATTTTTTACGTCGTAGGGTAATTATGAAGGGAATTGATAATTTATTTCAAGTTGACTTAGTGGAAATGGGAAAATATTCAACCTCAAATAATGGATATCGCTACCTGCTAACTGTAATCGATACATTTTCCAAATTTGCTTGGGGTGAAGCGATTAAAACAAAAAGTGCAAGAGATGTTACTGAGGCTATGGAAAAAGTATTTAAGAATGGTGGTAGAGTCCCCGCAAATCTTCAAACAGATGATGGGAAAGAGTTCTTTAACACCCAATTTAATGCATTAATGAAGCGTTATAAAATTAATCATTATTCAACATTTAGTGCACTAAAGGCTTCAATTGTTGAACGATTTAATAGAACATTAAAAGAACTCATGTGGAGAGAATTCAGTTTTAATGGAACATACAAGTGGATTGATATGTATAAACGTCTTATTTCAGTTTATAACAATACAAGACATAGAACAATAAAAATGGCCCCTATTAGTGTGAATATTAGGAATGAGAAACATATTTTGGATACTGTATATAATAACAAAAAACTATTTACAGGAAGCAAACTAAAGATTGGAAATAATGTACGTATTAGTAAATATAAAGGAATTTTCGAAAAATCTTATACAGCAAATTGGAGCACAGAAATCTTTAGAATTATCAAAGTAAAAAATACTTATCCTGTTACATACTTACTTGAAGATTTAAATGGTAACCCCATTATGGGGGGGTTTTATAAGGAAGAACTGAAAAAAACTCGTTTTCCTGATGAATACCTAGTGGAAAAAGTAT
This sequence comes from Drosophila aff. chauvacae BK-2020, assembly GCA_018903765.1. Lineage (NCBI taxonomy): Eukaryota > Metazoa > Arthropoda > Insecta > Diptera > Drosophilidae > Drosophila > Drosophila aff. chauvacae BK-2020. The sequence continues at coordinate 1,137,959 of JAEIGO010000164.1, read as the reverse complement.
TGAAAAGAAGAGGTAATAGAGCTCTTGTGCGTTGGCTCAATTTCCCAAAAACTGATGACAGTTGGATTGATGAATCCCAAATTTTATAATAAATTAAACACATGTTTAAATTTTATTTTATTTTATTTATTTATTTTATTTTTTATTTTTTTTTATTTTATTTTTTTTTTTTTTCCAAGTATTTGTCTTAACTATTATATACATTATATATATATATATATCTTAGATTTAAACATTTTTCAATAAATTATTATATTATAAACTAAAATAAATTGTTTTATTTTTTTAAATTATTTTATATAGCTACATATTATTATATATACATTTTTATACTATACAATTATTATATATATATATATATATATTTTTTTTTTTTTTTTTTTTTTTTTTTTCTCATTCCTGTCTTATTTTCTTGGCATAGTAATCTGAACTGTAATGTATTATTAAATCTACAAAATGATTGGTAATCGCACTTTCATTTTCATCCAACTTTCTTTTTAGACTAGCCTTTTTACTATCACTACTAGAGCTCTCCATTTGGCTGTGCCAAACCTTTCCTTGAGCATCCAAAGTTGCCATTGCACTTTTTATTTCATTTTCTATTATTTTATAATGTCCTATTGCTAGAGTTGAAACTCCATCATCACAGATGAATCTTTTATCATCTTTATTATCTAATGTAACTTTACAAATTTTTAATGTACTTATTTCATGTCCTCTAGACCTAAACATATACATACTATCACGCTCTTGCTGGCCAGTAAATAAACAATTTTTATACCCCTCAAATGTTATTTTTGCTAAACAACTACGTTTTATTCCCTTATTTTTTTTAATACATTTCAGAGGCTGACTTCCTGCATTTTCAGATGTGTATGCATACATCTTTGAACGTAAGCCTACAAACTCTGTCATAGACATTCCATTCAATTCATCTTTGAAAAAACCTAACCGCTTCTTATTACACTGTTTGAAATTATATTTCATTGCTAATTCATCTGGATAATCGGATGTATCGAATTTATATTCAACATCATTTCTAATGTCTGCATATAAATCCTCAGTTTTAATCGAATAAATAAATGAATCAGTATCCATATAATTTAGTTTAAGTGCATTCGAAAATTTTGGTTTCATGTACGAATAATGGAAATCGTACATTTTCCATTTAGATAATTCTAAAACAACGAAACCTAAATACAGCGGTTTATTACAAACGTTACGCAATTTCTTCAACTGAATAGCATATAGTTTGTCACTAAATTTACTAAAGCTATGGAAATTTGACCTACTAATAAGATCCCTTGCACATAATCGCGGGCGTCCCCCTTGTGGACCACTGGGTGGGGCTTCCCATTCCGTTACTAGACGTACATCAACATGCTTTTCTGTGTTTTCGAGACATTTTCCGTATATACTATTGTTTAACAGTTTGAAGAAGTCTTTTTCGAAAGCATTTTTAGCCCTGGTCCTATGCTCAGTGTTGATATCAATATATTTTTTCAACCAGGGCTTTTGCTTAAACTGGATGATGGAGTGAATTTTTTTTAGCTTCAAACCATTCATCAAACACTGTTGTAGGGTTTTATAATGAATTATATATTTCTCCTTGTTACGGAGATCAGCTATAAGCTTCTTAACTTTTGAAGTTGAAGAGGGAAGCTTGTTTGCAGGACAGAAAGGGAGATCATTATGTAGGTCGTGTAATTCATATGGATATTCTAAGTCAACCTCTAAAATATATCCATACTCACTATCCTCGCCAATGTTTTCAACATTAAACGAAAGAATAGAATCTTTTTCTAACCACTTAAACTCCCCATAGGGTAAGGACTCGGACATGGCCCAACCATACAAATTATTTGCATCCACATACATTAAATATTCTGATTCTTTAGAAGAATCAAAATCTTTAAGGTACTTGTGGTTTGCCTTGGTATATCGATGACTGCTTTGCACTAACCCCCTCGAATACCACACTGAATAAATCTGATCATATCAATATCTGTGAGTAATTCGAGGGAAATTTGCGTTGTCTTAAGCATTGCATCCCAAGACAAACTAGGAATAGTAAAATAATGAGCAGGATCGAGCTCATGTATTTCTAAACAAATTCCCCTAAAGTTTTGGAAAACATCAGACAACAACAACACATCAGTTTTCAAATAAAGTTCTAGGTAGTCCTTAAGTGTTTGACACTTGAAATGAACCCAGACTCTACATGCGTGTGCATAATCAGCCTCTGAACATTCTGTTTCATTTAAATGACTATAAAAATCTTCACGCGGTGGGAGAGAAGTCTCATCTAGTCTTTCAACAGATTTTAAATACTCATATGGAAAAACACCTTTCCTACGAAGAAGTGAAAAATCTTCTCTATTAGGATACTGGGATTTTAAAACATTTAAATGATCATCATTTAAATTACTGGCCAGAGTGTCTAGACTAGAGGACATGAAACGGAAGGAGTCTAAAAATCTTATTTCTAATGTATTATTTTCTACGGGGACATATTTAGAAACTGAAATATATAATTCCTTATTCACTGGAATTACTTTAATGGGGCCTTCAGTTTCCCCAAGCTCTTTTAAAAACAAATGGCTGTCGTATTTCGAAAAATTGTGGAAGAAGACCGGAATAAAATCACTTGTTCTAAATTTGAGGTTGCATTCATTATGAGCTGCACCTCGAAATCTACCTGTGAAATGACAGTGATCTCTCACTCTGTCATTACCTAATTCTCGCTTACAAATATGACAATTAATTGCAAAATTAAAATTTAAAACGTCTACTTGTGTCATTTGTAAAGGGACTGGTAATATCATATGATTTGAATATAACTCGGACAAATCGGACGTTAGACTATTAATGAAAGTGCGACTCACATTCGGACCTGTATTTAAAACAAACTTATCAAATCTAGAATCAAATACACACTTTATGTAGTATGCAAATGATATTGGTACATGAGTATTTATTGTTTCTGTCTTATCACTTACTATTACTGATGACGGCTCCAGTATACATTCAAAGTCAGCATAGACTATGAATGGTACCTCCAGTTGACGTTGATAATTCGTGAACTCCAGCTTTGATGCATCACGATGTGGTGCTTCCGTCACTATATTGCTGCATAGTCGAACATGTTCCTCAGCCCTTTGGTCGTTCGTCGAATAGCACAAACATCTATTACAGAAAAGTCGTGCAATTCTTTCCTGTCCCATTTGTGCTGAGAGTAATCTGTAAATAAAAATAAAAAAATTGAGTTAGTACATTTGATTTTATTTATTTTTATATTTTTTTAATTAATTAATTTATTTATTTTATTATATTATTTTTATTTTTATTATTATTTTTTTTTTGTTTATTATTTTTATTTTCTTTTTTTTTCTAATACTTACTTTGACATGGACTTTATCCACACAAAATGTCCCTTGGCATTGGCAGTTGGTCCATCAACATATAATAAATTAATGTGGAAGTCCCTTTCCACAGCTTCCCAATAAAGTGGTCCAAATACTTTATTATCCGCCTCACAATAGCCGAACACATTTAAACTTATGTGTTGGTTTTGATCTGTGGATTTATAAATTTCACTTATCTCCATTGTGAAATTCAATCCCGTGAAATCAAATTGTATTAAGCCTTGAATATCAATAACTTCATCGGCTATGTTCACTCCATATGAGGTGCATCGCTGTGGCTTTTTGCTTTTTGAAAAGTGGGATAGTATAGCCCACTTGAAGCAGTATTCATCCTCATTTTGCACATTTATTACTGCATTTTTATTTTGCAGTTTTTTGGGGAGTACAAAATGACTCGAGTCTTTTAATGGATCACATTTCAACATATTTAATTCCACTCTGATGATGCGAGTTAGCGTCCACCCGCTATCCCTTTCCTGGAACTCGCTCATTTTTGATTCAATTTCTTGTTTGTGGAAATCAAAATATGCTGTGAAATTGGAAGCAGCTGTTATGAAAGTCATTTTTGTCTGAAATGACTTTATTTCTACACGTATGGAATCCTCCTTCACTAGCATATACTCTCCAAACAATTCGAAATTGATTTATGAGCAGTGGTGGGAAGTCATCACTCTTTTAATGTGGGGAACCAGTGCTGTACCCGCTTCATTCAGGAATTCAGTGGGATTCCTAACAGCAGGCCCTTCATTAACAAACATGTATTGAAGGATGCGACCCTTAAATCCATCAAAAATCTGCTTGATACAAACATCAACAGGTTGTATAGCACGCGCTTTATGTTCTTCTGAGCGGATATGGGAATGCCATTTCTGTCCTGCCGGGAGAGATAATTGGCAGGTATGGCAAAAAATGTTGCCATTGTTCAAGTTGTTGTTGTTCATGTTGTTGTTCATGTTGTTCATGTTGTCGAAGGTTGAGGTGGATGTTGATGTGGTGGAGTTGATGATGTTGATGGAGCTGATGGAGTTGGTGATGTTGATGGAGCTGATGGCGTTGGTGCTGGTGCTGGATCTGATGCTGGAGCGGTAGTTTGTTTTTGTGTTTTTTTATTTTTATTTTTTTTTTATTCGTGTTTTGTTGATAAATGTTTTTGTTGTTGTTGTCGGTAATTTTTATTGTTTTCACACACAAATTGTTTTTATTTAAACTATTTTTATTCACTTGTTCACCACAATATGTTTGTTTATGATTTTTTTATTGTTTTTAAAAATGTTTTCGTTTTTAAATATTTTTTTGTTTTTGATAACAAAATTGTTTTTATTTAAACAATTTCTTTTTATTCACTTTTTGGTTTTTTTATTTCAACAATTTCGTTCACTTTAACTTTTATTTAAAAATTTTCCCAACGGATGAAGGCTAAGACCGGCGTGATGGCTTCGAGTATAAACTGAAAGTGAATCCCGATGCTGAAGGATTCTGAGTTTAGAGCCTATAGTTTGCTCCATTTTGACCTGGATTTTGCTGGTCATGTGCATGGATATGGAATTGGCTGTATTATCTTGGGTGGTGGATCGAAGAGGGTTCGAAATTGTTGACATGTTTTTGGGATGAATTAGAAGGGACAATTTTGTGAGCGGTGCCCTCATACATAAGTACTTGAGCACCTGCAACCTTTAAGGGAAAATGCAAGTGTTTTTGCTTTCTTTCGAATGCAAGCATGCAGTCTATGGACTGTCCCTTCCTTTTAGAGTTCAGGAAATGCATGTGGGATACACAAGTAGTTTTGGGATAGCTGGTGAGCCCGTCCTTTCGTGTACACACAAGTGACCTTTTCACCCCTTCCTCTTCATTGCATGAGGCCGTCCTTTCGTGCACGCACAAGTGACCTTTTCATCCCTTCCTCTTGTGTGTGCACAGGCTTTGTTGACCTGATCGCACGTGATGGAGGTGCGTGCACAGGTGCTACCCTCCATCCCTTTTTGGGTCTGATTCGATCGTGGGAAAACGCGGATCAAACGCGTGTCGATATCGCTCGATCGCATTCGCTCTCGTTGTCGTATCGAGTGCGTCTTCGTGGCGGTACAGCTTCCACACACGTTTCTCACGTGTCCTCACACCATTCAATCACTGACCCTTTTCAATTTTTATTACCCTACCCTTTTAAGGGGGTGACATGTGTCAGATGACCCTTTTTTATCTAATTAATGACCCTATCAATTAGCGGCATATCAAAGGTGGCTCAGATGTAAGGATATTACACTACTGATATGTTCCCGGAATGCCCGCTCAAGGTCCCGTCGTAGGGGGATGAGTTCAACCCATTTGCTGAACAAGTCGAGGAACACTAGCAGGACTGTGTTCCCTTGCTTGGATCGCGGAAGCGGTCCCAAAAAAACCGCGCATAAGACGTGGAAAGGTTCGTCGACCTGGCGGGTGAACATTCACCCCGCCGGTTTATCTTGGCTCACTTTAAATGTTTGGCAGGCCGTCAGCCGACAGGTGTGCAAGGGAATCACGTGTATCTACTCTGGTAGTACGCGCCGTATCTGCACACACTGCTGGAAGTGCGACTATACTCTCCCCGCGAGGGGCGGCTGGAAGCAGACCCTTGTGTTGGTCATGTCTCGACCAAGGGTGCTGACCAATGGTAGTCGGGCTAAGAGAAGATAACTCTTTATAAAATAGCATATGCCGAGGGATTCATGGCCGAGGGGCGCTCGGTCGCTAGTATGCGGACTTTGGATACCTGTCCTCCTCCAGTTTCAATAGTGGACTTCCCGCGGTACACGGGCTATGCCGCGGGTGACCTCCCTTCCCGTTCACTCGTGGGATTCATTTATGGATGACTCAAATTTTCAAAATGAGGTTGATTTGACTCTGACCGCATCACCCCAGGCCTCAACCTCCACGGTCACGACCAATCAAGGCACTGCAGTTGAAGTGCTGCCGGCGCCCACCCCCATATGCGCGGATGTCGGTCCCGCCACGATTGGGGATCCGGAAGCGCCACCATCCGCCTCAGGACGGGTGGCTTCTGCCTCCTTCTCGTCGACGGAGGACGTGGTGACCCTAAGGGAACCTGAGGTATCGTTCAATTTCGTCTGACGACGCATCCTGCCCAACCTCTTTGGGGTTGGATCTGGAGGATGCGGGCACTCGGCTCCAGCGGATGAGGCTGGTTTCCGAGATCGCCTTCGTCAAGTTGACAAGCCGCGGAAAGAAGCTGTTTAAGGCAGCTATCGCGAAAGGGCTCCCGAGAGCAGAGGCTCTCCAGGCGGCAAAAGCTCCTCCTCCCGTCGCGGCCAAGGCCAAGCGGGAGAGATCTTTTGACACGACCCCGGAGTCCGATTTGTCAAAGAAGCCGAGAATTGCTCATTCAAAGCCGACAGCGCCGTCATACAGTCGGATGGCCAGTGGTGTCAAGCTCGGCTTCGCTTCGACTGGCGGATCGCCGCCCCTACCTGCGGAGCATATGGCTACGCTCAAGGCGGCGATCCTGAAAACCACTCTCTCCTCGGAGACTGCTGGTTTGATGCCACAGTTCGAGGGATGTGTTCCAAGAGCTGGGTGGCTGTTGCTCGTCTGCCACGACAACAACGCAGCCGAGTGGGTCAGGCGGAACTTTAGCCTTATCAAGGCTAACAGTACGCTTGACGTGGAGCTGTTGGAGGAGGGCCCCCCCCCCGGCCAGCCTTGTGCGAGGCTACTTCGCCAACAGCCTTGAGTTGTCTAACGAGGAAGTTCTTGGTAGACAGAACGGCCTCGACACCACCCAATGGAAAGTTGTGCAGCGGAACACACAAGGTGAGATGCTGCACCTCGCCATGATGGTCGACCAGGCGTCGCTGCGGTCGCTTGCTAAGTGCGGCGGCAGAGTCTGGTACTGCTTTGGCAGGACCAGGCTCATTCTGAAGACCAGGCTCATTCTGAGGACCTCCGCGTCTGAAGAGGAAAGCAGCGTCGATCAGCGTGCAGATCCTCTCCCCGAGGATGGCCCTTCCACTAGCGCCGCTGCTGGGCTCGCTAGGAGGACCGCCCCCGCCCAACGTGCAGAACCTCTCCCCGAGGATGGCCCTTCCACTAGCGCCGCTGCTGGGATCGCTAGGAAGGCCACCCCTGTCCAGCCACCAGCCAAGGGAGCCCCAGGCGGTGCTACAAAGCGTAGCGCTCCCGCTAAGGGCGATGGCAAGGTCCAGCCACCCAAGGCGATGGCACCGGCGGCCAGGATCCCGATGCCGGTCGCGGCATCAAGACCGCCGAAGGGACTGAGAGGTAATAACTCTCGACGAGGCAAATGCGGCAGCCTCGTCCAACGCTCGAAGGACGAGCAATGAGAACAACGAGGGTTCTCCAGGCGAACCTGCACCACGCCAAAGGGGCGTCGGCCACCCTGTGCAGGACTTTCGCCGAGAAGAGGATCGACCTGGCCCTAATCCAAGAGCCATGGTTGATCGGTGGCCAAATCCGAGGACTTAACTGCGGCTCAAGTAAGTTGTTATATGACCGCAGTGGAGGTGCTCCACGCGCAGCTATCCTTCTGGATGGAAACGTAAAGCACTTCCCACTAACTAACTTTATCCGCAGGGATCTGGTTGCAACAGCCATAGAGGTGGCTACAGCGGAAGGCGTCCGAGAAGTAGTGGTGGCGGCCGCCTACTTTCCCGGAGACACTGACGAAGCTCCGCCGATGGAGGTCCAGAAGATTGTCAGCTTCTGCCGTACAGCCGGGAAACACATGGTTATCGGCTAGTAATTTCCTATCCGATTGCATAACGAACTGGAGGGTTACCGATGAGGCCACGCTATCAGACCACCAGCACATCCGCTTTGATTTACCTGGCCAAACGGAACTCAATACTTCGCTATACAATCGGAAGAAAACCAACTGGAACATGTTCACAGCCTCTGTGGCTATGAAAGCTAACCAACTCATCACCAACTTTGCGTCTGTGAGTGACATAGAGATGGCTGCTGACCAGCTTCATGATGTGCTAATCACTTCCTTCCAGGACAGCACAGTCCTAACCCGTCACCGGTCAAACCGCGAGGTCCCCTGGTGGAGTGATAAGCTTCCGAATCAGAGACAGGAAGTTTGCAGGCTCTTCAATAGAGCCAAGGCGAATCGGAACTCCTGGGACACTTATAGGAGTGCTCTCACGGAGCACTACCGGAAGCAGCTAGACTGCAAAAGGTCTTTGCTAAGGGCTCAACAAATGGGGTGGGGCTTCTAAGGAGAACAGATGGTTCTTTCACCCAGGACCGCAAGGAAACGCTAGAGCTTTTGCTTCAGGTGCATTTCCCAGGGTCTCGGATATACACGCATGGCGAACCAAATGGGTTATCCACTCCACCGAATAGGCGCGACAACAGTCTGTCCGGTATTATCTTCGATCCTGACAAGGTCAGGTGGGCAGTCAAATCTTTTAGTCACTTCAAAGCCCCGGGGGGTGATCAAATTTTTTCAGCCTTGCTACAACATAGCATTGAGATAATTATCTCCCCACTTGTCGGTCTGCTTAGAGCCAGCTTTGCATGGTTTCGAACCAGTGGACTACAGGGACGAACATGGGAAGAAACCCGGCGGGAATTTCTGGATTTCTTCTTGCCTCCCCGGTACTACCAACGCCTGGAGGATGAGATACGTACGCATTTCCAGAAGGCGAACGAGCCATTCGAAGAATATCTGGTAGACCTTCGACTCCAGATGCGCCGCGCCGGATTTACAGCAGAACAGGAGCTGGATCGGGTATATGAGAACATGCTGCCCGAATATCAAATGTTCACCAGACGCCAGGATTTCACGACGCTTGCGGAGCTCTCCCAGCTGGTGGTCAGCTTCGAAGTCGTCCGCAGCCGCGGGGGCCGAGCCGTCCGAGGATACTCCTCCTCCAGGCTCCTATTCTGCTGGGACTGCGGCCGACAGGGAATACGCACCGTCGACTGCTGCCGGAACTCAAGCAACGGGAAAAATCACCGCACCGTACGGATGCAGGTGACACTAGCAGACGGAACCGACAAGGAGTTAACACACGCCTTACGAGCATCGATCCAGTTGGGAGAAGCCCGAGTCAGCGTCTCCGCCCTAGTCATGGCGGATGTGCTGGACGACCTCCTACTTGGCATGGACTTTTTTATGCTACAACGGAGCCACACTCCAGTGCGGGGGTCAAGCCCTGAAGCTTCAACCACCCGTCCGGACCAAGCCAGCGAAAGCTGCCACCACGGCGCAACACCAGAGACCAACAGAAGCCGCCAACCTGGCGCACCACGAAGCCGCCGCTCCGGCGCACCAAGAAGCCGCCACCCTGGCGCACCTCGAGACTCCAACGGAAGTTACCATACGAACACACCCCAGGCGGAGACCCCGCAAGCCCAGAAAAGCAGACATGGCCCCGAGTTGGGCTGAAGCGCTGCCCGCCCCTGCCGACTCCGCGATTCAGCGGAATCCTTTTCGCCGAGGGCCCCGGAGAATCCGATTCCAGGACCCGGCACCCACGAGGACCAAGAACACGCCGTACTGTGCGATCGCCACCGCAGAATACACGGACGAGGGCGAACCAGAACAAGGAGCCTATCCAGAGCCCTGGATAAAGACCTTCCTCGAACGAGAGCTGGCCAAGTTCGATACACTCGCCGGTGTCTCGCATATCGCCGAGCACGCCATCGTGATGCGCAATGACCGCCCGATCAAGCAGCGGTACCACCCGAGGAATCCCGCGATGAGAGCCGTCATCGATCGCCAGATCAACGAGCTGCTCCGCGACGGACGCATAGAACCATCCAAGAGTCCCCACAGCGCGCCGATAGTCATCGCGGCAAAGAAGAACGGAGAAGCCCGAATGTGCGTCGACTACCGGCAGTTGAATGAAAATTCAATCCCCGACGCCTATCCGTTGCCCAGGATACATCACATCTTGGAACGGCTACGCAACGCCCGCTACGTGTCCAAATTGGACTTGAAAAATGGGTACTGGCAGATCCCAGTCGCCGCCAGCAGCCGCGAATGCACGGCATTTACAGTGCCCGGCCGCGGATTATTTCACTGGAAAGTGATGCCGTTTGGCCTGCATTCGGCCCCAGCAGCATTTCAACGCGCTTTGGATACCTACTTGGATGATATTATCATCATTGGATCCACCTACGCGAGGTATTCAGACGCCTCAGTCAAGCCAACCTCCGGTTAAACCGAGAGAAATGCCAGTTCTTCCAGCGGAGTATCAAGTATCCGGGCCACGTGATTAGCGAAGCCGGAATCCAGACCGATCCCGACAAAGTGGCAGCAATCCGAGAACTGACAGCCCCGACCAACCTGAGGGAGCTGCGCCGATGCCTCTGCATAGCATCTTGGTACCGACGATTCGTACCAAACTTTGCCGATGTAGTCGAGCCGATGACTTCACTACTCAAGAAGGATCGGAAATGCGAGTGGACAGAGAGACAAGAGCAGGCCTTTCAAGGATTAAAGGATCTCCTGGTACAGGCACCGGTCCTCGCATGCCCGGACTTCGCGGAGAAATTCGTACTCCAGACCGACGCAAGTGAGTATGGAATCGGAGCAGTACTCACCCAGACCATCGACGGGCAAGAACGAGTAATCGCTTACGCTAGCCGACGGCTAAACACGGCTGAGCGTAATTACTCCGTAACGGAAAAGGAGTGCCTTGCCATAGTATGGGCCATACGCAAGATGCGCTGTTACGTCGAAGGATACCGCTTCGAAGTCGTTACCGACGCGGGACTCAGAACCTGGTCGCAGACGCCTTGTCGCGACAACCGCTAGCAATTCTTCAACAAGTACAAGTCCAAGATGCCAGCTGCAAGTGGATCACAAAAATGCTGCTGAGGATTCGACAGGAACCAGCCAAGTTTCCAGACTTTCGGGAGGAGAAAGGACAACTCTACCAACGCATCGGCCTACGACCTGAGGCCGAGGAATACACCCCCTGGAAACTATGCGTGGGAGCCAACTACCGAGGACAGCAGGACACCTGGGCATCCGCAAGACAAGCACGCGGGTGGCCCCGTGGAACGGGAGACGGCTACTTTGGGACGGGCCACAGCGAAGGCACTCCCGACACGCCGGGTGAAACCGTTGCCAGCCACTGACGCCTGGCGCTGGCGTTTCCGCAACGCCGCACCCTCCGCGCCAGCCGCCATCGCACCCGGAGCCGGGGAATGGCCAGGTATCCTACGCCGTGCACCCCAGCGCCGCCCTGCCCCTTGGCCGCCCGCAGACGATGACACGGAGGACGAGGAGATGCCGGAGGAGGGCCCTGTACCACACCCCGAGGCCCTCATGCGCGCGCCCATTGGATCTTCTAGGATGGACCACTGCCGATGGGTGGATCCCGGTGGAGCTCCACGGCCGGGTCACAGAGCGCATCCGCCAGCGCGGGGACCGCAGCCTCCGGTATCTGGACGAAGTCGGCGACACTCGATACCGCATCCAGGTATCTCGAGGCGGCCACTCCCCACCCCCGAAGTAGGGATGGGATGTGAGGAGTGCCTCACCCCTATTATGTAAATATTTGTATATATAGTTAAGCTAGTCATAAGGTAGATCTAAGAGACATGGAAAGACCCACGAAGGGCACTTGTAAAATAGCTAGGAGTTAGGGAAAACCTACGCCCACCAACAACATCGACATAGCCAGTTGGGCATCACTGGCACCATCATGACGACGCCTCATCACTGGCCAGCAACACACGCCCGCGGTATACGCCCGCAACATCGCGAGCACACGCCCACAACACACGCCAGCAACGGCTAGCAACATTGCGAGCACACACGCCCGCAACATCGACCCGAGACATCGCAAGCTGACACCAGCAACATCACCTCTCGGAGAGAGAGAGAGCCCGACCGCAACATGGCCGAAGGGCCCATCACCACAGAAGACAGAGAACGAGCAACCCGAAAGCTCAAGAAGAGAGAGTCCCCATCGGGAAGCGCACAGGCCGAAGAGAGACGGCAAGAGCATACGCCGCGGCAGAGGCGGAAGCTTCTGCGCCAGAACGTTGGCAGAGGAAGGGCCCGAGCTGCATCGCCGACAACGATCGCTCTCTTACTTCGGCGGCCCTCAAGCAGTACAGACGTGCGACGCTATTCCCGCAGGAAAACACGTCGCGTAAAGTACCGACGGCTTTTCAACTCTGGGCCACATGGACATGGAGTCCTGCGCCCGGGGCTAAGTAGGGTGAGCCGGCCAAGCGGCCTCCCGCGACATGGGAGCCAGTGGTGCAGGCAAGAGGTAGGGAAAACAAGCATAGGGAACTTAGACTGACAATAAAAGGCAAATAGTAAAATCCCGACGGCTTTTCGCATTCTTTCCTGGCAGCTCCTCCTCCTCCTCCTCTTCCCTAAATTCCCTTCTGGGCGGACTTGGACCCGGCACCATGGTAAACAGGGTCGGATCTCAAGCTCCGCAACCTTTCCCGTAGCGGCGGAGGCCGAGACTTGGAAGCCGGCACCATGGTAAACAGGGCCGGCTCTTAGGTTTCGGAGAGCCTCGTGGATCGAAGGGTCGGCACCATGGTAAAAGGGGACGGCTCTCAGATCGCGAGATCGCCCTCCGCCTTTGGCTTCGGATCAGGGCAATCGGTACCACGGTAAACGGGGCCGATTTCCAGGTTCCGCGGCTTCGCTCGGGGTCGAAGCGCCGGCACCATGGTAAACAGGGTCGGCACTAAGATCCCGGGATTCCTTCCCAGCCTCGGCTCCGGACCACGGCATCGGGACCATGGTAAACAGGGCCGGTTCCGGGTTCGCTGCTCCGTTCCGGATTGGGTGTCGGTACCACGGTAAACGGGGCCGATTCTTAGTTCCGAGGCTCCGCTCCGGGATCAGGAGGCCGGGACGACGGTTACGCGCTCGACCTTCCTGACCTGGGCATCTTCCCCGACGCGGCCAGCGGCCCGGCACCATGGTAAACAGGGCCGGGTACCTGGCCACGCCTCCAATGGCTCCGACGCGGTCCCCGGCTCCGGCCGGCCGCTCGGGCCACTCATCCAGTCTGTCCCAAATAGAACGCAGTCCTACACGGACCGCCCCTTTCCCAAATTTATCCTCCTAAAGCAAATACGCGCTTTCACCATCGCCATCCCCGTTTCCCCTGCCTGTCTTAATATAAATAATGGGGGGACTCTGAGCCGCTGAGGATATCCCAGCCTTAGAATAGATCGCTTCCTCACAAATTATATCAAAATTTCGAACAAAAATATTACCAGTGGTCTTATTTAACAACCTTTCAATGTACCGCTTTTTGGGAGTAACGTTACCGACAAAAATTTAGAAAAAGTTTTTTACACATATTTAAGCAACTCAACCAATTTGATTATATACATTTTTTGTGTGTATTTAGAGTGTATTTTAAGAAACCAAATTAAAATTAATCAAAAATAGTACCATGGTGGAATAAATGACTGAAAACATGTGTAACGTTACCGACCATTTTTGATGAATTCATTGTATATTTACAGAGGGCTGTGTTTTATCAGAGCTCATCGCACATCTTGCTGCCATATCGTCCCATTTTCTCGAACACTGTTTTGTTAAACGTGCACAAGCTGAAATATTCATCCTTCACGATCTTCCACGGGCCTCCAATATCAAAATTGTCGATGAGACATTGATACAAGTGGATTTCGCCGAAAACTTTGTATGTGAGGCCCAGGATGATGTACAAAGTGCCCACTAGAATCAAAATCAGTTAACAAGCGCTCGTGCGCTTTGTACCATAACGAATTGTTTCAATCGAAAGTATTTGTCTCAAACGAATTGAAGTACACGAAGAAGTCACAGATGTAGAATTTTACCAAATCAACAATGAGTTGAACTCAGTTGCTGTGTTTGCCGGTGCGAAGGACATTCCTGGTATTTCATCTGCCCATCAAATTCAAGTATTGACCGGAAAATTAGTGACTTCTGAAACCTCAATAAACTTTTTAATAAAGTTGAATTGTTTTTTTGCTTTATTTTTGTCAAAATTGCTCAGAATTTCGTACGTGTAACGTTACCAACTTTTTGTGCAACGTTACCGACTTTGGTTTTAGGCTCGTAGAGGCACGAAAAAATACATTTTTCGGCTAATCAGATAGTTATATCTTTTCTTTCATTCCTTATGTTTCAAAAAATGCTTATTATCAAAAATATGTGCAGCTACATTCACTAATAATAAAGCATTTGTGCACTAACCTCAGAAGTCACTTTAAACAAAAGTGTGCAGCCTCGGCTGGAGAGGGAATCGAGGTTTCGTGCACCATGCTGCGCTCTGCGCTCAGCTCGCCGGTATTGGGGTCGGGGTTTTCCTATCCATATAATCTCCGTTGCCCACCATTCATATCAAAAAGATAAGTGCACTTGACTAAAACTACTCTAATCCAAATAAGAAAGAAACACAAAAAAAAAAAAAAAATATGAATTTAGCGAATTCCCCAAACGGAGTAAACAATAGCAGAGAATTAGGTGACCGCGTTGTGTTGGGAGTGATCGAGATGTTAGTGATCAGTCGTTCCTCTATACACTTCCGACCTTTGGAAATGTGTGGAACCTGGTGTACATTCCCCCTAAATTAAATCAATTCACCGCATTAGTCTTGATATTTCATTGGCATTATGTAGGTTTATTATTACTATAGCTCACACGAGCATATATTCATTAATCTTATTTCGTTCCCTAGGCCTAATTTTTAGACTATTAATTGCCATTGTCATGTCATTGTTTTAGGTTTTCTTTTATTTCGTTCAAAAGAAAATTTTTAAATATCGATCATAATATCCTCCCTAAAAAATTCCAACTTTTACTCTAGAAATTTTACCCGTTACCGTACCATTTATCTGTTGCCTAAATTTATTTATTACCAAATTGTTGTCGCCGAGAAGCTCTTTGGGCCCAATGAACTGCTACATGGCTGTAAATCAAGGGTTAATTAAGTATGTATATGTGCGTATGTGTATGAATGTATGTGTATGTATAAAGAATATTTTAAGATATTATTTAAGTAGTATTATTTAAGTAAGGGGGGTAATTTGTAGTCATTGCTAGAGTAGAGTAAGAATACTAGTTATATTCAATAGTAATCGATCATAATTTCTAAGCTAATCAAGTTCAATATTCCTCGTCAATTCATGTTCAACTATTCGTCTTCAATTACTTTCAATTATAGTTCTTGTTCAATTTTCATTCTTGTTCAAATTGCGTTATCCATTCTTTTGCTTCAATTTCAGTTTCTTTTCAATTTATAATTCGAGTATTATTTTTCTTTTACATTAATTTTAATATGCCTATATATTTTTATTTCATTTCTAAGGCATGTCTAGAATTAAGTTATCTAAGATTTAGCAAAAATTATACTGATTTAAAGTTTATCGTTTTCTTATACGGCTCCGGCTCCCTATATCAGCGCATTTTCGTACTCACGGCGATTTTTCTTTACTTCTCTGTCTTCTTTATCTGCTTACTCCACGTGTTCTGGCTTCCTCTTTGTTGTCTCTTTCGTCTATAATTCGCAGATCAGGCCTTCGCGCCAGTTATGTGTGTTCCAACAGAAAATAACTCTTGGCAGCTTGCGCTCCCTGTAGGCAGCGCCTATGCATATATTTATGTATGCATATGTGTGTGGTCTCCAGGCGGTGACCTAATAACTACAAAAATGCTAATGGAACTTCCGTACTGCGCTATTGAGGTCTGTTTGTAGGGGTGGCTTCCTGGTCCATAAAAGATCCTTTGATCGCAATCCAGAAAAGTCACACGTCGCAGTCAAAAAGACTCGTAGAAAAAGAATAGTAGGCACGGGGGCGTCGGGGAATCGTATATGCGCTTTATTCGAATTCAGTTTTAAGACAAACCTAAGCTTAAACATAGATCCGTGCTCCCGCCCGCTTTACTGCTGGTTCGGTTTTGACCCGATGCACTAGCCCGGGCCGCGGGACCACACAAGAAGGTGAGCGCGGGAGCACCAACGGGGCGAGAGCGGATGCGCTTGGCCGAGGAGTGGTGGAAGCGCCCGAGCATTGCAGAAGAGCGGGGAGCGGGGCATCGGCACGCTCGATGGACATTGCGCATAGGCCCGAAATACGGGAGCGCAAGAGCGGCCGAGCTTTCGGAAGCTCGGTGGCCAGAGGGGGTACAGTGGGCCCCTCCTGACCTGAACATTCCGCCCCCCTTGCAATCACTCGGGTTGCAATAAATCCGTTTATGATTGAGGGCAGGTGAGCTGGCATCGTAAAACGTTAATTGCAACTCTGCATCGTCTGAATGGCCGTGGAAGCCTAAAAGTGCCGTGGCAGCTGTTTGGCACAGAGATGGGGACAAAAAATTGATCGAGGCGCGTCATTGGGCATGAAGACATCGAAGCTGAGCGGCTAGATGGATTCCGTGCAGACTCGGCGTTGGTAGAACTAAGTACCTCTGGTACGTCTGCTTTCACTAGAGATTACGGTGCGTGGAAGCTATGATATCGGATCTGATCTGAATAAAGAAAATAGAGCGTCAGTGATGGTCAGTAACAAGCGAACTAAAAGTAGGGAGGTGTCCTATGCTGAGAACATGGAAAATGCACTGGACGGTCTTGCCTATGAAGAAGGGTATGGTGGAGCTGATTGCATATTTTGCATCGGTCACCACTGCGGCAGGTTCGATGGATTTCGTTGCATACTCGACAACGAGAGGAGTGAGTGCTTTTAGAACTCCGGCCTTTACATGCGGCCGCACTGCGAGTGGCAAGGAACTTGTCCCATGAATTGTTAGACGCAATGGAAATTCGTGTTGAGAACACAGACACCCGATTGCAGCCTAGATGACATATATTAATGATAGCTGTGCCCATTAGGACAGCTCTGGATCCTGAAGCGAAGCACACTTGAACATTTGAATAATCTTCGGAGGTTCCCACGCTTACTGCCGTGGGCACAGGACGTGGACTAGACGGATTGGAGGGTCTTGGAGTGCCGGCAACTGGATTGTCGCGGTGCAGCAGAGTATTATGCCGTCCGCGGCACGTATAACATAAGTGGGCACTGGTGCAGTCCCGTTGCTGACACTCATTGTCAGGAAACGGGGACATACATGAATGGGGTGATTTTCCCTGAAACACAGTTAATTCCCTCTGGGTGCAGGAGCCTAGCTTCGTAGGAGATTGGCCTGCGTACAGGTCGGTAGTCGTTTGAAGGCTTCGGCGGAACATCATCAATGGCTTCCAGTGCGCGATGGCGCTCCGTCAGAAAGGCATCAAGCTCCTTCCAGGTCGGAATCTCGCCCTTGTTATGAAGGGAATGCTCCCACATGGAACGTGTGACCTGGGGCAGCTTGGCGGAAATCATGAACACAAGGACGGAATCCCACGCCTCTATCTTAATGGCGGACATCTGTAAGGCTGTTAGATAACTTTGGAGAGTGCTTTGCATTTCCTTGAGGGCGCTTCCAGACTCTTGAGTGATCGCCGGAATATTAAGCAGGATTTTCAACTGGCTATTCACTAACAGCCTTAATGCCTAACAGCATTATTTTTTAAAATAGGTTGCAGGTGGAATTAGAAAATTAAAATACCCATACGAATCTGGAAATTTTTTTTCTGATTTTTTAAAAAAAAAGTTCAAGTCTCTAATACATGTGGTTTGGCCATGGCTGTGATATATCAGTCAGTCAGTGAGTCAGTGAGGACAAAGCATAATGTGGTTCCTCTTATGTTGTTGGTTTCTGGTACTGAAGAACTAGTGAGATGGTTCTGAGGTGGGCTAGCTGAAGCCACCGGACGGGTCGCAGGTTGCGGACAGCGCATGGCCTCCTGTGGAGGTTAGCTGCAAAAACCCGGACAACAGCGGGTACCACACCGTTGTAGTACCGACAAGGCGCTTGTCTGACCGTCTTTAACACATAATCTTACACACTCCATACATCCTACAAGTGTTCCTACCCACATCCTATCCCCAACATCTCGCAAGGGCAGTGGTGACGTCCTGAGGCAATGGTGCCACTTCACCCCCCTAAGCCAGGGTGTCATGCGTTTCCCATTGCCCATTGGCTGGTTTGCAGTCAGGGGTAACCGACTGTATTCGGACGGAGCCTCACCGATACCTGGCCGCCTCGGTGAGTAAACCTGGCCCCAGCGTGTTAATGGGGGCTATGACACGCTGGTACTACCTTCCCCTACACTCGTGGGACCAACTTATGGCTACATTAAATCTAAAAAAACTAAACACGCGGGACTTAACCGCAACTCAGCTGGCAGAGCGGATAGAGGAGGCGACTCTGGACGACAGTGGTAAGCTGTCGCCGCGCAGGGGCTTGGCCCCTCACCCGAAGAGTGCTTGACCCTGTCGCAGAGCGCCTCGAAGAGCGATGCAAAGCCGAAGGGCTCGACCCCGACGCAGAGCGCCTCGAAGGGTGCAGGTACCTCCGGTACCTCGAGCGAGGCTTCCAGCCGGAGGAGGCCCATAAAAGAGCGCTGGAGCACCGTGCGCCGAACGTGGCTCCAGCGAAGAGAGCTGCGGGGACGAGCGTGTCCCCGATAGAGAGAGCCGGAGGCCGGGCCGTTGCGGGGAGGAAGAGGCAGCTTCACCATACGTCGCCGCTCGAACTCCCCAAGAACATGTCCAAGAAGACAAAGAGCACCGTAGCGCTGGAGGGCTCGAGAACCTCGCAAAGCGCTAAGCGTCCGAGGGCAGCCTCGTATGCCAGTGTCGCCAAGGGCCATACTGGCGCGGGACTACCCGAAGAGGCTGATGACAAAGGAGGAGTTGTCAGCGGTGGAGCAGGCCCTCGTCGAGGAGATGAGGAAGGGCTGGACCGCAGCCCTAAACTTCAACGGCATCCAGTTCCGTGACGGTCTGCTATTAGTGGACTGCAGGGACAGCGATGCCAAGAAGTGGTTGGAGCTGACGGTCCCCAGCATCAGCACCAAGGTGGGTGTACAGCTCCGCACCTGCCTGCAAGAGGACCTACCGGTACCAACGTCGTCACTCTATACCTGCCACGCACCGCAGGGGAGACGTTAGAGAGGTCCCTTGGACTGCTCAATGAGCAGAACAAGGGCCTGCTCACCGGGACCTGGCGTTTCATCCGGCACCTAGAGTCGAAGGGTGGCAAGGTGCTGTTGCTTGGCCTGGATGAGGAGGCACTTACACTCCTCAAGAAGCGAGACATGCTGGTGAGCTACCGGTTCGGCCAGCTGAAATGCCGCCTGCATATAAAGCAGGAGTCTGCGGAGGCGGAGGTGTGCACCGAGGAAAACGCCGACGATGTGCCTGGCACTTCAACGGCTGCAGCCAAGGAGGTGTCCCTTCGGACGAGGCGGCTGAGGCCGTGCTCGGTGCAGTGGAGCCCGAGTTGGACTCGGTCTCTCTTGAGGGGCTGGATCTGACGCGTCTGCATATGAGCGGCGCAGAGGAGCCAACCAGCGAGAAGGAGCCATCCGATGATGAGCGGACACCCACCGAGATGCAATCAGAGGCCTATCTGACGCTCTCGGAGGGTGAAGAAGAGCTCTAAGGATGGGGGCCACCAGCGTGGCACAGATCAACCTGCATCACGCCAGGGCAGCCTCGGCTGTCATCGGCAGGTTGGTCTCCAGGTCTGACCTGGTGCTCATCCAGGAGCCTTGAGTCGTCAGAGGCAGGATCTGCGGCCTAAGTAAAGTGAGTATGCAAACTATTGCAGACGGAAGGGAGGCATCACCGAGAGCCTGTATCTTGGTGCGAAAGGATATTAACTTTCTTTGTCTCTCTCAATTTCTCAACAGAGATCTAGTAGCGGTGATGATCACTAGCGAGCACGGGAGTATTGTGGTGGCGTCGGCATACTTCCCAGGAGACGTGACGGATGCCCCACCACCAGAGGTTCACGATCTGGTGCAGCATTGCAGCAGCAAAAGGCTACCCCTACTGCTAGGGTGTGATGCCAATGCGCACAATGTTGCATGGGGCAGCACGGACAACAACGATAGAGGTGAGTGCTTACTAGATTATCTTTTATCTAGGGATCTTACTGTTTTCAATGTGGGGGCTGAACCCACATTTATTACTAAAACCAGGGCTGAAGTACTGGATATCACTTTCGGAAATGAGGGGGGCTCCCGGTTGATTCTTGATATATATGTATGTCTAATTTCTAAAAAATATTGCATCATCCATTCCCACAAGAATTCCTTGAAAACAGCCTTTCTGACGCAACCTACATATTACCATTGCATCATCTTTTTACATGTACACACTAATACTAATATAACATAGACATGTATAAAAGGAGCCAGACAATACCAAATAAATTCATTCGCATTATACCCGCAACCCGATCGTGTCATCATTTGATTAAAACACAACATTTTCTGGCGACGAGTGATAAATAAGAAAATTGCCGCAAAATTTCATTTTGTGTAATTCGTGTCGATAGTCTTAAATCATTAGAGATCGAACGGAATGAAAAGTGACAATGGCAAACAATCAAATCAATTTTGAAGCATTGTTGGCTCAACAGCAACAATTCGCGGAACAGTTAATGCAAGCACAACAAACATGGATGGAATCCTTCATCACACAAAGAGTTGGCGTAAGCAACGAAGACAGATCGGGAGAACAATCAGTTTGTCCGCCGTTTTCAAATTTTAACAAAGACCTACAAAATTGGGAAACGTATCTCCAACAATTAACTCAGCACTTCGCCGCGTACTCAGTGCAATCCGCGGATAAGAAAAAAGCGTATTTTTTATCGTGGGTAGGCACATACGCGTTTGAACTTGTTAAAAATCTGTTCGGTAGCGAAAATTTGGACCAACAGACATATATACAAACCACGGAAAAATTAACAGAACACTTCAAAACAAAAACGCCATATTGTTGCTGCTCGATATGAATTTTTCAAACGTCAAATGCGGGACTCACAAACACATAAGGAATGGGTCGCCGATTTACGTGGAATCGCTCGTGAGTGTCAATTCGTTTGTCAATCTGATGGATGTTCATTAAATTACGTTAATGAAATGATCCGCGATCAAATAATTGTGCATACTCCGTTCGACGCAATTCGCACAGCCGCGTTGCAGAAACTACAGACGTCGCTCGAAGACGTCCTCTCTATTGCCGAAACATATGAGGCAACAACAAAAACAGTGTCTGTTATTAAAGATAATGGAAGAAAAGCGCTTGATATGAACGCGGTTTACACACACAAGCAAAATCAACAGAAACGTAATGGTCTTGAAGAAAAAGGGGGAAAACCCGCATTAAAATCTTGCTCAGGCTGCGGTCACTCACACAGCCGCGAAAATTGCAAATTTCGCAACGCCATTTGTCACAAATGCTCGAGGAAGGGACACATAGCTGTCGTCTGTATGTCCAAGCAATACAAAGACAACAAAGACTCCGAAAAATTTAAAAGCCAAAACCGAATCAAAGCCACAGAATTAGTTCAAACAATTTACAACGTGTCGAGCCTTGTGAAATTTGAAGGAAACAAAAAGGTGATTGATGTGGAACTTTTTAATACGAGCGTTTCTTTTCAAATGGATTCTGGTGCAACAGTGTCAGTTATAAATTCAAAAACATATGAACTGCTAAACTGATTCTGGTGCAACAGTGTCAGTTATAAATTCAAAAACATATGAACTGCTTAACCGTCCGAAACTTGAAAAGTGTAACCGAATATTGCATGCATTTGGACAAAATGAAATCCCTCTGTTGGGTGAACTGCACACTGTAGCAAAGTGTGGAATCAAATTTGCGAATGTAGTGATAATTGTCGCAAACGTGGAAAACTCAAACAATCTATTCGGCTTAGATTTGTTCAAAACATTCAATTTCGAAATTCAACAAATCGCAAATGTGAGTGAGCAACAGGGTACTCAAATGACTGAACTTTGCAATAAGTATAAGGAAGTATTTGAGCCGGCTATTGGGACAATAAAAAACTTTAAAGCAAGCATCTATCTAAAACCCAATTCCGTTCCAAAATTCTACAAGAGCAGGCAAATTCCTTTTGCCCAAATGGATAAATTCAAAGAGGAAGCGCAGCGTCTCACCGAAGCAGGTATTTGGAAACCTATAAAATTCAGCAACTGGGCATCGCCGATAGTACTAGCACCCAAGCCGGGTGGAGCACTACGAATTTGTGGCGATTTTAAACAAGGTGTCAATTCCCAATTGGACATTGAGCAATATCCATTGCCAACCCGAGAGTCTCTTTTACATAAAATTCGTCACGGCACGCATTTCTCCAAAATAGACCTAAAAGACGCCTACTTACAAATGGAGCTAGACGAGGCAGCGAAACAAATTATGGTTGTCAACACGCCGTTGGGTCTTTTCCAGAACCAACGTTTACCTTACGGAATAGCTAGCGCTCCAGCTATTTTTCAGCGTCACATTGAGCAACTTCTTAGTGGAATAGAAGGTTGTGGAAATTATCTAGATGACATAATTATTTCGGCTCCAACAGTGGATAAACATCTGGATATTATTGAGCAAATTTTATCAGTCTTACAGGAGAATGGCATAAAATGTAAGAAAGAGAAATGTTTCTTTCTAAGGGACGAAATTGAGTATCTTGGGAGAAGAGTCAGTGTCAAGGGCATCCTTCCGGATTCGTCAGGACTAGAAGCCGTTAAGGAATTGAAGCCGCCCTCTAATCTACAGCAGTTAGATGCGTTTATGGGAAAAGTAAACTATTACTGCAATTTCATCCCAAATTACTCCCAGATAGCCTCACCCCTAAATCAACTTCGTAGGAAGAACACGCCATTCAAGTTCGGGCCAGACCAACAGCAGGCATTCACAGCCTTGAAACGCTATATCCTTGATACTACAGAGCTCGCACATTTCAACGAAGATTTTCCGCTCGTCCTAGCCACTGATGCGTCCTCATTCGGCATTGGTGTAGTCCTTTCACACATACATCCAGATGGCAAAGAAAGACCCATAGCATTCGCATCAAAAACCTTAGATGTTCACCAAGTTCGATACAGCCAAATTGAAAAGGAAGCTCTTTCAATTATATTTGGGGTAAAGAAATTTCATCAGTATCTATACGGCAGGAAATTTATATTAATAACTGATCACAAGCCTTTGGTCACAATTTTTAATCCAAGTAAGCATTTATCAACGATGACTTCCAACAGACTACAGCGATGGGCTATAATATTGATGGCTTACAATTTTGAAATTAAATATCGCTCAACAACAGCTCATGGAAATGCAGACGCACTCTCACGTCTTCCTATTAGCTCAGATGACAAATTTGATAGGGAGGAAGCATGCTATAACATCGTCGATGTATCCTGTCCAATAAATGCCGACATCATCATTGAAAATATAAAAAGCGATAATATTTTGAAAAAGTTTACCATTTCGTATCAACTGGTTGGCCAGAGCAGCAGCATGATCCCGAAATTCTGCCATATTTCAGTCGCAGATTTGCCTTGACGATTAACAACAATCTGCTATGTCTCCACTCGGACGTCAACAGAATTATTATTCCTCGTAAGCTTCGAAATAAAATTCTGAAACTCCTTCATGATGGTCACTGGGGAATAGTTCGCATGAAGCAACTAGCTCGTCAAAACGTCTGGTGGCCAGGTATCGACGAAGACATCGCACAACTAACCAAGAGCTGTAGCGTTTGCAAGATAGGCAACCCAGCCCCAGCTAAAGAATTCCAAAGCTGGCCAAAAGCTACATCAGCGTGGGAAAGAATACACATAGATTTTGCTGGTCCAATATTTGACTCAATGTGGCTAATATGCGTTGATTCTTATTCCCAGTTTCCGTTTATAACACAGATGTCATCGACTACAACTGCAAATACAATATCTGCACTTACAGCCATATTTGCGATCGAGGGTTATCCAAAAACGTTAGTCAGCGATAACGGACCGCAACTTACTGCAGAATCATTTAAGGATTTTTGCCTTTTGCACGGAATTAATCACCTAACAACAGCCCCGTTCCACCCAGCATCTAATGGACTTGCAGAGCGTTTTGTTCAAACTTTTAAAACCTCAGTTTCAAAAAAACATAAGGGATGGGTATCCAGTTAAAACAGTCGTTACAAAATACCTAAGCTCATATCGTTTTACGCCTAACCCAGAAGGTAAAACACCTGCAGAACTCCTACACGGTCGCCCAGTGCGTACAATCTTAAGTCAACTTTTTGAAAAACAAACTGAAAAGCAGCAGAATAAACCCTCCAAGTATTCTTCAAATCAAAAAGTATTCGCAAAAAAATTATGGAAGGGGAGAAAAGTGGATAAAAGCTGTCATCGATAGGCCGATCGGTCATATGTTATTTATTCTTCAAACATCCACAGGTTTCATCAAGCGTCACATTAACCAGATCAAACCGAGATCCGACTCAGAAGAAATTGAAGACAGCTCCGAAGAAGACAAAAGTATGTTTTGGTGGATGTCCGAAAATCCAAATCCGCAGAACATAGTGGCAAACTCCAGACATGAAGAAGAACCGTCGGTTATTTCATCACAACCTTTGCAGTCCATACCAGTCTCCGATGAAGTACCAGCAGGATCACAGCAAGAAGTCCTTCAAAAGCCACAGCCACGCCGATCGGGTATCCCCATCCGATGCAGTACTCGATCTCGCCAAGAAGTCAACAGATTCCAGCCCACAGATTTCAGAAAGCGTAAAAATACTAACAAAATGAAATTTTAGGGGAGAGATGTGATATATATGTATGTCTAATTTCTAAAAAATATTGCATCATCCATTCCCACAAGAATTCCTTGAAAACAGCCTTTCTGACGCAACCTACATATTACCATTGCATCATCTTTTTACATGTACACACTAATACTAATATAACATAGACATGTATAAAAGGAGCCAGACAATACCAAATAAATTCATTCGCATTATACCCGCAACCCGATCGTGTCATCATTTGATTAAAACACAACAATTCTCAACTGGAAGGTCTCCTCAGAACCGTCAATGTCGGATCACAGGATCATCCTGTTCGACATTCATAGTAACCTTAGATTCAGCAGGGTTATCAGAAATCCACGACGGACTGACTGGCCAGCCTATCAGTCCTGTTTGGGATTAAATCTGAGCAGACTGAATCATAGTAGGAGAGTATCGTCTCCAGAAGATCTTGAGCAACTCTCAAGAGAAGTAGGAGAGACAATCTTGGATGCATATCATGCAAGCTGTCCCAAAAAATCCATAGAGTCCAGTAGGGACAATCCCTGGTGGAATAGGAAACTAGGACTACTTCGTACAGAAGTCAGGAAGCTGTTTAACACAGCCAAAAAGAACAGCGCCAATTGGGAACTTTACACCAAAAAGCTGACAGAATATAACAAAGAAATCCGGTTTAGTAAGCGTGCTCACTTTCGGAAATTCTGTTCCACCATAGAGCAAGCCGCACCTGCGGCTAGAGTGTTTAAGGCAATCTCAAAAGGCAAAGCACTTTCTGAACTTTTTCTGAAGAGGGCGGATGGGTCTTTCACCGAGGACGAGGAGGAGAAAGCAAAACTTCTCCTGCAAACTCACTTCCCCATGTGTAGAACCATCTCCGATATAGACAACAGTCACGAAAGGATCCCCAACGGGAGACCCAACTGGAGCCTGGCTGCTGCGATCGTAACTGAACAAAAGATTAGGTGGGCGTTGAATACACTCAGCCCCTACAAGGCTCCGGGGGTGGATGGAATCATACCCATCCATCTTCAGAAGGGTGTCGAACAGCTAATGCTGTTCCTCATAAGTATTTTCCGGGGGAGCCTAGCAATGGGTTACATTCCTAAGAAAGACCCCTTTCATCCCAAATCCTTCAGGCCGATCAGCCTAACCTCCTTCCTGCTGAAAACCCTTGAGAAGATTGTGGACAACCACATTAGAAACTCGCACTTGGTGCGAAGGCCTCTGCATGCGAATCAGCATGCCTATAGAGAAGGAAAGTCTACCGAATCGGCACTCTTGAGCCTGGTGGACAGTATACAGCGCTCTGTAAAAGCCAAAGGGGTAGCTCTTTGTGCCTTTATGGACATAGAGGGTGCTTTTGATAACACAGCTCATGACGTTGTGGTAAAAGCACTCTGTAGAAGGGGAGTTGAGACGGGTCTCACGACCTGGCTGGGCAAACTCCTCGATAGCAGAATAGCAGAAGTCACTGTCAACAGTGTGACTGTTAGAGCTCAAACCACCAGAGGCTGTCCGCAGGGGGGTGTCCTATCACCACTACTCTGGAGCCTCGTGGTGGACGAGCTGCTAGTTAAACTTACAGAAAATGGGTTTGAATGTCAAGGCTATGCCGATGATATGTAAAGGAAATTTTGAGAGCACATTGTGCGACAGGATCACACTGGGCCTAAGACTTAGCTTAGACTGGTGCAGAGACGTGGGGCTGAATATCCAGCAAAAACCACAGTGGTCGCCTTCATCAATCGCTACAAGCTGAAATCCATTCGGCCCATAGCAATTGGGGGCGTAGAGATTCCGATCTCCACTGAAGTCAAATATCTGGGAGTCATCCTAGACAAGAGACTAATGTGGAGACAACATGTGGAACATGCCGTTCGCAAGGCCACTATGGCCTTAGTGAGCTGTAGATCTCTTGCAGGGAAAAACTGGGGAGTGTCTCCAAAGATCCTACTGTGGATGTATGTTGCTATGGTGAGGCCCATAGTCAGCTACGGAGCAGCGGTTTGGGCGAATCGCGCTGACCTTGATGTCACAAAAAGGCAACTGGGCAAACTCCAGAGACTTGCCTGCACGTGCATCTCGGGCGCTATGCGCACTTGCCCGTCCACTGCTCTGGATGTGCTACTCGGGCTTCCAGCACTGCACTTGCATATCAAGCACAGTGCGCGCAGATCTACCTTGAGGATAACAGGGGCAAAACCAGCTGACTCGGCCGCGACTGCAACTGACCTGTTATTAGAATATCCGCAGGATGTTCAACCGGCCAAGTTTAGCTTTGATAAGCTCTTCAAAACAGAGCTTAGCAACAAGTCGGAGTGGACCAGCATGTCTACCACTTATGATGTGAAACCACATGCTATTAGGTGGTACACCGACAGAGGGTCACTAACAGAGGATGGTGCGGGTGCGGGTGTCTGTGGACCCCGACTCAAATATCACGAACCTCTAGGGAAATTCGGAGGAAATTTCAAGCCGAGGTACACGCGATAGAGAGATGTGCCTCGTTCAATATTGAGCGGGGTTACAATCGGAGAGACATAGCCATTTTCTCAGATAGTCAGGCAGCAATCAGAGCTCTCAGTGCTCATAAGATTGTTTCCAGACTAGTATGGCAATATGTATAGGAACACTCAATGAGTTGGGTGTGAACAATAAAGTAACCATATACTGGGTACCTGGGTACCAGGGCATGCGGGGATCCCCGGCAATGAAGTGGCCGACATAATGGCTAGAAAGGGGGCGAGTACGCCCTTCTATGGTCCGGAGCCCTTCTGTGGACTAGGGCCAGGAGTCATTAGCCAGAGCAGTCGTGTGGATCTCATGACTGCCTGCGATGACTTCTGGCAGTCGTCGAAAGGGGCAAGGCAGAGTAAACGTCTGCTAGGTAGCTACAACAGTAAGAGGACTAAGGACTGTTTGGAGTTGAGCAAAGGATCTCTCCGAATAGTCACGGGTTTCCTGACCGGGCACTGCAGACTGCGCAAGCATCTGCACAATCTCAAAATAAGGGAGGACAGTCTTTGCAGACTTTGTCTGGAAGGAGAAGAGACTCCTGAGCACCTACTTGAGGAGTGCCCGGCTATCAGTCGGTTGAGGTTGGCCCACTTTGGGGGCCTTACACTCACCACAAAGAAAATGAGGGCTCTTCGACTAGGCGACATCATCGCATTCTTGCGATCGATTGAACTGTTCGAGGAGCTATAGCTCATATACTAGTGGTCGCAGTGCACTAACCTCTAGCAAATTATTATTATTATGTCCTGCCGGATCTCGCAGCTCTGGAACGCCGTGATTGGGTGCCGGGATGTCCTTCTCGTCCGGGTCGTCGATGCCCGCGGGAAGAATGACTATGCTCGGGGCCGTTCGGTCATCCACGAGTGAGAGAGTTACTTGGGGACCGCTAGGTCAGCCGCGAGAGAGAGAATGCTTTGGGGACCGCTAGGTCGACCGCAAGAGCGAGAAATCCCTAACTTGGGACCGCTAGGTCTGCCGAGAGAGAGAGAACACTTGGGGACCGCTAGGTCGGCCGCAAGAGCGAGAACGACTTAAGTCGGGGACCGCTAGGTCTGCCACGGCTAAAGAAGCTACTAACTAGAAACTATTTCTAACTACAATGGATTTACCAAACCTACTGGTCCGGCTTACCAAAATGACTTCGCTGCTCTGATTACAATCGCTGTCGGCTGCTGAGTAAAGATATGAGGCCAGCCGCCCGCTTTATATAGCCCCTGGCTAAGCCTAGTGTGCCCATTGCCTCCTCACAGATTTGCCTAAATTAGTGAGACCAGCTCCCCTGGTCTAGTGTGACCCTTCGCTCGTTGTTAAATTCAGATCTATATCGATTCCATTCCTTATTCCTCTAGTATAAACTATATTTGTGCGCGTCTGCGCGTCACAACACACTCGAACTTTGTGTTCACTATCTTGTTTTACTGGCCGTATTTGTATAAGTTTTGTTACTTATGATACACTTTAGTTGGCCGATTACTGTTTTTAGAAAAACTGCACGTGGTTTTCTTTGTCTTCACTTTTGCCTGTTCTTTTCAGAAGTCGCGTCTGTCGTCTCAGAGTAGAAAAATCAGAATGATCGCGTGTTCGCTGTACTCTTGCAAACGCAGCGAGCCAAGCGAGCTTTAACGACACCTTTCCAGACTATGAGAGCGACGACTAAGGTGCGAAAGGGACAGCTAGGACTTAACGCTTCTGTCCCACAGAGTTGTTACGAGCTTTCTATTAACCCTAGTATGCCGAAAGCGGTCTCGTCTGATAACAATTTTAGTTTAATTATTTATTTTTTTATTTGCTGGTACACTGGCCATTACAATGTACAGTGGTGCAAAGAGTGGCATAAAGGAGAATGTTTGCTACAACTGCGGCGAAAAGGGACATCTTTATAATAACTGCAACAATAAAGAGAAAGGAAGGAAGTGTTTGAAGTGCAATAAATTTGGCCACATATCGATTCGATATTATCGAAGAATTGTTCACAAGACGAAAAAAGTGTCGAACAATATCAACCAAATGATGGAAACGGGAATGAAATGACGTAAAAAGGCGATGAGAACATAAGCGAAGCGACAACGAAAACGGCATAACGAATAAAGACGGCGAAACGACAAGAAAATACGGCGACAACGAGAACGGAATAACGAATAAAGACGGCGAAACGACAAGAAAATTCGGCGACAACGAGAACGGCATAACGAAAAAAGAGGAAAACGACGTGCAAGAAAATAACTTCTATCGGCAGAGCCCTGAAGCCGGCTTCGGCCCAAAGCTGACCTCTCCCAAGAGGAGAAGGCAAAGCTAGCCTGGGCCGAGCAGAAAATTGAAGAGGGCAGGTTATACTACGCCAACATCCCCCACATGTCCTCTACGGGCGGATTCGCCAACAAAGTGGAGGAGATGCTTGCCAGCAAAAGGCAACGCTCTGCCGAGAGCGCCACTAAAGACGCTCCGGCGAGCAAGCGGCAACGCGGGCCCAAGCAGGTAGGCCCTCCACCTAAAGCGAAGAAGCCTCAGAGGGCACAGAAGGTTAGTGAGGTGACCAAACGACATCTGATCGTGGCACTCATTGACCGCAGTGACTAAAATGGAAAGATGTCCGAAGAACGGTGGAAGACGGTGCACACGAGGCTCGTCGAAGCGCTGTTTGCACGGATGGAGGATGACTCCCTTGGTCCCATGCCCACATTTGATGGTGCAGGGTGGCTAAATGGGGTCAAAATCCTGAAGTACATGGACGACCCGACTCGGAAGTGGCTGACGCAAACGGTTAGCCAGATGGAGGCGTTGTGGGAGGGGGCCAAACTGGAGGTGGTGGACAGGGAGCTAATCCCATCCATACCGAAGGCGAAGGTACTCTTCCCCATCGTCATCCAAGGTGACCGGGCGCTGAAGCTGCTACAGCGCCAAAACCCCGATATTCCCACCGCAGATTGGAAGGTGCTGCACATTGCGACCCCGACACCCAAAGAGGGGGCCAGTGCGCAGTCCTTCAGATCAACAAAGCGGCGGAGGACATCCTGTACCCCAGATACGGGAAGATGGCGTGGGGCATGGGTAGTGTCTACCTGCGCCTCAAAAAGCGCCACCCGGGGGACAAGGACGCGCATACCCTGCAGGCAGGCGAGGTGGAGAAGGACCTAGGTCTGGATTCCATTGTTGACGCCGCCCAGGAACTGACCCTCGACGTCTCGGAGGAGGAGGAGGACGGTGACCTGACAGTGATAGTCAACCCGTCCCGAGCTGACCCAGGTACCCATGACACTAAGGGTACTGCAGCTCAACCTCCATAAGAGCAAAATCGCGTCGGCGGAACTCCTGATTGCCATGGAGCAAGGGTCCGTCGACATCGCTTTGGTCCAGGAGCCGTGGGTTGCCTCGGGCAATTCCATTGCCGGACTGAAGTCCTCAGCACACCATGTGTTCTACGCACCAACGGTAAGCAGGAACAGAACCGCCGTACTCGTACGGAAGGGTCTCCACGCTAACCTTATGTCTCGTTACAGCACGGATGACCTGACTGTGGTGATGCTTGAAAGCAAGAAGAAGCGCCTCCTGGCAGCTTCCTGCTACATGGCCCATGACAGATCAGCCCCACCCGAGGAACTCAGGAGCCTGGTGGAAGCCAGCCCGAACGACCAGCAACTGCTCGTGGGTGCAGACGCCAACGCACATCACTGCGTGTGGGGAAGCCCCGACATAAACGACAGAGGTGAGTCACTCTTAGACTTTTTACTATCCACTAACATATGTATATCGAACGTGGGGGAGGAGCATACCTTCGTAGGTCCCACCTCCTCGAACGTGCTAGACCTAACACTCACAAAGGGACAATGTACAATGGTATCAGAATGGAGAGTCCTTGAGGGACCATCATTCTCAGATCATAAGTACATACAATTCCAATACGATTTCGATCATTCTCCCGAACCAACCGTCTTTAGGAACCTCCGGAACACTAACTGGGGAAAGTTTAGGAAGACAATCTCAACACGACTCGCGACTGGCCCGGGCCTAGTAAAATCCGCTGAAGACATAGAAAAGTCCCTAGAGACCCTCTCCAAGGAACTACTAGATGCGCAACGCGCAGCATGCCCAACTTCTAGAGCTAGAAAGAGGACTAGTGTAGTATGCATATATCGAATACCCACTGTACCAAGTTTGTTGCACTGGTTACATAAACAGAGCCCCGGTCTAAGTGGCCGAAATATGAGTCGATCGACGAACACCCACAAAGAGCATACTTAAGCATTTCGCTACATGCGCTGACCGTCGGATCGAACTCAAGTGCATGCATATAAACAGCCGAACTCAAGTGCATGCATATACCACAGCTCCCTCGCTTAAGAGAACACATACATATATATTATATATATAAGATATACATAACCGTCTCTCTGCTTTCCAACTGTGGGCAGCGCAGCCAGGAGACTTAGGCTTAAATAGAACCTAAGAATGAATGTCAAGACCAGATCCATTTTGATATGGGAAGCGGCACCATTGCCTGCTCCCAAATAAAACTGAAACATTGAATATTAAATCCGCTATTGTTTTTATTTGGATGTAACTATTTCATGGCGACCGTGACAGTGTCTTATTGTGACATGTGACAAAAGAGCCGAGAGGAAAAAAAAAAACAAACAAACAAAATAAGAATGTGAAAAATTCGGAGTGGACAGACCAGCAAAATCCAGCAACAAAAGTGACAGTACTGACGGTGGGAGCATATGAATAAATCGGCAGCAACAAAAGTGACAAAGTACCGACGGTGGAATGTATGCGGGAGCATACGAATAAACCGGCAGCAATTAAAAGTGTGAGGGGCAATCCGTCCCTTAAGCCAGCGAGGGAGAACGACACTGGAAAAACCAAAATTACTGAGTGAGTAGAGTGCGGTGATGGTCCGCGGAGGCCAGAAAGTCAAGATAAACAAGAGAATAGCGCATATTAAATGGCTATTATTCACAAATAAAGCGCCGCCCTCATGGGCAACGGCACAAAAATTAACCACAGAGCTTGACTTTCTGAGGGAAAGCCTCCTGCAGAGGAAACATAAACCCGCAACTCACTCAGTAAGTATACCAGTAATAAATGAGAAGTCAACTAAAAAACCTCCATCTCCCAAACCACTACCAAGGAAGAAGGAAGATTGTCCCAAGGACTGCCCTGGACCATTGCACTCCGCTACGTGCAAATCCACTTGCCTAATACGAAGACCTGTGCGAGGACCAGCACCGGCCTCGCCTGAGCTCAGAGGCTCCGGACAACAGCAGCAGTGAGGACAACAAGCGAGAGGGGCAAACCCCGCCACTTTCGCCAACGAGGGAACGTCAGCGTGCCAGCCCGGCGACGCCCAGCTGACGTGGAAGGAAGAGTTGCAGCCCAGCCGAACATATTTTTTTGTGCCCTGCGTTGCACCCCACGAATCGATGCACTGCGCTGCATGTTAATCTTAAACGACCCATTGTAACATCGAGCGGAACCTTTTCCGCCCGATGAGCAGTATAGCCCGTAAAGCTATACAAACCGATAGGCAGGAAAATTTGTAATAAGTAAATGCATAGTAATGCAATAGAAAAGTTTTCTAGAAATCATACAAATAATAATTATATATACAAGTTAAAAATACATTTACCCGAAATGGTGTTAGTAGATGTCAAGTCTGTGGACTCCACAGCTAACGTTATTAACAAAGTAGAGTCAAATCAGTATGAGCTCTTCTTAATACACATCTTGCTAATAATAATCGTTGTCATAATGTGCACAAATTGCATCTACAAAGTATATAAACGGCATAATAAATGCTTGAAAAAGAAATACATGAGCCAGGCAAATGACCTGGACAAAATTAAAAAAAAAAATATATATATATATATAGAGCACAAACAACGTTAAATAAATAATAACATGTTTAAACAATACTATGTTTAACTTTTAAAGGCAATGAATTGAATAAAAAGAATTACAAAATACATTAAATACATTAATATAATATATTAAATATATTACAGATATGGCTACACTAAGGGCATTTATTGAAAAATACGAGGAAATTCAGTGAGGAACCAGTTCATATCCATAAAATAATGGAATGGATTGAGATATATGAAGAATTGAATAAAATAAAAGTTGACTTTGACAAATCGTACAAATCACTTTCACAAAACAGACTAATTCATAAAAATACTGTAAAGAAACATTCAGAGACACTAGTAAATTGCTTTAACCAAGCACGCATACTCATACATGAACAAAAAGAACAATTAAATCAAAAGCATTGGTCACGAGTATCGAAATTTTTAATCAGACTACGATCTAATCTAATATCGGTTAAACTAAAATTTAATCTAGATATATATGTGCCAACTATACTTAACACTTCCCTTACATTTGAAACTAGTGAAACTGACAATGACCAAATAGAGCCAGAAGAGCAGGAATCAAACGTTAAATTAGAAGAGCAGGATTTGAATAATCTCACTATACCAGCTATTTTGATGTCCGATCTGGATAATCCCACAGATTCCGATACCTCTTCAAGCATAATAGCGAATAAAATAGGCAACAATAGAACCATGGCGCAAACTAATATCGAGTTCATACTAATGAACTCGATATTAGTTTGCGCCATGGTTCTATTGTTGCCTATTTTATTCGCTATTATGCTTCTATTCTAGTACAGCCACTAAGCTTATACCAGTTTTTGATGGTAAAGCTGAAAATTTAAACAGTTTTATTGACGCACTAGAAATTTTGCGATTAATAACAGGCGAACATGAAGAATTGGCAGTTTCTATAGTAAAATCAAGGCTAAAAGGTGTGGCCAGGAATTTAGTCGGAAATGAAACAACAATAACAGAAATGATTTCCAAATTGAAAAGCAATGTCAAAGGCGAAACTGTAGAGGTACTATCAGCAAAACTGATGAACCTACAGCAACGCAATAAAACTGCCAACCAATACGCAGTAGAGGTTGAGCAGCTGACAAAAATGTTGGAATGTGCGTACATAACAGACGGTTTACCACTAGAGTTAGCCAGAAGTTATTCAACCCAGAATGCAGTCAAAGCAATGACTAAAAATTGCACAATTGATAAGGTAAAACTTATCATGCAAGCCGGCACTTTCAACACAATGAATGAAGCCGTATCCAAATTCGTAAATAGTTGCACAGAGGCAACCGGACAGCAAAACACTGTCCTATATTACAGAAATAATTCACAGCGCAACTTTCGCAGTTGCTTCAATAATTATAATAACAATAATTACAACAATCAATACTATAATGGACGAGGCCAATATAGAGGAAACTCTAGAGGCCGTGGCAACTCGAACAGAAGCCAAAACTATCACAACCCAAGTAACGTCCGAGTAACCAATAATACATCGGGAAACTCCCAAAACCCTTTAAATACTCAACAATAGAGAATGCAAGGGTTCATACTATTAATCTCAGTCAAAATATATTCGTATCATTCAACCATGTGGCTACAGGAAAAGAACTTGTCTTTTTGGTAGACACTGGTGCAGACATTTCAATAGTTAAAGAAAATTCTGATGTCTTTCATGACATACAATACAATTATATTATAGATATAAAAGGAATAAGTCAAGAAGTAACCAAATCAAAGGGGTTAACTTCCATTGAAATACAGACCACTAAGTACATAATCCCACACGATTTTCATATCGTGGATTTATCGCTATTCCCTGTGATGGCATATTAGGAATCGATTTTATTAAAAAATACAACTGTCAATTAGACTTCAAGCCATCTGAAGATTGGCTTATAATTAGACCTAATAACTTAAAATTTCCCATTTATGTTCCAATAACATACAGGTCTGGCAATTACTCAATACTTCTGCCAGCAAGATCCCAAGTTGTTCGAAAAATAGAACTAAATTCAAAAGAAGACAGTGTATTGATTCCAAATCAAGGTATTTACATAGCAAGCACCATAACAACATCTAAAAACGCTTTTATAAGACTACTCAATACATCGAATAAAGATCAAGTAGTCAGTACAAATAATTTAGCATTTGAATCACTTTCGAACTACGATGTAGTCAAAACTAATATAGACAATAGAAACCAATCTGTATTATCCAAACTAAAGAAAAACTTTCCTCCACAATTCGAATCACAACTTTCAAGCTTATGCACCCAATATAATGATATATTCGGATTGGAATCTGAACCAATAAGCACTAATAATTTTTATAAACAAAAACTGAGATTAAAAGATGATGAACCGGTGTATGTAAAAAATTATAGAAGCCCACATAGTCAGGTGAACGAAATACAAAAACAAGTTGGAAAATTGGTCACTGACGGCATCGTTGAACCATCTGTATCTGAATATAATAGCCCATTATTACTTGTTCCGAAAAAACCAACTCCAGGTTCAGAACAAAAGAAATGGCGATTAGTAATTGACTATCGTCAAATTAATAAAAAATTACTGTCCGATAAATTTCCACTCCCAAGAATTGATGACATTTTAGATCAACTTGGGAGAGCGAAATATTTTTCATGTCTTGACTTAATGTCAGGATTTCATCAAATTGAACTAGAAAAAAGTTCAAGAGATATAACGTCATTTTCAACGAGCAATGGCTCGTATCGCTTCACGCGACTACCTTTTGGTATAAAAATAGCACCAAATTAATTCCAGAGGATGATGACTATAGCATTCTCAGGATTAGAACCTTCACAAGCATTCCTTTATATGGACGACTTAATAGTTATAGGTTGTTCTGAAAAACATATGCTTAAAAACTTAACAGATGTTTTTGAGAAATGTAGAAAATACAACCTAAAGTTACATCCAGAAAAATGCTCTTTTTTTATGCATGAGGTGACTTTTCTAGGTCATAAATGCACAGATAAAGGAATACTTCCAGATGACAATAAATATGATGTCATTATGAATTACCCTACGCCGCACAATGCGGACAGCGCTAGACGTTTCGTTGCGTTTTGCAATTATTATAGACGTTTCATTAAAAATTTCGCCGAATATTCACGGCACATAACAAGATTATGTAAAAAGAATGTTCCTTTCGAATGGACAGATGAATGCGAAAACGCATTCCAATATTTAAAAACAAAACTTATGGAACCTACTTTGCTACAATATCCAGATTTCAGCAAAGAATTCTGTATAATTACTGATGCAAGTAAGCAAGCGTGCGGAGCGGTTTTAACTCAAAACCATAACGGACTCCAACTTCCCATAGCATACGCATCAAGAGCCTTCAGTAAAGGAGAAACTAATAAATGTACAACTGAGCAGGAATTAGCTGCAATTCACTGGGCAATATTACATTTTAGGCCTTACATTTATGGAAAACACTTTACAATTAAAACAGATCACAGACCATTAATATATCTATTCTCAATGATCAATCCGAGTTCTAAACTGACACGCATGAGGCTAGAATTAGAAGAGTATGACTTTACAGTCGAATATTTAAAGGGAAAAGACAATCATGTAGCTGATGCGTTATCAAGAATAACCATTAAAGATCTACAAAACATTACAGGCAATATAATGAAAGTCACTACTAGATATCAAAATAGACAAAAAATCCGCGCGGATAACAACAAAATAGAATTACCTAGGCAATCTATTGAAAAAGCTTCTAATCCCAACGTATATGAAGTCATAAACAATGACGAAGTACGTAAAGTAGTGACCTTGCATATAAAAAATATGCTATGTTTCTTTAAACATGGTAAGAAAATTATTGCAAGATATGATGTTCGCGATTTATATACTAATGGAATCCTCGACTTAGGTCAATTTTTCCAAAGGCTTGAAATGCAGGCCGGTATAAATAAAATCAGCCAACTCAAAATGGCACCGTGGGAAAATATCTTTGAATATGTTTCAATAGATAATTTTAAACAAATGGGCAATAAAATATTGAATACATTAAGAGTAGCGCTACTCAACCCGGTGACCCTTATAGAAAAACAAAAAGAGAAAGAAGCTATACTGTCTAAATTCCATGACGATCCAATACAAGGAGGTCACATCGGCATTTCAAAAACCTTGGCCAAGGTCAGAAGACATTATTTTTGGAAAGGTATGACTCGAGATATTACTGAGTACATACGAAAATGTCAAAAATGCCAAAAAGCTAAAATAACAAATCACAGCAAGAACCCAATGGTAATAACCAATACGCCAATAAACGCTTTCGACAGGGTGATAGTAGACACTATTGGTCCACTACCTAAATCAGAAAATGGCAATGAATATGCAGTCACCTTAATATGTGACCTAACTAAATATTTAGTTGCCATTCCAATTGCAAATAAAAGTGCAAACACTGTCGCTAAAGCAATTTTTGAAAATTTTATTCTGAAGTACGGTCCAATGAAGACGTTCATTACGGACATGGGAACTGATTTATGCAGTTATATGAAAATAGACAACATAACGTCTACTGCATATCATCACCAGACTTTAGGTACCGTTGAAAGAAGTCATAGAACCTTCAACGAGTACATTCGTTCATATATATCAGTTGACAAAACTGATTGGGACATATGGTTACAATATTTTGTGTATTGTTGTAACACTACACCATCAGTAACCCATAATTACTGCCCATATGAACTAGTATTTGGTAAGCCAAGGAACTTGCCAATACACTTTAATAAAATAGATAGAATAGAACCTATATATAATATAGATGACTACGCTAAAGAAGTTAAATTTAGATTAGAAAACGCGTATAAGAGGGCCCGTCTAATGTTAGAAAATAATAAAATAAGACAAAAGCTAGCATACGACAAAAGGGTATCAGACTTTAAGATAGACGTAGGTGATAAAGTTTTATTGCAAAATGAAACTGCACATAAGTTAGAACCAGTTTATATAGGACCATTTGAGGTCATTAGAATAGAAGAACGGAATAATATAGTAATAAAAAATAAGAAAAATAAGGAACAAACAGTACATAAGGATAGGTTAAAAATGTTTATTTCATAATTGTTATTAGTATAGCCATACTATTTCAAAATTTCTTATCTACAATTGAATATTATTTGTAATTTAATATATTCAAAATCAAAATCTTTAAATTAAAAAAAAAAAAAAAAAAAAAAATTATAAAAAAATAAATAATTAAAAATAAAAATAGTAAAATCTCCATTGTTAATTAAAAACTAATCCTTTAAAAAAAAAAAAATAATAATAATAATAATAACTTCATAAATTACGTTATTTTTCAAAAGGAGGGAGATGTAGTATGCATATATCGAATACCCACTGTACCAAGTTTGTTGCACTGGTTACATAAACAGAGCCCCGGTCTAAGTGGCCGAAATATGAGTCGATCGACGAACACCCACAAAGAGCATACTTAAGCATTTCGCTACATGCGCTGACCGTCGGATCGAACTCAAGTGCATGCATATAAACAGCCGAACAAGTGCATGCATATACCACAGCTCCCTCGCTTAAGAGAACACATACATATATATTGTAACGAATTAGCCGAGCGGAACCTTTTGTTTTTGTTTTAGGTGCTAAAGCCAAAGAAATTTCCAACCACTTTTGTTACTTAATAATAATAATAATAATAATAATAATAATTTTCTAGAGGTTAGTGCACTGCGACCACTAGGGTCTATTGTGCCCTCGTCCTAGTGTATGAGCTATAGCTCCTCGAACAGTTCAATCGATCGCAAGAATGCGATGATGTTGCCTGGTCGAAGAGCCCTCATTTCCTTTGTGGTGAGTGTAAGGCCCCCAAAGTGGGCCAACCTCAACCGACTGATAGCCGGGCACTCCTCAAGTAGGTGCTCCGGAGTCTCTTCTCCTTCCAGACAAAGTCTGCAAAGGCTGTCCTCCCCTATTTTGAGGTTGTGCAGATGCTTGCGCAGTCTGCAGTGCCCGGTCAGGAAACCCGTGACTATTCGGAGAGATCCTTTGCTCAGCTCCAAACAGTCCTTGGTCCTCTTACTGTTGTAACTACCTAGCAGACGTTTACTCTGCCTTGCCCCTTTCGACGACTGCCAGAAGTCATCGCAAGCAGTCATGAGATCCACACGACTGCTCTGGCTAATGACTCCTGGCCCTAGTCCACAGAAGGGCTCCGGACCATAGAAGGGCGTACTCGCCCCCTTTCTAGCCATTATGTCGGCCACTTCATTGCCGGGGATCCCCGCATGCCCTGGTACCCAGTATAAGGTTACTTTATTATTCACACCCAGTACATTGAGTGTTTCTATACACTGCCATACTAGTCTGGAGACAATCTTATGGGCACTGAGTGCTCTGATTGCTGCCTGACTATCTGAGAAAATGGCTATGTCTCTCCGATTGTAACCCCGCTCAATATTGAACGAGGCACATCTCTCTATCGCGTGTACCTCCGCTTGAAAGATACTGGCGAATTTCCCTAGAGGTTCGTGATATTTGAGTCGGGGTCCAAAGACACCCGCACCCGCACCATCCTTTGTTAGTGAGCCGTCAGTGTACCACCTAATAGCATGTGGTTTCACATCATAGGTGGTAGACATGCTGGTCCACTCCGACTTGTTGCTAAGCTCTGTTTTAAAGAGCTTATCAAAGCTAAACTTGGCTAATTGAACATCCTGCGGATATTCCAGTAACAGGTCAGTTGCAGTCGCGGCCGAGTCCGCTGGTCCTGCCCCTGTTATCCTCATGGTAGATCTGCGCGCACTGTGCTTGATATGCAAGTGCAGTGGTGGAAGCCCGAGCAGCACATCCAGAGCAGTGGACGGGCAGGTGCGCATAGCGCCCGAGATGCACGTGCAGGCAAGTCTCTGGAGTTTGCCCAGTTGCCTTCTTGTGACATCAAGGTCAGCGCGATTTGCCCAAACCGCAGCCCCGTAGCTGACTATGGGCCTCACCATAGCAACATACATCCACAGTAGGATCTTTGGAGATACTCCCCAATTTTTCCCTGCAAGAGATCTACAGCTCATTAAGGCCATAGTGGCCTTGCGAACGGCATGTTCCACATGTTGTCTCCACAATAGTCTCTTGTCTAGGATGACTCCCAGATATTTGACTTCTGTGGAGATCGGAATCTCTGCGCCCCCAATGGCTATGGGCCGAATGGATTTCAGCTTGTAGCGATTGGTGAAGGCGACCACTGTGGTTTTCGCTGGATTGATATTCAGCCCCACGTCTCTGCACCAGTCTAAGCTAAGTCTTAGGCCCAGTGTGATCCTGTCGCACAGTGTGCTCTCAAAATTTCCTTTACATACTAGAGTGATATCATCGGCATAGCCTTGACATTCAAACCCATTTGATGTAAGTTTAACTAGCAGCTCGTCCACCACGAGGCTCCAGAGTAGTGGTGATAGGACACCCCCCTGCGGACAGCCTCTGGTGGTTTGAGCTCTAACAGTCACACTGTTGACAGTGACTTCTGCTATTCTGCTATCAAGGAGTTTGCCCAGCCAGGTCGTGAGACCCGTTTCAACTCCCCTTCTACAGAGTGCTCTTACCACAACGT
Organism: Drosophila aff. chauvacae BK-2020; assembly: GCA_018903765.1. Taxonomy (NCBI): domain Eukaryota; kingdom Metazoa; phylum Arthropoda; class Insecta; order Diptera; family Drosophilidae; genus Drosophila; species Drosophila aff. chauvacae BK-2020. The sequence continues at coordinate 1,096,878 of JAEIGO010000164.1, read as the reverse complement.
CATGAGCTGTGTTATCAAAAGCACCCTCTATGTCCATAAAGGCACAAAGTGCTACCCCTTTGGCTTTTACAGAGCGCTGCATACTGTCCACCAGGCTCAGGAGAGCCGATTCAGTGGACTTACCTTCTCTATAGGCATGCTGATTCGCATGCAGAGGCCTTCGCACCAAGTGCGAGTTTCTAATGTGGTTGTCCACAATCTTCTCAAGGGTTTTCAGCAGGAAGGAGGTTAGGCTGATCGGCCTGAAGGATTTGGGATGAAAGGGGTCTTTCTTCCCAACCTTCGGGATAAAGATCACCCTAGCCATTCTCCATGCCCTAGGAATGTAACCCATTGCTAGGCTCCCCCGGAAAATACTTATGAGGAACAGCATTAGCTGTTCGACACCCTTCTGAAGATGGATGGGTATGATTCCATCCACCCCCGGAGCCTTGTAGGGGCTGAGTGTACTCAAAGCCCACCTAATCTTTTGTTCAGTTACGATCGCTGCAGCTAGGCTCCAGTTGGGTCTCCCGTTGGGGACCCTTTCGTAACTGTTGTCTATATCGGAGATGGTTCTACACATGGGGAAGTGAGTTTGCAGGAGAAGTTCTGCTTTCTCCTCCTCGTCCTCGGTGAATGACCCATCCGCTCTTTTCAGACAAAGTTCAGAAAGTACTTTGCCTTTAGAGATTGCCTTAAACACTCTAGCCGCAGGTGCGGCTTGCTCTATGGTAGAACAGAATTTCCGAAAGTGAGCACGCTTACTAAACCGGATTTCTTTGTTATATTCAGTCAGCCTTTTGGTGTAAAGTTCCCAAGTGGCGCTGTTCTTTTTAGCTGTGTTGAACAGCTTCCTGACTTCTGTACGAAGCAGTCCTAGTTTCCCATTCCACCAGGGATTGTCCCTACTGGACTCTATGGATTTTTCGGGACAGCTTGCATGATATGCATCCAAGATTGTGTCTCCTACTTCTCTTGAGAGTTGCTCAAGATCTTTTGTTACTTAAAGCCAAGACAACTTTTTATTACTTCAAGCCGAAACAACTTTTTAGAACTGCTGGTAGACGAACCCGGAAAGCAACTGAACTAATCCCAATCGAGCGATTCGGTCTTGACATTTTTAACCAATGCCTACTTAACATTCGTTACAATATTATATATATAAGATATACATAACCGTCTCTCTGCTGTCCAACTGTGGGCAGCGCAGCCAGGAGACTTAGGCTTAAATAGAACCTAAGAATGAATGTCAAGACCAGATCCATTTTGATATGGGAAGCGGCACCATTGCCTGCTCCCAAATAAAACTGAAACATTGAATATTAAATTCGCTATTGTTTTTATTTGGATGTAACTATTTCACTAGGCCACCCTGGTGGAACAGTAATCTTTCGCTCCTACGCAATAACCTCAGAGAATTCTTCAAAATCGCCAAAGAGGCGAAAGAGGATGTGATTGATGAGGAATACAAAATCCTAATTATGGATTACAAGAAGGAAATACGCAGGGCACAACGAAGCTCGTGGAGAAACTTCTGCTCCAATATCGAGTCGGCCCCAGAAACGGCTAGACTCCGGAAGTTGCTATCGAAGCAACCCACCATACAGACTGAGGGCAGCGAGGAGGCCCTAACAGCACTAATGCATACTCACTTCCCAGGATGCACTGAGATATCCGATGCTAGCAAGCACCAGGACCTCGCACTTGGAGAAGAGAGTCTCCCAACAGATCTAATATCCTCTAGAAGAATCCAATGGGCTATAGATTCCTACGCGGGAATAAAAGCACCAGGATTAGATGGAATATTCCCAGCCATGTTACAGGTGACCAAAGAAGTGATCACCCCATGGCTACACGCTATATTCACAGCTTGCCTAAGCACGGGCTATATCCCTATCCAATGGAGGACCTCTAGGATTGTCTTCCTGCCAAAAACAGGCAAGTGCAGCCATGTGAGCCCCAAGGATTACAGGCCGATTAGCCTTACCTCATTCATACTTAAGACGCTAGAAAAGCTGTTGGACATACACATCAGAAACGATGTGGGACGACTGCTGTCATCCAACCAGCACGCTTACACGAAAGGGAAATCAGTGGAGACGGCACTACACTCGTTAGTAGCCACCATTGAGAGAGCATAACAATGAATTTGCTCTAGGAGTTTTTGTGGATATATCCGGAGCATTCAACAACGTGACCACAGACGCTATAATGGACCGCCTAGAAGCGGCCAACACGCCCCCCGCCATCAGTATGTGGATAAGAAATCTACTAAGCTGTAGGCGGGTACAATCCGATTGGGGCACCGCCTCCACGGTGAAAGGAGCACACAGGGGCACGCCGCAAGGCGGGGTCCTGTCGCCTCTCCTGTCGAATCTGGTGGTAGACCTGATCAAGAGATTCGAGAGGAAGGCCCCAAAGATAACAGCTTATGCTGACGACATAAGCATAATTATCACGGGAGTCTGCCCATCGACCCTCAGCTCGATTATGGAATCAACACTCAGGGAGATATGTGAGTGGGCGAAGAAGGTAGGACTCAGTATCAACGCGGACAAGACGGACCTCATTCTCTTCACCAAGAGATACAAGGTTCCGCTATGGGTCCCCCCGAAAATTAACTCAACCAGGCTAACCCCGAAAACACAAGTCAAGTACCTCGGAATTGTATTAGACAGCAAGCTGGCATGGAAGCCCAATGTACTAGAGAGGATAAAGAAGGCCACCATAGCGCTTTATGCATCCAAGAAGATGCTTAGCAGCACATGGGGCCTCTCACCCGCTCTAATGCACTGGATTTACATCTCGGTGGTGCATCCAACTCTGATGTATGGAGTCTTAGTGTGGTGGCAGGCCATGGAAAAGAAGACGTATAACAAGCTCATGGAGAGAACTCAGCGGCAGGCACTGCTCTGCATAACAGGGGCGCTGAGGTCAACCCCCACAAAAGCGCTCGAAACTATAATAGGAGTTGATCCCCTAGACATCCACGCGCAACTGATTGCAGGAAAGGCGGCACAACGCCTAGTTGCATCAGGGAATATGTCCTTACAGGGATTCGGGCATAGTTCAATGGGTAGAAACATGAGCAGTATATCTGACTACATGGTTACCAGAACGTGCCCGGATGTAAATACAACTACATTCATGGGACCAGATGACTGGAAAACAGGTCATGCAGACCATGCTCAACACCTCAATATATACACCGACGGCTCCAAAATGGAAGGAGGAGTTGGAGCGGGCATATACTGCACAGACCCTGAAATGAGGCTGTCGTATAAGCTACCAAGCCAATGCAGCATATTCCAGGCGGAAGTATTCGCCATAGGGAAAGCGGCAGAGCTTGCGCAGAGCACAGATCGCCCATACGAAGCGGTCAACTTGTTCATAGACAGTCAAGCGGCGATAAGATCCATGCAATCGTCAGCGGTCAGTTCCAAAAATGTACTCGCAAGCAGGGAGGCACTAGATATCCTCAGCACGACTACGTCAGTGCGGATCTACTGGGTTCCCAGCCACCAGGGCATCGATGGTAACGAGACGGCCGACGAACTTGCAAAGGAAGGCGTAGGACTGCCGAATGAAAGAATAGAAAACGTTCCTGTCTCCCTAAGAACGCTCCAAAGCGAGCAAGAGAGACGGGCCTACATACAAGCCAACAGCAGGTGGAGGAGTAATTCCACAACCTGCAAAATATTAAAAATCATGTGCAAAGAGCGCAACGCAAAACTTAGGCACTACGTGCTGCATATGCAAGGTTTCAGTTGCCTCGGATTCATCGCATTTCCGGTATTTGGCGTTTTCGGTGATGCCCAGCTTGACTGCATGTGCCGCAGCTAGGCAGTGACCTGTGAGAATTCCCACTAGCAGTCTGCAATCTTTCCTTGGAATACCGGAAATGCGATGAATCCGAGGCAACTGAAACCTTGGAGCATCTCATTTTCAAATGTCCGGCCCTAGCAAGGGCAAGAATAAAATACATAGGCGCTCCGGTTCTGGCATCGCTAGAAGATGCCTCCAGGAAGAAGCCAGGCGAACGAAAATAACGACGTTTGAGAGCCCTGTGCCGAAAAGAAAAGACGAAAAAGATGCAAAGACGACGACGACGAATACTAGAGCGAAAAGACGAGTAAACCTATGAAGAAGACCAAGCGATGAAAACGACGACGAAACATTCAAGTCGAATGTTTAATCAGAATGGCCGAATGTGGGAGAGATATTTCCAAGTATTCGTATATGTACATTGACGACGCCCTGGACAACGAGAACGCACAGACGAAATACGAAGAAAACAGAAGTTGAAGACGACGATCACAATGATACGAAGAAAACAAATGACGAAGAAACAATGACGAAGACGTACACGACGCGAAGACTATTTTCTAACATTAAATAGACGTAAACGTAAAACTAAACTTAATCAAAACATTAATATTATCTTATAAAATAAAAACCCCACAATTATATATCCATCGTTCGCGCAGCGAGCACACGTCCGCACTCACTGGCCTCCCCGAAGCAACTCCCTCTCTACTTCTCTTTTTCTTGACAAAAATAAGTCATATTTTATTTATTTATTTATTTTTTTTTTTTTCTTTAAGCTTTGTTTTTATTTATTGAATCTTCTCATTTATGAGACTAACAATAAGTGTATCAAATCTTATACTATAACCTAACTAGGAGTCATGAAGACTGAGACAGTGTCCCTGACAAGTTATGGCTGGGTTGGAAGGTCTGTACGTTGCAGGCGGGTTCGGCTGGAGACCCGAGTCAAGACCCTTACTAGAGGATTTGGGTGGACAGAGAGTTTTTCATTGTAGGACGCTTTTTGCCTGTCTATTTCATCTTTTACTGCGAGAATGCCGAGGTCCTTGTGGATGTTTTGGTTACGAATATACCATGGTGCCCCAGTGATAGTTCGCAGGATCTTTAATTGGGCTCGCTGTATGATGTCTATGTTGGTTCTGCTCGCGTTCCCCCACAGACGTCTGTCGAGGTGGATGCCGAGATATGTTACTTCATTAACTTGGGGGATCTGCGTGCTATTCATACAGAGCGGAGGGCAAGTTTGTCTGTTAAGGGTAAACGTTATGTGTTTACACTTTTGTTCGTTTATTTTAATACGCCAGTCAGATAGCCACTTCTCGACTACCACGAGGTGGTTGGCGAGTTGGGTTGTTGCACGGACTGGGCATCTGGAGCGGCTAAGGATCGCAGTGTCGTCGGCGAAGGTGGATGTTGTTAGTCGGTCGCTCGTGGGAATATCTGCTGTGTAGAGGACGAATAAGGTTGGCCCAAGTGCGCTACCTTGTGGGACCCCAGCTTCGATAGTGAAGCTGTCGGAAATTTTTGTGTTACATCTTACTGCGAAGACTCTATTGTAGAGGTAGGATTCAAGGAGTTTATGAGTGTACCCGGGCAAGTGTGTTTTAATTTTATGCATGAGACCTTTGAGCCAGACGCGGTCGAATGCTTGAGATACGTCGAGGAATATCGCGCTGCAATATTCCCTATGTTCGAAGGCTGTGCGAATTTCTGATGTTATTCTGTTTACTTGCTCTATAGTTCCGTGTTTTTCTCTGAAGCCAAATTGATGGGCTGGGATAATGTTGTGAGCTCCCATATATGGTATTATGCGCGTTAGAAGGCATTTTTCGAATATGATAATAAACTTATTGGTCTGTAAGATGACGGAATTGTGTGATCTTTTCCGGGCTTCGGTATCATTATAATAATTGATTTTTTCCATTTCCTTGGATAGTAGCCTAGACTTGTGATTCCATTGAAGAGTTTACAGATGACCTCAATAGCACAGTACGGAAGTTCCATTATCATTTTTGTAGTTATTAGGTCACCGCCTGGAGCCTTTTTTGGTTTTAGCTCCCTGATGACTTTTGTGATCTCGTTCGGCTGAAATGTAGTTGGCGTGGATTCAGTTTCGAGGTGGATTTGAGGGGGAACATAATCATTAGCTGCGGGGTTCGGCTGGAAGACGCCTCTGAGATGTAAGGCAAATGATTCGGCTCTATCTTTGTCGCTGCGGGCCCAGCACCCTGAGGAATTCCTTATAGGGGTGACGGTTTGAATTGGAGAGCTTAGATTTGGGTGAGCCCTCCACAAGGGATGCTTTGTACTAGTTGGCGAGAGTTTTCCGATATATTTAAGTTGTTCATTTTCAGCTTCTTGCTTCAGGGCCCGGTTAAGATTGCGGGTGGCTTCAGTAAGACGTTGCTTTTTGAGCATGGCGATCTGCTGGTTTGCCACGCTCGTCGCAGACGCCTCTTTTCCTGAACCAGCTGTTCAATTTGCCGGTTGGTTTTGAACTTCTTAAATTCCCCATCTTTCCGTATAGGGGTTGAGATCCTGGCTGCTGTGACGAGTACCTCTTCCAGGGCGGAGGAGGAGCAGTCGATGTCCGCTTCGATATTTAGTTGGGGAGTTAGCTCAATGTGGGAACTCACATACTTTCTGTATTTCATCCAGTTAGTGTTGTGCGACGTCAGCCTGTAGGGGTGGTCCGCAATTTCTGGGCTTTGAAGAAGGCTTATCAACAAGGGCGAGTGGTCAGATGAGAGATCCGGTAGTGCTATGGCGCTTATTAGATGTTTTTTGTCACCGCGAAATCAATAAGATCTGGGATCTTTTTTGGGTCTGCAGGCCAATATATGGGGCTACCAGCAGAAACGTAGTCCAGTTATTGCTTACCTTTATAAGTGCATTATACAGTTGCCTTCCCTTGGGAGTCACGAGGCGTGATCCCCAGTGCGTGTGTTTGGCGTTGTAGTCTCCTGCAGCTATGAAGCGATCCCCCAGAGTGTTGTAGAAGTCCATGAATTGACCTTCAGAGATATTAAATCGAGGTGGGCAGTAGACAGCGGCAATGCAAAGGTTTCCGTTTCCTGAGTTCACTTTTATGGACGTGGCTTGCAGGTAATTTGTTGCAAACCTTTGATGAAAGTGGTGTTTGATTAAGATGCCCGTTCCGCCGTGTGCCTTGCCATCCGGATGATCTGTGCGGTAAAAGGTATAACCTCTTATATGGAAGTTATATCTCTCTGTGAGGTGCGTTTCAACCAGCAGCATGGCGTCGATGTGATTTACGTTTAGGAATTGAGTTATTTCAAGTTTATGCCGTGAAATGCCGTTGGGTTAGGTTAGTCATTCATTTTTTGGACTGTTGTGCTACAAGCAACTGAATTACCATGTTCTGGTTCTGAACAAGGGTTTGCATGGTTGTTTTCATGAATGACATAAGTTCCATCATACTTTGTTGCATGGTGAACATCATAGATTCCAATTTGCTTTGCGGCTGCTGAGCATTTTCTGAGTGAGGCTGGGGTGGATTTTCCATGCCTGTTCTTAGTGCTTCGGCGTAGGAGATTCCCTTGGTTGTATTTAGCTGCCCAAATGATGATCTGGCTGCCTTGGCGAAAAATACGTCTGGCGTACTTTTTGAGTTGTAATACACATTTTGTGTATGTTGTTGGTGCGTAGCTGTCGCTCGTCGCATGCGACTCTTCAGCTCCTTGTAGACCGCACAGCCTCTGTAGTTTGCCGTATGGTTTCCTCCACAGGTGCCACATTTTTTCATTTGGGGGTCTTCTTTGTTTGCGGGGCAGTTTACGGAGTTGTGGAAGTCTCCGCAGACTACGCAGACCGTCCGAAGTGTGCAGTATGTCTTGGTGTGTCCATACTCTTGGCAGTTTGTGCATTGAACAGGGCCGTTGCGTTTGTGGGGTTCTTCCACGGTGATTCTTCGATGCAGTAAGAGCTGCAGCTTGTAGATCGGGTGCACTTCGTTTTTCTTTAAGGCTTTGCTATCTGGTTCAAGCTCGACCTTGAAAAGTGGTTGTGGTTTTTTGTTTCTGTTAACAATATTGCTAACATTTTTGGCACAGAAGCCCCTGGCCTTAAGGGCTTCTTGAATTTCAGAGGGGGTGACGTCAGGTTCTATACCTTTTAGCACAACTTGCAGTCCCTTGCTGCTTTTTAGTTGATAGGTGTAAAAGTTCTTTTTTGTGTCTTCCAGGTACTTAGACACAGCTCGGAAGTGTTCTTCGGACTTCGTTTGAACCTTTGTTTCGTGTATGTTCCCTTTAATAAGCGGAACAACATGGAAATTCTCGTCCCCGACCAGCGCAACAATTTTGTTGAACAGGGCACTTGAACTTTTTTCTCTTATGTAAATAGGTGGGGCTAAGGTTTCCTTTGGGTCTCCTGCCCCAACTCTGGTTGGTTGTTGTCCGCCTCTCCTAAGATGGAGAAACGGTTTTCATTGGAGCTCCTCGTTTGGTCGGTGCTTTTGTTGGTTCGGTTGATCTTTGGTTTGTTACCAACCGTGTTGTGTGGACTAAGGTTGCGCTTAATCTGGATGTACCGGTCTGTATAGCCGGGACCGCTTGTTGCTTATCGGAGCTAACTGTTTTTGTTGGCATTTTATTTTGTTCTGCAGCCGTTGGGACCGAACTCGCAATATTGGTAGTTGGTTTAATTATTGGTGGTGATTTTGCTGCAACTGCAGTAATTGTAGCACTGCTTGTTGTTGGAGCTTCATTCAGCGAAGCCGGCGGTGGTGGGGTTTGGCATTGGTAACTCCAAGATGCGGGAGTTGGGGTGAGCAGAGAGGGTGAGCAAGAGCTGGCTCTCTTGCTGTCGACGGTCAGTAGAGTAGAGTTGCTCTTTGTCGATTTCTGATTTTGATCTATATCGCGAGTTGAGAAATAAGAGTAGCAAGCATTTCTTGGGTTGACGGAGCTTCTACGCTCATTCTTTTGATCGCTGCTCATTTTTCGAGCTTGTTATGCGTGGCACTTATTTGTTTAAATTAATTAAGCACTTGTATTAATCATAACACTAGTAATGATTATATTTTTCTTTTTTTTTAATTGTTAGCGTCTTTTCGCACTGTTTGGACTGATCCAGTATAATATTCTTTAAGTTTCCACTATTTCATCCACTATTTTAAATTGTTTTCCCGGAGCTCGCGCGAGACCACGTCCGCTCTATGCGGGAGTTGAACGCTAATAATCATATTTTATGATTATTATTTTAAAAATTATAACTGTAACGATCCCTTGTATACATTTTACAAGGGAACGAAATTTGGTTGGTCAAAGGAGCTTTGCTTTTTAAATAAGAAGTATTTACTCTAATCAAAATCAATATTAGCAAGAAAAATAATTAGCAGATATTATTGACTATTATATAAGATGTCTACACAACAAAATGTTCAAACATTTCAGCAGCATTCCCTGAACTTTTATGTGCATTTGGTTAAATATATCCTTATTCCATTCATTCTCCTTAAGGCAGTCCAGGCCAATAATGATACAAACAATTCAAGTGGAACACCATGGCGTGATGGTTATGACGGCTATGGCACCACGCACGAACAAATGGGACAGTCACATTTTTCACTACCTGAGTACACTCCTTACAAGCCACTAACGAATTTTTCTAAAGACTTGTCCTCTTTGCCTGCGTTGTATCCTATCTATAACTTCTCGCACTTTCTTTTGCGATCAGTTTTACAAGGAGACCCCGTTTTACCGCCAGGTGAGTATAATTAGCTACTAAATATATTGAACTAAGACCAACAGTTTTTCAGGATACGTGGTAGCTAAGAACGAAGATGCGCGGCATTTAGGTCCTAATTTCAATAAAAACCAATGGAGCAATCTTCTGACAAAACATGGACTTTTGTTTATTGCTGTAATATTTTTGTTAGCATGCATTATTTTTTTTCCTTTTTTTGGGTAAGTGGTTAATGTATGCTATAAAAAATTGGAATAATATGCGTGTTTGCAGTGTATGCTACTGTTGCCTCTGCTGCTGCAGGCGATGTAAGCAAGGATGTCCTCCATGCACATCCTCAAGGGACTTTCGGCGTCGTTTCTGTTGTGGTATCTGCTTATTTGTGTTGCTTTTAGGTCTTATGTGAGTACAACAAAATTTGTATTACAGTAGATAAGGTCAATTTAATATCTATAATATTCTTGATCAGCATCAAGAGCCGAGCCGATCTAGCCGTGTCCGTCTACCCGTTTCTTCGCAAACTAGTCCCTCAGGTTCAAAGCTATATGAATGAAAATTTGCTGATAGACTTCTATAGGCATACTATCAGACTATCTATAGGCATACTAAATCGGACTACTATATCATATAGTGGAGAATTTCTGTATGAAGCTATCTGTCAAACGTAGCACCATTTGCATTACTCTCGACATTGTTACTGACTTACAGAATATATCTGACTGTCCAATCAAGAAAGTCCTTTGTTTTCGCAAGACGGACTTCGAACGGCTGAATAACTTTGTCAGATTTTAATTGGTCCGATTTATACATGTGCCTTGTCATGTCAGTAGCAGTGGATATTTTTTACAGTGCCATAAATTCCTTTTTTACTGAATGTGTTCCGTTATACTATCCATCAACATCGAATAAGCCTCCTTGGTTTACTAAAGAGTTGAGTCATCTTAAAAACAAAAAATCTAGGCAGTATACTAAATATAAATATACCGGTTCTAACTCTGCCCTATCTCTTTATTTATCGGCTCGGTCAAGATTTACCGTGTTTAACGCGCTGTGTTACAAGAATTATTTGACTGGTTGTAGGGTCCAAATCTCTCAGGACCCAAAACAGTTTTATAATTTTGTTAACACTAAATGTAGGCCAATTACGGATCCTTCTTCGCTTTCGATTGAAAATACAACCGTAAAAAACGATCGGGCTTGTTTCGGCGCCTGTAGCGACTACAAAACTCAATGTTATTGTTTTGAGTTGTGTAAATACCAAACTCAGCATAAGAATAGATTTGGTAGATACCAGATTAGATCGTTCGAATTTTTGTCTAGTATTTTGTGTAGACTTGCACCGGTATCGATATTTGATATTGGAAACATAGATGATGGCGTTGCCAGATCGACCTGTGTGACCATAGTAGAAGATATCGATGGTAAGCTTGCTGTATCGATAGCGTTGACAACTGCCATGTATGACCGGCTGCCATCGCTGATCAAGTTTTGTTTCCGGCAAAGGTTTTTTTTTCACCAAGCCAACAGCCGATATAGTCGTGCTAAAAGGAAAGTGTGTTAAAAGTTATAAAAGTGTGAAATATTGATTCACGTGTTAGCATCGGTCTGTATCTAGTGGATACCAAGTGCAACAATTGATTTTTATCGGTGAGTGTTTGCGTATGCAGTTTCGGATTTGATTTAACCTCAAACAACCTGCAGATCGCAAGACTGGTGTTTAGGCCGGCTCTGCCGTAAACCAGACGGGACCAATCGTCGCCGTTGCTGGTGCAAAGGTTGCACAGCAATAATTAATCCTCATCAGTGGAGAATCCCAATAGGAAACTTCCAGATTTTGGATTTCGGGGCACAGGTATGCCAGAGTTGCTGACGATGCGACAATGCGACGATGAATTTCACAGATTGTGCCCTACGAGTAGACTCCTAAGGAGTTAAGGAGGCTCTGAAGAGAGGAGTTCGAGGAATAACTTAAAACTTCGGCTGAACTTCTAGAGCGTCCAGAGGAGCACCCCTCACGGTGACCTCCTAGAAGGGGCTCTCCAGCCCGAAAGGAAGGAAACTTAGCACAGATGCGTGTGGTTCAAAACGGAGCCAAGCTCTAATTGGAGGTTACTTAGCCAAGAGTAACCTCACCACTTGCACCTACCCTAGCACAGATGCATTGCTACATTTTTAACATAACAACCTTTGAACCGAACGGACGTGTCTTGATCGAGCTCTCAGTCAACGCGATAATCTAAGAAAACGTTTGCTCAAAAATTAACCAAAATCCATCAAAATCAAATCTAATTGTTTTTGGGATAACTACTTCTCACCAAATTGTTGTGATAAATACGATCGAGTGCATATTTGCTAATTTAAGAAAAATAAACATAAACACAAATACACTAACACTGTGCCGATCGAACATCGAACCTGCTGAATTGCATCGCCAAAAAGAGCTGTAAATCGTCTTCAAGCCGGTAACAACAACAGCAACAACAACAGCAACATGAGTAAGCCAGCGAAGCGAGTGCGCAGCAACTCATCGATGGATCTGAGGGGAGGTCGCACTTCTGATGCCCTTTCACCAGCCCTAGTTGAACTTATCAACAAAAGGTTTGACGAGCAGGCGGAGCACATTAGCAGAAGAATGCAAGAAGTGGAGCGAAAGATACTCCACGAAATGGAGGCGAAATTTTCCTAGGCTCTTTAAGGCAGCGGATGGAGAAGCTGGAGGCACTGCTGGCCTCGAACGTCAACTCCAGTGACCATCGGGTCCACGAACTGGAGGAAAAGCTGGCAGCAAGCTGTAATGCGCAGGCGGAGCACGCCGTGGCCTGCGATTTGCGCTGGCATGGGGTTCCTATGACTGAGGGGGAAAACTTGCGGACTTTATTCCACGCCCTTTGTTATTCCCTACAGTTGATGCCCCCGCCGAAAGTACGAGACATTTTTCGCGTTCACCCGAGGCGGTCAACTGAGTCAATTGTTGACCCAATTATCAAAATAAAAATGGAGCACGTGCACGATAAAGCAGCGCTGCTGCGTGCGATCGGAGTTTACCGGCGGGAGAACAAAACGCAACTGAGCTTAAAGCTTGTTGGTCTGGACTTTCCTGCATTTATTTACATCAACGAGCAGCTGACTAAAAGTAAATATGAGATGTTCAAGAAAGCAATGCATATCAAACGTATGAAGCGCTTATCAGCTGTTTTTACACGTCGCGGAGAAATTTTTGTAAAACAGCAAGCAAAAGAGGAGGCAATTTGCGTGATGAGCGCAGATGTTTTACGTGAACTGGAGAATGGAAACGAGAGAGCCGTCTCAGATGGCTCTGAAACTGGAGGGACAACAAATAGCTCGTTTCGAGGGTAACAGTAAAATGTGCCACACCAATTTATTCTACTTAAAAATTTTTATTCATTATGTATTGTTTAGTCGCTTATATTGCTTATATTGTTTTATTATTCATATGATATGTGTTAGTAAATCTGATTGGAAAATGTAAACTGCTCGCACAGCTATACATATATGTCAATATTAGACATGGTTAATCCAAATATTATGAACATAAACGGATCGAATACACACACCCTACTGCATGTATTTGCAAAACAGAGAGTTGGGCTTAAAATTTGCCACATTAATGCTCAAAGCTTAGTACGTAAAATGGAAGAATTCAGATACTTGTTCGTTAACTCATGTGTGGATGTTGTATGTATCTCTGAAACTTAATATGTCCCTAATTAAGTTGATGTTATTGTTGAATGTGAAGGATATAATTTATTTCGTTCCGATCGTGAAAGTCATGGTGGTGGGGTAGCAATTTATGTTAGTAAAAAGTTACAGTCCAACCTTGTGTGTAAACATCCCATTAACAGTGCTACAGAATATATTTTCATCGAAATTAAGCAGAGGCATAACAAAAAGCTACTGATTGGGTGCATTTACCGTCCCAACTGTCGCACTAATTATGGAGACGTTTTGAATTATATTTCTCAAATTTGCTGGACGTATGCAGACATTATCCTAACAGGAGATCTAAATAGCGATATATTAAGAGAATCACATCTGACTGACAATATGAGTTCGCTAGGCATGCATTTGGTTAATTGCAACACTCCTACACACTTTACCATATCACGCAACACACTGTTAGATGTATTTTTTGTGACTAGCAAAGACAAAGTAGCTTTATATGACCAAATAATTGTGCCGTCCTTTTCGAAACACGACCTTATTTTCTTGACATATACACTTGACCTTCAATATCATGACTACTCAATAGCTTTTAGGGACTTTAAAAACATAAACCTTAATCACTTAAGTGCAGCTCTAAGGAACTACAATTGGGATAGAATTTACTCCCTACTAAGAGTTGAAGACCAAGTTGACCAACTGCAACGAAATATACAATCCCTTTATAACTATTTTGTATCGGAACGAAGGAAGACGATTCGCCCGACTCAAAAACCTTGGTTCTCTAATAATATACGCAGGGCTATTACACAGCGCGATAAAGCATACAGCAAGTGGAAAAGGTACAAAACCCCACAAGAATATTCTCGGCTTAAGCTTTTAAGGCAATCAGTAACTAACTTAATCGAGTCCGCAAAAATCTATTTTTATTTCCACTAGCCAAAGATGGAAAGCCATTAAAAGCTTTGGAGTACGTAAAGTCGAAGCTAGTCACGACCCGGACATAGACGTTAACGCTTTAAACAATAAATTTCTGACATGCGCAGTACCTGAGATCATTGATCATCCATACCAAAATCTAAACCTACAATCCGTACCTGAAGAGTTCTGTGATAATAGATTTAGTTTTGCGTGTGTTGGTCAGTGTGAGGTCCTTCAATGTATAGATAAAATTAAGAGTGACGCTACTGGACTTGACGACATTAATCCAAAATTTGTAAAACTAATACTACCATACATACACCCACATATCACCTACATTTTTAATAGTGCTTTTACAACTTCTGCATTTCCGGACTGCTGGAAAGTTGCAAAAATTATACCAATTCCCAAAGCAAATAAGGAATACACCCCCCTTTTGGGTTCTGCCTTATTTATCAAAGGTGTTCGAAAATTTAATGGCAGTGCAAATAACCCGCTTTATATCTGACAATGAAATGCTAAACAACAGCAAATCTGGCTTTAGGAAAAATAGAAGTTGTACTTCAGCAGTATTAAAAATTTCTGACGACATTAGGGAACACTTAGACGATAGAGACGTGACTTTTTTAGTATTACTTGACTATAGTAAAGCTTTTGACACTGTTAATCATAGTATACTTTGTACAAAACTGCGTAATATGTTTCAATTCTCGAGCTCTTCTGTCAAACTTCTGTCCTCCTATCTTAGTAATCGTCGCCAATCTGTTGTAATACAAAACGCTTCCTCTTCATTTAAAAATGTCAGTCTTGGTATCCCTCCAGGCTCAGTCCTTGGACCACTATTGTTCTCGCTGTATGTTAACGACCTTCACAGTGTTCTATGTGAGTGTAACATTCACTTATATGCGGATGATGTCCAACTATATGTGAACCGTCCGTTAAGTAGAATAGATGAATGTATAAGCGTGTGTAACAGTGAACTTGAACGTATAAGTGTATGGGCTTAAAACAACAGCCTTGGTATAAACCCAGTGAAATCAAAATGTCTTGTGATCAGTAAGAAAAAATTTATCCTGAATAATCTCCGCCCTCTCAAGATTGACGACACTCCTATGGACTACGTAGAGAATGCGTTAAATCTAGGATTTACTTTTAATAGAACTCTGACGTGGAGTGATCACATCACAAGGGTAGTTGGTAAAACGTATGGAATATTAAGGTCACTCTTGATAACCAAACGTTTTCTGCCAACCAACATACGGCTATTAATAGCAAAAACATGCATAATTTCTGCTCTTTTCTATGGCCTGGAAGTCTTTGCATTCTGCGATACCAATAGCCAAAACAAAATCAAAGTTGTTTTTAATAATATTGCGAGATATATTTTCAAGCAGAGCATGTATCTGGATTCGCCAATCAAATATTTGGCATTGAGCTGACAAAATGGATAAAAATTCGCATCTTAATCTATCTGCATAAAATATTATATAGGAAGGAACCATCATATCTTTTTGACAAACTAAAGTTCATGACATCAAGAAGAACAAACAACATTATGTGCATTAGGCCCAGATCTCTAACAGCAGAGAGAGACAAATCTTTATAAACTCTATTCGATCTTGGAACCAGTTACCGGTCAACCTGAAGTGTATTAGCAGTGTGCCGCAGTTCAAACTTAGAATAAACACATATTTCAAAAATTTAACTTCCTAATTAAAGCGACTTAGGGCTTAGAATTTGCTTAAAATTTGTAAACTCGTTGTGACTAGCGCAATAATTTATAAGTCCCAGACTTGTAGCGTTAGGAATTATATTTATAATAAAATTCAAATTCAAATTAAAAAAAAAAAAATTCGAGTGAATGTGGTCCCGCAGCGCATCCTCGGCGGATAGAACGCGTACCAGCAAGGAGCACCCCAGCATGATATAGTGTCTTCTTGTCTTGATTTTTTTATTGCAGAGATAACCGATGTCTTGGTCTGCGAGCCATGTCAGCCCTAACCTCACTTTCATATTTTTGTGCGATCGAGTTTAACCTTACTTCAGTTCAATTTTTCGCAGTGATCAAGTATAACCTCACAGATTAAAGAGAATACGAATGCCAATGCTCCAAAGTGGAGATCTTTTGTGGAGAACAATATGAATTAGATACCTATGGATGAATAACACAGGCCGACAAAATCAGCTCGACCCTCTGACCCAGAAACCAGTATATACTTTTCCAAAGGTTTTCGGTGCGCTGAATCCCAATCCGAAGTCGAAATTTCCGAATTGGCTCTGGTTTCCGAGATATCCTAACCTAAAAGTGCAAAAACAGCGTTTTCTGCCTATATTTGAGGTTATGTAGCATCGAATTTGTTCTTTTACTGAAAATACTAAACAAACCATCTTAAAGTATATCCCTTGCCCTTTCAAATGCTGTTGAGTTTGATTAAATATCTGTTTTTTTCGCTGAGATATCGTACTTTGAAATTGATATAGAGTATTCTTTGTCGAGTGAGCTGCCTGACATTCCCCGCGAATTCGTTTATGGTCGTTTTATGGGCGCCATATTGTATTTTTTACTTACACTCTATAAAAATCTAACATCAATTTTCATCATCAAATTTCAGAATTTTATCTCAGTTTGGTAAACAGACCCCGAAGACCCCCCATATACCCAGTTTCAGCTTGATTCAGTAACTTTTTACGAATTTGGTCCGCCATATTGGATCCGCCATCTTGAATTTTGAAAATTTGAGTCCGGATTCGTGATCATCGACCCCAAAAACCCCCGAGTAACAGATTTAAGCTGTTTTATGTGCAAAGAAAAATGTTTGCTTCATAGGGCCTATCCATAATGTTTTTTTTTTTTGAGGTAAATTCGTTAACATGAAAATTTTAAAGTACGATATCTCAGCGAAAAAAACAGATATTTAATCAAACTCAACAGCATTTGAAAGGGCAAGGGATATACTTTAAGATGGTTTGTTTAGTATTTTCAGTAAAAGAACAAATTCGATGCTACATAACCTCAAATATAGGCAGAAAACGCTGTTTTTGCACTTTTAGGTTAGGATATCTCGGAAACCAGAGCCAATTCGGAAATTTCGACTTCGGATTGGGATTCAGCGCACCGAAAACCTTTGGAAAAGTATATACTGGTTTCTGGGTCAGAATTTTGTCGGCCTGTGTAATTAATATTACGAAATTCAGTGCCTAGAGGCAAAGTGAATGAAGAATTAACGCGTAAAAGTTATTTTTTTGTGTAAATTTATAGAATAATTAATTTTTTTAAAAGCTTTCTTAATCGGTAATGAATTTGTTATGGCTAAGAAGCAAGTGAAGGCGAGTGCTAAGGGATTCCGTGAAGTTATCATGTCGAAATAGGGCAAGAGTCTGTATATTTAATTTTCAGCGACAGACGTCAGAGATCGATCTTCATCGTTGGAACCATCCTAAGTGAGTTATATGAACACCGACCTTATGGTGCGGTTATTCTTGTGATCCTTATGATCTCTTACAAATGCCTTACGAATCGAAATGAAATCTTTGGAAACTTAAAAGCATTAAAACTATTCGCTATTCTTATGAAATCTTGCTATACGATATTTTTGAGATCAATACCTTTAGCCAAAAAACAAAAAAAAATGCATCACGATTAGGAATAAAAGAATTTAGTTTACGGATTTCTTGAAAACAATCACGACTAGTAATGAAATCTAACTTTGAAATATTCTCTAAAACTATCACTTGTAATTAAATATAATATATGCGCTCTATTTCATTGAAACTAAACCATAGTTAGCTAAAGGCTTAATGAGTTACTATCCTATGTCCACAACTCTTAGAAATATTTCCATGTCTATAAGATAGTGGTTATATTTATATTATATTTTATAAACTGTACAAAGATATGTTCTCAACTACACAATCGTTAGAATGATGTTTAAAAAAATTATTATAACTCATCATACCTAAACACATAAACATACAACTCGGCTGATGTACCCATGATCGTAGGGTATCAAAGGGGTCACCGGCGACATTCCTCCAAGGAAGGTGATCATAGGTTGGGCGGGCTAAATGCGACCACAAGATCATCAGTGGCTTCGCTTTCTCTGACTTTCTCTCAGCCTTTCCTACTCTTTAGCTCCCTTCTCGAATTTATTTATTCTCTTTCTTCCGGTTCTTTCAATTTATTCTCTCTTGTCGCTAGCTCGTTATATTCTTGTCTTTATATAATTAATAGGATAGGATAATTAGTGATAGGAACTGTACACGCAAGACCACCACCCCCAAAGCAGACGAGCGAGAGCCGGATTCTAAGACGAGCACCGCAACCACAGATTCCTCCGTTGCCAAAACACGTCTCCAACCGTTACACGTAATTCTTATAAAGAAAAGTGGCGCCCAACGTGGGGACTTAGTGAGTACAGTAAATAACTCTTTAAGACTCACCGATAGATAAATTCAAATTCCTTCTTTACTTTCAAAATTTCTACTTTAATTTTCTTCAGAAAAAATTTTTTTTTTTTAATTTTAATTGTTTGGAAAACAATGAATGAGAACTTTGGTTTTCTTCTTGGCCATAATTAAGTTCATCAATAAAGATTTTTCCTAAATTGAGAAATGGTAAGGTAAAATTAGGTGGAGGAACACAGTAAGCGACCAACTTCGGTTGATCTTCTGTCCCTGTCAAATTTCCCAAATCATTGATCAAACTTAATTTTGGAATAAATTACAATTTTTTTTGTTAGTTAGATACAATCTTTAAGAGAAACTCTAACCACGGTTGACTAATTTAAGGATTTAGTTTCAATTCACCTTAGAAGGGTTAGATGTTGTCAAAAGTAGACCTGGAATACAACACGTTTTATTTTAAAATTAAACTTTGTTCGTTTAATTTTTATAACTTATAAATTCTTCCCTTGTTATTTCTATCTTTGTTGAAAGACAGGAAACGATAAAATCTATTTCTTTATTTTTTTTCTTCCTTCTGAGTAAGTTCATAATATCCTACGATACATGGGCATCAAGCATTGAGTTCTATTTCTATTTTTATTGAAATATATCGATCTTACGATTTGCGTAATTATTTTTTTTCTATCTTTATTTTTGGAGTACGATTGCTTTGAACTATCTTTGTCTCGATTATCGATATCTTCAGTATCTTTATTTTTATTATAGCCTTGGCTAAAAATGGGTTTAGACCGATCACCAGGCAAGGGCCCTCAGGAAGGCACAAGGCCAGTCTGTCCGTTGTGTAAACTCGAAATCAAGCGCGATCTCAATCTAAAAGTCGTCAAACTGAGGTTACCGAAACAAGAACCCCAGCTGTTGATATTCCCGGTACGTCCGGAATCTCAAATAATGCTATCACTTTACTGGTAATGGAGCGTAGAATGCTCACGATATTATCTGAGAAAATGGCAGAATTAGTTCAAACTACAGTAGTCGAAGTTGTTCGAAGGCTAATCCGCAATACCTACTAATTCAGCTGCTAATGGTGATGGAAGGTCAGTTACGCCTGCACCGTTAGTAGAAGGTATTCACCCACACACTAGTGACGGGGATTGTTCACACATGAACAAAAACAACTCCAATAGTTCGAAATAAATATAAATTTATATGAAACAAAACGCCGTGTGAGCAGGAAAATTTGCCAGCTCTCACGGCACTTCCCACGGTTGGGAAGTATATGGCCATTGCGTTGGCCTTTATGTAATAAAAATTTCAATGTTAGCTATATAAGGACAGAATTAATATTAATAAAATCAGTTTCTTAAGAGAACTCAACGCAACCAGCCTTCTTATTTAAGGTTTTTGGTCTAAACAAATGGTCCTTCGAGACATCCTGAAATCTTCCCCCACCAGTGGTAAGAAGAATAAGGATTAAATCAGCGCCTAACTTAAAGGGCTACTCTTTTTTCCCCCTCTATGGTAAGGGACAGAGTATAAACCAAAAAAACAAAAAGATAACAAATCTTTTATGTTTAAAAAAAAAATAAAAATTTTTTAAAACAAATTAAAGTGCATTTAGGCCCTCATAAAATACCGGCAGCCAATACATAAAAAACAAAAATAATTTTTTAAAAGTGCATTAGGCCCGCATAAAATAGCGCCAGCCAAACTAAAATAATTTTTTAAGAAGTGCATTTAGGCCCGCATAAAATAGCGGCAGCCAATACATAAAAAACTAAAACAATTTTTTAAAAGTGCATTTAGGACCGCATAAAATAGCGGTAGCCAATAATTAAAAAAAATAAATAATTTTGTTAAAGTGCAGTTAAGTCCGCATCAAAGACCGGCAGCAATTAAAAAAAAAACCTTTTTAATACGACTAAAAGTGCATATTTGCAAATTGTGACAATATAGCCCCGCATAAAAAAAAAAGCGGCTGGCAATACGAAACCTCGTATAGAAGCTACGACGAAGAAGTTCTCTGAAGTGGAAAATTTTTGTCCTACCCTCACGACAGCAACGGCGGCAGCAACGTAAACGACGGCGACGGCGACGGCGGCAGCGACGGCAACAACGGCGACGACGGCAGCAACGAAAAACCCGAGACGCCAGATAAGATATATTTTAATATAAATACAGAATATAATACAAGTTAATAATTTTAAATATATATTAAAAAAAAAATGATAAGATAAGATATATTTTAAAATAAATATAATACAGAATATAATAAAAGTTAATAATCTAATATAATATAATATAAAAATGCTCTGTTGGTTTATCCGAACCCTATGCATTCGAAAAGTTCTGAACTGTTAAAGCCCAAATTTTGAGACAATATAAAGTAAGGTGTCAGCAAGAACATCAGATACTTTTTATATTAATATTTTACCCGTGGTCGCCGCAATACAGCTTTAGTCGCTGCCTGCTGACTGTAAGATAAGAAATTTTGAATCTATGGATGTGGTAGCCATGAAATTTACGTCAAGTTTTGTATTTTGAAATACCCAAATAATATTTATGTGGCAGTGCTGTGGCAATTCGGTATTATTTTTTTGGTTTTTGGAAAGGAAGAGGTTTCTGTGGCCGACCTGTGAGTTTCTTTTGAAAAGTAGATTCATGATTTAAAGTGATTCAATTAGTTATATTTATATGTGTTTTTTAAAGAAAAAAATGCCAACAAAACGCAAAGGGGCTAATTTGAGCCGAAGCTCAAGTAATTCTAGAATATTTCGAAGCAGAAGAGACGAAAGAACAGAGGAACAGATCCAGCGTACGTCTTGCATTCCGGTATGAGCCCGATATTGAATATTATTTTCATTCAAAAGTTATAATTGGTGCTATGGACAAGGAATGACCGCATTGTCTTGCTCTCAAATTCACAAATGAACCAGCCGGGATGTGTTGCGCGTGCCAGGCTCT
The DNA here is from genome assembly GCA_018903765.1 of Drosophila aff. chauvacae BK-2020. Lineage (NCBI taxonomy): Eukaryota > Metazoa > Arthropoda > Insecta > Diptera > Drosophilidae > Drosophila > Drosophila aff. chauvacae BK-2020. Next base: position 1,075,392 of record JAEIGO010000164.1, on the reverse strand, counting down.
AAAATTTAATGATGAAGCGAAAGGCATGTGTTGTGCTGGCGGAAAAGTCAAATTAGATCAACTTGAACCACCACCGGAGCCACAGGTTTTACAAAATTAAAAGTATTGAACACGTATGTTTTGTTGTCTTTCTCATTCGATATGCCTACAACCTCATTATGCCACAGCGAAACGTGGCAGGGTACAGCTAGTTTAAAATATATATTAAAAAAAAAAACCTTTTATATTTTTTTTGTTATTAATATTTCATATAAAAAACAAAATGTTGTCCGAGCAAATCATAACCCTGCTGAAAAGGCAGTCTGAGCTAAATAAGATCTGTGTAAAAATCGTAGGTAAAGAGATAAAAGAGTTTTCAAGCCATGAGTTAGAGTATTTAAGTGAGTTAGAAAAAGAGTTTCAATCCAATCACAAAACATTAGTGAGATTAGGCCCTATAGACCACGACTATTTCAATAAAAAAAAAGGTATGAGCATATTTTTAGTGCATTTCAGCTAATACAAGAAAGGGTCGCGGAGTCATCGTCAGTTAGCAAAGAGGAGCACAAGCATCCATTAATTGAAGAAAAAATCAAAAAACTGAGGGAGTACTTAAACGAAACGTATATAGAAATACAAAGCCCGAAACGCGAAACCTTGCGAATCAGAAAAAACAAAATACATTTTCTCTGGCAAAATATTTCCGACCTCAAGAGTAAAATAGGAGCATGTTGCCCAAATTTGAGGCAGCCCTTAACGAGCTAGAATTTGATATTCAAAATATTTCATCTGAGATAAATGAACAGATTAAGGAAAAAGTCGTGGAAAAAATTGAGGGAACCAATACTATCCAAGATTTACCTAATTTACCTACCCTACCTAATCAATATTAGGTAATGAATAGGTAAGTTATAATTGAATAGGTACCCACATTTGGCGGCGGGTCCAAAGAGTGGGACATCTTTCATGAATTATTCATGGAATTAATTCATTCTAGGAAAAGTCTTAGCAGTTCCTTAAAATTTAACTACTTAAAATTCGCACTCGAAATGTTGTGGCGCATCTGTTAATGGGTATCGCTGAAAATTACAAGGCCGCGTGGGACCTTTTAACCAAGCGGTACGAAAATAGACGTAAGCAGATTACGTTAAGCAGATTAAATCCCTTATCGACACCATTAATGAAGCGATACACATTTTAAAACTGAAGGCCAATCTGTCCGATGAAGTTAATGTGCTATTTGCTCACATGGTGCTTAGGAAATTTAACACGCAAGCTCTTTAACTGTATGAGAGTCATATAAAAAAGACAAAAGACATCCAGAATTTATCGGATGTAATGGAATTTTTAGAGCAGCGCCTAAGTTCGACTTGCTCTGTCCAGGCTGATACATAATAGATACATAACATAAATACATAAATAGTTCAAAATATGTTAATTACTCGAGTAGAAATAATTTTGCCAATGCAAACGAAAAGTGTCCTATCTGCAAAATAGTGGGACACATAATAACCCAATGTCACAAGTTTAAAGGGATGAACCCCACAGAACGACTAAAAATCGTAAGGAAAGTACAACTATGTACAAAATGCCTACACAAGAAATTTGTATAGAAGGGTGGAACCTGTAGTTAGGAATTTTGTATGTACGAGTGGAGAGACCGACAGAGGTACTAACGCATAACTCTCTACCGCTGGGCGTCGTTCGTTGTGCTGATTTTTGAATAGTTCTCAACTATCGGCCGCACTGCTGGGCGGCCGGCAGCCGGTAGTGAGGATAAATACGCCCCTGGCGGCGATATACGGCGATCGCCCTGCTTGGCGGTCGACCGTTGGCGGGAAACGCGCCACCTGGCGGTACCGATCGTGCTGCTCGACCCGGCTACTCGCCGTCTGGCAACTCCGGCTCACCGCTGTCTGGCAACTCCGGCTCACCGCTGTCTGGCAACTCTGGCTCACCGCTGTCTGGCAACTCTGGCTCAGCGCCGTCTGGCAACCCTGGCTCAGCGCCGTCTGGCAACACCGGCTACTCGGCGGACAGGGGGTGGGGAAATCTTGGGAATCCTCTGGGCACTCGCAGCGCTTCTCGAGGCTATTCCTTCGGCTGGGCGCGAAGGCTACAGGGGTTCTACTGCTCCGGCTTGGTCGCGGAGGCTACCGGGATTTATAGGGATTGGCATGCAGGGAGGGCAGGGGAAGCAGCTGGGTGGGCTCGGGAGTTCTTGCGCGTACAAGTTCTGACGAGCTACGCGGAGTTCACATGCAGAGGAGGGAGGAAGCGGGAGCAGAAGGCGGTCGGGCGAAATAAGTACTCGGTGGAAATCGTGTTTTACTCTGGGTTTTATTCAACTTTGTATTCCCCTGGCTGCTGCCGGAGGGGAGGGGGGGTGACAGGCTTACTTGCTCTTGGTGTTGTTTCTATCGTGGCGGGGATGCTGCCACCGCTGTCGCACACTCGCGATCTGGATTCGGTCGGAGGCTTAGTTAATTTTCGCAGTCACATCTCCGCGCACGTCTTATCTCTGCCACGGCCGGAAACGAAAAGCCACGATCTCAAAAGTAGCGATCGCACCTCTTCGATCGCTCTGTTGTCGATATATCGTAGCGTGAGCTTTGCATGCGATATTCGTATCGATGCCTAAGGGTTGCGACCTGGGCAGTAAATAATACTAAATAATAACTGGCATTAGGGGTATGCTTCTTGCAACATATTTCGCTTAATTCTAGTGCACAATGTTATGGGCTGGACTTCGTGTCCCTAGTAATCGATATTTCAGGCTTTAGTATTAAGTATTTTAAAGATATAAATCTGAGCGCGTAATATAAGTATCGAATAAGAAATATTTATACATATGATTTGTACGACCCGACGAGAGGGTCGTTACAATACCATGCTGCATATCAACTCTCAAAAAAGAAAAAAAGTCAACACCTGCGTGACTTCAACACAGGCATTGCTTGCAACAGCAAGAATTAAAGTAAAATCGGCCAATGGCGATTCTGAAAATTTAAGAGCTCTGATAGATAGTGGATTCCAAAGCACTATTATATCAGAGGAAGCAGCTCAAATTTTAAAGTTACCAAAAATTAAATAAAAAACTTAGATCAGTGGAATTTTATGTTCAGAATCATGCGTATTCAAGTATAAAATATAAATAATTATCAACGACCCTACATCAAAAAAGCAATTAAAAACCGAGGCATTAATATTGCCAAAGTTAATGAAAGCTCTCCCAGTAAACGAGATAAATATAGTATAGAAATGTAGTAAAGAACTGATTCAATATATTTGTTTTAATTAGAGAAGAACGATCCGTTCATTCTCGGTTCCATTTATTGAAGCAGGTTCGGTGGGCCAATCGAAGACGCTGTGCTAGGAAACTTTATCAAAATTAATTGTTTTTAACTTCTGACAAAAGAATTAAATTTGGCCAATCATTTTTAATTTGAATTCGATTTAAAGTTCCCAACAAATGGGCACGCAGGCTCGGTAAATGGATGAGAATTCCAATATCATTACCCTATCAAATTTAATATCGAGTTTACAAGTGTCTCGACAAAGTAAAAATCAGAGAAAAAACTAAAAACTACAGCACACGCCTAACCACTCGATCAGCAACGTCTCTGCAGATGGCGACGCCTTATTGCATCCTCCTAATCAGCTCCTCACATACGAAGGGATATGCGTCCTCGCATGCCAGACGGCAGGTCTCTCCTCTCTTGTCCAACGCCTACGCCACGCTAGGTGCCGCACGTGGCACGTGCGATAAGCCTTCCGCAATTAGCACTTCAAATGTCTCCTTTTCCTATTTTTGCTTCCTCGATGTCGCTCGCTGGACGTGGCATCCACCAGGGATAGGGTCTACCTATGTCGGTGACTCACATCGCCTTGCCGATCGCTGCTCCAGATGTTGCCGAACCCACGCGGTTTTGTTGGCGCCGCGTATGGGATGGGTTGGCTGCTTAGGGCTAGTGCTTGGTTTCATTAAACGGTGGTCGAAAGAATTCAATGACCCCTATGTTACAAAATCCTTATATATTTCGTTAGTTCGTCCTATCCTAGAATATGGATCTTGCGTCTGGAGCCCTCAGTATGGGGTTCACAGTACACGCATTGAGTCAGTTCAGAAGAACTTTCTGCTTTTCGCTTTACGCGGTTTGAACTGGGATCCAAACCAGAGGTTACCCTCTTACTCTAGTAGACTTCTCCTAATTAACTTACCTTCTTTAGCTAACCGTAGAACCATGCTTGGCATTACGTTTATTTTTAACCTTATCCACGGTAACGTGGAAAGTGCTGACTTGCTGGGTCAGCTTAACTTTCACGTACCGAGTAGAAATACTAGATCCTATATTCCTTTAGTTTTGAGCCAATGTAGAACGTCTTTTGAATTGCATGAACCCTTGATAACATCAAACGTAGATAGCCTTCCCCAACTAAAAACCTTAATATTAACCCACTTAGTACGCATGCAGGCAAACAGTCTGGCAGCACGCCAGTAGTAACTTCCTCGTATTCCTTTTCTATACTTTCATTTGTCGCGCCTACTAACACCTAACACAAACAGGCACGTGCTTGGTGTCAGATGGGCCACTTGAATGTACTGATCGTAGTGCATCAACGTCCGAATAATACGTAAAGGTACAGTGGAAAGTCTTTATAATGCCCGCAATTGTCTGTTTCGCTAAGACCTGTAAAAAGGCAATTAATTCAAACGATCTTACAGTCGGCTGCTGGCTGTGCGACAACATTGTGCATGCCAAGTGCATTGGTGTTGTTGCTCGGACGGTGGACGATGTAAGAAGAAACATCGGTCTGCGTTACTGCTGCGAGGCCTGTCGCGAGGTTGAAAGAGAAATGATGTCTTTTATGCGGCAGACCAAGGGCGGTTTTAAAGACATATTATCGACTTTTCGTAAAACTCATGATATGCTCATGGCGCTGGACACTCAATTTAATAGCCTTAAACTATTAAATGAGTCTCCTAGGCGCAAAAAAACCGCAACTGGTCTGCAGCATATAGGCGGATCTAAACAACCAGCGGCGGACTCCCAACAGCAGCCTCTTTCAACACAGCCCTCGACCTCAGAATTCAGTCAAAGAGTTCTGAGATCGAGTGGCAGAAAAGATTCGGCATCCGAATGTGTTGCGGGAGGGACCGCTCCCCCGATAATTTCCGTTTTGTCCCCTGGGGGGTCTCAAATACTGAGCCCTCAAAGCCCCGTTAATTTACCTCCTCAGGGTATCAGGCCCGGACTACCGGCCGATATCGGCACTGCAGACAATCAGTCTGCAGCGCCGAAAGCCCTTGTAGTAGTACCACCTACGAAACAGATATTTGTTTCGCGGCTCTCCACTGCTCAGACATCGGAAGATGGTATTGCCTTTATCCAAGGCAAAACTAGAGCTGAAAAAATACAAATAAAGGTGGAAAAATTCAAATTTTCTTATGCTAGGAATATTTCATCTTTTAAAATAAATGTCCCGAATGAACTCTTTGAAACAATATGCTCTACCAATTTCTGGCCAGAGTATATTGTCGTCAAAGAGTTTGAAGCTAAGAAAAAGAAACGGCGGCCCGTGGGAATAAATCTTCCCAGGCCCGACCAGACCACTGCGCCCTCTACGACATCCGCTCCAAAAAACTAATCAATTCCCTCTCTATCTCCTATCAGAATGCAAGAGGCCTACGTAGTAAGCTTCCCAAATTGTATTCTGATAGTCTCTCGTTTGCATCCCAGGTTATTGTGTTCACAGAAACCTGGTTAAAGCCGGAGATTCTGAGCTCCGAAGTTTTCCCAGCTGTGTTCACAATATATCGGCTGGATCGGCCTATCAGACGTGGGGGTGGTGTCCTCATAGCGGTTGACTCCACTCTCGCGTCGGAGTTAATAACTTTCGAGGAGTTTGATGTTGAATTCCTCTGTGTGAAGCTAACCATTAATGGTAGCTCTATTTTCATTACCTGCTCTTACATTCCTCCTTTGTCCGAACTTCCTCTTTATTGGAACCATCTTTCCGCCATCCAAACGGTTTTCAACCGACTTTCTAATAAGGATCATTTAGTAGTTCTTGGTGATTTTAATATCCCAGGGGCTATTTGGTCCTCAAATACTTCCTCTAATGTACTTTTCACCTCCACACAGCATAGAGTCAGTTTAGCCAGGGTGGCGCCGTTGACGCTTCCCGAAGATCCCTATCATCCGACTTTCGACGTGACTCTCGACATTGGGACTGACTTACAGAACATATCTGACTGTCCAGCCAAGAAAGTCCTTTGTTTTCGCAAAACGGACTTCGAACGGCTGAATAACTTTATTTTAGATTTTAATTGGTCCGATTTATACATGTGCACTGACATGTCAGCAGCCGTGGATATTTTTTACAGTGCCATAAATTCCTTTTTTACTGAATGTATTCCGTTATACTATCCATCAACGTCGAATAAGCCACCTTGGTTTACTAAAGAGTTGAGTCATCTTAAAAACAAAAAATCTAGGCTGTATACTAAATATAAATGTACCGGTTCTAACTCTGCCCTATCCCTTTATTTATCTGCTCGGTCAAGATTTACCGTGTTGAACGCGCTGTGTTACAAAAATTATTTGACTCGTTGTAGGGTCCAGATCTCTCAGGAGCCAAAACAGTTTTATAATTTTGTTAACACTAAACTTAAGCCAATTACGCATCCTTCCTCGCTTTCGTTTGAAAATACAAACGTAAAAAATGATCGGGCTATTGCCGATCTGTTTGCGCAGTTTTTTCAAACCACTTACTCAACTTCAACTGACTGTAATCAGACTTATTCCTACATCATGCCCAAATCGAGCTTTATTTTCAGTCCTACTTTAGACGAAAGCACTATTCTTTCAATCTTCATCGCGTTAAGCCCATTTATTCGCCAGGTCCCGACGGTGTACCTGGCTGTGTGCTTAGGTATTGTGCCGACGCCCTGTGCAATCCCCTTCTAAAATTGTTTACCTTGTCCCTAGAAACCTCCCACTTTCCCCTTATTTGGAAGGAATCATTTGTTATTCCTCTCCACAAAAAAGGTAGCAAATCGGTTGCCAGCAACTATAGAGGAATCTCTAAGTTGTCGGCCATTCCAAAACTTTTCGAGAAAATCATTATTCCACATTTGCAGCACCTGTGTAGATCAATTATTTCTCCATGTCAGCATGGATTTTTAAAGCGTAGATCAATGACAACCAATCTTTTAGAGTTCACTTCCTTCTTAGTTAGGGGCTTCCATAAGGGCTTTCAGACAGACGTAATCTATACTGATTTCAGTAAAGCATTTGATTCTGTCAACCATTCTCTTCTTGTTCGGAAGCTCGATCTAATGGGATTTCCGGTTGATCTTCTTAGTTGGATCTCAAGTTATCTGAATGGCAGAACGCAAAAGGTCCTCTTTAAAAATTCCTTATCTAATGTTCTCAGGGTTACTTCTGGCGTCCCGCAAGGGAGCCATTTGGGTCCCCTGTTGTTTACATTATTTATCAACGACCTGCCCAAAGTTCTGACTAACTCCAGAGTACTTATGTACGCGGACGACGTCAAACTTTGCGTGCAATATAAGAACGCTTCCTGCCAGTCTGATTTACAAACAGATCTCAATAACTTCCAAACATGGTGCCGTATAAACTTATTGAACCTAAACGGCTCTAAATGCAAGCTAATGATTTTCTCTCGTGTCGCTCCCAAGCTCGCGACTTACACGCTTAACTGCTGCTCTTTGGAAAGAATTAATATAGTCGATGATTTGGGTGTCCGACTGGAGCCTAAACTTGACTTTATCGATCAAATTTCGTGCATGGTGAATAAAGCCAGAGGTGTGCTTGGTTTCATTAAACGGTGGTCGAAAGAATTCAATGACCCCTATGTTACAAAATCCTTATATATTTCGTTAGTTCGTCCTATCTTAGAATATGGATCTTGCGTCTGGAGCCCTCAGTATGGGGTTCACAGTACACGCATTGAGTCAGTTCAGAAGAACTTTCTGCTTTTCGCTTTACGCGGTTTGAACTGGGATCCAAACCAGAGGTTACCCTCGTACTCTAATAGACTTCTCCTAATTAACTTACCTTCTTTAGCTAACCGTAGAACCATGCTTGGCATTACGTTCATTTTTAACCTTATCCACGGTGACGTGGAAAGTGCTGATTGGCTGGGTCAGCTTAACTTTCACGTACCGAGTAGAAATACTAGATCCTATATTCCTTTAGTTTTGAGCCAATGTAGAACGTCTTTTGAATTGCATGATCCCTTTAGAGTCTTATGTGCAAATTATAACGATTTGTACATGATAACATCAAACGTAGATAGCCGTCCCCAACTAAAAACCTTAATATTAACCCACTTAGTACGCATGCAGGCAAACAGTCTGGCAGCACGCCAGTAGTCACTTCCTCGTATTCCTTTTCTATACTTTCATTTGTCGCGCCTACTAACACCTAACACAAACAGGCACGTGCTTGGTGTCAGATGGGCCACTTGAATGTACTGATCATAGTGCATCAACGTCCAGAAGAAAAAAAAAAAAAAAAAAAAACACTTTTCACTTGCACTTGCACTAAAATATTCACCTCTTGTTGGGGTCAGAATCCCTCGAAAACTCCTCCTGTGCCTGTTGGCTTGTTTTGTTGGCCGTAATAACACTTGAAAAATATCAGCCACGCGGTATGAAAATTTAATGTTCTTATTGTGACGATCAGCAGCAATTTGCATGCGAACGATTTGAGATCACAAAAGAAATGAGCGAGAACTCTGTCGCGAGAAGTTGGCTGTGCGCTGCGGCGTTGCCAAACTTCACCTAACGGCACACTTCCAGGCTCTCTTCTCCTTTTTCGTCTTCACACGCATTCGGTGCACACGAGAAAGAGTAAGCGCTATACAAGTAGGCTGTATGCGGGAACGGTGCGGAACTTCTCGTCGCTCGCGCTCTCTGCTATACCCTACGCTATCGCGGTGGACATATGCGGATTCAAACCTAATTTGAATTTCCGCAATGTATTTAGTTAAATTATTTATTTTAAATATTTTCGTTTGCGACTGGCTACCACACCACAGATAACTTTGCAAGAGATATAACTCGCAGAAGGGTTAACTGAAGAAAAACAAAGGTCAGTCACAAACTGAATTTGACCTGTTAGGTTCTAATATCTTTCAAATGGTATACTCTCAAGGACTTGTTCGATTCGTTTGCTAATTCATAATATGTTGGGCTGACCTTCTTTGTTATAAAGGCTTTGATAAAAACTGGTGCTAGCTTACTACTGAACTTCTTTCCAGCATTACTCTGAGCGAAACTGCGAGCGAATACAGTATCTCCGACCTTTAACTGTACTACTCGACTACGCAAGTTATATACTCTCGCGTTTGCGGCATGTGATTCAGAAATCTTATTCTTAGCTTGCTGTCTAGCGACCTGTAGCATATCAGCTGTTCTTATCGCTACGTCATCTGACAATGAATTCAGACTTCGAAGCAACTCATAATCCTGTCCATTGGCTATCATGTTCTGTCCGAAACAGAGAAAATATGGAGAATATCTTGTGCTCCGGTGAACACTTGATCTCAATGACGCACTTATCGCATCGATATTTAAGTCCCAATTCGTGTGATCCGAGCCAAGTAGTTCGCCTGGCTTCTTCCTGGAGGCATCTTCTAGCGATGCCAGAACCGGAGCGCCTATGTATTTTATTCTTGCCCTTGCTAGGGCCGGACATTTGCAAATGAGATGCTCCAAGGTTTCAGTTGCCTCGGATTCATCACATTTCCGGCATTTGGTGTTTTCGGTAATGCCCAGCTTGACTGCATGAGCAGCAGCTAGGCAGTGACCTGTGAGAATTCCCACTAACAGTCTGCAATCTTTCCTTGGAAGATGCAGCACGTAGTGACTGAGTTTTGCGTTGAGCTCTTTGCACATAATCTTTGATGTTTTGCAGGTTGTGGAATTTCTCCTCTACCTGCTGTTAGCTCTTGTGTCGGCCCAGCTCTCTAGCTCTCTTTGGAGCGTTCCAAGGGAGACAGGAACGTTTACTATTCTTTCAATCGGCAGTCCTACGCCTTCCTTTACAAGTTCGTCGGCCGTCTCATTGCCATCGATGCCCTTGTGGCTGGGAACCCAGTAGATCCGCACTGACGTAGTCGTGCTGAGGATATCTAGTGCCTCCCTGCTTGCCAGTACATTTTTGGAACTGACCGCCGACGATTGCATGGATCTTATCGCCGCTTGACTGTCTACGAACAAGTTGACCGCTTCATATGGGCGATCTATGCTCTGCGCAAGCTCTGCAGCTTTTCCTATGGCGAATACTTCCGCCTGGAATATGCTGCATTGGCTTGGTAGCTTATACGACAGCCTCATTTCAGGGTCTGTGCAGTATATGCCCGCTCCAACTCCTCCTTCCATCTTGGAGCCGTCGGTGTACATATTGAGGTGTTGAGCATGGTCCTCGACCAATTGAACTATGCCCGAATCCCTGTAGGGACATATTTCCGCGTGGATGTCTATTCGATTGCTTTTGTGGGGGTTGATCTCAGCGCCCTTGTTATGCAGAGCAGTGCCTTCCGCTGAGTCCTCTCCATAAGCTTGTTATATGTCTTCTTTTCCATGGCCTGCCACCACACTAAGACTCCATACATCAGAGTTGGACGCACCACCGAGATGTAAATCCAGTGCATTAGAGCGGGTGAGAGGCCCCATGTGCTGCTAAGCATCTTCTTGGATGCATAAAGCGCTATGGTGGCCTTCTTTATCCTCTCTAGTACATTGGGCTTCCATGCCAGCTTGCTGTCTAATACAATTCCGAGGTACTTGACTTGTGTCTTCGGGGTTAGCCTGGTTGAGTTAATTTTCGGGGGGACCCATAGCGGCACTTTGTATCTCTTGGTGAATAGAATGAGGTCCGTCTTGTCCGCATTGATACTGAGTCCTACCTTCTTCGCCCATTCACATATCTCCCTGAGTGTTGATTCCATAATCGATGGGCAGACTCCCGTGATAATTATGCTTATGTCGTCAGCATAGGCTGTTATCTTTGGGGCCTTCCTCTCGAATCTCTTGATCAGGTCGTCTACCACCAGATTCGACAGGAGAGGCGACAGGACCCCGCCTTGCGGCGTGCCCCTGTGTGCTCCTTTCACCGTGGAGGCGGTGACTCAATCGGATTGTACCCGCCTACAGCTTAGTAGATTTCTTATCCACAAACTGAGGGCGGAGGGCGTGTTGGCCGCTTCTAGGCGGTCCATTATAGCGTCTGTGGTCACGTTGTTAAATGCTCCGGATATATCCACAAACACTCCTAGAGCATATTCTTTGTTATGCAGGGCTTTCTCAATGGTGGCTATTAACGAGTGTAGTGCCGTCTCCACTGATTTCCCTTTCGTGTAAGCGTGCTGGTTGGATGACAGCAGTCGTCCCACATCATTCCTGATGTGTATGTCCAACAGAGTCTTAAGTAAGAATGAGGTGAGGGTAATCGGCCTGTAATCCTTGGGGCTCACATGGCTGCACTTGCCTGCTTTTGGCAGGAAGACAATCCTAGAGGTCCTCCATTGGATAGGGATATAGCCCGTGCTTAGGCAAGCTGTGAATATAGCGTGTAGCCATGGGGTGATCACTTCTTTGGTCACCTGTAGCATGGCGGGGAATATTCCATCTAGTCCTGGTGCTTTAATTCCCGCGAAGGAATCTCTAGCCCATTGGATTCTTCTAGAGGATATTAGGTTTGTTGGGAGACTCTCTTCTCCAAGTGCGAGGTCCTGGTGCTTGCTAGCATCGGATATCTCATTGCATCCTGGGAAGTGAGTATGCATTAGTGCTGTTAGGGCCTCCTCGCTGCCCTCAGTCCACTGTCCGTCATCGCGTTTGAGCTGACTCTGTATGGTGGGTTGCTTCGATAGCAACTTCCGGAGTCCGGCCGTTTCTGGGGCCGACTCGATATTGGAGCAGAAGTTTCTCCACGAGCTTCGTTGTGCCCTGCGTATTTCCTTCTTGTAGTCCCTCGTCGATCACATCCTCTTTCGCCTCTTTGGCGATTTTGAAGAATTCTCTGAGGTTATTGCGTAGGAGCGAAAGATTACTATTCCACCAGGGTGGCTTGGTCCTCTTCCTAGCTCTAGATGTCGGGCATGCTGCGCGTTGCGCATCTAGTAATTCCCTGGAGAGGGTCTCTAGGGACTTTTTTTATGTCTTCAGCGGATTTTACTAGGCCCGGGCCAGTCGCGAGTCGTTTAGAGATTGTCTTCCTAAGCTTTTCCCAGTTAGTGTTCCGGGGGTTTCTAAAGACGGTTGGTTTGGGAGAGTGGTCGAAATCGTATTGGAATTGAATGTACTTATGATCTGAGAAGGATGGTCTCTCAAGGACTCTCCATTCTGATACCATTGTACACTGTCCCCTTACGAGTGTTATGTCTAGCACGTTTGAGGAGGTGGGACCTAGGAAGGTATGCTCTTCTCCTACGTTAGCTATGCATAAGTTAGTGGGTAATAAAAAGTCTAAGAGTGACTCACCTCTGTCGTTGATGTCGGGGCTCCCCCACACGCAGTGATGTGCGTTGGCGTCCGCACCCACGATCAGTTGCTGGTCGTTCGGACTGGCTTCCACCATGCTCCTGAGTTCTTCCGGAGGGGCTGTTCTGTCGTGTGCCATGTAGCAGGAAGCTACCATAAGGCGCTTCTTCTCGCTCTCCAGCATCACAACAGTTAGGTCATCCGTGCTGTAATGAGGCAACCTGAGACCAAACCTGGTTAAAAAAGCTCTGAAATAACCGGACTTGAATTGTGATCCGTTATCAGTTAGTATGGACTGTGGAGTACCGAATGTGTAAAATATGTGTTTCTCGATATACTCGCAAATCTTTTCTGAAGTAAATCTTCGAAGCGGCTGCAAAAATGAAATTTGGTGCAGTGATCCACTACTATTAAAAGACCTGTATTTCCTTTCTTAGACCTTGGATATGGACCGAGAAGATCCATGTAAAGTCGCTGAAATGGACGATCAGACGCAACGGGTCTACTCATGGGTGGTCTGAGAACTTTGTTTGGGCTCTTTGTAGACTTGCACACGCTACAGTCTGAGACAAAGCTACGAATTTGAGTAACCATTCCCGGCCAAAACAGATGACGTCTGATCTTCTCGATCATCTTGTTCATGCCGATGTGAGCAGCATCAGGTGAATCGTGCGCTCGTGCTAACACTTGGTCGATGAGGTTCATCGGAACCCAAAGTTTCCATGACTCTTCTTCTTGCAACACTCTTTTACACATATTTATCCACGACCCTGAGATCAGGAAAACGTGACTGGTTGTCCTGAATCTGCTTTCTCAGTTCGACGTACTGTTCTGACTCGAATGATGGATTAAATATGGGTCCTCCCACTGATATGCTCGACACTGCTTCCTCTTCGCGGCGCGAGAGTGCATCAGCGATGTTTGATCGTGAATGAAAATCTTTGAAGACGAATGGACCATCTGGCCAAACGGCCGGATAAATCCTTTTGTCGCATTAACCATTGCAGCGAAATGTTGCACAGAAATCTTGCCCTTCAATGTATGCTCTGAACTTATTAATTCCCTTGATTACAGCTAAGCACTCTAATTCGATTCCTTCCTCATTCTTTTGAGCAAGCACACACCCAACCCCATACGTGCTCGCATCGCAAAGCAGTATAAATTCCTTCTTGAAGTTAGGTGTTCTCAAAATTGGAGATGAAGTTAGTTTGGATTTGAGTTGAGCAAGCGCTTTCTCTGCTTCCTGCGTCCACGTAAGAACCTTGTTCTTTTTGAGAAAATCAGTTAGTGGAGTGGCTATCGCGGCGTAGTTATCCACGAAGCGCCTGTACCAACCTGCTAAACCAAGAAGTCTACGCAATTGTTTTACCGTAGTAGGTACGGGAAACTTTTCAATCGCACTTACTTTCTCAGGATCAACTTTCAACTCGCCATGACCAATAACAAACCCTAAGTATCTGATTTCGGTCATGCAAAATTTTGATTTGGCTATGTTTATTGTTAGATTAGCATCACGAAGGTAACCTGCTATTTCTTCCAAGAGCTTCATATGAGACTCGAAATCGTCAGACAGAACTAAAAGATCGTCTAAATAAACGAATACTCTCGTGCGCAATTTCGCTGGAATAACCAAATCCATTAGTCTACACAAAGTTTGGGCAGCATTACAAAGATCGAAAGGCATAACCTTGTATTGGTACAATGGCCTGTTTGGTATTGTAAATTCGGTAACTGTTTGGACTTCTTCTCGAGAGGTATTTGCCAGAACGCATGTTTCATGTCAAGACCTGTAATGAAGCGTGCGGGAGGTAAACGACTGAGTATCCCGTCTATATGTGGTAAAGGATACGCGTCCTTGACAGTCAGTTTATTCACTTCCCTAGAATCTAGACATAAGCGAACTTTAGGTCCTTTCCTCACGAGAACACAGTTGCTACTCCACGGGCTTTTAGATTCTTTTATCACGCCTAGCGCTAACATATTTTCCAATTCGGAAAACATGATGTTCTCTTTCGCCGGCGAAATTGGCCAGTGGCTGCTTAACTGGTTTTGCCTCTGCTACATCTATACAATGTTCCATCAAATGCGTTCGACCTAGACCGTTCTTTTCGTACGATGGTAACTTAGCTATAACTGAGTCTAGTCTTGCTTTTTGCTGTGCTGACAGCGCGTGAACTTTTGGCTTCTCTATGAGTTCGTCTTCTCGACCTACATCTAACTCTGTCACGGAGGCTTTGGCATCCATAACCTTATCGAGGAAACCAAAATCACGCCAGAAATCTATCCCAAGATAAACATCTTGGTTATAGCCTATTTACACTATCGTGCGTTACCTATCGATATCGAAGGAAACGCAATAACGTAGAATGTGTGTTTCTATTGGATAGGAAATACAAACGAAAGCGCTGAACGCATTGGGCACTCCTGGGTCTAAATGTTCTTTGTGGAACTATTATTAAATAATTATTTTGTTCATTAATTTTAAAATATTTTTTAATTAAAAAAAAAGGGTTTTTACGCGGTTTTTTAAAACGCCATATTGCGATTCTTGAAAGTGGTCCATCCCATCCAAGCGGTCGGCTAGCATGGATCCCAATTTGAATTATATTTTATCTTTCTGTATATGTGGGAGTTCTTCAGAACTCACTGAATTCTGTCATATTCTTTGTCCACAGATCCAGAAGTGCCGACCAGAAGTCCCCAAGAGTGCACTGCAAACCATCAGTTACTAGGTTTTGATTTTTATTTGGTGGTGAAACTTGTACGATAGTCCGAATATAGAGTTGTTATCGAAAAACACAGGTGTTATCGACACAAACGTAACTTGAACGCAACTTGGACGCAACTTTTTCCCACCTCTAGGCCCCTATACAAAACCTATGTAAAAAAAACTACGTTTGCTACGTTATTTATTATTTTCTGTCCAAATTCCGCCTGTGCATTTCCGCATTTTGGGATGTTGGATCAGCTCTTTGGCTGCTAAACCTCCAATGCAACTTATGGACGAACCCGAGTCCAGTAAAGCTGTATATTGGTGATCGTTTATATTGTTATCAGTATATTAGCGATTATCGACATTCATAAAGATCGCGGAAATTAGTTTTTGGCGATTTCCCCGAACTTCCTTTCAGAATTTTCGCATACGCTTGGTTGAACGTCTGGTTTTATAAATGCTAGAGCACGAACTGACTTCTCCGAAGATTCGTTTTCTTGCTGCAGCGTACTTTTCTGCTCTAATATGATATGACTGGGGGTACTTGACATTGTTTTGTGTGGACTTCTCAGGTTTATTAATTGATTCATTAGGACTTTCTTCTGCAATAGGCTCGCTTAGTGTATTCTTCTGAGAATTTACTGCCTCGGATGCGGCGTGTTGCAATTCTTGAACGACGCATCTATCGGATAGTTTTCCGAAGGATTACACTTTTGGCACTTAGGTTTGAACGTATTATTCGCTCCACACCCGTAGCAAAAGATTGTGCGAACATCGAGACACTCGTCAAAACGATGTCCAACTTTGTCGCGGGTTCAACACTTCAGTTGCTTGCGTTGCAAAAATGACGCACTCGCGATCAAAAACGACACGCTGCAGCGGGCGAAAAATTGGCTAGATGTAGCGGGTGGCACGCGGCAGCGGCAGAAAATGCGGCCTTAGTTGCGCTGACACTAGCTTCTCTTCTTCTTCTCCTTTGCTCGGCGTCTTGAGCGGCGCTCTGCTCGACGTCGGCAGCGCTGCCTCGGCAGGTTAGGGTCTCACGTGGCGCTTTCTGCAGCGCACCGAGATAACTCCCTGATATACTTTCATTCATATAAAACGATAGCGGGTTTATTAATCAATGGTTTAGTTTATTTGGGAGCAGGCAATGGTGCCGCTTCCCATATCAAAATGGATCTGCTCTTATAATTCTTTCATATGTTTCTTAAATATATTTCGCCTAAGGCTAAGCCGCGTAGCTGCGCTGCCGGATACGCCAGCAGCGGAGCGGCTCTCTTATGTATATCAAATTGTTCACGCCAGAAGGGCGCGAACTAGTGAGAGGCAGTGTGAGCGGCCAGCGCTCGCGCTAAAGCTTTCGCTCCTCTTGCTCTCCTCGTGCTCTCCTCGTGCTCTCCCTCTTTTCCGCCAACGGCAAGTTCGCCACTCCGCGGTCCCGCGGTTTTTTCTCGCTAGATTTAAGTTAATCTTAAGCAAGCATTGTCCACGACAAGAAGTGAATAAAGTGAAGTAATTGAAGCTGACTCCCGACGCCTATTTGCTCTGGGCCCCCACAACAGCAACAACAGCAGCACTTCATCCCGACTCCACCCGACGACCACGACCGACACTCCAGCGGCCGTCCGGACCATTTGGCACTTTCCGCCCCCTTCAATACATGGTCCTTCGACTCCGGATCGCTCCTGATCCACCAGCACCCCCAGCGGAAAAAATCCAAAGATAAGTACGGCTTTTCTATTTCTAGTCCGTCCGTGGTCGCCATATTCCTTTTCCAAAGGCGGTTTGTTTCTTTCCTTCCATCCGATTCCGAAAAGTGAAAAGTGAAAGTGATATATATATTAAGTGCATTCGCCCAGCCGCAGTGAAGTTCTTTCTATTTGTTTTAAAGTGCAACAAGTGCTTTGCCAATATCGGCCCCCTACTTCGTTTTCCACTGCGATCCGCTGGGGTCAAAATACATATATGTATATATCACATGCACCCATCCATATTCACAAAAAATAACGTCCGTCACTAAACTGCTGTTTTTTAATAAAATATCTAAACACAAAGTTAAGTTCCAGAAAGTGCACGAAAATTAATAAATTTAAAAAAAAAATTCTAAAAATTCATCCGCAGGAAATTAAATATATTTAATTTACATACATAATTTACATACATAATATACATACATAAAATATACATACATACAAAAATAAAATTATACCCCACCAAAAATTATCGAGCCACTTAACCTATTTTGTGTCAAATATAATAAAAAAAATAAAATAAACCATCCCATTTTTTTGAACCCTTCGCTTGAGAAATAAATAAAACACACATTTATTCCACATACAAAAAAAAAAACACACAAACAAAAATATTGAGTTTTTATTCCGCTCTTCTACATACATACATATTTGCCAGTTTTCGGCTATACATACAGCTTCATACATACATATTTGCAGCGGAGCGCCAAACTCCGGCTTGTCCGCCTTCATATATATATATTTGCCAGCTTTCCGCTATACCGCTTCATACCTACATATTTCCATACTTACATACATAGACTCGCCTAAGTTCGAGTTCTCTCGTCTCCTCTTTCTCCTCTTGTTCAGCCAGCAGGTGCAATCTATTCGGCACACATACAGACTGCACTGGCAAGAGCGGCGACACAGTGCCGACGAGAAAATACCCTCCACTCGAAACAAAAATATTTCCGAGAACAAAAATTTTAAAGGTTTAAAAATAAATTCTAAACATTTCACAACTGTTTATAGCCAAATTCCTTGGCTATTTTATAGCTACTCCAGAGAGTTTTGGCGGGTTTTTCCCACAAAGATTTTTTAAATATTTGTCGGGTTTCGGAAATACTAAACCGACAGTTGCAAATAATTATTTATTTTAATATCGCTAAATTTCCCCCTTGTTTTCTAGCTACTTTTTGGAAATTTTTAGCGGGTTTTTTCCCACTGAAATTTTAAATGAAAGATTTTGGGGTTCCTAAACACTAAAGCGAAATTTTCAAATAATTATTAAGTACCGCCAAATTTTCCGTATCGTTCCTAGCCATTTTTAGCTATTTTTTTCGTATCAGTTTTTGGCGGATTTGTTTTCAACAGAATTTGTTTACTTTTAAAATTTTTTGTCCGTTTCCACAGCACCCAAACAACCTAAATAATTCCCAATAATTATTTAATAATTCCCTCCGAATTTATTAGCTATTCCAGCTAGGTTTTTTGTGGCGTGTTTTATATTTTTTGTTTCGCATTTCTCTACTGGGACGAGTTCCTAAATTCGATTTAAAAGATTTACGCGCGCGCGCCAATCGATACATCGTAATCCCGATAAAAGGGAAAATTCCACACCAACGGCGGGCACACTAAGTCTCGCCAAGCCCTATATAAAGCGAGCTGCGAGCCCTCATATCCGCACTTAGCGTTCGACCGTTGCGAGGGTTTTGCATATCCCATTCATTTTCTTTGATAGGCAGGTCTGGTTATTTTCCAGTATCTTTTGGTTCCGTTGGGAAATTTTTAGCTATTTTCGGTGATTTCTTTTCGGAATCCATTTTCTTCGGAGGTGCAAGAGGTTCCGCAAACTGAGCGCTGAATTCATTTTTTTTGATAGCCGGGTCTTGTTATTTTCCAGATCTTTTTTGGCCAAATTTCCTGTATTCTATCGAGAGATTTTTTGGTCAATATTTTTTGGCGGGATTTCATCAGAATTTGTTCTTTTAATTTTCGTCCGGTTTTTAACACCACCCAAAAAACCTAAATAATTTTCAATAATTATTTAATAATTCCCTCCGAATTTATTAGCTATTCCAGCTAGGTTTTTAAGGCTTGTTTGTTCTGTTTATGGTTCAAATTTCTCCATTTTTTGGCGAGTTCCTAAATTCAATCCATCCAGAGCCGAAGGGTTTGTTTGGTCGTTTCCTTCTCTCACTTTTCTTGGCGTGCAGGCCTCCGTGCCGTCATTTTATTCCGAGGGTATAACTGAGTATGCCCATAGAGGGAGACAAAAAAGCGACATCCGCGCTTGGAAAATCAACCAAACTAAATCCACACTTTCCGCTACCCGCTCGCGCTAAGCCAGCCCCCAAGTCCGTTAGTCCAAAGGTTAGACCTCCGATTTCCACTCCAAAAGGGAGAGATCTACCATCGACCAGTTCGAAGACTACTCCAAAGATATTAATTTCTCGTCCGCTGACGAAAGCGCCCAGCGAGTCTTCACTGGCGAAAAAATCCGAAAATCCCTCTACAGTCAAGACTGATTTTCTAAGGGTGACTCGCTCTATCAGCAAAAAGATGGAATCCGCAGAGTTGCCAACGCCCGCCGCCGCTGCATTGGACAAATTCATTGCCGTCAGCGATCGCGTGAGCATGTTCGAAGCTAAGATCAACACTCCTGATCAAGTTTCTCCTTCCCTACACACGTTAAATGTCCGTCTACAACAAGTGCGAGCCTTATGGGATAAAGTGGAAAGAGAATATGAAACATGCTCTGACCTTATTGCCCGAGAAGGATCCCTCAGCACATTTCCCCTGCTGCAGTCCAAATATGACTACTGCTACTCCGTATATGAGTCATGCGCAGCAAAGATTGGCGAAAGTATCGAACGGGCGACACCTCCAGTTGTTCAAACGACCTCCCAGCCGCTAATTTCATCAGGGTGCCGCTTACCTCCTTGCGACACTGAAATCTTCGATGGCGACTACCTCCGATGGCCCACTTTCCGGGACCTATTCACGGCAGTTTATGTTAATAACCCTAGGCTGACACCGGTCGAGAAGCTCTTTCACCTTCTCACAAAAACAAGCGGCGAGGCAAAGGCCATCGTGTCCAAGTCCCCTCTTACGAATGACGGGTTCGCTTCGGCGTGGGAAGCGCTTCACGATCGGTTCCAAAATAAACGACTTTTAGTCAACAGCCAACTCAAGCTCCTGTTCAACTTGAGCTCAATCTCCCAAGAATCTGGTCATGCGCTCAAGGAGTTGCAGTCCACGATTCAAGGGTGTTTAACAGCGCTAGCCCATTCGCAGATATCAACTGACAACTGGGATTGTCTCCTAGTCTTCCTCTGCGCGAGCAAACTGCCGAAGGTAACCCTTTCTCTATGGGAACAGTCCCTTACGTCCAAATCCGAGATTCCGGCTTGGGAAGAAATGAACACCTTCCTGAGCGAACGGTATCGGACATTAGAGGCCATCGAGGATATGAAACCGATTCAGGCAATTCCAAAAAGGCTTCAATCCTTCGAGACAAAAGTCAGCACCAAACAGAGAGGGTGTGACTTATGCTCCAAGGAAAACCATCCGGTAAGATTGTGCCCGCGCTTTCTCCAAATGTCAGTTGACGCGCGTTCCGGCTACATCAAAAAGAAGCAGCTATGCCTAAATTGTTTCGCCAGAGGCCATCAACTGCGTGACTGCACGAGCACACACAGTTGTTTCACGTGTAGAGGGAGGCATCATACGCTGCTGCATCGCAGCACCCCAAATTCCGCGAGTACGAGTTCCGTAACCTCCTCGCCTTCCACGGAACAATCCTCTAGACCCCCTAGCAGGAATGAATCCGCCAGCACTTCAGAGGTGCAAAGTTTTTTCGTTTGCGGCACTTCATCAGTTCTTCTGAGCACGGCAGTCATTGACGTGTGCCATCTGGGAACCAACTATCGAGCACGAGCGTTGATCGACTCTGGATCCGAGGCGACGTTCATTTCCGAACGTCTGTTCAACCTCATGAAGTTGCCATTCCGTAACATCCAGGCCCAAGTATCCGGGCTAAACCATTCCGTCTCTGCGAAGTCCT
Source organism: Drosophila aff. chauvacae BK-2020 (assembly GCA_018903765.1). Taxonomy (NCBI): domain Eukaryota; kingdom Metazoa; phylum Arthropoda; class Insecta; order Diptera; family Drosophilidae; genus Drosophila; species Drosophila aff. chauvacae BK-2020. Next base: position 1,054,387 of record JAEIGO010000164.1, on the reverse strand, counting down.
CGAAGCTGTGCAATTTCGGGATTCGCTCTCCGCATAAGCCGGGTCTACATTTAGACACCACGGCGTACGTCCTTCCGGAACTGGCAGGCAAACTGCCCTCCTATCCGATTCCACGGAATTCTTTGAAGGACCTGCCCGCTCTCCGCTGGGCAGATCCTACCTTTTTTGAGAGCTCTCAGATTGACGTGTTGATCGGGGCTGACATTTTACCGTCCATAATGATGGAGGGTACCCGTCAGAATATTTGCGGCTCGCTCCTGGGCCAAGAAACGATTTTCGGGTGGGTGCTAACGGGGCCGATTTCCAACGGTAGTCCGACACAGGTCGCATCCTTCACGACTCAGGTGCACCAAATAAGGGACCCTGATTCGCTCGACTCGCTTCTCAGCAAGTTCTGGGAGGTGGAGGATCTACCAGTTAAGATGGTAAAAGAGTCCGATTCCTATTGCGAAAGGAACTTCTTCCAAACCACGAAGAAAGACGCAAGCGGGAGATACGTGGTGACGCTCCCGTTCCGTGACCCCGAGAATTCCGGATCCGATTTAGGATATTCAAGGTCCATTGCGTTAGCTCAGTTTCTTAGAAACGAGAACCGTTTACGAAGAGACTTTCCCCTAAAAGAGCAATATGACAGCGTGATCCAAGAATATCTGGATCTGGGTCATATGAAAGAAGTTCCGTCGACTTATGATTCTCCGACTTACCATCTTCCACACCACGCGGTAGTTAAACCCGAAAGCACCACTACAAAACTTCGCGTTGTATTTAACGCTTCAAGTCCGTCGGCAAATGGGACCAGCTTAAATGATATCCTTCATGCTGGTCCGGTCCTACAATCCGATCTTACGATCCAGATCCTGAAGTGGCGGTATTTCCAGTACGTCTTCAGTGCGGACATTACAAAAATGTACCGTCAGATCTGGGTCGATCCAAAGCATACACCCTTTCAAAGAATTCTGTTCCGAAATAAGGAAGGAGATATCCGCGATTTCGAGTTGAAAACCGTCACCTTCGGTGTCAACTGTGCCCCTTTCCTCGCCATTCGAGTACTGCAGCAGCTGGCAGAGGATGTCCAAATGTCGTATCCAAAAGCCAGCCGCATCATTCAGCAGCACATGTACGTCGATGACGTTCTGGCAGGGGCAAATTCCGTGAACGACGCCCAAAGCTCCATTCAGGAGTTGCAAGCAGCCCTAAGTTCCTCCGGGTTTCCGCTGAGAAAGTGGACCTCCAACCACAAGGGCGTACTGAAAGACGTCCCGGCCGAACACCTCCTTCATTCCGAGTTCCTCGACATCGATGCCGAAAGCACAGCCAAGACGCTCGGTATTCGGTGGAGGGCCAAGTCCGACGAATTCTATTTCGTCCCTCCTGAAATAGCGTTGGAACCCTCCTATACTAAGCGAGAAGTTTTGTCCCAAATCGCGAGGTTGTTCGATCCTGCCGGGTGGCTCGCTCCGTTCATTATCCGTTCAAAAATATTTATGCAGGAGATATGGTTGCAGGACTTGGGCTGGGACGATAAGCTTCCCACCGAGATGAGTCTCAGGTGGCAATCGTTCTTAGATGAGTATTCCGACCTCAACCAGATCCGCGTCCCGAGATGGGTCTGGTACCAGCCTGAGGTAACCATAGAGCATCACGGATTCTGCGATGCGTCTCAAAAAGGCCTATGGAGCGGCTATCTACGTCCGCGTCGAGGTAGGGCAAGAAGTCTTGACTCGTCTGCTTACAGCCAAGACACGAGTGGCTCCAGTGAAAACCGTGTCTCTTCCCCGGCTGGAGCTCTGTGGTGCCGTCTTGTTAACCGAAATGGTGACAGCAATCCTTCCGCACATGCCAACCGCCAGTTCAGATATCCGCTGCTGGACAGATTCCACTATTGTTCTAGCCTGGTTAAGGAAGCCTGCTTGCAACTGGACCACATTTGTGGCCAACAGAGTTGCCAAGATCACTCAGGCGACACCAGTCGACTGTTGGGCACACGTTCGATCTGAACAAAACTCCGCCGATCTAGCCAGTCGAGGCGTACCCCTAAGTGAATTGGCGGGCAATCAACTCTGGTGGCACGGACCAGAGTGGCTGCAAGGGCCACGAGAGCTATGGCCAGCGCAAACCGATACGCCTCCAGTTACAGAGCTGGAGCAGCGCGCGGTCAAATCGCATTTTGTCAAGGCCCCTTCTATCGACTTCCTCGAACGGTTTTCCAAACTGGACAAGGCGCTACGAGTTCTAGCCTATGTTCGACGCTTCCTAAAAAGCTGCCGCAAGGGTTCGCTCTCGTCCGACTCACAACCCACTAGTGAGGAAATCCGAGAGGCAGAAAGGACTCTGATCTCCATGGCGCAGCGCAGAGTATACGGCCAAGAGCTGAAGCATCTGACAGAAAAAAGGCCTCTTCCAGTGGCGAGTCCGTTGCTGAACCTGTTTCCGTTCATTGACCGGCACGGCCTTTTAAGGGCCTGTGGCCGCCTCACGGCCTCCAAAGCCCTACAATATGATGAACGCCATCCGATCGTTCTTCCCTACGACTGCAGACTGTCGCGCCTTCTCATCCAATTTACTCACCAGATTACTCTTCATGGCGGTAGTCAATTAATCGTACGCCTGATCCGATCGAAGTATTGGATTCCTAAAATCAAGAATCTGGTGAAGGCTGTGGTCAATCCGTGCAAGATTTGTACGATTTACAAGAAGAGACTGCAAACACAGCTGATGGGCGATCTTCCGACGGATAGAGTCTCTTTCTCGAGGGCCTTTACCTACACGGGCATCGACTATGCCGGCCCTTTCGAGATAAAGAATTATACAGGGAGAGCGTGTCTCATAACGAAGGGGTATGTTTGTGTGTTTGTGTGCTTTTCCACGAAGGCTATCCATTTGGAACCCACTTCCGACCTGACAACCGAAAAATTCCTAGCGGCCTTTGCTCGTTTCGTAGCGAGGCGCGGTTGTCCTCAGCGGGTTCATTCCGATAACGGCAAGACCTTTGTGGGGGCAGCGACTCTGCTTTCCAGGGACTTCCTCCAAGCCGTCAAGGAGTCTGTGACTGATGCATATAGCCATCAGGGACTCGTGTGGCGGTTCATCCCACCAGGGGCTCCACATATGGGGGGTCTATGGGAAGCGGGGGTGAAAAGTTTCAAAACCCTTTTCTATAAATCGACGTCCGCCCGCAAATATACGTTTGAGGAGCTGGCGACGCTTCTCGCCAAGATCGAGGCCTGCCTCAATTCCAGACCCCTCTCCCCTATGTCTGAAGATCCCTCAGATTTGCTGGCCCTCACACCAGGCCATTTCCTTATCGGAGGGCCGTTGCTTTCCACGGCTGAGCCCGAGATAAAGGGCGACGCCAAGTCGATATTAAATCGATGGCAACACCTCAAGGCCCAACATCAGCAGTTTAGTGCACGGTGGAAAGAGGAGTATCTCAAAGAACTCCACAAACGTAACAAATGGCATTTTCCGACCCGGAATCTCCAAGTCGACGATATGGTTGTCGTCAAAGAGGACAATCTACCGTCAAACGAATGGCGGCTCGGCAGAATAGTTTCTGTCTTTCCTGGAGCCGATGACCGCATCCGTGTCGTCGAGATCCGTACGTCTCGCGGCACCATTAAGCGCCCTGTCCACAAGGTTATTCTCCTGCCTGCGGATGACCAAGAGTCCTCCGTTCCGAGGGACTAGGGCTCCTCCCCCATTCCGGGGTCCAAGGTGTAGTCTGCCCATTCTAAACCCCGTTTCTTTTTTGTTTCATCGACAGACAGCATCCGCCTCTTCATCTCCTCTTCACCATGGCTCCTCGTCGTCGTGCCACCAACTCCGCGGAGCGCAGACGTACTCGAGGTATTCAATCCTACCGCTGCCGAGTCTGCCCGGGAATCCATCCTCTTCGGAAATGCAAGAGGTTCCATAAATTGAGCGCGGAAAAGCGCCTTCGAGCAGCACTTATTAACAAGTACTGCTCGAACTGCCTCGCCCATGAGCACTCAGGAGGAGTCTGCAGCAGCCAAGAAGGATGCAAGAAGTGCGGGCAGAACCACCACACCCTCCTCCACATGCACGAGGAACCCTGCCCCGCTCCAAAGGGATCTGTGCTGCCACCTCCGGCCCGCAAAGTTCGTCAGCCCGCTGCACCCCGTCCGGACGCGATGTCCATTTCGCGGTCTCCGTCGCCAGCCCCAGTCGCCAACGATCGGCCGCATCCGACAGTCTCCGTCCCGTCTCCGTCAGTGGCAATCCTGCCGACAGCCGTCGTCGTGCTTGACACGGGCGCGAAGACCTTCGAGGCTGGCGCCATGATCGACCCATGCATGGCAGTCAGCAGCATCGATCGGTCGTTGGCGGCTGCGTTCCGGCTGCCTACCACGCGGCAGGGAGACGACGAGGTTTGCTCGGTGACGCTCCGGTCCCGAACAAACCACTTCCAGCTCGGGGTCGTCCTGAAGATTGACCCCAGCCTCAGAATCCGGACACCCATTCGAGCGCTGAGCGACGCAGTAAGGGCCAAGTTCGACGATATCCGTCTCGCGGACGAGCGCTTCCACCGGCCGGCAACCATCTCCCTCGTGTTGGGGTCAGACGTTTACGCCAAGCTGATCAAACCGGGGTTTCTGAAACTCGACGATGAGTTGCCCGTCGCTCAGAACACGGTGTTCGGATGGACCGTATCCGGAGCCTGTTCGGAAAGATGAGTCTTTGCCTACGCAAGGGGGGGGAGAATGTTCACGCCAGAAGGGCGCGAACTAGTGAGAGGCAGTGTGAGCGGCCAGCGCTCGCGCTAAAGCTTTCGCTCCTCTTGCTCTCCTCGTGCTCTCCCTCTTTTCCGCCAACGGCAAGTTCGCCACTCCGCGGTCCCGCGGTTTTTTCTCGCTAGATTTAAGTTAATCTTAAGCAAGCATTGTCCACGACAAGAAGTGAATAAAGTGAAGTAATTGAAGCTGACTCCCGACGCCTATTTGCTCTGGGCCCCCACAACAGCAACAACAGCAGCACTTCATCCCGACTCCACCCGACGACCACGACCGACACTCCAGCGGCCGTCCGGACCATTTGGCACTTTCCGCCCCCTTCAATACACAAATGTTTATATATTCTTATTGAGAGGGCGAGTTATGCACTTATGTATTTGCACTTGGTAAGCGTGGGAATGCTGACCATGCACTTATACTTTGGAGCCTTCGGGTGGACGATCATATTACATCCGCCTTGGGCTTTATTGGTTGCATAAACATAATAATTAAAAGTGCTGCTATGTGTTTGTATGTATGTTCTGAATATTACATAGGCGCATACTACATCTCCCTCCTTTTGAAAAATAACGTAATTCTATGAAGTTATTTTATACGATTTTCTTAAGCGATTTATTTATTTATTTTTATTTATATTTATATCTATATATTTATTTATTTATTTATTTGTTATTTTTTTATTTTTTTTTTTTTTTAATGTGTAAAATTACTTTCTTCACTATTTTTTTTTTGTGTATTAATATTATTATACTTTTCATATTGGTTTTAACCTATCCTTATGAATTTTTTGTTCCTTATGTTTGTTTTTTTTTTTTTTTTTTTCGAATGAAAATTAATTGATTTAGTAATAAAAATATACATATAATATGTTGATTAGGAAATAAAAATTTTATATTATATATTGAAATGAAATTTATTTGTTTCTTATTATATACTTAATTATTAGCAATGCTCTGTCTCGAGGGTAAAGGCATTTGTGTGTAATGACAAGTAAAATTTTAAATTGAATTACGTTATGTTTTAAGTTTAAATTTCTGAGAAGAATATATATATTTTGTATTTTTATGTATTTTTTTTTTTTTTTTTTTTTTGGGTTGATCAGACCTTTTCTTTAATGAAACGTTTCATCGATTATATATTTTTAACCTATCCTTATGTACTTTTTGTTTCTTATTCTTGTTATCTTTAATGTTATCCCTATCTTCTATGGTTTCTACCGTATAAGGACCTAAATATGCTGTATCTAACTTATGACCCGCTTCGTTTCTTAGACTAACTTTATCTCCTACTTTTAATTCAAAATCTAACGATTTCTTATCGTAGTTTTGTTTCCTATAAGACTTAGCTTTTTCTAACATAAGTCTATCTTGGTAATCTACCAAAGACTAGTTCATATTGACAGTACTCATGCATGACTGATGGTGTTGTGTTGAAACAATATGTGAAATATTGTATCCAAACGTCCCAATCAGTTTTATCGGCAGAAATGTACGAACGAATGTATTCATTGAATGTTCTATGACTTCGTTCTATTGTCCTTAAAGTCTGATGATGGTGTGCAGTAGATGTTATGTTTTTTATATTCAATTTTTTACATAACTCTTCAATTATTGAATTTTTATATTCTGTTCCCATGTCCGTAATGAACGTCTTCATTGGACCGTACTTTAGAATAAAATCTTCAAATATAGCTTTTGCTACCGTTTTTGCACTTTTGTTTTTGATGGGTATTGTTACGAGGTATTTTGTTAAATCGCAGATTAATGTTACTGCGTATTCATTTCCTCTTTCAGATTTGGGTAGTGGACCGATCGTATCCACAATTACCCTGTCAAAAGCCATTTGTGGCGTCTCTGTTATTGTCAATAGGGTCTTTGTATGCTTTGTCGTTTTTGACTTTAGGCATTTTGGGCATTTTTTTACATAATTTGATATGTATCGGGTCATATTTTTCCAATAATAACTCCTTCTTATTTTAGCTAATGTTCTAGCTATGCCTGTATGACCTCCTTGTATCGGATCATCATGGAATGTAAACAGTATTGCTTCTTTCTCTTTTTCATTATTTGATAATAGGGTCACCGGCTTGAGTAGCGCTACTCTTAGAGATTGTAATGTTTTATTGCCCATAATTTTAAAAGATTCTATTGAGATGGTGTCAAAGATCTTTTCGCTCGGTGCCACTTTGAGTTGGCGGATATTAAGTATACCGGCTTCTTTTTCAAGCCTTTGAAAGAACTGACCTAAGTCGAGAATTTCATTGGTGTACAAATCGCTAACATCAATTCTTGCTATAACTTTTTTTCCACGTTTTAGTAAACATAGTGAATTCGTTATTCGCAAGGTCACTACTTTTCGTACCTCGTCATTTACTATGACTTCTTATACGTTGGGCTGTGAAGCTTTGTTTCGAGTTTGCCTGGGCAAATCTACTTGTTCTTTTCCTGCGCAGGAATTTTTCTGTTTACTTTGGTTTCTGGTAGTGACTTTCAGAATGGAATTTTTATTTTGCATTTCCTTCAAATCTGATATTGTTATTCTGGATAATGCATCGGCTACGTAATTGTCCTTGCCCTTCAGATATTCTACTGTAAAGTTATATTCCTCAAGTTCAAGCCTCATTCGCGTCAGCTTTGAGCTTGGATTTATCATGGAGAACAGGTATGTGAGTGGTCTGTGATCAGTTTTGACAGTGAAATGTCTACCATAAACGTATGGTCTGAAGTAAGTTATTGCCCAATGAATTGCTGCCAATTCTTGTTCTGTGGTGCTTTTATTACTTTCGCCCTTAGTAAACGATCTTGATGCGTACGCAACTGGAAGCTGGAGTCCGTTTTTGATTTGAGTTAAAACTGCTCCACATGCTTGCTTACTAGCATCCGTTATTATGCAAAATTCTTTGCTAAAATCTGGGTATTGTAATAAATTTGGATTTATTAGTGCCGATTTAAGATGTTCGAAGGCATTCTGGCAATCAGTTGACCATTCGAATTTAACATCTTTCTTACATAATCTTGTTATGTGACGGGAATATTCGGCGAAATTTTTGATAAAACGTCTATAGTAATTACAAAAAGCTATGAATCTTCTAGCGCTGACCGCATCATGTGGGACTGGATAATTCTTGATGACGTCGTATTTTTTGTCGTCAGGCAAGATTCCTTTATCTGTGCATTTGTGTCCTAAAAATGTGACCTCGTGCATGAAAAATGAACATTTTTCAGGATGTAATTTTAGATTGTATGTCCTACATTTCTCAAAAACATCAGTTAAGTTTTTAAGCATATGTTTTTCAGAACAACCTATGACTATTAGATCATTCATGTAAAGGAAAGCTTGAGAAGGTTCTAATCCGGAGAATGCTATTGTCATCATTTTCTGGAATGAGTTTGGCGGAAATTTATCCGACAACAGTTTTTTATTAATTTGACGATAGTCGATTACTAGTCTCCATTTTTTCTTATCAGAACCGGGAAGGGATTTCTTTGGAACTAACAAAAGTGGGCTATTGTATGGTGATACAGATGGTTCGACTTTTTTATTATCGATTAGCTTTTGTACCTGTACCTGTATTTCGTCTTTTTGACTATGAGGATTTCTGTAATTTTTTATGTATAACCGGTTCGTCATCAGTCAATCTTAGTTTTTGTTGATAGAAATTATTTGTTGTTATTGATTCGGTTTCGAGTCCGAATATATCACTATATCTGGTGCATATTTCTGTTAATTTTGTTTTGAATTGTGGGGGGAAGTTTTTTGTTAGTTGAGATAAGACAGTTTTTTCTCTTGCTTTGGGATTAGTTTGAACTATTTCGTAGTTCGAAAGTGTTTCATATTTTAAATCGTTAATATTTATTATTTTATCAACATTGGTTGTATTCAACAATCGGACAAATGCGTTTTTGACAGTTGCAACTGTGTTTGTAACATAAATACCATTTTGAATTTCCTGGTTGGGAATTAGTACACTATCTTCATTTGATGATATGTGAATCTTTCGGACCACTTGAGATCTTGCTGGTAGAATCATGGAATTATTACCAGAACTCTATGTTATTGGAACATAAATTGGGAAATTCAAATTTGTTGGTCTCATTATAAGCCAATCTTCGTTGGGTTTGAAGTCTAGTTGACAATTAAATTTCTTTATGAAATCAATGCCTATTATTCCATCACATGGTATTGCAAAATTCGGATCTACTATATGAAAATCAAGTGAAATTATATATTTATCTGTCTGTATCTCAATAAAAATTAACCCTTTGGTTTTTATTAATTCGTGGCCTATGCCTTGAATACTGATTTTAGTATTTTCCTGAACATCATGAAATATGTCAGAATTTTCCTTTAATATTGATATATCTGCACCCGTGTCCACTAGGAACACAAGTTTTTTATTTGTTTCTATATTATAAAAAGATACAAAAGTGTTGTTACTAAGATTGATGGTATATATTTTTTTATTTGGTATTACACATCTAAAGGGGTTTGAGAGTTTTCCGAGTTTTGAGCTACTCTCACATTGTTTCGGTTTTGGTTACCGTTATTCCTGTTATTCCTTTGTCTATAATTTCCACGACCTCTATTATAGTTATTGGTCTGGTTATTAATATTTTCGTTGTATCCGTTGTTTCTATAGTAACCATTGCCTTGGTAGTGCGCGTTATACTGAAAGGTATCACGGCCTCTACCACGAAAATTACCTCGATAGTTACCACGATAGGCCTGTCCACCGCGTGCGAATAATACTGAATTTGCATTGCCAGTCATTTCAGTACTGCATTGCATGTACTTCGTAACGGCTTCATTCATTGTATTATAATTACCGGCTTCCAGTATTGTTTTTAGCCTGCCATGCTCACAATTTTTAGTCATTGTGGCTATGGCCTCCTTTTTGATTGATTGATTGATTTATTGGACTTCCTAACGCCACAAGTTTATAACTTATAAATTAGAGCGCTAGTCACAACGAATTACAGACAAATTTGGTGCATAAAATATTCTTAGTCTAACAATTTAATTTCTTATAATTTATAATTTATTATTATTTATATATCTATGTATTTAATTTAACTTAATCCTAACCCTAAGTCGCTTTAATTTAATTTAATTTATTGGGCTGTTTTGATTTGTGAGAGTACCTTTTCCTTAAACTGCGTCGCATTGCTAATGTTTGTAATATTATTCGGAAGATGATTCCATAATCGTATAGCATTTATAAAAAATTGTCTTTCGGAAGTCAGTGATCTGGGTCTTATGCATATTAGATTGTTTATTCGTCTAGAAGCAGTGAATGTTAATTTTTCAAATAAATAATCTGGCTCTTTCTGATAAATTAATTTGTGAAGAAATGTCAGTATTCTCAGCTTTATCCAACCATTAAGTTCTACGTCAAAAATTTTATAGGCGTAACCAGACACATGTTCCGTCCGTGGCAGATTGAATATATATCTTGCAATGCTATTAAAAACTATCTTTAGTTTATTATGGCTGATCGAATCGCAATTTGAAAAAACTTCTAATCCATAAAACAGAGAAGGGACTAAACATGTTTTTGCTATTAGCATACGAACATTTGTAGGCAGACATCCCTTAGTCATAGACAATGTTCTCAACATTCCATATATTTTTCCTACTGCCTTTGCGATGTGATCATTCCAGGTAAGTGTCCTATTAAATGTAAATCCCAGATTCACGGCTTTTTCGACATACTCCAATGGATTGTTATTAATTTGAAGTCGTCCTATATTATCTAGATTTATTTTTTCCTACTTATTACGAGACACTTAGACTTGGATGGGTTTATGCCTAGTCCATTTTTGATTGCCCATTCATTTACTCGTGCAAGTTCACTGTTACATAGATCTATACATTCACTTATTCTGTTTAAAGGACGACTCACATACATTTGAACATCATCGGCATACAAATGAACACTACAATTCGATAACACAGATGAAAGGTCATTAGCATAAAGTGTAAATAACAATGGACCAAGCACTGAACCTTGGGGGACACCACGAGTAACATTTTCAAAATCAGACGACACATTTGACAAAACAACAGATTGACGACGATTATTTAAGTACGAAGACACAAGCTTAACAGACGTTTTTGAAAAATAAAACATATTTCTTAGCTTTGAACATAGAATATTATGGTTGACAGTGTCAAAAGCCTTGCTATAGTCAAGTAAAACTAAAAATGTAACATTGTTATCGTCCATTTGATTCCTTATATCGTCAGTAATTTTTAAGATAGCTGTGGTACAGCTTCGATGTTTTCTAAAACCAGATTGATTATTGCTTAGCATTTCATTGTCTGTGAGGAATTTATTTATTTGTTTTGCCATTATATTTTCTAATATTTTGGAAAGGTAGGGCAGTATCGCTATAGGTCTGTAGTCATTATTTGATTTCGGAATAGGAACAATTTTTGCCGTTTTCCAGCAATCTGGAAACGTCGAGGTTGTTAGCGCCGTATTAAGGATATGTGTTAAATAAGGTAGAATCTTTGGTAAAAGGATTTTAATAAACTTCGGATTTATGTCGTCAAGTCCAGTCGCATCACTCTTAATTATATTTATTGTCTGTAGAATATCACATTGATTAACGCACATAAACCAATAAGCATTTTTGCAGTATGTTGCAGCTTATATGCAATTTCAATAAAGATATATTCCACCGAACTACAAGCAGGATGTTTACATACAAATTTGGACTTCAGTTTTTTGTTAACATACATTGCAACACCTCCACCATGACTTTCACGATCAGAACGATACAAGTTATAGCCGTCACATTCAACTAAGACATCACTAATATTCGGGACAAACCATGTTTCAGATATACATATAACATCGATAGCTGAGTTGATAAAGAGATACCTGAATTCATCTATTTTTCTTGTCAGACTTTGAGCATTTATATGACAAATTTTTAGTCCAGATCTCTGCGTTCCGAGAATGCGCAGTACGGCACGGCTATTTAGGTTATTTTGATTTATGTTGTCCTCCATGTATCCTAATAATTTTTAAAAGTATTAGCTCCGCTCGCATTTTTACAATAATTATACGACAAATAAAGACTCCCACAATACATTTAAGCATCCTTATATAGCGACTGATTTTAAAAACTGCTAAACTTATTATATAAAAAATCAATTTAAAGGTAAAATTATGTTTAAAATTATGTTTAGGCGCGAAAAGAACTATTCTGTAAAGCTCCAACACTCGAAGCTTCTAAGGTAATGGACTCGTTACCGAGGCCCATCTCCAGATGATCCAAGTCGCCGAAACTCTGCAAGCACCTGGTGTCTCCTCCTACTCTTTCCTTCACAAATATCTCCCCTCGCCGAGTGAAAACAGCTGATAAGCGCTTTATCCGTTTGAGATGCATTGCTCGTTTGAATATTTCATACTTTGGCTTCGTCAGCTGCTCGTTGATGTATATAAACGCTGGCGAGTCTAGGCCTATGAGCTTTAAGCTTAGTTGTGTTTTGCTGTTTCGCCGGTATGCAGCCAACGCACGTAACAGCATCGCCTTATCGGTAAAGTGATCCAATTTTATAATAATAATTGGATCAACCATTGATTGTGCGGGTTGTTTCGGTCGCACTCGAAAAATGTTGCGAATTTTAGGTGGAGGAGTTAATTCGAGTGAGAAGCAGAGTGCGTGGAAAAGTGCCCTCAAGTTCTCCCCCTCCACATGCGGGACTCCATGCCAGCGCAAGTCGCATGCGATTTCGGCCTCTGCCTGCGCATTGCAGGTTGCCACTAGCCTGGCCTCGAGCTCCTCGACGCGTTTATTGCTTTGTTTGTCCTCCAGTTTCTTCTCCAGTTCTGAGACCCGCTGCTTTAACGCGCCCATCTCTCTCACCTCGTTCTCCAGTTTGGCCACAAGCTGGCATAGCTTGTCATACCTCTCGGTCATCGGCTGAAACTTCTTCTCCAGGAAGACAGTCAGACTTTCCTTAAGGTCTGCGAATTTGAGGTCAAACTTCTGCAGCAGCTGGGCATCAGAGTTCCGGAATCCGTCCTGGTCGAGCTGAGTCTCCTTCCTTGATCGCTTTGCCACGGAAGTCATATTGTTGTTGTTTTGTGTGTTTTATGTGCGCGCTTTGTGTTTATGTATGAATGTATGTATAAGCGTATGCACAGCGGTTTGACTCGGTTTGATGTAATTGTACTTTGTTCGATTCGCACGACAATAACAAAAAGCACAGTGTTTTCGAGCTATTTGTTATTTATAAATAACAATGTTTTAAAGTGCAACTTAGTGTTTTCTCCGATATAGACGAACAGAACTATGTTAGTTTCGCAAGAAAAAAACAAAGTTTAGAGTTTTTAAACTGTATTTCGACTAATAAAGTTGTTTTAATGCGGAGTAGAAGTAAACACGTCCGTTTGACTGAAGATGTTGGACTTGGTGCTGAACTTTTCAGCATGTTCAGCCGATAAACCTTCATCAATATATGATGCTTCAAGGAGTTTCCTAAGGTGGTTAATGTCATTGGTAAATTTTTCTGCAGTTTTACCTTTCTGCATCGTTCTGGCCATTTTAGCTTTTACTACATCGGACGATTCGCCGACAATATTGGCTTCTAATATGGCAATTATCGAAGAGATAGTGGTCTCATTTTTAACCTTGTACAAGGTTGACCCGATTATTTTCGACTTAATGACCTCTACCGCTAATTCTTCAAATGGTCCTTTTGTTAAATTGACCAATCTAACGGCTGTTAAAAATCTTGCCAGATTTAATTTTTCACCGTTGAATTCGGGTATGGCGCTTGATATATCTTTGATATATGCCCGTTGGGCCGCTGAGTCGGTCATTATGGTTTCTATAGTATCTAGTAAACCTATTAATGAAACAGATTCGTCCGACTCCAATACCTCTTCCTGTGTTGTTGGTATTGTTAATACCGCGGGAATGGTAAGATCGTGCAGATCTTGTTCCTCAACACGGGCTTCTTCTGCCTCAGTTTCAGGGTCCTGAGTTTCAGGGTCCCCAGTTCCTAGCTCAGTCGGCTCAGAATCTTCGCCTGTTTCAAGTGTCGATTGGGTGTTCAAAATGCTTGGGAGTGAAATGTCCAATTGGAATTTGTCTCTTATAGACAGCAAGTGTTTTCGAAACCTGTTAAGGAATCCAAACACTTCGGACCAATGTTTCTTGCTTAGTCGTTCTCTATTTTCGTATATTATTGCGCGTGTTTGGTTGAAACACTCTACCAAAACAGTTGCATGTTTGTTTACAGTGGCCTTTTGAATTGGCCTATTCTGTGTCAAAGATTTATACGACTTGTCGAACTGGTGCTTTATTTCGTTTAATATTTTGCACAATTCGTTCCATTCCATGCTAAAATTTGTATAGACCTTGCAGTCTTTTAATATTCAAGCTGGAATTTTAGAGAAATCGACTTTTTTTTTTTTTACGACTCTTTCAGGTGGGTTTTTCTTTATTCATATTTCTTTATTAAGGCGAGCAAATGTGTTGCTTGACTTTTCAAGGCTGGCATTGACTGCACGTATAATTGCAGTGAACACTGTCCAGAGGCCCTGATCAGTCGGCTGGGCAACTTTTCTTTTCTTGTGGTAACTGTTTTTCTGGTGGTGGCCTAATAATTTTCTTATCACATAATGATTTTATCGCGGAGTGCGTACTGCCTTCTGGGTTTTGCTTTTGGAGACTTGATGTGAGAAAATCAAGCTCGCTTTGCATTTTCTGGGCAACTGCCCACGCGGGAGGTGGAGAATTCGTATATAGTAGCCACTTTAAGTGCGCCACTCTTTTTTTAATTTTATTTTTCACACCCCCGCGTTTACCCATCGCATAACGCACTCGTGTGGTTTTTTTTTCGAATTTTAATTTTCAAATAATAAAATTAATTTAATTAATTTATGATACAAAATTTTTATTTCTATTTTTTCCTTTATTGGTTTTTATTTTTCATATATGTATATGTTTTTTTTTACAATGTACTATATTTCTGCCATAATCGTTTAGACCTTATCTAGGTCGTTTGCATGGCTTAAGGCCCTTTTCGTGATACATTTATTGTGCTTAAAATTGTGAGCAAGAATGGAATTTTTATTTTGCATTTCCTTCAAATCTGATATTGTTATTCTGGATAATGCATCGGCTACGTAATTGTCCTTGCCCTTCAGATATTCTACTGTAAAGTTATATTCCTCAAGTTCAAGCCTCATTCGCGTCAGCTTTGAGCTTGGATATATCATGGCGACCGTGACTTAAAGAACCAAACTGTGAGTGAAATGTGATTTCTGGCAGTGTATGCAGCGCACCACCCGGAGGGGAAGACCTCCGCCACAGCCGTCTACATCATAAACGACAAATTAATAATTTGTACAATCCGCAAGAGAACCCGGACCGAAGTGATTTAATGTATACAAAAAATACCGTGTAAATGAATGGCGGATGAGCCAGAATTCGAAAAAGCGGAGCCAAGAAGGCAGAAAGATCCGCCAACATTAAAAGAAGCTTTAGAAAACCCAACACACGGACCACGCCCACTCACAATAGCTGAGTATCGGGCTCGACAGCAAAAGAAAACAATTAAAAAACATAAAAGAAGTGGCCGTCGGGTCAAGCTTCTCCAACAACGGCGGCTGGTCAAAGAAATGACCCAGCTCGCCAAAGATGAAGAGAGCCGGCAACGCTACAAAGAGCGTTTGGAACAAATTGAAGAAAAACTTCGCACTGGTGCGAAGTAACGCAAACGGGCTGCAAATTTTGCCAATGCCCCAATTTGCCTAAACAAGGCAGCCGAAAAACACTACAAAGAGCGCATCCAAGAAGACAAGTTTCCAAGTTTCGCAAGGTGCGAAATAACGCAAACGGGATGCAAATTTTGCCAATGCCCCAATTTGCCTAAACAAGGCAGCCGAAAAACGCTACAAAGAGCGCATCCAAGAAGACAAGTTTCCAAGTTTCGCAAGGTGCGAAATAACGCAAACGGGCTGCAAAATTTTGCCAATGCCCCAATTTGCCTTAGTTTTTAACTTCTAAATTCAAGCCGATGCGGGAAACCGCTGCTTGAAAAATACTAATCTCTGTTAGGCTTTTACTAACAAATGTGGTTGGATTTTTAATTTTTTTTTTAATTTGTAATTAAATCTGTAAGCCAACCACATTAACTCACACACTAACTTTTTCACACTCAAAAAAAAAAAAAAAGGTTTTGGTACAATGACAAGCGTAAAATAAAATAAAAAAAAAGAGAGAAAATTTTAATTTTATTTTCATTGATTTCGTAGAAGAAATAGAATATCTAATTTTTTTTCTTTCACTGAAAGGTTCCATAATGAATATATAATTTAAAATGGGATGGTTTAGCTCTAGCAAGGAGGCAAGTGACAACACTGCCAATGTAGTAAATGGGGTAAAAATAATCGATCATAGGGAAGATATTGAATCCTTGCGATTTTTACTACTAATTATAACAGTAGTTCTAGTTCTACAATTTTTGCTTACAGCATATATATATCAGCAGGGCCAACCATCTAGATCTGGTTTAAAAAAAAAATGATCAAGAAGCTCCAATCTAAGAATGGAATGGAGCGAAATAGCGAAACGCATTGACGACTTTCGCTATAGATTTGACAAATCTTACGAATGCATTAATAGAGATGCAGTAATTAAACCAGAAACCCTAAAAAGCCACACGGAAATTGTAGTAGGCGAATATAATAATATAGTTACTTAAGTAAATAACTATAAAAATAGATTCACACCTGAGCACTGCAACAAATGTCTAAGGGTAATAAAATCCCTTAATACAAGATTAAATAATATCAAAAACAGGAGACATATTGCAATTAACGTGCCAGAAAACCTAGATCAATTGGTGGAATTCGATCCTGACCAGTTCAAAGGGCTAGATGAATCTATTCAAAGAGGCGACGCTGAATCCGATAGTGACATTGAAACACTAGAGGAAAGCGATCCAATCGAATTTAAGCCTGAACCTATAACAATTTCCGAAATGGCTCAGACACTAACAGAATTCATCAAGCTAGCCACATCTCTGATACCAGAGTTTGATGGTAGGCATGAAAATCTGCAAAGCTTCTTAGACGCTCTAGGTCTATTAGACAGCTTAAAGGGTGCTCATGAGACAACAGCCATAAGCCTTATAAAAACAAAACTCATCAGTAATGAGCAAACAATTAATGAAATTATTGCCCAACTGTCGACTGCCAAGCTCCTCAATCTGCAACAGAAGAACAAAACGGCTAACCAGTACACCCAAGAGGTGGAAAAACTGACGAAGGCCCTTGAAGGCGCCTATATCAGTGAAGGTATCATTGCAAATAAAGACAGCACTACAGCAGCTGTAAAGGCCATGACACAAAATTGCTCCATCGATAAAGTTAAACTTATCATGCAAGCAGGCACATTCACAAACATGAATGAAGCCATCCCCAAATTTGTCAACTCTTGCACCGAGATAACAGGTCAAAGTAACACTGTTCTCCATTATCGACGAGGTGCAAATAACAATAATAGAGGAGGCCGAGGTTATAATCGTGGCAGAAACTCTAACTTCTCGACTTCTAAACACAACTAATTTCGACCAATTGGTCAAAGTAAACGAAATCCAATATGAAAACCTAAAAGATTACGACATTCATAACACAGATCCATTTTGATATGGGAAGCGGCACCATTGCCTGCTCCCAAATAAACTAAACCATTGATTAACAAACCCGCTATCGTTTTATTTGGATGAAAGTATATCATGGGTACTTTGGAGCCTTCGGGTGGACGATCATATTACATCCGCCTTGGGCTTTATTGGTTGCATAAACATAATAATTAAAAGTGCTGCTATGTGTGTGTATGTATGTTCTGAATATTACATAGGCGCATACTACATCTCCCTCCTTTTGAAAAATAACGTAATTCTATGAAGTTATTTTATACGATTTTCTTAAGCGATTTATTTATTTATTTTTATTTATATTTATATCTATATATTTATTTATTTATTTATTTGTTATTTTTTTATTTTTTTTTTTTTTAAATGTGTAAAATTACTTTCTTTACTATTTTTTTTTGTGTATTAATATTATTATACTTTTCATATTGGTTTTAACCTATCCTTATGAATTTTTTGTTCCTTATGTTTGTTTTTTTTTTTTTTTCGAATGAAAATTAATTGATTTAGTAATAAAAATATACATATAATATGTTGATTAGGAAATAAAAATTTTATATTATATATTGAAATGAAATTTATTTGTTTCTTATTATATACTTAATTATTAGCAATGCTCTGTCTCGAGGGTAAAGGCATTTGTGTGTAATGACAAGTAAAATTTTAAATTGAATTACGTTATGTTTTAAGTTTAAATTTCTGAGAAGAATATATATATTTTGTATTTTTATGTATTTTTTTTTTTTTTTTTTTTTGGGTTGATCAGACCTTTTCTTTAATGAAACGTTTCATCGATTATATATTTTTAACCTATCCTTATGTACTTTTTGTTTCTTTTTCTTGTTATCTTTAATTATAATGTTATCCCTATCTTCTATGGTTTCTACCGTATAAGGACCTAAATATGCTGGATCTAACTTATGACCCGCTTCGTTTCTTAGACTAACTTTATCTCCTACTTTTAATTCAAAATCTAACGATTTCTTATCGTAGTTTTGTTTCCTATAAGACTTAGCTTTTTCTAAC
The DNA here is from genome assembly GCA_018903765.1 of Drosophila aff. chauvacae BK-2020. Lineage (NCBI taxonomy): Eukaryota > Metazoa > Arthropoda > Insecta > Diptera > Drosophilidae > Drosophila > Drosophila aff. chauvacae BK-2020. The sequence continues at coordinate 1,035,929 of JAEIGO010000164.1, read as the reverse complement.
ATAAGTCTAGCTCTGTTGTATGCTATTTCTAATCTAAATTTTATTTTCTTAGACTAATCTTCTACATTATAAAGTGGTTCTACTCTATTTATTCTATTAAAATCTGCGAACTGTCTTGGTAATCTACCAAAGACTAGTTCATATTGACAGTACTCATGCATGACTGATGGTGTTGTGTTGAAACAATATGTGAAATATTGTATCCAAACGTCCCAATCAGTTTTATCGGCAGAAATGTACGAACGAATGTATTCATTGAATGTTCTATGACTTCGTTCTATTGTCCCTAAAGTCTGATGATGGTGTGCAGTAGATGTTATGTTTTTTCAATTATTGAATTTTTATATTCTGTTCCCATGTCCGTAATGAACGTCTTCATTGGACCGTACTTCAGAATAAAATCTTCAAATATAGCTTTTGCTACCGTTTTTGCACTTTTGTTTTTGATGGGTATTGTTACGAGGTATTTTGTTAAATCGCAGATTAATGTTACTGCGTATTCATTTCCTCTTTCAGATTTGGGTAGTGGACCGATCGTATCCACAATTACCCTGTCAAAAGCCATTTGTGGCGTCTCTGTTATTGTCAATGGGGTCTTTGTATGCTTTGTCGTTTTTGACTTTTGGCATTTAGGGCATTTTTTTACATAATTTGATATGTATCGGGTCATATTTTTCCAATAATAACTCCTTCTTATTTTAGCTAATGTTCTAGCTATCCCTGTTTGACCTCCTTGTATCGGATCATCATGGAATGTAAACAGTATTGCTTCTTTCTCTTTTTCATTATTTGATAATAGGGTCACCGGCTTAAGTAGCGCTACTCTTAGAGATTGTAATGTTTTATTGCCCATAATTTTAAAAGATTCTATTGAGATGGTGTCAAAGATCTTTTCGCTCGGTGCCACTTTGAGTTGGCGGATATTAAGTATACCGGCTTCTTTTTCAAGCCTTTGAAAGAACTGACCTAAGTCGAGAATTTCATTGGTGTACAAATCGCTAACATCAATTCTTGCTATAACTTTTTTCCACGTTTTAGTAAACATAGTGAATTCGTTATTCGCAAGGTCACTACTTTTCGTACCTCGTCATTTACTATGACTTCGTATACGTTGGGCTGAGAAGCTTTGTTTCGAGTTTGCCTGGGCAAATCTACTTGTTCTTTTCCTGCGCAGGAATTTTTCTGTTTACTTTGGTTTCTGGTAGTGACTTTCAGAATGGAATTTTTATTTTGCATTTCCTTCAAATCTGATATTGTTATTCTGGATAATGCATCGGCTACGTAATTGTCCTTGCCCTTCAGATATTCTACTGTAAAGTTATATTCCTCAAGTTCAAGCCTCATTCGCGTCAGCTTTGAGCTTGGATTTATCATGGAGAACAGGTATGTGAGTGGTCTGTGATCAGTTTTGACAGTGAAATGTCTACCATAAACGTATGGTCTGAAGTAAGTTATTGCCCAATGAATTGCTGCCAATTCTTGTTCTGTGGTGCTTTTATTACTTTCGCCCTTAGTAAACGATCTTGATGCGTACGCAACTGGAAGCTGGAGTCCGTTTTTGATTTGAGTTAAAACTGCTCCACATGCTTGCTTACTAGCATCCGTTATTATGCAAAATTCTTTGCTAAAATCTGGGTATTGTAATAAATTTGGATTTATTAGTGCCGATTTAAGATGTTCGAAGGCATTCTGGCAATCAGTTGACCATTCGAATTTAACATCTTTCTTACATAATCTTGTAATGTGACGGGAATATTCGGCGAAATTTTTGATAAAACGTCTATAGTAATTACAAAAAGCTATGAATCTTCTAGCGCTGTCCGCATCATGTGGGACTGGATAATTCTTGATGACGTCGTATTTTTTGTCGTCAGGCAAGATTCCTTTATCTGTGCATTTGTGTCCCAAAAATGTGACCTCGTGCATGAAAAATGAACATTTTTCAGGATGTAATTTTAGATTGTATGTCCTACATTTCTCAAAAACATCAGTTAAGTTTTTAAGCATATGTTTTTCAGAACAACCTATGACTATTAGATCATCCATGTAAAGGAAAGCTTGAGAAGGTTCTAATCCGGAGTATGCTATAGTCATCATTCTCTGGAATGAATTTGGCGCTATTTTTAAACCGAATGGTAATCGCGTGAAACGATATGAGCCATTGCTTGTTGAAAATGATGTTATGTTTCTTGAGTTTTCTTCAAGTTCTATTTGATGAAATCCTGACATCAAGTCAAGGCATGAAAAGTATTTAGCTCGACCAAGTTGATCTAAAATGTCATTGGGAGTGGAAATTTATCAGAAAGAAGTTTTTTATTGATTTGACGATAGTCAATTACTAATCGCCATTTCTTTTGTTCTGAATTCGGTAATGATTTTTCGGAACTAACAAGAGTGGGCTGTTGTACTCAGATACAGACGGTTCTACGATTTTGTCGTTTATTAATTTTCCTACTTGTTTTTGAATTTCATCAATATGGCTATGCGGACTTCTGTAGTTTTTTATATGAATGGGTTCATCATCTTTAAGTCTTAATGTTTGTTTATAAAAATTATTTGTTGATATTGGTTCGGTTTCCAGTCCGAACACATCACTATACTTTGTGCATAATTCAGTTAATTGGCTTTTAAATTGCTCTGGAAAATTTTTCTTTAGTTTGGAAAGTACTTGTTCGCTTCTATTTTCTGGATCTGTGTTATGAATGTCGTAATCTTTTAGGTTTTCATATTGGATTTCGTTTACTTTGTCCTGTCACTTTCGCCATGATATACTTTCATCCAAATAAAACGATAGCGGGTTTGTTAATCAATGGTTTAGTTTATTTGGGAGCAGGCAATGGTGCCGCTTCCCATATCAAAATGGATCTGCCCTTATAATTCTTTCATATGTTTCTTAAATATATTTCGCCTAAGGCTAAGCCGCGTAGCTGCGCTGCCGGATACGCCAGCAGCGGAGCGGCTCTCTTATGTATATCAAATGTTTATATTTTCTTATTGAGAGGGCGAGTTATGCACTTATGTATTTGCACTTGGTAAGCGTGGGAATGCTGACCATGCACTTATACTTTGGAGCCTTCGGGTGGACGATCATATTACATCCGCCTTGGGCTTTATTGGTTGCATAAACATAATAATTAAAAGTGCTGCTATGTGTTTGTATGTATGTTCTGAATATTACATAGGCGCATACTACATCTCCCTCCTTTTGAAAAATAACGTAATTCTATGAAGTTATTTTATACGATTTTCTTAAGCGATTTATTTATTTATTTTTATTTATATTTATATCTATATATTTATTTATTTATTTATTTGTTATTTTTTTTTTATTTTTTTTAAATGTGTAAAATTACTTTCTTCACTATTTTTTTTTTTTGTGTATTAATATTATTATACTTTTCACATTGGTTTTAACCTATCCTTATGAATTTTTTGTTCCTTATGTTTGTTTTTTTTTTCGAATGAAAATTAATTGATTTAGTAATAAAAATATACATATAATATGTTGATTAGGAAATAAAAATTTTATATTATATATTGAAATGAAATTTATTTGTTTCTTATTATATACTTAATTATTAGCAATGCTCTGTCTCGAGGGTAAAGGCATTTGTGTGTAATGACAAGTAAAATTTTAAATTGAATTACGTTATGTTTTAAGTTTAAATTTCTGAGAAGAATATATATATTTTGTATTTTTATGTATTTTTTTTTTTTTTTTTTTTTTTTGGGTTGATCAGCCCTTTTTTACTATTCGGACGTTGATGCACTACGATCAGTACATTCAAGTGGCCCATCTGACACCAAGCACGTGCCTGTTTGTGTTAGGTGTTAGTAGGCGCGACAAATGAAAGTATAGAAAAGGAATACGAGGAAGTTACTACTGGCGTGCTGCCAGACTGTTTGCCTGCATGCGTACTAAGTGGGTTAATATTAAGGTTTTTAGTTGGGGAAGGCTATCTACGTTTGATGTTATCATGTACAAATCGTTATAATTTGCACATAAGACTCTAAAGGGTTCATGCAATTCAAAAGACGTTCTACATTGGCTCAAAACTAAAGGAATATAGGATCTAGTATTTCTACTCGGTACGTGAAAGTTAAGCTGACCCAGCAAGTCAGCACTTTCCACGTTACCGTGGATAAGGTTAAAAATGAACGTAATGCCAAGCATGGTTCTACGGTTAGCTAAAGAAGGTAAGTTAATTAGGAGAAGTCTACTAGAGTAAGAGGGTAACCTCTGGTTTGGATCCCAGTTCAAACCGCGTAAAGCGAAAAGCAGAAAGTTCTTCTGAACTGACTCAATGCGTGTACTGTGAACCCCATACTGAGGGCTCCAGACGCAAGATCCATATTCTAGGATAGGACGAACTAACGAAATATATAAGGATTTTGTAACATAGGGGTCATTGAATTCTTTCGACCACCGTTTAATGAAACCAAGCACACCTCTGGCTTTATTCACCATGCACGAAATATGATCGATAAAGTCAAGTTTAGGGTCCAGTCGGACACCCAAATCATCGACTATATTAATTCTTTCCAAAGAGCAGCAGTTAAGCGTGTAAGTCGCGAGCTTGGGAGCGACACGTGAGAAAATCATTAGCTTGCATTTAGAGCCGTTTAGGTTCAATAAGTTTATACGGCACCATGTTTGGAAGTTATTGAGATCTGTTTGTAAATCAGACTGGCAGGAAGCGTCCTTATATTGCACACAAAGTTTGACGTCGTCCGCGTACATAAGTACTTTGGAGTTAGTCAGAACTTTCGGCAGGTCGTTGATAAATAATGTAAACAACAGGGGACCCAAATGGCTCCCTTGCGGGACGCCAGAAGTAACCCTGAGAACATTAGATAAAGAATTTTTAAAGAGGACCTTTTGCGTTCTGCCATTCAGATAACTTGAGATCCAACTAAGAAGATCAACCGGAAATCCCATTAGATCGAGTTTCCGAACAAGAAGAGAATGGTTGACAGAATCAAATGCTTTACTGAAATCAGTATAGATTACGTCTGTCTGAAGGCCCTTATGGAAGCCCCTAACTAAGAAGGAAGTGAACTCTAAAAGATTGGTTGTCGTTGATCTACGCTTTAAAAATCCATGCTGACATGGAGAAATAATTGATCTACACAGGTGCTGCAAATGTGGAGTAATGATTTTCTCGAAAAGTTTCGGAATGGCCGACAACTTAGAGATTCCTCTATAGTTGCTGGCAACCGATTTGCTACCTTTTTTGTGGAGAGGAATAATAAATGATTCCTTCCAAATAAGGGGAAAGTGGGAGGTTTCTAGGGACAAGGTAAACAATTTTAGAAGGGGATTGCACAGGGCGTCGGCACAATACCTAAGCACACAGCCAGGTATACCGTCGGGACCTGGCGAATAAATGGGCTTAACGCGATGAAGATCTGAAAGAATAGTGCTTTCGTCTAAAATAGGACTGAAAATAAAGCTCGATTTGGGCATGATGTAGGAATAAGTCTGATTACAGTCAGTTGAAGTTGAGTAAGTGGTTTGAAAAAACTGCGCAAACAGATCGGCAATAGCCCGATCATTTTTTACGGTAGTATTTTCAAACGAAAGCGAGGAAGGATGCGTAATTGGCTTACGTTTAGTGTTAACAAAATTATAAAACTGTTTTGGGTCCTGAGAGATCTGGACCCTACAACGAGTCAAATAATTTTTGTAACACTGCGCGTTCAACACGGTAAATCTTAACCGAGCAGATAAATAAAGGGATAGGGCAGAGTTAGAACCGGTACGTTTATATTTAGTATACAGCCTAGATTTTTTGTTTTTAAGATGACTCAACTCTTTAGTAAACCAAGGAGGCTTATTCGATGTTGCTGGATAGTATAACGGAACACATTCAGTAAAAAAGGAATTTATGGCACTGTAAAAATATCCACGGCTTCTGACATGTCAGTGCACATGTATAAATCGGACCAATTAAAATCTAAAATAAAGTTATTCAGCCGTTCGAAGTCCGTTTTGCGAAAACAAAGGACTTTCTTGGCTGGACAGTCAGATATGTTCTGTAAGTCAGTCCCAATGTCGAGAGTCAAGTCGAAAGTCGGATGATAGGGATCTTCGGGAAGCGTCAACGGCGCCACCCTGGCTAAACTGACTCTTGCCGGATCTGAGACAAAACAGAGATCAAGCAAGCGCTCTAGGGAATTTCGTACATGGTTGACTTGAGACAGCGAAATGTCGAGCAAGCCAGCAATAAAATCATGCTGTGTGGAGGTGAAAAGTACATTAGAGGATGTATTTGAGGACCAAATAGCCCCTGGGATATTAAAATCACCAAGAACTACTAAATGATCCTTATTAGAAAGTCGGTTGAAAACCGTTTGGATGGCGGAAAGATGGTTCCAATAAATAGGAAGTTCGGACAAAGGAGGAATGTAAGAACAGGTGATGAAAATAGAGCTACCATGTATGGTTAGCTTCACACAGAGGAATTCAACATCAAACTCCTCGAAAGTTATTAACTCCGACGCGAGAGTGGAGTCAACCGCTATGAGGACACCACCCCCACGTCTGATAGGCCGATCCAGCCGATATATTGTGAACACAGCTGGGAAAACTTCGGAGCTCAGAATCTCCGGCTTTAACCAGGTTTCTGTGAACACAATAACCTGGGATGCAAACGAGAGACTATCAGAATACAATTTGGGAAGCTTACTACGTAGGCCTCTTGCATTCTGATAGAAGATAGAGAGGGAATTGATTAGTTTTTTGGAGCGGGTGTCGTAGAGGGCGCAGTGGTCTGGTCGGGCCTGGGAAGACTTATTCCTACGGGCCGCCGTTTCTTTTTCTTAGCTTCAAACTCTTTGACGACAATATACTCTGGCCAGAAATTGGTAGAGCATATTGTATCAAAGAGTTCATTCGGGACATTTATTTTAAAAGATGAAATATTCCTAGCATAAGAAAATTTGAATTTTTCCACCTTTATTTGTATTTTTCAGCTCTAGTTTTGCCTTGGATAAAGGCAATAACATCTTCCGATGTCTGACCAGGGGGAGAGCCGCGAAACAAATATCTGTTTCGTAGGTGGTACTACTACAAGGGCTTTCGGCGCTGCAGACTGATTGTCTGCAGTGCCGATATCGGCCGGTAGTCCGGGCCTGATACCCTGAGCAGGTGAATTAATGGGGCTTTGAGGGGTCAGTATTTGAGACCCCCAGGGGACAAAACGGAAATTTTCGGGGGAGCGGTCCCTCCCGCAACACATTCGGATGCCGAATCTTTTTTGCCACTCGATCTCAGAACTCTTTGACTGAATTCTGAGGTCGAGGGCTGTGTTGAGAGAGGCTGCTGTTGGGAGTCCGCCGCTGGTTGGTGAGATCCGCCTATATGCTGCAGACCAGTTGCGGTTTTTTTGCGCCTAGGAGACTCATTTAATAGTTTAAGGCTATTAAATTGAGTGTCCAGCGCCAAGAGCATATCATGAGTTTTACGAAAACTCGATAATATGTCTTTAAAACCGCCCTTGGTCTGCCGCATAAAAGACATCATTTCTCTTTCAACCTCGCGACAGGCCTCGCAGCAGTAACGCAAACCGATGTTTCTTCTTACATCGTCCACCGTCCGAGCAACAACACCAATGCACTTTGCATGCACAATGTTGTCACACAGCCAGCAGCCGACTGTAAGATCGGTTGAATTAATTGCCTTTTACAGGTCTTAGAGAAACAGACGATAGCAGACATTATAGGGACTTACCACTGTACCTTTACGTAGAAAGAGATAAGAAAAAGTGCAGCTGCACCGAGAGAGCGGGAGAATGAGAGAGCGGGTAAACGGGTGAGCGTGGGAGCGAGCTTAACGTTTAGCTGTCGCGACGGCGCAAACTAAACGGAGAAGGCACAAAGAGGAATGCAAAAATGCAAAGCAAACACCGGCAGCACAAACTAAATTGTGAAAATAATAGCAATTAAATACACAAAACAGAATAGCTGCATGCACACGAAGTGAACGGGAACTTTATTAATCACAAAGTAGAAGATTTAAATAAAACCCCGGTTGTTTTAATGCAAAAATTAACACAAAACGAGAGCGCAAGAAAAAAACACGTCCGTTCACTTGGAAGAGAGAAACGATTTTTTCTTTAATGAAACGTTTCATCGATTATATATTTTTAACCTATCCTTATGTACTTTTTGTTTCTTATTCTTGTTATCTTTAATTATAATGTTATCCCTATCTTCTATGGTTTCTACCGTATAAGGACCTAAATATGCTGGATCTAACTTATGACCCGCTTCGTTTCTTAGACTAACTTTATCTCCTACTTTTAATTCAAAATCTAACGATTTCTTATCGTAGTTTTGTTTCCTATAAGACTTAGCTTTTTCTAACATAAGTCTAGCTCTGTTGTATGCTATTTCTAATCTAAATTTTATTTCCTTAGAGTAATCTTCTACATTATAAAGTGGTTCTACTCTATTTATTCTATTAAAATGTATCGGTAAGTTCGATGATTTACCGAATACTAGCTCATATGGACAATAGTCATGTGCCATTGAGGGCGTAGTGTTAAAACAATACGTGAAATATGGGATCCAATTGTCCCAATCGGTTTTGTCTAGTGAGATATAGGACCGGATGAATTCATTAAGTGTTCTATGACTTCTTTCTACGGTTCCTAAAGTCTGATGATGGTGTGCAGTAGATGTTATGTTTTTTATATTCAAATTTTTAAATAACTCTTCAATTATTGAATTTTTATATTCTGTTCCCATGTCCGTAATGAACGTCTTCATTGGACCGTACTTCAGAATAAAATCTTCAAATATAGCTTTTGCAACCGTTTTTGCACTTTTGTTTTTGATGGGTATTGTTACGAGGTATTTTGTTAAATCGCAGATTAATGTTACTGCGTATTCATTTCCTCTTTCAGATTTGGGTAGTGGACCGATCGTATCCACAATTACCCTGTCAAAAGCCATTTGTGGCGTCTCTGTTATTGTCAATGGGGTCTTTGTATGCCTTGTCGTTTTTGACTTTTGGCATTTAGGGCATTTTTTTTACATAATTTGATATGTATCGGGTCATATTTTTCCAATAATAACTCCTTTTTATTTTAGCTAATGTTCTAGCTATGCCTGTATGACCTCCTTGTATCGGATCATCATGGAATGTAAACAGTATTGCTTCTTTCTCTTTTTCATTATTTGATAATAGGGTCACCGGCTTGAGTAGCGCTACTCTTAGAGATTGTAATGTTTTATTGCCCATAATTTTAAAAGATTCTATTAAGATGGTGTCAAAGATCTTTTCGCTCGGTGCCACTTTGAGTTGGCGGATATTAAGTATACCGGCTTCTTTTTCAAGCCTTTGAAAGAACTGACCTAAGTCGAGAATTTCATTGGTGTACAAATCGCTAACATCAATTCTTGCTATAACTTTTTTTCCACGTTTTAGTAAACATAGTGAATTCGTTATTCGGAAGGTCACTACTTTTCGTACCTCGTCATTTACTATGACTTCGTATACGTTGGGCTGAGAAGCTTTGTTTCGAGTTTGCCTGGGCAAATCTACTTGTTCTTTTCCTGCGCAGGAATTTTTCTGTTTACTTTGGTTTCTGGTAGTGACTTTCAGAATGGAATTTTTATTTTGCATTTCCTTCAAATCTGATATTGTTATTCTGGATAATGCATCGGCTACGTAATTGTCCATGCCCTTCAGATATTCTACTGTAAAGTTATATTCCTCAAGTTCAAGCCTCATTCGCGTCAGCTTTGAGCTTGGATTTATCATGGAGAACAGGTATGTGAGTGGTCTGTGATCAGTTTTGACAGTGAAATGTCTACCATAAACGTATGGTCTGAAGTAAGTTATTGCCCAATGAATTGCTGCCAATTCTTGTTCTGTGGTGCTTTTATTACTTTCGCCCTTAGTAAACGATCTTGATGCGTACGCAACTGGAAGCTGGAGTCCGTTTTTGATTTGAGTTAAAACTGCTCCACATGCTTGCTTACTAGCATCCGTTATTATGCAAAATTCTTTGCTAAAATCTGGGTATTGTAATAAATTTGGATTTATTAGTGCCGATTTAAGATGTTCGAAGGCATTCTGGCAATCAGTTGACCATTCGAATTTAACATCTTTCTTACATAATCTTGTTATGTGACGGGAATATTCGGCGAAATTTTTGATAAAACGTCTATAGTAATTACAAAAAGCTATGAATCTTCTAGCGCTGTCCGCATCATGTGGGACTGGATAATTCTTGATGACGTCGTATTTTTTGTCGTCAGGCAAGATTCCTTTATCTGTGTATTTGTGTCCCAAAAATGTGACCTCGTGAATGAAAAATGAACATTTTTCAGGATGTAATTTTAGATTGTATGTCCTACATTTCTCAAAAACATCAGTTAAGTTTTTAAGCATATGTTTTTCAGAACAACCTATGACTATTAGATCATCCATGTAAAGGTTGAGAAGGTTCTAATCCGGAGAATGCTATAGTCATCATTCTCTGGAATGAATTTGGCGCTATTTTTAAACCGAATGGTAATCGCGTGAAACGATATGAGCCATTGCTTGTTGAAAATGATGTTATGTTTCTTGAGTTTTCTTCAAGTTCTATTTGATGAAATCCTGACATCAAGTCAAGGGCTTACAGGGGTATTTTAAGTAAAAAAATGCAACATTTTTGAGATTTTTTTTCTTTGTTCAGTCATGACATAAATTTTTCGGATAAAATACATTTAAAAAAGTGGAGTTTGAACTTTAATTTCTGAAAATTTCAACTAAAAATATTTTTAATTCAGCCGATGGCAGCCATTTTACGAAGACGTTGTCGAGAAGAAGCACCTTGCGGTGTCCCTCGTAACTCGATGTAGAATTATCTGAAAGCAAAAATCCAAAGTGATTTCATTTTTGGAAATGTTTTTCGTGGCCCCAACGATGCCCGAATATTTTTTTTTTCATTTCTAATTTTTTTTATAACGTTTTAAAGCAAAAATTGGGATTTTCAGCAATAAAAGTCGGCCATTTTGTAGCTGTAAAATCGAAAAAAAAAATAAAAAATTGAAAATAAGATCGTTGGGGCCGGGATAAATATGTGTAGAAAGTGTGTGAAATTTCAAATTGATCGGTTGCATATTCGCTGAGTTATGATGGACACCGACTTTAAAAACAACATTTCGAGAAAAACGTTGTTATTGCAGCTTGTTGCTCGGCTTTTTGGACGCGAGACAGAAACTTTAAAAAATCATATCTCCGTCAATTCTTCACCAAATTGATTGCAATTTTAACAGAATACTCCTGAGACTTTGTACTATCGAATAAAAAAATAAAAATTGTTGACCATTTTTGACCCCTGTAAGCCCTCAAGGCATGAAAAGTATTTAGCTCGACCAAGTTGATCTAAAATGTCATTAATTCTTGGGAGTGGAAATTTATCAGAAAGAAGTTTTTTATTGATTTGACGATAGTCAATTACTAATCGCCATTTCTTTTGTTCTGAATTCGGTAATGATTTTTTCGGAACTAACAAGAGTGGGCTGTTGTACTCAGATACAGACGGTTCTACGATTTTGTCGTTTATTAATTTTCCTACTTGTTTTTGAATTTCATCAATATGGCTATGCGGACTTCTGTAGTTTTTTATATAAATGGGTTCATCATCTTTAAGTCTTAATGTTTGTTTATAAAAATTATTTGTTGATATTGGTTCGGTTTCCAGTCCGAACACATCACTATACTTTGTGCATAATTCAGTTAATTGGCTTTTAAATTGCTCTGGAAAATTTTTCTTTAGTTTGGAAAGTACTTGTTCGCTTCTATTTTCTGGATCTGTGTTATGAATGTCGTAATCTTTTAGGTTTTCATATTGGATTTCGTTTACTTTGTCCTGTCACGGTCGCCATGATATACTTTCATCCAAATAAAACGATAGCGGGTTTGTTAATCAATGGTTTAGTTTATTTGGGAGCAGGCAATGGTGCCGCTTCCCATATCAAAATGGATCTGCCCTTATAATTCTTTCATATGTTTCTTAAATATATTTCGCCTAAGGCTAAGCCGCGTAGCTGCGCTGCCGGATACGCCAGCAGCGGAGCGGCTCTCTTATGTATATCAAATGTTTATATATTCTTATTGAGAGGGCGAGTTATGCACTTATGTATTTGCACTTGGTAAGCGTGGGAATGCTGACCATGCACTTATACTTTGGAGCCTTCGGGTGGACGATCATATTACATCCGCCTTGGGCTTTATTGGTTGCATAAACATAATAATTAAAAGTGCTGCTATGTGTTTGTATGTATGTTCTGAATATTACATAGGCGCATACTACATCTCCCTCCTTTTGAAAAATAACGTAATTCTATGAAGTTATTTTATACGATTTTCTTAAGCGATTTATTTATTTATTTTTATTTATATTTATATCTATATATTTATTTATTTATTTATTTGTTATTTTTTTTTTTTTTTTTAAATGTGTAAAATTACTTTCTTCACTATTTTTTTTTTTTGTGTATTAATATTATTATACTTTTCATATTGGTTTTAACCTATCCTTATGAATTTTTTGTTCCTTATGTTTGTTTTTTTTTTTTTTCGAATGAAAATTAATTGATTTAGTAATAAAAATATACATATAATATGTTGATTAGGAAATAAAAATTTTATATTATATATTGAAATGAAATTTATTTGTTTCTTATTATATACTTAATTATTAGCAATGCTCTGTCTCGAGGGTAAAGGCATTTGTGTGTAATGACAAGTAAAATTTTAAATTGAATTACGTTATGTTTTAAGTTTAAATTTCTAAGAAGAATATATATATTTTGTATTTTTATGTATTTTTTTTTTTTTTTTTTTTTGGGTTGATCAGACCTTTTTTTTAATGAAACGTTTCATCGATTATATATTTTTAACCTATCCTTATGTACTTTTTGTTTCTTATTCTTGTTATCTTTAATTATAATGTTATCCCTATCTTCTATGGTTTCTACCGTATAAGGACCTAAATATACTGGATCTAACTTATGACCCGCCTCGTTTCTTAGACTAACTTTATCTCCTACTTTTAATTCAAAATCTAACGATTTCTTATCGTAGTTTTGTTTCCTATAAGACTTAGCTTTTTCTAACATAAGTCTAGCTCTGTTGTATGCTATTTCTAATCTAAATTTTATTTCCTTAGAGTAATCTTCTACATTCTATTAAAATGTATCGGTAAGTTCGATGATTTACCGAATACTAGCTCATATGGACAATAGTCATGTGCCATTGAGGGCGTAGTGTTAAAACAATACGTGAAATATGGGATCCAATTGTCCCAATCGGTTTTGTCTAGTGAGATATAGGACCGGATGAATTCATTAAGTGTTCTATGACTTCTTTCTACGGTTCCTAAAGTCTTATGATGGTGTGCAGTAGATGTTATGTTTTTTATATTCAAATTTTTACATAACTCTTCAATTATTGAATTTTTATATTCTGTTCCCATGTCCGTAATGAACGTCTTCATTGGAACGTACTTCAGAATAAAATCTTCAAATATAGCTTTTGCTACCGTTTTTGCACTTTTGTTTTTGATGGGTATTGTTACGAGGTATTTTGTTAAATCGCAGATTAATGTTACTGCGTATTTCCTCATTCAGATTTGGGTAGTGGACCGATCGTATCCACAATTACCCTGTCAAAAGCCATTTGTGGCGTCTCTTGTATTGTCAATGGGGTCTTTGTATGCTTTGTCGTTTTTGACTTTTGGCATTTAGGGCATTTTTTTACATAATTTGATATGTATCGGGTCATATTTTTCCAATAATAACTCCTTCTTATTTTAGCTAATGTTCTAGCTATGCCTGTATGACCTCCTTGTATCGGATCATCATGGAATGTAAACAGTATTGCTTCTTTCTCTTTTTCATTATTTGATAATAGGGTCACCGGCTTGAGTAGCGCTACTCTTAGAGATTGTAATGTTTTATTGCCCATAATTTTAAAAGATTCTATTGAGATGGTGTCAAAGATCTTTTCGCTCGGTGCCACTTTGAGTTGGCGGATATTAAGTATACCGGCTTCTTTTTCAAGCCATTGGTGTACAAATCGCTAACATCAATTCTTGCTATAACTTTTTTTCCACGTTTTACTAAACATAGTGAATTCGTTATTCGCAAGGTCACTACTTTTCGTACCTCGTCATTTACTATGACTTCGTATACGTTGGGCTGAGAAGCTTTGTTTCGAGTTTGCCTGGGAAAATCTACTTGTTCTTTTCCTGCGCAGGAATTTTTCTGTTTACTTTGGTTTCTGGTAGTGACTTTCAGAATGGAATTTTTATTTTGCATTTCCTTCAAATCTGATATTGTTATTCTGGATAATGCATCGGCTACGTAATTGTCCTTGCCCTTCAGATATTCTACTGTAAAGTTATATTCCTCAAGTTCAAGCCTCATTCGCGTCAGCTTTGAGCTTGGATTTATCATGGAGAACAGGTATGTGAGTGGTCTGTGATCAGTTTTGACAGTGAAATGTCTACCATAAACGTATGGTCTGAAGTAAGTTATTGCCCAATGAATTGCTGCCAATTCTTGTTCTGTGGTGCTTTTATTACTTTCGCCCTTAGTAAACGATCTTGATGCGTACGCAACTGGAAGCTGGAGTCCGTTTTTGATTTGAGTTAAAACTGCTCCACATGCTTGCTTACTAGCATCCGTTATTATGCAAAATTCTTTGCTAAAATCTGGGTATTGTAATAAATTTGGATTTATTAGTGCCGATTTAAGATGTTCGAAGGCATTCTGGCAATCAGTTGACCATTCGAATTTAACATCTTTCTTACATAATCTTGTTATGTGACGGGAATATTCGGCGAAATTTTTGATAAAACGTCTATAGTAATTACAAAAAGCTATGAATCTTCTAGCGCTGTCCGCATCATGTGGGACTGGATAATTCTTAATGACGTCGTATTTTTTTGTCGTCAGGCAAGATTCCTTTATCTGTGCATTTGTGTCCCAAAAATGTGACCTCGTGCATGAAAAATGAACATTTTTCAGGATGTAATTTTAGATTGTATGTCCTACATTTCTCAAAAACATCAGTTAAGTTTTTAAGCATATGTTTTTCAGAACAACCTATGACTATTAGATCATCCATGTAAAGGAAAGCTTGAGAAGGTTCTAATCCGGAGAATGCTATAGTCATCATTCTCTGGAATGAATTTGGCGCTATTTTTAAACCGAATGGTAATCGCGTGAAACGATATGAGCCATTGCTTGTTGAAAATGATGTTATGTTTCTTGAGTTTTCTTCAAGTTCTATTTGATGAAATCCTGACATCAAGTCAAGGCATGAAAAGTATTTAGCTCGACCAAGTTGATCTAAAATGTCATTAATTCTTGGGAGTGGAAATTTATCAGAAAGAAGTTTTTTATTGATTTGACGATAGTCAATTACTAATCGCCATTTCTTTTGTTCTGAATTCGGTAATGATTTTTTCGGAACTAACAAGAGTGGGCTGTTGTACTCAGATACAGACGGTTCTACGATTTTGTCGTTTATTAATTTTCCTACTTGTTTTTGAATTTCATCAATATGGCTATGCGGACTTCTGTAGTTTTTTATATAAATGGGTTCATCATCTTTAAGTCTTAATGTTTGTTTATAAAAATTATTTGTTGATATTGGTTCGGTTTCCAGTCCGAACACATCACTATACTTTGTGCATAATTCAGTTAATTGGCTTTTAAATTGCTCTGGAAAATTTTTCTTTAGTTTGGAAAGTACTTGTTCGCTTCTATTTTCTGGATCTGTGTTATGAATATCGTAATCTTTTAGGTTTTCATATTGGATTTCGTTTACTTTGACCAATTGGTCGAAATTAGTTGTGTTTAGAAGTCGAGAAGTTAGAGTTTCTGCCACGATTATAACCTCGGCCTCCTCTATTATTGTTATTTGCACCTCGTCGATAATAGAGAACAGTGTAACTTTGACCTGTTATCTCGGTGCAAGAGTTGACAAATTTGGGGGTGGCTTCATTCATGTTTGTGAATGTGCCTGCTTGCATGATAAGTTTAACTTTATCGATGGAGCAATTTTGTGTCATGGCCTTTACAGCTGCTGTAGTGCTGTATTTATTTGCAATGGATTGGCTGATACCTTCACTGATATAGGCGCCTTCAAGGGCCTTCGTCAGTTTTTCCACCTCTTGGGTGTACTGGTTAGCCGTTTTGTTCTTCTGTTGCAGATTGAGGAGCTTGGCAGTCGACAGTTGGGCAATAATTTCATTAATTGTTTGCTCATTACTGATGAGATTCCTAGCATGGCCTTTAAGTTTTGTTTTTATAAGGCTTATGCCTGTTGTCTCATGAGCACCCTTTAAGCTGTCTAATAGACCTAGAGCGTCTAAGAAGCTTTGCAGATTTTCATGCCTACCATCAAACTCTGGTATCAGAGATGTGGCTAGCTTGATGAATTCTGTTACTGTCTGAGCCATTTCGGAAATTGCTATAGGTTCAGGCTTAAATTCGATTGGATCGCTTTCCTCTAGTGTTTCAATGTCACTATCGGATTCAGCGTCGCCTGTTTGAATAGATTCATCTAGCCCTTTGAACTGGTCAGGATCGAATTCCACCAATTGATCTAGGCTTTCTGGCACGTTAATTGCAATATGTCTCCTGTTTTTGATATTATTTAATCTTGTATTAAGGGATTTTATTACCCTTAGACATTTGTTGCAGTGCTCAGGTGTGAATCTATTTTTATAGTTATTTACTAAAGTAACTATATTATTATATTCGCCTACTACAATTTCCGTGTGGCTTTTTAGGGTTTCTGGTTTAATTACTGCATCTCTATTAATGCATTCGTAAGATTTGTCAAATCTATAGCGAAAGTCGTCAATGCGTTTCGCTATTTCGCTCCATTCCATTCTTAGATTGGAGCTTCTTGATCATTTTTTTTTTAAACTAGATCTAGATGGTTGGCCCTCCTGATATATATATGCTGTAAGCAAAAATTGTAGAACTAGAACTACTGTTATAATTAGTAGTAAAAGTCGCAAGGATTCAATATCTTCCCTATGATCGATTATTTTTACCCCATTTACTACATTGGCAGTGTTGTCACTTGCCTCCTTGCTAGAGCTAAACCATCCCATTTTAAATTATATATTCAATGGAACCTTTCAGTGAAAGACAAAAAATTAGATATTCTATTTCTTCTACGAAATCAATGAAAATAAAATTAAAATTTTCTCTCTTTTTTTTTATTTTATTTTACGCTTGTCATTGTACCAAAACCTTTTTTTTTTGAGTGTGAAAAAGTTAGTGTGTGAGTTAATGTGGTTGGCTTACAGATTTAATTACAAATTTAAAAAAAAATTAAAAATACAACCACATTTGTAAGTAAAGGCCTAACAGAGATTAGTATTTTTCAAGCAGCGGTTTCCCGCATCGGCTTGAATTTAGAAGTTAAAAACTAAGGCAAATTGGGGCATTGGCAAAATTTTGCAGCCCGTTTGCGTTATTTCGCACCTTGCGAAACTTGGAAACTTGTCTTCTTGGATGCGCTCTTTGTAGCGTTTTTCGGCTGCCTTGTTTAGGCAAATTGGGGCATTGGCAAAATTTGCAGCCCGTTTGCGTTATTTCGCACCTTGCGAAACTTGGAAACTTGTCTTCTTTGATGCGCTCTTTGTAGTGTTTTTCGGCTGCCTTGTTTAGGCAAATTGGGGCATTGGCAAAATTTCCAGCCCGTTTGCGTTACTTCGCACCAGTGCGAAGTTTTTCTTCAATTTGTTCCAAACGCTCTTTGTAGCGTTGCCGGCTCTCTTCATCTTTGGCGAGCTGGGTCATTTCTTTGACCAGCCGCCGTTGTTGGAGAAGCTTGACCCGACGGCCACTTCTTTTATGTTTTTTAATTGTTTTCTTTTGCTGTCGAGCCCGATACTCAGCTATTGTGAGTGGGCGTGGTCCGTCTGTTGGGTTTTCTAAAGCTTCTTTTAATGTTGGCGGATCTTTCTGCCTTCTTGGCTCCGCTTTTTCGAATTCTGGCTCATCCGCCATTCATTTACACGGTATTTTTTTTATACATTAAATCACTTCGGTCCGGGTTCTCTTCCGGATTGTACAAATTATTAATTTGTCGTTTATGATGTAGACGGCTGTGGCGGAGGTCTTCCCATCTTGATATACTCGTTTACCTGTCACGGTCGCCATGATATGATATACTTTCATTCATATAAAACGATAGCGGGTTTATTAATCAATGGTTTAGTTTATTTGGGAGCAGGCAATGGTGCCGCTTCCCATATCAAAATGGATCTGCTTTTATAATTCTTTCATATGTTTCTTAAATATATTTCGCCTAATGCTAAGCCGCTTAGCTGCGCTGCCGGATACGCCAGCAGCGGAGCGGCTCTCTTATGTATATCAAATGTTTATATAATATATTCTTATTGAGAGGGCGAGTTATGCACTTATGTATTTGCACTTGGTAAGCGTGGGAATGCTGACCATGCACTTATACTTTGGAGCCTTCGGGTGGACGATCATATTACATCCGCCTTGGGCTTTATTGGTTGCATAAACATAATAATTAAAAGTGCTGCTATGTGTTTGTATGTATGTTCTGAATATTACATAGGCGCATACTACTTTCATTCATATATACTTTCAAATGATATATCAAAGATATATCAAGCGCCATACCCGAATTCAACGGTGAAAAATTAAATCTGGCAAGATTTTTAACAGCCGTTAGATTGGTCAATTTAACAAAAGGACCATTTGAAGAATTAGCGGTAGAGGTCATTAAGTCGAAAATAATCGGGTCAACCTTGTACAAGGTTAAAAATGAGACCACTATCTCTTCGATAATTGCCATATTAGAAGCCAATATTGTCGGCGAATCGTCCGATGTAGTAAAAGCTAAAATGGCCAGAACGATGCTGTTCAGACGAACATGAATATATAAGAGTTTAAATCAATCTATGTACAACTATTGAACCGCTGCAGCACTGTAATTTTGTCTGCCTATATAAACAAACGCTTGAGCGTGAGATATAAATATCTGGGAGTACACAAAGAACTCCGCGTGGGTTCATCCCTTAAAGATACTAGCGGTCGCGTACATTTCTCTAAAAGATAAGGAATAAGACTCTTTCCCACGTCTGGGGAACAGATGGCCACTGCGTTGGTCTAGTTAGAGATAAGATTAGAATATGTAAATCTCATGTTAGCTACCTAAGCTAGAACTTAGAGAAAATAAAATCAGTTTGAAATATCAACTCAGCGAATGAAGGTCTTTTCATTTGGATCCTTTCATTTTGGTCAATCGAGCCTTCGATCAACTCTGCAGTTTCCCCCTGATTGGTAAGGGACTCAGAGAGAGGCCAGCTCCTTAAAGCAAAGCAATTTACACTTGCAGCTAAAGGTAGCGCAAATAAGTGACTCTTGTTTCCCCCTGCGTGGTAAGGGACAGAGTATAAAATCAAAAGCAAAAGGATACAAAAGAGTCCTTATTGTTTTAAAACAAAAATTTCCAACATTAAATAATTGGTTGGTAAAAATAAAATTTTTGTGGTCGAGAAATCGACAAAATTATAAAAAAATAAACGAAAGTTTAAAGTGGGCGTTTTTCTCGGGGCCAAAACACCGAGAAAGTGTTGTGAAAAGTTAAAAAAATAATAATAATTAAATTCCAACACGGAAAAATATATATTTATATATATATTATACATATGTAACTCCATCAGTGACAATATCTCGAAAAAGATATTTAATAAAAATCAATCAAAAAAAAAAAAAAACTACCTCCAGTGCGTCAAATAAAGAACCTCCAGTGCGCCACCAAAACAAAGAACAAAATTAAGAGAGCCGCAAGATTAAAAAAAAAAAAAGCCAACAACTAAACTGCCAATAGAAGGAAGGACGTCCACTAAACTGCCAATAGAAGGAAGGACGTCTACCGAAACAACAGCAGCAGCAACAACAACAGCAGCATCAACAACAACAGCAGCAGCAACAGCAGCATC
Source organism: Drosophila aff. chauvacae BK-2020 (assembly GCA_018903765.1). NCBI lineage: Eukaryota > Metazoa > Arthropoda > Insecta > Diptera > Drosophilidae > Drosophila > Drosophila aff. chauvacae BK-2020. The sequence continues at coordinate 1,015,920 of JAEIGO010000164.1, read as the reverse complement.
AACAACGGCAGCAGCAGCAACAACAGCAGCAGCAACAAAAGCAGCAACAACAACAACAGACCAAGACGACGTCAGCTAAGTCAACACAACATTTTTTTTCTTTACTCATATAGATATATATATTATTTAGAATAATCACATTCACACACATATATACATATATATACATATATATATAAAAAAGTTACATAAAAATACACGTACATATAAGAACAATTTTTAGAAAGTTTTCAAGAAAGAAAAATCCTTATTACAAAGAATTTCAAAATGTTGTCCGCTGAATCCATTGCCCTTATAAAAAGGCAGGTAGAAATTACTGAAGCCAGTAATCATTTATTAGGTCTGCCAAGCCTCAGTTTTGCGTTTATAAAGCAATTTGATGAATTGAAATCAGAATGCGTTCGAAATCACACGGCACTGTTGCGAATTGGAGTAGTCGATCACGACTACTTCAAAAATAAGCACTTTGACGTGATGATGGACAGTTTTAAAACGATTAAAGAAAAAATTGATGCAAGGTTACAAAAGGCCGACAAAGCTGAGGCTAGTACAGAAAGTTCTTGTTTAGAAAAGGCACTCGAGCAATTAGAAAAATATTTAGAAGACACGCTTATCGCGATTCAGGAGGATAAGTTTCAAACCTTTGAGATTAGGGTAAAAGAGATCGATTTTTATTGGGAAAGGCTTGTAAATTTAAAACAAGTCACCCAGATTGATGTCACAGATAGGAGTTATAATTCGAGATTCGAAGAAATCGAATTCGACATATCAGCGTTAAAAACTGATATGAATATTAAACTTCAAAGAAATGTGCCAATAAAGGTAGATGTTGGAAATCAAAGGATTGATGATTTGCCAACTCTACCAAAAATACAGGTTCCCACATTCTATGGAGATTCCAAAGATTGGGACCTATTTTTTGAGTTGTTTAATGAACTCATCCATTTAAGGGAGGATTTAAGTCCAACCTTAAAGTTCAATTACCTTAAGATCTCAGTAAAAGGGGAAGCCAGAAACGTGGTGTCTCACCTGTTACTGGGATCTGGGGAAAATTATGAAGCCGCTTGGGAGTTGTTAACCAAGCGGTATGAAAATAAAAGAAAAATATTTTCTGAACAATTAAATCGCCTCCTTGAGCTTGACAATGTGAATGTCAACTCAGCGAGGCAATTAAGAATGTGTATTGACTCTATTAATGAGTCAATCCACATGATAAAACTAAAGGCACAATTTTCAGACGAAGTAGATATAATCTTTGCACAGATAATATTGAAAAAATTTAATAAAGAGGCTCTGCAGTTATATGAGAGCCACACCAAAAAGCCCAAAGAGATCCAATTATTGTCCGACGTCATAGAATTCTTAGAGCAAAGATTAAGTTCTATTAGCTCAGTTCAGGATGAGAATCCTACAAAAGAAAAAGTAATAAAGAAAGAATTCTCTGCAAACAGTTGTCCCATTTGCAAAGGTTGGGGACATACAGTGGTACAATGCCACACATTTAGAAATTCAAATCCATCAGAAAGAATGGAAAAAATTAAAAAGGCAAAATTGTGTGTTAAATGTTTAAAACACTCGTATAATAAAAAATGCCTAAGCGATATATCGTGTTCTATTTGCAAAAGAAATCACCATAGCATGCTTCATTTACCATTTAAAAATATAGAACAAGTAAACTCTTGCGTGGCGTCGGGAGAAACACTATTAGCTACAGCTAAAGTGCAAATAAAATCCAGGAGAGGAAAATTTATAAATTTTAGAGCTTTGGTTGACAGTGGTTCACAAAGCACAATTATATCAGAAGAATCTGCGCAGATTCTAAATTTACCTAAAATTAGATCTCAAACAGAACTTAGTGGAGTATCTTCCACAGGAAAGTGCATCTCTAAGCACAAAACTATTATTTCAATTAAAAATTCTCCTAAAAACTTAGAAATTGAAGCATTAATACTTCCAAAACTAATGAAGGCCCTTCCAGTCAGAAAAATTGATGTTGATAAAGAAAAATGGAAGGGATATAAACTAGCTGACCCCGATTTTAATAAGCCAGGTCGAATTGATCTTATTATTGGAGCCGACTTATATACTCACATTCTGCAGAATGGAGTGAAAAGAATAGATGGGCTCCTTGGTCAAAAAACTAATTTTGGATGGATTGTTTCCGGACACAAAAAATCCAAAGTAAAAAAGTCGATCGTATCAAGTACGATTATAATTAACAACAACACTCAATTAAAAACTAGAAAAGAGAGTGTTGTTGGAAATAAACATAATGTTAAAAACAAATTAAATATTTGGAAAGAGCCCAATCCAGAAAAATACATATCTAAGGATAAAACTGATCGGGATATTATTCCCCCGGCAGGACTTCACTTCGGAAGTGTTTTAAAGAAAAATAAATCAAAAAATTATTTTGATAAAGATAATCCTATAACAAACGGGCATGTTAAAAGTTTAGAATGGAATCAAAAAACCCAGACCAAAAAATATATCTGGGTAAATAGAAGAAAGTATAAAGGAAATTTTGAGGTCAGCCAAATCTATCCCTTAAAATAAATAATACAAATATTTAACTCTGCTGTGTCGAGGAAATAAATGAAATGTGCAAATATTATATCAGCATCTTCCAAAAACTAATCGTATATATCTATTGACATCAATTTGGGTGACTAAATACTAACTTGTTATCAGCTAAAAAGTAAAGTCGGTAAGGGCAATTAAAAAGTACACAACTCAGTATCCCAGCATTCAGTTCGAAGAAGTCTTGCTATGTATACCTAGGTAAAATAATACAGTTACCACAGCTTGTACTAAATGTATCAAGCGCACTTAGGAATCACACAGTAGAAATTAATTTCTTGTTAAATGAAATAAAAGATTTAAAAACACATAAGCTAAAATTACATGAATTGGATGTTCATCACATTACTGGCCATACATCTTTGGTATTGGCAATTGTTATCATAATTGTATTAATTATATATTTTGCTAGAAAAATAAAGATACAAAGGCAATTACAAGCCCTAGCAATACCTAGCAGTATAGTAACTGTTTAAGATAAGTACAAAATTTAATACAAATTGTTAAATTAAGAAAAATGAACGAATATTATAAAAAAGCAAATTGTAAAACAAACAAAATAAATATATTAAAAGCCATGGCCATATTAGTTACAAAATAAGTAATATCGAATGAAACAAAAATAAATACAGTCCACTATGTTTATAATGTAACTAATTTAACTGTACCTCTACTTTTGCTGGCCCTTGGCAGAATGTTCAGACGAACATGAATATATAAGAGTTTAAATCAATCTATGTACAACTATTGAACCGCTGCAGCACTGTAATTTTGTCTGCCTATATAAACAAACGCTTGAGCGTGAGATATAAATATCTGGGAGTACACAAAGAACTCCGCGTGGGTTCATCCCTTAAAGATACTAGCGGTCGCGTACATTTCTCTAAAAGATAAGGAATAAGACTCTTTCCCACGTCTGGGGAACAGATGGCCACTGCGTTGGTCTAGTTAGAGATAAGATTAGAATATGTAAATCTCATGTTAGCTACCTAAGCTAGAACTTAGAGAAAATAAAATCAGTTTGAAATATCAACTCAGCGAATGAAGGTCTTTTCATTTGGATCCTTTCAGATGCAAAAAGGTAAAACTGCAGAAAAATTTACCAATGACATTAACCACCTTAGGAAACTCCTTGAAGCATCATATATTGATGAAGGTTTATCGGCTGAACATGCTGAAAAGTTCAGCACCAAGTCCAACATCTTCAGTCAAACGGACGTGTTTACTTCTACTCCGCATTAAAACAACTTTATTAGTCGAAATACAGTTTAAAAACTCTAAACTTTGTTTTTTTCTTGCGAAACTAACATAGTTCTGTTCGTCTATATCGGAGAAAACACTAAGTTGCACTTTAAAACATTGTTATTTATAAATAACAAATAGCTCGAAAACACTGTGCTTTTTGTTATTGTCGTGCGAATCGAACAAAGTACAATTACATCAAACCGAGTCAAACCGCTGTGCATACGCTTATACATACATTCATACATAAACACAAAGCGCGCACATAAAACACACAAAAACAACAACAATATGACTTCCGTGGCAAAGCGATCAAGGAAGGAGACTCAGCTCGACCAGGACGGATTCCGGAACTCTGATGCCCAGCTGCTGCAGAAGTTTGACCTCAAATTCGCAGACCTTAAGGAAAGTCTGACTGTCTTCCTGGAGAAGAAGTTTCAGCCGATGACCGAGAGGTATGACAAGCTATGCCAGCTTGTGGCCAAACTGGAGAACGAGGTGAGAGAGATGGGCGCGTTAAAGCAGCGGGTCTCAGAACTGGAGAAGAAACTGGAGGACAAACAAAGCAATAAACGCGTCGAGGAGCTCGAGGCCAGGCTAGTGGCAACCTGCAATGCGCAGGCAGAGGCCGAAATCGCATGCGACTTGCGCTGGCATGGAGTCCCGCATGTGGAGGGGGAGAACTTGAGGGCACTTTTCCACGCACTCTGCTTCTCACTCGAATTAACTCCTCCACCTAAAATTCGCAACATTTTTCGAGTGCGACCGAAACAACCCGCACAATCAATGGTTGATCCAATTATTATTATAAAATTGGATCACTTTACAAACAGCAAAACACAACTAAGCTTAAAGCTCATAGGCCTAGACTCGCCAGCGTTTATATACATCAACGAGCAGCTGACGAAGCCAAAGTATGAAATATTCAAACGAGCAATGCATCTCAAACGGATAAAGCGCTTATCAGCTGTTTTCACTCGGCGAGGGGAGATATTTGTGAAGGAAAGAGTAGGAGGAGACACCAGGTGCTTGCAGAGTTTCGGCGACTTGGATCATCTGGAGATGGGCCTCGGTAACGAGTCCATTACCTTAGAAGCTTCGAGTGTTGGAGCTTTACAGAATAGTTCTTTTCGCGCCTAAACATAATTTTAAACATAATTTTACCTTTAAATTGATTTTTTATATAATAAGTTTAGCAGTTTTTAAAATAAGTCGCTATATAAGGATGCTTAAATGTATTGTGGGAGTCTTTATTTGTCGTATAATTATTGTAAAAATGCGAGCGGAGCTAATACTTTTAAAAATTATTAGGATACATGGAGGACAACATAAATCAAAATAACCTAAATAGCCGTGCCGTACTGCGCATTCTCGGAACGCAGAGATCTGGACTAAAAATTTGTCATATAAATGCTCAAAGTCTGACAAGAAAAATAGATGAATTCAGGTATCTCTTTATCAACTCAGCTATCGATGTTATATGTATATCTGAAACATGGTTTGTCCCGAATATTAGTGATGTCTTAGTTGAATGTGACGGCTATAACTTGTATCGTTCTGATCGTGAAAGTCATGGTGGAGGTGTTGCAATGTATGTTAACAAAAAACTGAAGTCCAAATTTGTATGTAAACATCCTGCTTGTAGTTCGGTGGAATATATCTTTATTGAAATTGCATATAAGCTGCAACAGACTGCAAAAATGCTTATTGGTTTATGTGCGTTAATCAATGTGATATTCTACAGACAATAAATATAATTAAGAGTGATGCGACTGGACTTGACGACATAAATCCGAAGTTTATTAAAATCCTTTTACCAAAGATTCTACCTTATTTAACACATATCCTTAATACGGCGCTAACAACCTCGACGTTTCCAGATTGCTGGAAAACGGCAAAAATTGTTCCTATTCCGAAATCAAATAATGACTACAGACCTATAGCGATACTGCCCTACCTTTCCAAAATATTAGAAAATATAATGGCAAAACAAATAAATAAATTCCTCACAGACAATGAAATGCTAAGCAATAATCAATCTGGTTTTAGAAAACATCGAAGCTGTACCACAGCTATCTTAAAAATTACTGACGATATAAGGAATCAAATGGACGATAACAATGTTACATTTTTTAGTTTTACTTGACTATAGCAAGGCTTTTGACACTGTCAACCATAATATTCTATGTTCAAAGCTAAGAAATATGTTTTATTTTTCAAAAACGTCTGTTAAGCTTGTGTCTTCGTACTTAAATAATCGTCGTCAATCTGTTGTTTTGTCAAATGTGTCGTCTGATTTTGAAAATGTTACTCGTGGTGTCCCCCAAGGTTCAGTGGTTGGTCCATTGTTATTTACACTTTATGCTAATGACCTTTCATCTGTGTTATCGAATTGTAGTGTTCATTTGTATGCCGATGATGTTCAAATGTATGTGAGTCGTCCTTTAAACAGAATAAGTGAATGTATAGATGTATGTAACAGTGAACTTGCACGAGTAAATGAATGGGCAATCAAAAATGGACTAGGCATAAACCCATCCAAGTCTAAGTGTCTCGTAATAAGTAGGAAAAAAATAAATCTAGATAATATAGGACGACTTCAAATTAATAACAATCCATTGGAGTATGTCGAAAAAGCCGTGAATCTGGGATTTACATTTAATAGGACACTTACCTGGAATGATCACATCGCAAAGGCAGTAGGAAAAATATATGGAATGTTGAGAACATTGTCTATGACTAAGGGATGTCTGCCTACAAATGTTCGTATGCTAATAGCAAAAACATGTTTAGTCCCTTCTCTGTTTTATGGATTAGAAGTTTTTTCAAATTGCGATTCGATCAGCCATAATAAACTAAAGATAGTTTTTAATAGCATTGCAAGATATATATTCAATCTGCCACGGACGGAACATGTGTCTGGTTACGCCTATAAAATTTTTGACGTAGAACTTAATGGTTGGATAAAGCTGAGAATACTGACATTTCTTCACAAATTAATTTATCAGAAAGAGCCAGATTATTTATTTGAAAAATTAACATTCACTGCTTCTAGACGAATAAACAATCTAATATGCATAAGACCCAGATCACTGACTTCGAAAGACAATTTTTTATAAATGCTATACGATTATGGAATCATCTTCCGAATAATATTACAAACATTAGCAATGCGACGCAGTTTAAGGAAAAGGTACTCTCACAAATCAAAACAGCCCAATAAATTAAATTAAATTAAAGCGACTTAGGGTTAGGATTAAGTTAAATTAAATACATAGATATATAAATAATAATAAATTATAAATTATAAGAAATTAAATTGTTAGACTAAGAATATTTTATGCACCAAATTTGTCTGTAATTCGTTGTGACTAGCGCTCTAATTTATAAGTTATAAACTTGTGGCGTTAGGAAGTCCAATAAATCAATCAATCAATCAAAAAGGAGGCCATAGCCGCAATGACTAAAAATTGTGAGCATGGCAGGCTAAAAACGATACTGGAAGCCGGTAATTATAATACAATGAATGAAGCCGTTACGAAGTACATGCAATGCAGTACTGAAATGACTGGCAATGCAAATTCAGTATTATTTGCACGCGGTGGACAGACCTATCGTGGTAACTATCGAGGTAATTTTCGTGGTAGAGGCCGTGATACCTTTCAGTATAACGCGCACTACCAAGGTAACTATAGAAACAATGGATACAACGAAAATTATAATAACCAGACCAATAATTATAATAGAGGTCGTGGAAATTATAGGCAAAAGAATAACAGGAATAACGGTAACCAAAACCGAAACAATGTGAGAGTAGCTCAAAACTCGGAAAACTCTCAAACCCCTTCAGATGTGTAATACCAAATAAAAAAATCTATACCATCAATCTTAGTAATAACACTTTTGTATCTTTTTATAATACAGAAACAAATAAAAAACTTGTGTTCCTAGTGGACACGGGTGCAGATATATCAATATTAAAGGAAAATTCTGACATATTTCATGATGTTCAGGAAAATACTAAAATCAGTATTCAAGGCATAGGCCACGAATTAATAAAAACCAAAGGGTTAATTTTTATTGAGATACAGACAGATAAATATATAATTCCACATGATTTTCATATAGTAGATCCATATTTTGCAATACCATGTGATGGAATAATAGGCATTGATTTCATAAAGAAATTTAATTGTCAACTACACTTCAAACCCAACGAAGATTGGCTTATAATGAGACCAACAAATTTGAATTTCCCAATTTATGTTCCAATAACATACAGTTCTGGTAATAATTCCATGATTCTACCAGCAAGATCTCAAGTGGTCCGAAAGATTCACATATCATCAAATGAAGATAGTGTACTAATTCCCAACCAGGAAATTCAAAATGGTATTTATGTTGCAAACACAGTTGCAACTGTCAAAAACGCATTTGTCCGATTGTTGAATACAACCAATGTTGATAAAATAATAAATATTAACGATTTAAAATATGAAACACTTTCGAACTACGAAATAGTTCAAACTAATCCCAAAGCAAGAGAAAAAACTGTCTTATCTCAACTAACAAAAAACTTCCCCCACAATTCAAAACAAAATTAACAGAAATATGCACCAGATATAGTGATATATTCGGACTCGAAACCGAATCAATAACAACAAATAATTTCTATAAACAAAAACTAAGATTGACTGATGACGAACCGGTATACATAAAAAATTACAGAAATCCTCATAGTCAAAAAGACGAAATACAGGTACAGGTACAAAAGCTAATCGATAATAAAATAGTCGAACCATCTGTATCACCATACAATAGCCCACTATTGTTAGTTCCAAAGAAATCCCTTCCCGGTTCTGATAAGAAAAAATGGAGACTAGTAATCGACTATCGTCAAATTAATAAAAAACTGTTGTCGGATAAATTTCCGCTACCCAGAATTGATGATATTTTAGATCAACTAGGAAGAGCGAAATACTTCTCATGTCTAGACTTAATGTCTGGATTCCATCAAATCGAACTCGAAGAAAATTCAAGGGACGTAACATCTTTCTCGATGAACAATGGTTCATATCGTTTCCCGCGATTACCATTCGGTTTAAAAATAGCGCCAAATTCATTCCAGAGAATGATGACTATAGCATTCTCCGGATTAGAACCTTCTCAAGCTTTCCTTTACATGGATGATCTAATAGTCATAGGTTGTTCTGAAAAACATATGCTTAAAAACTTAACTGATGTTTTTGAGAAATGTAGGACATACAATCTAAAATTACATCCTGAAAAATGTTCATTTTTCATGCACGAGGTCACATTTTTGGGACACAAATGCACAGATAAAGGAATCTTGCCTGACGACAAAAAATACGACGTCATCAAGAATTATCCAGTCCCACATGATGCGGACAGCGCTAGAAGATTCATAGCTTTTTGTAATTACTATAGACGTTTTATCAAAAATTTCGCCGAATATTCCCGTCACATAACAAGATTATGTAAGAAAGATGTTAAATTCGAATGGTCAACTGATTGCCAGAATGCCTTCGAACATCTTAAATCGGCACTAATAAATCCAAATTTATTACAATACCCAGATTTTAGCAAAGAATTTTGCATAATAACGGATGCTAGTAAGCAAGCATGTGGAGCAGTTTTAACTCAAATCAAAAACGGACTCCAGCTTCCAGTTGCGTACGCATCAAGATCGTTTACTAAGGGCGAAAGTAATAAAAGCCCCACAGAACAAGAATTGGCAGCAATTCATTGGGCAATAACTTACTTCAGACCATACGTTTATGGTAGACATTTCACTGTCAAAACTGATCACAGACCACTCACATACCTGTTCTCCATGATAAATCCAAGCTCAAAGCTGACGCGAATGAGGCTTGAACTTGAGGAATATAACTTTACAGTAGAATATCTGAAGGGCAAGGACAATTACGTAGCCGATGCATTATCCAGAATAACAATATCAGATTTGAAGGAAATGCAAAATAAAAATTCCATTCTGAAAGTCACTACCAGAAACCAAAGTAAACAGAAAAATTCCTGCGCAGGAAAAGAACAAGTAGATTTGCCTAGGCAAACTCGAAACAAAGCTTCTCAGCCCAACGTATACGAAGTCATAGTAAATGACGAGGTACGAAAAGTAGTGACCTTGCGAATAACGAATTGACTATGTTTACTAAAACGTGGAAAAAAGTTATAGCAAGAATTGATGTTAGCGATTTGTACACCAATGAAATTCTCGACTTAGGTCAGTTCTTTCAAAGGCTTGAAAAAGAAGCCGGTATACTTAATATCCGCCAACTCAAAGTGGCACCGAGCGAAAAGATCTTTGACACCATCTCAATAGAATCTTTTAAAATTATGGGCAATAAAACATTACAATCTCTAAGAGTAGCGCTACTCAAGCCGGTGACCCTATTATCAAATAATGAAAAAGAGAAAGAAGCAATACTGTTTACATTCCATGATGATCCGATACAAGGAGGTCATACAGGCATAGCTAGAACATTAGCTAAAATAAAAAGGAGTTATTATTGGAAAAATATGACCAGATACATATCAAATTATGTAAAAAAATGCCCTAAATGCCAAAAGTCAAAAACGACAAAGCATACAAAGACCCCATTGACAATAACACAGACGCCACAAATGGCTTTTGACAGGGTAATTGTGGATACGATCGGTCCACTACCCAAATCTGAGAGAGGAAATGAATACGCAGTAACATTAATCTGCGATTTAACAAAATACCTCGTAACAATACCCATCAAAAACAAAAGTGCAAAAACGGTAGCAAAAGCTATATTTGAAGATTTTATTCTGAAGTACGGTCCAATGAAGACGTTCATTACGGACATGGGAACAGAATATAAAAATTCAATAATTGAAGAGTTATGTAAAAATTTGAATATAAAAAACATAACGTCTACTGCACACCATCATCAGACTTTAGGAACCGTAGAAAGAAGTCATAGAACACTTAATGAATTCATCCGGTCCTATATCTCACTAGACAAAACCGATTGGGACAATTGGATCCCATATTTCACGTATTGTTTTAACACTACGCCCTCAATGGCACATGACTATTGTCCATATGAGTTAGTATTCGGTAAATCATCGAACTTACCGATGCATTTTAATAGCATAGATAGAATAGAACCACTATACAATGTGGATGATTACGCTAAAGAATCTAAGTATAGGTTAGAAGTAGCCTATAAAAGAGCTAGATTAATGATAGAAGATAACAAACTTAAAAATAAGGAATTATATGAAAGGAAAGATATCCAACTAAAAATAGGAGACCAGGTTTTGTTAAAAAACGAAACCGGACATAAGTTAGATTTTAGATATACTGGACCATATAAGGTAGAAAGTATAGAGGAAAACGAAAATATTATAATTTCAAATAATAAAAATAAGAAACAAAAAGTACATAAAGATAGATTAAAAATTTTTATTTCCTAATCAACATATTATATGTATTTTTTTATACCATGTACCGTAGGTACAAAGGTATATTAATTTCGTGCAAATGTATGTAACAGGCAGAAGGAAGCATTTCCGACCCCATAAAGTATATATATTCTTGATCAGCATCAACAGCCAAATCGATATAGCCATGTCTGTCTGTCCGTCTGTCCGTCTGTCCGTCTGTATGAACGCCTAGATCTCAGCAACTATAAGAGCTAGAACCACCAAATTCGGTATGTAGGTCGGAATGTTTTGCACGCAGATCAAGTTTGTTTCAGATTTAAAAATTTCCCTCCCACTCCCCCGCAAATCAATAAAAACGTTTTGCATCCACAAATATTAACATAGATCTTTCATGCATATGTAGAACATGTACCAATACCGAAAATCTGGTAAAGATCGGGTGAAAAACACAAAAGTTATTTACTTATCAGTGTGCTATCTTTTTGGCAGCTAGCAACAGGTGCATCCCAAAAAACAACAACAAAACTGATGAGCGCATGAAACTAACTCCCGTGCGCAAAAAAGAGAGAGGAGTATCTCTATCTCTGTCTTGCACACGCAAGTGCATGAGATGGTGGTGGTTTTGCAAAGAGCGAATTTGTTTACATTTCTCTAATAGGCAAAAGTCGCGATCAGCTGATCAGCTGTGGTGTTCCCTGGTTACCGATTTTATTTATAATCGGGCGCTAATTCGAGCGGCGATTTATTTTGGTACATGGTATATAACAGTCGTTCACGAACGACTGTAGCTTTCTTTCTTGTTTATTACTAAATCAATTAATTTTCATTCGAAAAAAAAAAAAAAAAAAAAAAAAAATAAGAACACAAAAAATAATAAATAAATAAAAAATAATAATAATAATATAAATACAAAAAAAAAAAAAAAAAAAAAAAAATAAATATACTCTAGAACCTAAAATTTAACTTAAAATACTATTAAATAATAACAAATAAATACAAAAAATATATAATAATTAGAAAATAACTCCATTAGATTACGTTATTTTTCAAAAGGAGGGAGATGTAGTATGTTCACATAGCGAATGCACACTGTACTCAGTGTTATGCATAAATAAATACAATAAATACAAATATATTAATGCACTTAACTTATAAGTCAAAAGACCCTTGCAATGGGCTATCCAAGAGCTGAGTCCGCATTTCATACATGCGCGACATACGTGAACATAATAGCTCCCCCTATCTCAGCGACCCTTCGCCGTCGCTTACTTATATGTATATGCATATAAGCGTCGCCGGCGTAGGCTGCAGCGCTGCTACCTGAATTAGGCTAAGAAACCTTTTGTATGAATAAGTTAAGTTAATTAACAAAGCTACTTTCATTGGAGCGGGACATTGCCTGCTCCAAATAATAAAAACCAAATCATACCAAAATCAACCCAAAATATGACTTATTATATGGGAAAATATAAAACATCCTATATGGCGACCGTGACAGGTTTTGGTTTTTATTAATTCGTGGCCTATGCCTTGAATACTGATTTTAGTATTTTCCTGAACATCATGAAAGATGAAGAGAGCCGGCAACGCTACAAAGAGCGTTTGGAACAAATTGAAGAAAAACTTCGCACTGGTGCGAAGTAACGCAAACGGGCTCGCCAAAGATGAAGAGAGCCGGCAACGCTACAAAGAGCGTTTGGAACAAATTGAAGAAAAACTTCGCACTGGTGCGAAGTAACGCAAACGGGCTGCAAAATTTTGCCAATGCCCCAATTTGCCTAAACAAGGCAGCCGAAAAACGCTACAAAGAGCGCATCCAAGAAGACAAGTTTCCAAGTTTCGCAAGGTGCGAAATAACGCAAACGGGCTGCAAAATTTTGCCAATGCCCCAATTTGCCTTAGTTTTTAACTTCTAAATTCAAGCCGATGCGGGAAACCGCTGCTTGAAAAATACTAATCTCTGTTAGGCTTTTACTAACAAATGTGGTTGGATTTTTAATTTTTTTTTAAATTTGTAATTAAATCTGTAAGCCAACCACATTAACTCACACACTAACTTTTTCACACTCAAAAAAAAAAAAAAAAGGTTTTGGTACAAAGCGTAAAATAAAATAAAAAAAAAGAAAGAAAATTTTAATTTTATTTTCATTGATTTCGTAGAAGAAATAGAATATCCAATTTTTTTTCTTTCACTGAAAGGTTCCATTGAATATATAATTTAAAATGGGATGGTTTAGCTCTAGCAAGGAGGCAAGTGACAACACTGCCAATGTAGTAAATGGGGTAAAAATAATCGATCATAGGGAAGATATTGAATCCTTGCGATTTTTACTACTAATTATAACAGTAGTTCTAGTTCTACAATTTTTGCTTACAGCATATATATATCAGCAGGGCCAACCATCTAGATCTGGTTTAAAAAAAAAAATGATCAAGAAGCTCCAATCTAAGAATGGAATGGAGCGAAATAGCGAAACGCATTGACGACTTTCGCTATAGATTTGACAAATCTTACGAATGCATTAATAGAGATGCAGTAATTAAACCAGAAACCCTAAAAAAGCCACACGGAAATTGTAGTAGGCGAATATAATAATATAGTTACTTTAGTAAATAACTATAAAAATAGATTCACACCTGAGCACTGCAACAAATGTCTAAGGGTAATAAAATCCCTTAATACAAGATTAAATAATATCAAAAACAGGAGACATATTGCAATTAACGTGCCAGAAAGCCTAGATCAATTGGTGGAATTCGATCCTGACCAGTTCAAAGGGCTAGATGAATCTATTCAAACAGGCGACGCTGAATCCGATAGTGACATTGAAACACTAGAGGAAAGCGATCCAATCGAATTTAAGCCTGAACCTATAACAATTTCCGAAATGGCTCAGACAGTAACAGAATTCATCAAGCTAGCCACATCTCTGATACCAGAGTCTGATGGTAGGCATGAAAATCTGCAAAGCTTCTTAGACGCTCTAGGTCTATTAGACAGCTTAAAGGGTGCTCATGAGACAACAGGCATAAGCCTTATAAAAACAAAACTTAAAGGCCATGCTAGGAATCTCATCAGTAATGAGCAAACAATTAATGAAATTATTGCCCAACTGTCGACTGCCAAGCTCCTCAATCTGCAACAGAAGAACAAAACGGCTAACCAGTACACCCAAGAGGTGGAAAAACTGACGAAGGCCCTTGAAGGCGCCTATATCAGTGAAGGTATCAGCCAATCCATTGCAAATAAATACAGCACTACAGCAGCTGTAAAGGCCATGACACAAAATTGCTCCATCGATAAAGTTAAACTTATGTTGTCCAGGAATTTCGACGAATTTTCTTCGCCGGTGGCCAACCCTAGAGGAATAAATTGGCTGTTATAAAACACTTTTCACTTGCACTTGCACTAAAATATTCACCTCTTGTTGGGGTCAGAATCCCTCGAAAACTCCTCCTGTGCCTGTTGGCTTGTTTTGTTTGCCGTAATAACACTTGAAAAATATCGGCCACGCGGTGTGAAAATTTAATGTTCTTATTGTGACGATCATCAGCAATTTGCATGCGAACGATTTGAGATCACAAAAGAAATGAGCGAGAACTCTGTCGCGAGTAGTTGGCTGCGCGCTGCGGCGTTGCCAAACTTCACCTAACGGGACACTTCCAGGCTCTCTTCTCCTTTTTCGTCTTCATACGCATTCGGTGCACACGAGAAAGAGTAAGCGCTATACAAGTAGGCTGTATGCGGGAACGGTGCGGAACTTCTCGTCGCTCGCGCTCTCTGCTATACCCTACGCTATCGCGGTGGACATATGCGGATTCAAACCTAATTTGAATTTCCGCAATGTATTTAGTTAAATTATTTATTTTAAATATTTTCGTTTGCGACTGGCTACCACACCACAGTTAACTTTGCAAGAGATATAACTCGCAGAAGGGTTAACTGAAGAGAAACAAAGGTCAGGCACAAACTGAATTTGACCTGTTAGGTTCTAATATCTTTCAAATAGTATACTCCCAAGGACTTGTTCGATTCGTTTGCTAATTCATAATATGTTGGGCTGACCTTTGCTTTTGGCAGGAAGACAATCCTAGAGGTCCTCCATTGGATAGGGATATAGCCCGTGCTTAGGCAAGCTGTGAATATAGCGTGTAGCCATGGGGTGATCACTTCTTTGGTCACCTGTAGCATGGCGGGGAATATTCCATCTAGTCCTGGTGCTTTAATTCCCGCGAAGGAATCTATAGCCAATTGGATTCTTCTAGAGGATATTAGGTTTGTTGGGAGACTCTCTTCTCCAAGTGCGAGGTCCTGGTGCTTGCTAGCATCGGATATCTCATTGCATCCTGGGAAGTGAGTATGCATTAGTGCTGTTAGGGCCTCCTCGCTGCCCTCAGTCCACAGTCCGTCATTGCTTTTGAGCTGACTCTGTATGGTGGGTTGCTTCGATAGCAACTTCCGGAGTCTAGCCGTTTCTGGGGCCGACTCGATATTGGAGCAGAAGTTTCTCCACGAGCTTCGTTGTGCCCTGCGTATTTCCTTCTTGTAGTCCCTCGTCGATCACATCCTCTTTCGCCTCTTTGGCGATTTTGAAGAATTCTCTGAGGTTATTGCGTAGGAGCGAAAGATTACTATTCCACCAGGGTGGCTTGGTCCTCTTCCTAGCTCTAGATGTCGGGCATGCTGCGCGTTGCGCATCTAGTAATTCCCTGGAGAGGGTCTCTAGGGACTTTTTTTATGTCTTCAGCGGATTTTACTAGGCCCGGGCCAGTCGCGAGTCGTGTAGAGATTGTCTTCCTAAGCTTTTTCCAGTTAGTGTTCCAGGGGTTTCTAAAGACGGTTGGTTTGGGAGAGTGGTCGAAATCGTATTGGAATTGAATGTACTTATGATCTGAGAAGGATGGTCTCTCAAGGACTCTCCATTCTGATACCATTGTACACTGTCCCCTTACGAGTGTTATGTCTAGCACGTTTGAGGAGGTGGGACCTACGAAGGTATGCTCTTCTCCTACGTTAGCTATGCATAAGTTAGTGGGTAATAAAAAGTCTAAGAGTGACTCACCTCTGTCGTTGATGTCGGGGCTCCCCCACACGCAGTGATGTGCGTTGGCGTCCGCACCCACGATCAGTTGCTGGTCGTTCGGACTGGCTTCCACCATGCTCCTGAGTTCTTCCGGAGGGGCTGTTCTGTCGTATGCCATGTAGCAGGAAGCTAACATAAGGCGCTTCTTCTCGCTCTCCAGCATCACAACAGTTAGGTCATCCGTGCTGTAATGAGACAACCTGAGACCAAACCTGGTTAAAAAAGCTCTGAAATAACCGGACTTGAATTGTGATCCGTTATCAGTTAGTATGGACTGTGGAGTACCGAATGTGTAAAATATGTGTTTCTCGATATACTCGCAAATCTTTTCTGAAGTAAATCTTCGAAGCGGCTGCAAAAATGAAATTTGGTGCAGTGATCCACTACTATTAAAAGACCTGTATTTCCTTTCTTAGACCTTGGATATGGACCGAGAAGATCCATGTAAAGTCGCTGAAATGGACGATCAGACGTAACGGGTCTACTCATGGGTGGTCTGAGAACTTTGTTTGGGCTCTTTGTAGACTTGCACACGCTACAGTCTGAGACAAAGCTACGAATTTGAGTAACCATTCCCGGCCAAAACAGATGACGTCTGATCTTCTCGATCATCTTGTTCATGCCGATGTGAGCAGCATCAGGTGAATCGTGCGCTCGTGCTAACACTTGGTCGATGAGGTTCATCGGAACCCAAAGTTTCCATGACTCTTCTTCTTGCAACTCTTCTCCCTTTGCTGGTTCGGTTCTCTTTTACACATATTTATCCACGACCCTGAGATCAGGAAGACGTGACTGGTTATCCTGAATCTGCTTTCTCAGTTCGACGTACTGTTCTGACTCGAATTCCTATGATGATAGATTAAATATGGGTCCTCCCACTGATATGCTCGACACTGCTTCCTCTTCGCGGCGCGAGAGTGCATCAGCGATGTTTGATCGTGAATGAAAATCTTTGAAGACGAATGGACCATCTGGCCAAACGGCCGGATAAATCCTTTTGTCGCATTAACCATTGCAGCGAAATATTGCACAGAAATCTTGCCCTTCAATGTATGCTCTGAACTTATTAATTCCCTTGATTACAGCTAAGCACTCTAATTCGGTAATCGAATAGTTTCCTTGTGCTTTTGAAAGCTTTTCAGACATAAATGCTATTGGTAATTCGATTCCTTCCTCATTCTTTTGAGCAAGCACACACCCAACCCCATACGTGCTCGCATCGTAAAGCAGTATAAATTCGTTCTTGAAGTTAGGTGTTCTCAAAATTGGAGATGAAGTTAGTTTGGATTTGAGTTGAGCAAGCGCTATCTCTGCTTCCTGCGTCCACGTAAGAACCTTGTTCTTTTTGAGAAAATCAGTTAGTGGAGTGGCTATCGCGGCGTAGTTATCCACGAAGCGCCTGTACCAACCGGCTAAACCAAGAAGTCTACGCAATTGTTTTACCGTAGTAGGTACGGGAAACTTTTCAATCGCACTTACTTTCTCAGGATCAACTTTCAACTCGCCATGACCAAAAACAAACCCTAAGTATTTGATTTCGGTCATGCAAAATTTTGATTTGGCTATGTTTATTGTTAGATTATCATCACGAAGGTAACCTGCTATCTCTTCCAAGAGCTTCATATGAGATTCGAAATCGTCAGACAGAACTAAAAGATGGTCTAAATAAACGAATACTCTCGTGCGCAATTTCGCTGGAATAACCAAATCCATTAGTCTACACAAAGTTTGGGCAGCATTACAAAGATCGAAAGGCATAACCTTGTATTGGTACAATGGCCTGTTTGGTATTGTAAATGCGGTAACTGTCTGGACTTCTCGAGAGGTATTTGCCAGAACGCATGTTTCATGTCAAGACCTGTAATGAAGCGTGCGGGAGGTAAACGACTGAGTATCCCGTCTATATGTGGTAAAGGATACGCGTCCTTGACAGTCAGTTTATTCACTTCCCTAGAATCTAGACATAAGCGAACTTTAGGTCCTTTCCTCACGAGAACACAGTTGCTACTCCACGGGCTTTTAGATTCTTCTATCACGCCTAGCGCTAACATATTTTCCAATTCGGAAAACATGATGTTCTCTTTCGCCGGCGAAATTGGCCAGTGGCGCTGCTTAACAGGTTTTGCCTCTGCTACATCTATACAATGTTCCATCAAATGCGTTCGACCTAGACCGTTCTTTTCGTACGATGGTAACTTAGCTATAACTGAGTCTAGTCTTGCTTTTTGCTGTGCTGACAGCGCGTGAACTGTTGGCTTCTCTATGAGTTCGTCTTCTCGACCTACATCTAACTCTGTCACGGAGGCTTTGGCATCCATCACCTTATCGAGTAAACCAAAATCACGCCAGAAATCTATCCCAAGATAAACATCTTGCTTAAGCTCTGGAATTATATAAAACTGTACTGGTTTCTTACAGTCACGATATGTGATTTTTAATTTGAGTTATTTTCTGTCCAAATTCCACCTGTGCATTTCCGCATTTTGGGATGTTGGATCAGCTCTTTGGCTGCTAAACCTCCAATGCAACTTATGGACGAACCCGAGTCCAGTAAAGCTATATATTGGTGATCGTTTATATTGATATCAGTATATTAGCGATTATCGACATTCATGAAGATCGCGGAAATTAGTTTTTGGCGATTTCCCCGAACTTCCTTCCAGAATTTTCGCATACGCTTGGTTGAACGTCTGGTTTTATAAATGCTAGAGCACGAACTGACTTCTCCGAAGATTCGTTTTCTTGCTGCAGCGTACTTTTCTGCTCTAATATGATATGACTGGGGGTACTTGACATTGTTTTGTGTGGACTTATCAGGTTTTTTAATTGATTCATTAGGACTTTCTTCTGCAATAGGCTCGCTTAGTGTATTCTTCTGAGAATTTACTGCCTCGGATGCGGCGTGTTGCAATTCTTGAACGACGCATCCATCGGATAGTTTTCCGATGGATTACTTAGGTTTGAACGTATTATTCGCTCCACACCCGTAGCAAAAGATTGTGCGAACATCGAGACACTCGTCAAAACGATGTCCAACTTTGTCGAAGTTCCAACACTTGAGTTGCTTGCGTTGCATTGCCGAAACTTCCGCTGGCTCGCTACCATCAAACTCTTCTTGTTCTATCTGAGACACGAAAGATCGTTGCTGAAAACTACTTTTCAATGGTTGAGTCCTCATTTGCCTACAGAATTGTTCGAGCGTACGCACTTCTGCCCTGAGATGAGCTAATGTGTCTATACGCAAATGCATAAGTTCATATCGCAGTGATGGCTTTGCATGTCGTATAAGAAGCCTCACTAACGATTCTTCTGAGATCGGATTGCTCAAGCGAGATACGAGCTTTTCCACTTCCTTGAACTTATCCCGAAAATCTCTACAAAATAGTATCCAGTTAAACTGTGGAAACGAACGATGAAATTTCCAGTACCATTCGCTCGGTTTGCCCACGAAAAATAAATGGAGGTGGTCACACAGAAGTTGATGATTCCCATTGTAACGACCCTCTCATGGGATCCGCGGCTTAGCTCGCCGAGGTCGGGGTTCACACAAATTTATAGAGTTCCGGCCCCTTGAGTCCCCAAATATACCCAGTAAGAACGCGAGAAGTTTACTTGAATTCTGGTTTATTGATAAGATAATTTCCTGAAAGAGCAAAGGACAAGAAAAGATTGACTCCGTGGTACTCTCGGTGTGACCCTGTGTCAACTCGTGTGACTCTGTGTGGTACTGTGTGTCTCTGTGTGGAACTCTGCGTATGACTCCGTGTCTCTGTGTGGAACTCCGTGTCTCTCCGTGCGACTCTGTGTCTCTGTGTGTGACTCTGTGCCTCTCCGTGCGACTCTGTGTCTTTCTGCGTGACTCAATGTCTCTCCGCGTGACTATGTCTCTCTGAGTGACTCTATGTCCCTCTGCGTGACTCTACGTCTCTCTGCTTGACTCTATGTCTCTCTGCGTGACTCTATGTCTCTCTGCGTGACTCTACGTCTCTCTGCGTGGCCCGATGTCGCTCCGTGCGACTCTGTGTCTCTGTGTGCGACTCGGCCTCTCTGGGTGTTACTCCGTGTATCTCTGTGTGCCCCTGTAAAACTCCGTGTGAGTGTGCGTCATGTTACTCAGGTGGGACATCCGCGTTCCTGGGGCGGTGTAGTCTTGCTATCACGAGCTAGACCTTGGCCCCGTCCTACTCTATCGCACGAGTTTGGTTACAGGAACCTTGCTCCGCTACCCTGGTCCACCTCAAGGTCTGCTAGCAAGAGCTGACCTTGGCCCCGCGGCTGTTCTACTGTACTGAGCTCGGTTCCAAGAACCTCGCCCCGCTACCCTGTTCTCATCAAGACCTCGCTATCAAGAGCAAGACCTTGGCCCCTTTGGCTATGCTACAGTGCTTGAGCTCGGTTGCAAGAACCTCGCCCCGCTACCCTGTTCTCATCAAGACCTCGCTATCAAGAGCAAGACCTTGGCCCCTCGGCTATGCTACTGTGCTTGAGCTCGGTTGCAAGAACCTCGCCCCGCTACCCTGTTCTCATCAAGATCTCGCTAGCAAGAGCAAGACCTTGGCCCGGTTCTAGTACTACTGATTAATTACTTGTTCAAAAACTCACCCAGAAACTCGCTCGGCTGCTCGCCAAAAGTGAACTTGCCCTCCGCTGTGCGTCGCCTTATATAGGCCGCGATCAGCTGTGTTTCCCGTTCGATATTCGATTCCTATCGATAGGCACCTGGGTTTCCATATCGTTCAACATGGCCGATATCTATCCGCTGTTCAGGGCTGGTGTCCCTATCGGTTCTGGGGTTGCCAGATGTTGCCCTTATTGGTGTTGGAGTTGCCAGATGGCGGACTTTTTATTTATTAATTCATTCATACCAACTAATCGTAACAATTCATAATAATCATGATGCTAATATAATAATAATAATAATTCATACTAATAATAAAAATAATAACAATTCAACTTCTTCATGCTAAGTGGCTAGTAAATATAATAATCGTATAAACAATAGTAATAAGTATTAAATGCGTAGATATAATAATCGTATATAAAAAATAGTAATAAGTATTAAATGCGGCGCGCGGCGTCGCATCTCCCCCTCCGTTACCAGATCAGGCCTTCGTGGTGATGGTGGAGACTTGGTCGGCTGCGTTTATTTTTACAAAATATCGGATTCCGTCTACTACCATCTTGAAATTTACCCGCTTCTTTGGCGGCCGTGTCTCCAGTTTCCGTGTTGTTTCGTTTTGTACTTTTTGTGGTATGTCTCCCATGTCCGATGATGTCGCCGTTGCTAGCTGGTCTTCCTTGTCCGTGTCAATCTCCAATATGTCCTCCTGCTCGCGCTCCCAGTCTAAGATCTTTTGTGGTGTTCTCCATGGTATTTGTTCGGTCTGGTCGTCCCATAAATTTTCTCGTTTTGTTTCCTGTTTTGAGTTGCTGGGTGAGCCTTCCTTTTTCGTTTTCAGTGGTCGTTCCGGGTTTGCATCTTGTGTTTCCTCCGTTGTTTTGTTTCGTCTCGGTTTCGGGTTCCATCGTCTAGGATCTGCTGGGGTCGTGTCACGTTTTGGTGTTGTTTTAGCCGTTATCCCTGTTCTCCCTTTGTTCGTGGTCTTCTCCTTTATTGGTGTCTTATCGTTGTCCTTTACCGATGCCGTGGTCGTTTCCTCTGTTGTTGTCTTCTCGTTGTCCCTTGTCGCTGCCGTGGTCGTCTCCTTTGTTGTTGTCTTCTCGTTGTCCTTTGCCGATGCCGTGGTCGTTTTCTTCGTTGATGTCTTGCTCGTGATTATTGTTGCCAGTACCGTTCTGTTCAATGTTGTCGGGGTGTGCGCTATCCTTTTCTTTATCCTGGGGCCTTGTCCTGCGTCGTCGTCTGGTTGCTGGGGTGCTTGTTGTGGCTTGGGGTCTCCCGTGGCTTGTCTTGGTGCCTGTCGTGCCACTGGTGCCGCCATTGGTCCTCTGCGTCTCTGCCGCATCGGTCCTGCCTCCACTGTTGCTGCTCTCCGTTTCTGGCCATTCAGCTCTGTTAGCCGTTTCCGAAAGGCCTCGCACGTCTTTTGGAACTTGAACTTGTCCATTCTCCGTTTTGTCCTGTGGGGTTGTAATCGTTTCGTTAGGATGTTGTGTGCTACTTTCTCCCTCTTATCCTACGTAATCCTTCATATGATTTACGTAAACCCTTTGCACCTTCCCTGACTCAACGTGCCTAACTCGTGCAATGACCGGAGATATCAACTCCACCACCCTGAACGGACCCTCGAACTTTGGTGCGAGCTTAGCCGAAAATTTCTCGCACGCCTTTGACAGATGGTGTTGTCGTACCCAGACTACATCGCCCTTCTTCGGTTTCCACTCGCGTTTCCGTAGGTTGTACGTACGGACCAAGCACGGTCCTGTGCTGCTCTTTCCATGCTTTGCCGTGCCAACTCACACGTCTCTTTGATCCTTGCTATCCTTTCCTCCGGGGTTTCTTCTTTTATGGCTGATCCCGGTGTTGACTCGTCGAATAGGTTTCCCGCCAGCCTTGGTTCCCTACCGTAGGTCAGGTATGCTGGACTGTACCCCGTAGACTCCGATCGGCTGCTATTGAATGCCAGAGTTAGCTCGGGTAGTACTTCATCCCATCGGTCATGACGTTCTCCGGCGAATTGTGCTATCATTGTTTTTATTGGCCTGTTCGCCCGTTCTGTTGGGTTTTCTTGCGGTGTGTATGGGGCCGTGAACTGTTGGTGTACCCCCCATTTTCCATCTGCGCTTTGAACTTGTGGCTCGTGAATTGTACTCCGTTGTCCGAGATCAAGATCTTCGGGGCTCCGATTCGTGCCAGGATTTTTTCTCTGAATGATTTTAACACTGCCTCCGTCGTCCCTTAGCGCACTGCGGTTAGTTCCACCCATTTTGAGAACCTGTAAATGAATACCAGTAGCATGTTATTTCCATGGCTTGATCTCGGTAATGGTCCGACAAAGTCCACGCAGATCGTTTCTCCAGGTGCATTTGCTACTTTCGTTAGCATTTTTCCTGCTGCTCGTCTTTGTACTACTTTGTACTGTTGGCAGACTGTGCACTTGCTTATGTATTGCTTGATTTCTCTGTGCATCCCTGGCCAATAGTATCGGTTCGCTAATCGATGTTTTGTTCGTCGGATTTCTAGGTGCCCCGCCGTGGTTGTTGCATGGTTCTCTTCCAGCACTCGTGCTCTTTGATCTCTGCTTACGCATAGTTTCCATGGTTGAGCGTCTTCGTCGGCCGCCCACGATGGTACATGTCGATATAACCTTCCTCCTTCGAAGCAGTAGTCTGGCAGACTGCTCGGGTCCTTCCGGATTTCCAGTATTTTCTCTCGGATCCATTTGTCTTTCTCGATGTCCGTACTCTGGGCTTCCTCGTGAGGTTGTCTTGATAGAGCGTCCGCCACTACATTCTTGCCTCTTCGGTATCGGATCTCGAAGGAATAGGGCTGCAGCGCTAATGCCCATCTTGCCACCCGCCCTGATGGGCTTTCGATGGAATTAAGCCATTTTAAGGCGAGGTGATAGCCCTCCAGGTACATCCTCATCTTGTGGATTCCCCAATGGATCGCGAGGCATTCTTTCTCGGTTGCGGAGTAGTTTCGTTCCTCTTTCCGAAGCGTTCGGCTTGCGTATGAGATTACGTGCTCTCCTTCCTCGTCTTCCTGCGTCAGTACGGCTCCTAGTCCGCAATCGCTTGCGTCAGTCTGGAGTATGAATGTCTTAGTGAAGTCCGGGCAAGTGAGTACTGGTGCTTCTGTTAGAGCCCTCTTTAGTTCTTGGACTGCGTTTTCCTGTTCGTCCGTCCAGTGGAACCTCGAGTTTTCTGAGTGAACCCTGGGATGAATTTCCGGTACCATGATGCTACCCCGAGGAAACTGTGTACCTGTTTCATTGTTGTTGGTCTGGGCAAGTCTCTGTTGGCTGCTATTTTATCCGGGTCCGTGTGGATACCCTGTGCGCTTACCACGTGCCCTAAGTATTTTATCTTGCTCTCGAAAAAATGGCATTTTTCTGGGTTTATCCTCAGGTTCGCCTTTCGTAGTCGCGCCAACACTTCTTGTAGCTTCTCTAAGTGTTCCTGTTTCGTTCTACCGATGACCACTATGTCGTCGAGGTAAGCGAACGCGAAGGGTTCCATTTCGGCTCCTATCACGGAGTCCAATGCCCTTTGGAACGTTGCCGGTGCCGTATGTAGCCCAAATGGCATGACTTTCCACTGGAACAATCCTCGTCCGGGTACCGTAAATGCTGTATACTGCTTGCTCGTGTCTTCCATGGGTATTTGCCAGTAGCCGTTTTTCAAGTCCAGCGTGCTAATGTACTTCGCTTCCCGTAGCTGGTTGAGGATATGGTCCATTCGTGGGACTGGGTACGCGTCTCGTTCAGAGTGTGTGTTTAGCTGTCTGTAGTCTATACATAGCCTCCACTGGTTGTTCTTCTTTCGTACGAGCACAATCGGTGAGCTGTACGCAGAGTGTGATGGTTCTATCAGGTCTTGTTCAATCAGTTGGTCGACTTGTTCGTGCATTATTGGGTTTCGTGCATTGCTGGGTTTTCCGGGTAATACCGCTGTTTTATGGGTCGGTCGTGTTTCATGTAAATTCTATGCTTTGCTATGTGACTCGTCCCTTTTATTTCTTCCATTAGTGCTAGTTCCCTGTTCAGAAATTCCTTGATTTCTGCGTCCTTGGGTTCGTTTGCTGCCGCACTCTTTAGCTGTTTCCCTTGCTGTCTTGCTCTTGATTTTATTTGGGTTACGAGGCCTCCGCACTGTATTGTCGTGTTGCATTGTGATATAAAGTCCATCCCTAGCAACAGGTTTCCGATAACGTCTTCCATCACTAGCAGTGCCATCTTTACCGTACTCTCTCCGAGCTCTATATCGAGTACGAGTTCTTCCGTGGCTACTGTGGATGTTCCATCCGCCAAATGTATCACCTCGTCCGTTGGTTGGACTTCGCCGGAGCAGTTTGGCTAGCTTCTTGCTAATAAATGTTCTTGTTGCCCCTGTGTCCAGGACGCCGTTTACTTGCTCCTCTCCTATTCTTACCTTGGCGGTGATCTTCCGGCCGTCGAACTTAATCATTGTTGCTGGTGGTTGTTCTGTCTTGGCTCCGGGTGTCCCACCTGCCCTCCGGCGCCTCTTCCGTTTCCCTGCGTTCTTCTGCAGCAGTGGATTGTCCGGATGTCGTCTCTACCGCATATCCAGCAGAATAGTCTGGCTGGGTTGGTGCACTGCCGGGCTAGGTGCCCCGGGTTTTTGCAGCGTAGGCAGAGGTTGCTAACGCTGAATGCTACTGCCGCTGCATTTTGCTGTCCTTGCTGTGTATTTGGTTGGTTCGTGTTGAATACTCTCGCCCTTGTTGGCTGGCTCTGCTGTAGCTGTGGTGCCGGGGCGTATGCTACCGCCTCGTATTCTTCTGCCAGCCTCATATAGTCTAGCAATGACCGTACTTCGCTTCGTTTCGCGTAGTATCTGAACCCTGGAATACTATTTCTGTACGTCCATTCCAGTTTCTGCTCCTCGCTCAGTGTGGTACATTGCATTATCTTTCTGAGCTCCCGCACGTAATCTTTGGCTGGCTCTTGCACATATTGTTGTCTCCTCCTGATTTGTTCCATAGCCCGCTCCTGATAGTCTGCTGGCACATAATACCTCTTGAGCTCCGTTTTAAGCGTCGGCCAGTCCGGCATTTCTACTGGGCTTGTACGCCACCAGTCTAAGGCCGCCCCTTTCAGTATGACTACTGCCGCTGCCGTTACGTGGTCGAGCCCTATATCGTATGCCTGTGCCATTTCCTCGATTCTAGTTAGGAATTCTAGGGCGTTTCCTGTTCCGTCGAACGATTCGTTCCACCCACGAATGGTGTTGATGGCCGCCGCTCGGTTTCCCGCTCTGTTTCTGTTTTCTTCTTTGCGGGGTTCTCCCTCCCTCGGCTCGTATTTAGGTTCGTTGTTTCCCGGTTCTTGTGCCGGTGGTTGTCTGACCTCGAGGTGTACCCCTGCTCCAGGGTTGGGTGAGATGCTTCGTGTGTGTTTCTGACTTAATTCTCGTAGTATCTTGCTTCTCTCTTCGTTGTGGTTTCCGTTCTTGATGAATTCGGAAAGTTGTCGTCGGAGATCTTCTACCAGTTGTTCTGGTTCCATTCCGAACTCCCTGACGTACCCATCTAATTGGGTTTTACTCAGGCTTGTCACCCATCCTCGGGTTAATTTATCCGTCGCGGACATGGTCACGTGGTCATGGTCATGTGGTCACACAAATTTATAGAGTTCCGGCCCCTTGAGTCCCCAAATATACCCAGTAAGATAATTTCCTGAAAGAGCAAAGGACAAGAAAAGATTGACTCCGTGGTACTCTCGGTGTGACCCTGTGTCACTGCGTGTGACTCTGTGTGGTACTGTGTGTCTCTGTGTGGAACTCTGCGTATGACTCCGTGTCTCTGTGTGGAACTCCGTGTCTCTCCGTGCGACTCTGTGTCTCTGTGTGTGACTCTGTGCCTCTCCGGGACCATGTCTCTCCGCGTGACTCTATGTCTCTCTGCGTGACTCTATGTCCCTCTGCGTGACTCTACGTCTCTCTGCGTGACTCTATGTCTCTCTGCGTGACTCTATGTCTCTCTGCGTGACTCTACGTCTCTCTGCGTGGCCCGATGTCGCTCCGTGCGACTCTGTGTCTCTGTGTGCGACTCGGCCTCTCTGGGTGTTACTCCGTGTATCTCTGTGTGCCCCTGTGTAACTCCGTGTGAGTGTGCGTCATGTTACTCAGGTGGGACATCCGCGTTCCTGGGGCGGTGTAGTCGCCCTGCCGATACCCTGGACTGGGTTTTCTCCGGGCATGGACTTCACGGTGGATGGTCGTGGAGGTGATTCGGGCGGTGAGTCCGGGGAACGGTGTGTCGCGGCGGCGATCGTCGGGACCTAAGCTCGCACCGTCAATCCTACCTTTTGATACCCTCGATTCCTTCCTTTCGCAAGATCTTGCTATCACGAGCTAGACCTTGGCCCCGTCCTACTCTATCGCACGAGTTTGGTTACAGGAACCTTGCTCCGCTACCCTGGTCCACCTCAAGGTCTGCTAGCAAGAGCTGACCTTGGCCCCGCGGCTGTGCTACTGTGCTTGAGCTCGGTTCCGAGAACCTCGCCCCGCTACCCTGTTCTCATCAAGACCTCGCTATCAAGAGCAAGACCTTGGCCCCTTTGGCTATGCTACAGTGCTTGAGCTCGGTTGCAAGAACCTCGCCCCGCTACCCTGTTCTCATCAAGACCTCGCTATCAAGAGCAAGACCTTGGCCCCTCGGCTATGCTACTGTGCTTGAGCTCTGTTGCAAGAACCTCGCCCCGCTACCCTGTTCTCATCAAGATCTCGCTAGCAAGAGCAAGACCTTGGCCCGGTTCTAGTACTACTGATTAATTACTTGTTCAAAAACTCACCCAGAAACTCGCTCGGCTGCTCGCCAAAAGTGAACTTGCCCTCCGCTGTGCGTCGCCTTATATAGGCCGCGATCAGCTGTGTTTCCCGTTCGATATTCGATTCCTATCGATAGGCACCTGGGTTGCCATATCGTTCAACATGGCCGATATCTATTCGCTGTTCAGGGCTGGTGTCCCTATCGGTTCTGGGGTTGCCAGATGTTGCCCTTATTGGTGTTGGCGTTGCCAGATGGCGGACTATCGCCTTTTTATTTATTAATTCATTCATACCAACTAATCGTAACAATTCATAATAATCATGATGCTAATATAATAATAATAATAATTCATACTAATAATAAAAATAATAACAATTCAACTTCTTCATGCTAAGTGGCTAGTAGATATAATAATCGTATAAACAATAGTAATAAGTATTAAGGGCTTACAGGGGTCTTTTGAGTAAAAAAATGCAACATTTTTGAGATTTTTTTCTTTGTTCAGTTATGACATACATTTTTCGTATAAAGTACATTTAAAAAAGTGGAGGTTGAACTTTAATTTCTGAAAATTTCAACTAAAAATATTTTAAATTCAGCCGATGGCAGCCATTTTACGAAGATGTTGTCGAGAAGAAGCGCCTTGCGGTGTCCCTCGTAACTCTATGTAGAATTATCTGAATGCAAAAATCCAAAGTGATTTCATTTTTGGACATTTTTGTCGTGGCCCCAACGATGCCCGAATATTTTTTTTCATTTTTAATTTTTTATAACGTTTTAAAGCAAAAATTTTGATTTTCAGCAGTAAAAGTCGGCCAAATTTTCGGAAAAATTTCAAATTGATCGGTTGCATATTCGCTGAGTTATGATGGACACCGACTTTAAAAACAACATTTCGAGAAAAACGTTGTTATTGCAGCTTGTTGCTCGGCTCTTTGGACGCGAGACAGAAACTTTAAAAAATCATATCTCCGTCAATTCTTCACCAAATTGCTTGGAATTTTAACAGAATACTCCTGAGACTTTGTACTATCGAATAAAAATATAAAAATGTTTGACCATTTTTGACCCCTGTAAGCCCTTAAATGCGTAGATATAATAATCTTATATAAAAAATAGTAATAAGTATTAAATGCGGCGCGCGGCGTCGCACCATTTAAATTTTGTTGCGCTAACGCCTGTATTCGATAAAGAAACTCTTCGGTCTGTAACCCGTCTTTCGATCCGTCAAACTTGATGTGCCAGCTTTGAATAATGTTAGGCACTTTATCCGGCTGGACTGTAGAATTCGACCTTTCGACGTGTTGAGCATTTAGCCGAATGTCATGATAGACCGTTTCAGCTGACTGAGCTTCCCTGGCTTGATCTCGCCTATCGTTCACCCTTCTACTCGGGGTTTGATTAGAACTACTAATCTGTAAGTTGGCTACCTGCTCTCCTATGAATTCAGAAAGTTCTTGCCTAAAAATTTGCTGCTGTGCTTGCATGGCTGTTTGTACTACTCTCTCTATATCCTCTAAGTTCTCAGCTCTGGAGTTATCTCTCACAGAGTCTGTGTCAATACTTCGCTCGGGGTGATTCGCAGGATTAATGCGACCTGACCTCAGCGTCATTCCTATTCCTGTTCGTTGTCCGCCGCCTCGGCGTTGACCTGTATTCCTGCCTCTTCTCCCGACTATTCTACCTTTGCTCGTATTGTCATTTGCATTGCTGCAAGCCGGTAACTCGTCGTTGGCAGTGTGAGCTTCTCCCGACCTTCGATCGGCAGCTGACAATTCTGCTAAAAGATTGTTGTTCGACAAAGATAATTGTTGCTCCGTACATTCCCGACTGCATATCGGACATCCTCTCGAATCTATCATATGATCTCTGATGCACTGATGGTGCAATGTATGACCGCAAGGAGTACTTGCTGTTAAATCGTTTCCGCCATTGGCTGCGTACAAATAACACAAGAAATAACCTCGCCATCTACTGCGGCTGCTAAATCGACGTTGCTTTGGCGTACTGACATACATATCAAAAAAGTATTTTATGTATATAGATTTAATCGTTCCGTGCTTAATAACGTCCGCTTGTCCGCAATGTGAATTTAACTTTCCCATGTTTCTCGACAGCTTTAATAAAATATTAATTCCAAAAACAAATTAATTAAAAGAAGATTGTTGAATGCTTGCTTCTTGAATTACTTCTTTCTGAACCGGTCAAAGATCGAATTATCTCCAATACTTTGCAACTCCTTTGAACAGACTTCCGTAGTCTAAAAGCAAGTGTATAGAATATTCATATAAATGAGATGCGAAAATTAACTATAGGTTCTGATCGATCATTCCGTAATGATTCGAAATGCACTCGTAATTCCGAGAAACCTGATTCAAAATCTCTCAAATCTACGAATAACTTCCACTCTCATTAGTTCCAATATTTCCTCGCTTACATGGTCACTTTCGATTGCGTGGTCGACCTAATCCGCGGATTTCCCGAATCAAGATCGCTATGCTATTCCGGCCACAAATCTCCGTGATCATTTAATAAACGTAAAATAACAGATACTAAACTTCAGCAGACACTAATAAAACTAATATATAACTATTGAAGCATAATCCGTGGAGCTAAGTCCCTCCTAGAATCCTGCACTTAGAAATCGGCCGATCTCTAGGCGGTTTCGGTGTCTAGGTGTCTTATAGTTGGTTTCCTCGGGCTCTACTTTCGGGCCATTTTTACTTTTATATAGTAACGGTTTCTAAGCATAGCCCCACGTTGGGCGCCATCTTTTCTATTATGTAGTAGACAGCTAGTCCCTTTACTTCGGTATAATAGAGACTAGGGGTGTCGGTTGTCCGATCGGACTCCCTGACCTGTGTTCACCAACCTAAGGGTAAGTTAGTGTATAAGGAGATTCGGTTTCGTGCACATTGCTCTGTGCTAAGCTCGTTGGATAGTCATGGGTTCTCTTCCTTATAAGCACACACCGCACTACGCGAAAAAGAGTTTTAAGTGCACTTTCTGTAAACTACTGGATCAAACAACATGGATGTAATCGGACTCAAAATCATACAGACGGACGGGTTTATTAAAGCTGGTCAAGATAAACATAAGTAGTAAGGGTGGGTTGGTGTTGTTCGCCCCCTTTTCTTTACCCTCCCAACCATGATAACGCGTAAGAATAAATTGACGGTTATCCCTTAATCAACTTTTGTTCAAAAATTCACATTTTTCATTTCAAATTAAATTCATATTGCGGCAGCATCGCGTTCCTGCACGAAATTAATTTAGATTCTATCTAAGCATATTCAAAAGGGTAAAATTTTCTATATCAGAATGTTCAAAGATTCAATCATATCGGCCAATCGGCTCTAGAGCGATATGAGGTATTTCGAGTGGAATTGTCTTACAATTTACATCTTTAGAACTATATCCCTAATTAAGATATTCTTTTTAATTAACTCCTATTCATACGCTTAGTATTTATGTTTAATTACGATATAGAATGTTGAGTTGCATGATATTTCATTCTTTTTTTTGGTTTCACATTATTTGTTCTTTGCTTTTATTATCCTATTTTATTTTATTTTTATCTATTTTGGCACACGCACAAAAATAATGTAATTTCAAGTCAGGTTCAGAAGTTAAAAGGAAAGAAGTTTCTCACTTACTCATAACAAATCCGGCGAAGCCGGTTCGGTGGGCCAATCGAAGACGCTGTGCTAGGAAACTTTATCAAAATTAATTGTTTTTAACTTCTGACAAAAGAATTAAATTTGGCCAACCATCTTTGGTTTGAATTCGATTTAAAGTTTACAACAAATGGGCACGCAGGCTCGGTGAATGCATGAGAATTCCAATATCATTACTATTTCAAATTTAATATCGAGTTTACAAGTGTCTCGACAAAGCAAAAATCAGAGAAAAACTACAGCACACGCCTAACCACTCGATCAGCAACGTCTCTGCAGATGGCGACGCCTCCTTATGGCATCCTCCTAATCAACTCCTCACATACGAAGGGATATGCGTCCTCGCATGCCAGACGGCAGGTCTGTCCTCTCTTGTCCAACGCCTACGCCAGGCTAGGTGCCGCACGTGGCACGTGCGATAAGCCTTCCGCAATTAGCACTTCAAATGTCTCCTTTTCCTATTTTTGCTTCCTCGATGCCGCTCGCTGGACGTGGCATCCACCAGGGATAGGGTCTACCTGTGCGGTGACTCACATCGCCTTGCCGATCGCTGCTCCAGATGTTGCCGAACCCACGCGGTTTTGTTGGCGCCGCGTATGGGATGGGTTGGCTGTGTAGGGCTAGCGAATCGGTTTGAGGTTATGTCGGAACCTTCATGTGGCACGCGGCTGTCGCGGCCAAAATGTCGCAGTCGCGATCAAAAACGACACGCGGCAGCGGCAGAAAATGCGGCCTTAGTTGCGCTGACACTAGCTTCTCTTCTTCTCGGTGTCTTGAGCGGCGCTCTGCTCGACGTCGGCAGCGCTGCCTCGGCAGGTTAGGGTCTCAGGTGGCGCTTTCTGCAGCGCACCGAGATAACTCCCAATCTTGTCCAGAAATTTAGACGAATTTGCTCCGCCGGTGGCCAACGCTCCCGAGCTGATCTGAGTTTGCAGCTCTGGCGCTGCTCTGCCGGCTTCGACGGATCTTCCGTCTCACTCTTCCCTAGAGGAATAAATTGGCTGTTCTAAAACACTTTTCACTTGCACTTGCACTAAAATATTCACCTCTTGTTGGGGTCAGAATCCCTCGAAAACTCCTCCTGTGCCTGTTGGCTTGTTTTGTTGGCCGTAATAACACTTGAAAAATATCGGCCACGCGGTGTGAAAATTTAATCTTCTTATTGTGACGATCAGCAGCAATTTGCATGCGAACGATTTGAGATCACAAAAGAAATGAGCGAGAACTCTGTCGCGAGAAGTTGGCTGTGCGCTGCGGCGTTGCCAAACTTTACCTAACGGCACACTTCCAGGCTCTCTTCTCCTTTTTCGTCTTCACACGCATTCGGTGCACACGAGAAAGAGTAAGCGCTATACAAGTAGGCTGTATGCGGGAACGGTGCGGAAATTCTCGTCGCTCGCGCTCTCTGCTATACCCTACGCTATCGCGGTGGTCATATGCGGATTCAAACCTAATTTGAATTTCCGCAATGTATTTAGTTAAATTATTTATTTTAAATATTTTCGTTTGCGACTGGCTACCACACCACAGTTAATATTGCAAGAGATATAACTCGCAGAAGGGTTAACTGAAGAGAAACAAAGGTCAGTCACAAACTGAATTTGACCTGTTAGGTTCTAATATCTTTCAAATGGTATACTCCCAAGGACTTGTTCGATTCGTTTGCTAATTCATAATATGTTGGGCTGACCTTCTTTGTTATAAAGGCTTTGATAAAAACTGGTGCTAGCTTACTACTGAACTTCTTTCCAGCATTACTCTGAACGAAACTGCGAGTGAATACAGTATCTCCGACCTTTAACTGTACTACTCGACTACGCAAGTTATATACTCTCGCGTTTGCGGCATGTGATTCAGAAATCTTATTCTTAGCTTGCTGTCTAGCGACCTGTAGCATATCAGCTGTTTTTATCGCTACGTTAGATTAGCATCACGAAGGTAACCTGCTATCTCTTCCAAGAGCTTCATATGAGATTCGAAATCGTCGGACAGAACTAAAAGATCGTCTAAATAAACGAATACTCTCGTGCGCAATTTCGCTGGAATAACCAAATCCATTAGACTACACAAAGTTTCGGCAGCATTACAAAGATCGAAAGGCATAACCTTGTATTGGTACAATGGCCTGTTTGGTATTGTAAATGCGGTATACTGTCTGGACTTCTTCTCGAGAGGTATTTGCCAGAACGCATGTTTCATGTCAAGACCTGTAATGAAGCGTGCGGGAGGAAAACGACTGAGTATCCCGTCTATGTGTGGTAAAGGATACGCGTCCTTGATAGTCAGTTTATTCACTTCCCTAGAATCTAGACATAAGCGAACTTTAGGTTCTTTCCTCACGAGAACACAGTTGCTACTCCACGGGCTTTTGGATTCATCTATCACGCCTAGCGCTAACATATTTTCCAATTCGGAAAACATGATTTTCTCTTTCGCCGGCGAGATTGGCCAGTGGCGCTGCTTAACTGGTTTTGCCTCTGCTACATCTATACAATGTTCCATTAAATGCGTTCGACCTAGACCGTTCTTTTCGTAAGATGGTAACTTAGCTATAACTGAGTCTAGTCTTGCTTTTTTCTGTGCTGACAGCGCGTGAACTGTTGGCTTCTCTATGAGTTCGTCTTCTCGATCTACATCTAACTCTGTCACGGAGGCTTTGGCATCCATCAACTTATCGAGTAAACCAAAATCACGCCAGAAATCTATCCCAAGATAAACATCTTGCTTAAGCTCTGGAATTATATAAAACTGTACTGGTTTCTTACAGTCACGATATGTGATTTCCAATTTGATTCTTCCGACTACTGCGCATTTTGATTTATTTGCTGTCCGAATTCCGCCTGTGCATTTCCGCATTTTGGGATGTTGGACCAGCTCTTCGGCTGCTAAACCTCCAATGCAACTTATGGACGAACCCGAGTCCAGTAAAGCTGTATATTGGTGATCGTTTATATTGATATCAGTATATTAGCGATTATCGGCATTCATGAAGATCGCGGAAATTAGTTTTTGGCGATTTCCCCGAACTTCCTTCCAGAATTTTCGCATACGCTTGGTTGAACGTCTGGTTTTATAAATGCTAGAGCACGAACTGACTTCTCCGAAGATTCGTTTTCTTGCTGCAGCGTACTTTTCTGCTCTAATATGATATGACTGGGGGTACTTGACATTGTTTTGTCTAGACTTATCAGGTTTATTAATTGATTCATTAGGACTTTCTTCTGCAATAGGCTCGCTTAGTGTATTCTTCTGAGAATGTACTGCCTGATGCGGCGTGTGGCAATTCTTGAACGACGCATCCATCGGATAGTTTTCCGAAGGATTACACTTTTGGCACTTAGGTTTGAACTTATTATTCTCTCCACACCCGTAGCAAAAGATTGTGCGAACATCGAGACACTCGTCAAAACGATGTCCAACTTTGTCGCAGTTCCAACACTTGAGTTGCTTGCGTTGCATTGCCGAAACTTCCGCTGGCTCGCTACCATCAAACTCTTCTTGTTCTATCTGAGACACGAAAGATCGTTGCTGAAAACTACTTTTCAATGGTTGAGTCCTCATTTGCCTACAGAATTGTTCGAGCGTACGAACTTCTGCCCTGAGATGAGCTAATGTGTCTATACGCAAATGCATAAGTTCATATCGCAGTGATGGCTTTGCATGTCGTATAAGAAGCCTCACTAACGATTCTTCTGAGATCGGATTGCTCAAGCGAGATACGAGCTTTTCCACTTCCTTGAACTTATCCCGAAAATCTCTACAAAATAGTATCCAGTTAAACTGTGGAAACGAACGATGAAATTTCCAGTACCATTCGCTCGCTTTGCCCACGAAAAATAAATGGAGGTGGTCACACAGAAGTTGATGATTCCCATTGTAACGACCCTCTCATGGGTTCCGCGGCTTAGCTCGCCGAGGTCGGGGTTCACACAAATTTATAGAGTTCCGGCCCCTTGAGTCCCCAAATATACCCAGTAAGAACGCGAGAAGTTTACTTGAATTCTGGTTTATTGATAAGATAATTTCCTGAAAGAGCAAAGGACAAGAAAAGATTGACTCCGTGGTACTCTCGGTGTGACCCTGTGTCAACTCGTGTGACTCTGTGTGGTACTGTGTGTCTCTGTGTGGAACTCTGCGTAGAACTCCGTGTCTCTGTGTGGAACTCCGTGTCTCTCCGTGCGACTCTGTGTCTCTGTGTGTGACTCTGTGCCTCTCCGTGCGACTCTGTGTCTTTCTGCGTGACTCTATGTCTCTCCGCGTGACTCTATGTCTCTCTGCGTGACTCTATGTCCCTCTGCGTGACTCTACGTCTCTCTGCGTGACTCTATGTCTCTCTGCGTGACTCTATGTCTCTCTGCGTGACTCTACGTCTCTCTGCGTGGCCCGATGTCGCTCCGTGCGACTCTGTGTCTCTGTGTGCGACTCGGCCTCTCTGGGTGTTACTCCGTGTATCTCTGTGTGCCCCTGTGTAACTCCGTGTGAGTGTGCGTCATGTTACTCAGGTGGGATATCCGCGTTCCTGGGGCGGTGTAGTCGCCCTGCCGATACCCTGGACTGGGTTTTCTCCGGGCATGGACTTCACGGTCGATGGTCGTGGAGGTGATTCGGGCGGTGAGTCCGGGGAACGGTGTGTCGCGGCGGCGATCGTCGGGACCTAAGCTCGCACCGTCAATCCTACCTTTTGATACCCTCGATTCCTTCCTTTCGCAAGATCTTGCTATCACGAGCTAGACCTTGGCCCCGTCCTACTCTATCGCATGAGTTTGGTTACAGGAACCTTGCTCCGCTACCCTGGTCCACCTCAAGGTCTGCTAGCAAGAGCTGACCTTGGCCCCGCGGCTGTGCTACTGTGCTTGAGCTCGGTTCCAAGAACCTCGCCCCGCTACCCTGTTCTCATCAAGACCTCGCTATCAAGAGCAAGACCTTGGCCCCTTTAGCTATGCTACAGTGCTTGAGCTCGGTTGCAAGAACCTCGCCCCGCTACCCTGTTCTCATCAAGACCTCGCTATCAAGAGCAAGACCTTGGCCCCTCGGCTATGCTACTGTGCTTGAGCTCGGTTGCAAGAACCTCGCCCCGCTACCCTGTTCTCATCAAGATCTCGCTAGCAAGAGCAAGACCTTGGCCCGGTTCTAGTACTACTGATTAATTACTTGTTCAAAAACTCACCCAGATGTTGTTCGCTCGGCTGCTCGCCAAAAGTGAACTTGCCCTCCGCTGTGCGTCGCCTTATATAGGCCGCGATCAGCTGTGTTTCCCGTTCGATATTCGATTCCTATCGATAGGCACCTGGGTTTCCATATCGTTCAACACGGTTTTGGGGTTGCCAGATGTTGCCCTTATTGGTGTTGGAGTTGCCAGATGGCGGACTTTTTATTTATTAATTCATTCATACCAACTAATCGTAACAATTCATAATAATCATGATGCTTATATAATAATAATAATAATTCATACTAATAATAAAAATAATAACAATTCAACTTCTTCATGCTAAGTGGCTAGTAAATATAATAATCGTATAAACAATAGTAATAAGTATTAAATGCGTAGATATAATAATCGTATATAAAAAATAGTAATAAGTATTAAATGCGGCGCGCGGCGTCGCATCTCCCCCTCCGTTACCAGATCAGGCCTTCGTGGTGATGGTGGAGACTTGGCCGGCTGCGTTTATTTTTACAAAATATGGGATTCCGTCTACTACCATCTTGAAATTTACCCGCTTCTTTGGCGGCCGTGTCTCCAGTTTCCGTGTTGTTTCGTTTTGTACTTTTTGGGGTATGTCTCCCATGTCCGATGATGTCGCCTTTGCTAGCTGGTCTTCCTTGTCCGTGTCAATCTCCAATATGTCCTCCTGCTCGCGCTCCCAGTCTAAGATCTTTTGTGGTGTTCTCCATGGTATTTGTTCGGTCTGGTCGTCCCATAAATTTTCTCGTTTTGTTTCCTGTTTTGAGTTGCTGGGTGAGCCTTCCTTTTTCGTTTTCAGTGGTCGTTCCGGGTTTGCATCTTGTGTTTCCTCCGTTGTTTTGTTTCGTCTCGGTTTCGGGTTCCATCGTCTAGGATCTGCTGGGGTCGTGTCACGTTTTGGTGTTGTTTTAGCCGTTATCCCTGTTCTCCCTTTGTTCGTGGTCTTCTCCTTTATTGGTGTCTTATCGTTGTCCTTTACCGATGCCGTGGTCGTTTCCTCTGTTGTTGTCTTCTCGTTGTCCCTTGTCGCTGCCGTGGTCGTCTCCTTTGTTGTTGTCTTCTCGTTGTCCTTTGCCGATGCCGTTTTCGTTTTCTTCGTTGATGTCTTGCTCGTGATTATTGTTGCCAGTACCGTTCTGTTCAATGTTGTCGGGGTGTGCGCTATCCTTTTCTTTATCCTGGGGCCTTGTCCTGCGTCGTCGTCTGGTTGCTGGGGTGCTTGTTGTGGCTTGGGGTCTCCCGTGGCTTGTCTTGGTGCCTGTCGTGCCACTGGGGCCGCCATTGGTCCTCTGCGTCTCTGCCGCATCGGTCCTGCCTCCACTGTTGCTGCTCTCCGTTTCTGGCCATTCAGCTCTGTTAGCCGTTTCCGAAAGGCCTCGCACGTCTTTTGGAACTTGAACTTGTCCATTCTCCGTTTTGTCCTGTGGGGTTGTAATCGTTTCGTCAGGATGTTGTGTGCTACTTTCTCCCTCTTATCCTACGTAATCCTTCATATGATTTACGTAAACCCTTTGCACCTTCCCTGACTCAACGTGCCTAACTCGTGCAATGACCGGAGATATCAACTCCACCACCCTGAACGGACCCTCGAACTTTGGTGCGAGCTTAGCCGAAAATTTCTCGCACGCCTTTGACAGATGGTGTTGTCGTACCCAGACTACATCGCCCTTCTTCGGTTTCCACTAGCGTTTCCGTAGGTTGTACGTTCGTGCTTGGTCCTGTGCTGCTCTTTCCATGCTTTGCCGTGCCAACTCACACGTCTCTTTGATCCTTGCTATCCTTTCCTCCGGGGTTTCTTCTTTTATGGCTGATCCCGGTGTTGACTCGTCGAATAGGTTTCCCGCCAGCCTTGGTTCCCTACCGTAGGTCAGGTATGCTGGACTGTACCCCGTAGACTCCGATCGGCTGCTATTGAATGCCAGAGTTAGCTCGGGTAGTACTTCATCCCATCGGTCATGACGTTCTCCGGCGAATTGTGCTATCATTGTTTTTATTGGCCTGTTCGCCCGTTCTGTTGGGTTTTCTTGCGGTGTGTATGGGGCCGTGAACTGTTGGTGTACCCCCCATTTTTCCATCTGCGCTTTGAACTTGTGGCTCGTGAATTGTACTCCGTTGTCCGAGATCAAGATCTTCGGGGCTCCGATTCGTGCCAGGATTTTTTCTCTGAATGATTTTAACACTGCCTCCGTCGTCCTTTTGCGCACTGCGGTTAGTTCCACCCATTTTGAGAACCTGTCAATGAATACCAGTAGCATGTTATTTCCATGGCTTGATCTCGGTAATGGTCCGACAAAGTCCACGCAGATCGTTTCTCCAGGTGCATTTGCTACTTTCGTTAGCATTTTCCTGCTGCTCGTCTTTGTACTACTTTGTACTGTTGGCAGACTGTGCACTTGCTTATGTATTGCTTGATTTCTCTGTGCATCCCTGGCCAATAGTATCGGTTCGCTAATCGATGTTTTGTTCGTCGGATTTCTAGGTGCCCCGCCGTGGTTGTTGCATGGTTCTCTTCCAGCACTCGTGCTCTTTGATCTCTGCTTACGCATAGTTTCCATGGTTGAGCGTCTTCGTCGGCCGCCCACGATGGTACATGTCGATATAACCTTCCTCCTTCGAAGCAGTAGTCTGGCAGACTGCTCGGGTCCTTCCGGATTTCCAGTATTTTCTCTCGGATCCATTTGTCTTTCTCGATGTCCGTACTCTGGGCTTCCTCGTGAGGTTGTCTTGATAGAGCGTCCGCCACTACATTCTTGCCTCTTCGGTATCGGATCTCGAAGGAATAGGGCTGCAGCGCTAATGCCCATCTTGCCACCCGCCCTGATGGGCTTTCGATGGAATTAAGCCATTTTAAGGCGAGGTGATAGCCCTCCAGGTACATCCTCATCTTGTGGATTCCCCAATGGATCGCGAGGCATTCTTTCTCGGTTGCGGAGTAGTTTCGTTCCTCTTTCCGAAGCGTTCGGCTTGCGTATGAGATTACGTGCTCTCCTTCCTCGTCTTCCTGCGTCAGTACGGCTCCTAGTCCGCAATCGCTTGCGTCAGTCTGGAGTATGAATGTCTTAGTGAAGTCCGGGCAAGTGAGTACTGGTGCTTCTGTTAGAGCCCTCTTTAGTTCTTGGACTGCGTTTTCCTGTTCGTCCGTAGAGTGGAACCTCGAGTTTTTTTTGATCAACTCGAATAGCGGTTTTGCGATCTGAGTGAACCCTGGGATGAATTTCCGGTACCATGATGCTACCCCGAGGAAACTGTGTACCTGTTTCATTGTTGTTGGTCTGGGCAAGTCTCTGTTGGCTGCTATTTTATCCGGGTCCGTGTGGATACCCTGTGCGCTTACCACGTGCCCTAAGTATTTTATCTTTCTCTCGAAAAAATGGAATTTTTCTGGGTTTATCCTCAGGTTCGCCTTTCGTAGTCGCGCCAACACTTCTTGTAGCTTCTCTAAGTGTTCCTGTTTCGTTCTACCGATGACCACTATGTCGTCGAGGTAAGCGAACGCGAAGGGTTCCATTTCGGCTCCTATCACGGAGTCCAATGCCCTTTGGAACGTTGCCGGTGCCGTATGTAGCCCAAATGGCATGACTTTCCACTAGAACAATCCTCGTCCGGTTACCGTAAATGCTGTATACTGCTTGCTCGTGTCTTCCATGGGTATTTGCCAGTAGCCGTTTTTCAAGTCCAGCGTGCTAATGTACTTCGCTTCCCGTAGCTGGTTGAGGATATGGTCCATTCGTGGGACTGGGTACGCGTCTCGTTCAGAGTGTGTGTTTAGCTGTCCGTAGTCTATACATAGCCTCCGGGTAATATCGCTGTTTTATGGGTCGGTCGTGTTTTATGTAAATTCTATGCTTTGCTATGTGACTCGTCCCTTTTATTTCTTCCATTAGTGCTAGTTCCCTGTTCAGAAATTCCTTGATTTCTGCGTCCTTGGGATCGTTTGCTGCCGCACTCTTTAGCTGTTTCCCTTGCTGCCTTGCTCTTGGTTTTATTTGGGTTACGAGGCCTCCGCACTGTATTGTCGTGTTGCATTGTGATATTAAGTCCATCCCTAGCAACAGGTTTCCGATAACGTCTTCCATCACTAGCAGTGCCATCTTTACCGTACTCTCTCCAAGCTCTATATCGAGTACGTGTTCTTCCGTGGCTACTGTGGATGTTCCATCCGCCAAATGTATCACCTCGTCCGTTGGTTGGACTTCGCCGTATTTCCGGAGCAGTTTGGCTAGCTTTTTGCTAATAAATGTTTTTGTTGCCCCTGTGTCCAGGACGCCGTTTACTTGCTCCTCTCCTATTCTTACCTTGGCGGTGATCTTCCGGCCGTCGAACTTAATCATTGTTGCTGGTGGTTGTTCTGTCTTGGCTCCGGGTGTCCCACCTGCCCTCCGGCGCCTCTTCCGTTTCCCTGCGTTCTTCTGCAGCAGTGGATTGTCCGGATGTCGTCTCTACCGCATATCCAGCAGAATAGTCTGGCTGGGTTGGTGCTCTGCCGGGCTAGGTGTCCCGGGTTTTTGCAGCGTAGGCAGAGGTTGCTAACGCTGAATGCTACTGCCGCTGCATTTTGCTGTCCTTGCTGTGTATTTGGTTGGTTCGTGTTGAATACTCTCGCCCTTGTTGGCTGGCTCTGCTGTAGCTGTGGTGCCGGGGCGTATGCTACCGCCTCGTATTCTTCTGCCAGCCTCATATAGTCTAGCAATGACCGTACTTCGCTTCGTTTCGCGTAGTATCTGAACCCTGGAATACTATTTCTGTACGTCCATTCCAGTTTCTGCTCCTCGCTCAGTGTGGTACATTGCATTATCTTTCTGAGCTCCCGCACGTAATCTTTGGCTGGCTCTTGCACATATTGTTGTCTCCTCCTGATTTGTTCCATAGCCCGCTCCTGATAGTCTGCTGGCACATAGTACCTCTTGAGCTCCGTTTTAAGCGTCGGCCAGTCCGGCATTTCTACTGGGCTTGTACGCCACCAGTCTAAGGCCGCCCCTTTCAGTATGACTTCTGCCGCTGCCGTTACGTGGTCGAGCCCTATATCGTATGCCTGTGCCATTTCCTCGATTCTAGTTAGGAATTCTAGGGCGTTTCCTGTTCCGTCGAACGATTCGTTCCACCCACGAATGGTGTTGATGGCCGCCGCTCGGTTTCCCGCTCTGTTTCTGTTTTCTTCTTTGCGGGGTTCTCCCTCCCTCGGCTCGTATTTAGGTTCGTTGTTTCCCTGTTCTTGTGCCGGTGGTTGTCTGACCTCGAGGTGTACCCCTGCTCCAGGGTTGGGTGAGATGCTTCGTGTGTGTTTCTGACTTAATTCTCGTAGTATCTTGCTTCTCTCTTCGTTGTGGTTTCCGTTCTTGATGAATTCGGAAAGTTGTCGTCGGAGATCTTCTACCAGTTGTTCTGGTTCCATTCCGAACTCCCTGACGTACCCATCTAATTGGGTTTTACTCAGGCTTGTCACCCATCCTCGGGTTAATTTATCCGTCGCGGACATGGTACATACATGGACATAGCTCTCCGAGGTCGGGGTTCACACAAATTTATAGAGTTCCGGCCCCTTGAGTCCCCAAATATACCCAGTAAGATAATTTCCTGAAAGAGCAAAGGACAAGAAAAGATTGACTCCGTGGTACTCTCGGTGTGACCCTGTGTCACTGCGTGTGACTCTGTGTGGTACTGTGTGTCTCTGTGTGGAACTCTGCGTATGACTCCGTGTCTCTGTGTGGAACTCCGTGTCTCTCCGTGCGACTCTGTGTCTCTGTGTGTGACTCTGTGCCTCTCCGTGCGACTCTGTGTCTTTCTGCGTGACTCTATGTCTCTCCGCGTGACTCTATGTCTTTTTGCGTGACTCTATGTCCCTCTGCGTGACTACGTCTCTCTGCGTGACTCTATGTCTCTCTGCGTGACTCTATGTCTCTCTGCGTGACTCTACGTCTCTCTGCGTGGCCCGATGTCGCTCCGTGCGACTCTGTGTCTCTGTGTGCGACTCGGCCTCTCTGGGTGTTACTCCGTGTATCTCTGTGTGCCCCTGTGTAACTCCGTGTGAGTGTGCGTCATGTTACTCAGGTGGGACATCCGCGTTCCTGGGGCGGTGTAGTCGCCCTGCCGATACCCTGGACTGGGTTTTCTCCGGGCATGGACTTCACGGTGGATGGTCGTAAAGGTGATTAGGGCGGTGAGTCCGGGGAACGGTGTGTCGCGGCGGCGATCGTCGGGACCTAATCCTACCTTTTGATACCCTCGATTCCTTCCTTTCGCAAGATCTTGCTATCACGAGCTAGACCTTGGCCCCGTCCTACTCTATCGCATGAGTTTGGTTACAGGAACCTTGCTCCGCTACCCTGGTCCACCTCAAGGTCTGCTAGCAAGAGCTGACCTTGGCCCCGCGGCTGTGCTACTGTGCTTGAGCTCGGTTCCAAGAACCTCGCCCCGCTACCCTGTTCTCATCAAGACCTCGCTATCAAGAGCAAGACCTTGGCCCCTTTGGCTATGCTACAGTGCTTGAGCTCGGTTGCAAGAACCTCGCCCCGCTACCCTGTTCTCATCAAGACCTCGCTATCAAGAGCAAGACCTTGGCCCCTCGGCTATGCTACTGTGCTTGAGCTCGGTTGCAAGAACCTCGCCCCGCTACCCTGTTCTCATCAAGATCTCGCTAGCAAGAGCAAGACCTTGGCCCGGTTCTAGTTCTACTGATTAATTACTTGTTCAAAAACTCACCCAGATGTTGTTCGCTCGGCTGCTCGCCAAAAGTGAACTTGCCCTCCGCTGTGCGTCGCCTTATATAGGCCGCGATCAGCTGTGTTTCCCGTTCGATATTCGATTCCTATCGATAGGCACCTGGGTTTCCATATCGGTCAACATGGCCGATATCTATTCGCTTTTCAGGGCTGGTGTCCCTATCGGTTCTGGGGTTGCCAGATGTTGCCCTTATTGGTGTTGGCGTTGCCAGATGGCGGACTATCGCCTTTTTATTTATTAATTCATTCATACCAACTAATCGTAACAATTCATAATAATCATGATGCTAATATAATAATAATAATAATTCATACTAATAATAAAAATAATAACAATTCAACTTCTTCATGCTAAGTGGCTAGTAGATATAATAATCGTATAAACAATAGTAATAAGTATTAAGGGCTTACAGGGGTCTTTTGAGTAAAAAAATGCAAAATTTTTGAGATTTTTTTCTTTGTTCAGTTATGA
This sequence comes from Drosophila aff. chauvacae BK-2020, assembly GCA_018903765.1. NCBI lineage: Eukaryota > Metazoa > Arthropoda > Insecta > Diptera > Drosophilidae > Drosophila > Drosophila aff. chauvacae BK-2020. Next base: position 972,087 of record JAEIGO010000164.1, on the reverse strand, counting down.
CATACATTTTTCGTATAAAGTACATTTAAAAAAGTGGAGGTTGAACTTTAATTTCTGAAAATTTCAACTAAAAATATTTTAAATTCAGCCGATGGCAGCCATTTTACGAAGACGTTGTCGAGAAGAAGCGCCTTGCGGTGTCCCTCGTAACTCTATGTAGAATTATCTGAATGCAAAAATCCAAAGTGATTTCATTTTTGGACATTTTTGTCGTGGCCCCAACGATGCCCGAATATTTTTTTTTCATTTCTAATTTTTTTATAACGTTTTAAAGCAAAAATTGGGATTTTCAGCAGTAAAAGTCGGCCAAATTTTCGGAAAAATTTCAAATTGATCGGTTGCATATTCGCTGAGTTATGATGGACACCGACTTTAAAAACAACATTTCGAGAAAAACGTTGTTATTGCAGCTTGTTGCTCGGCTCTTTGGACGCGAGACAGAAACTTTAAAAAATCATATCTCCGTCAATTCTTCACCAAATTGCTTGGAATTTTAACAGAATACTCCTGAGACTTTGTACTATCGAATAAAAATATAAAAATGTTTGACCATTTTTGACCCCTGTAAGCCCTTAAATGCGTAGATATAATAATCTTATATAAAAAATAGTAATAAGTATTAAATGCGGCGCGCGGCGTCGCACCATTTAAATTTTGTTGCGCTAACGCCTGTATTCGATAAAGAAACTCTTCGGTCTGTAAGCCGTCTTTCGATCCGTCAAACTTGATGTGCCAGCTTTGAATAATGTTAGGCACTTTATCCGGCTGGACTGTAGAATTCGACCTTTCGACGTGTTGAGCATTTAGCCGAATGTCATGATAGACCATTTCAGCTGACTGAGCTTCCCTGGCTTGATCTCGCCTATCGTTCACCCTTCTACTCGGGGTTTGATTAGAACTACTAATCTGTAAGTTGGCTACCTGCTCTCCTATGAATTCAGAAAGTTCTTGCCTAAAAATTTGCTGCTGTGCTTGCATGGCTGTTTGTACTACTCTCTCTATATCCTCTAAGTTCTCAGCTCTGGAGTTATCTCTCACAGAGTCTGTGTCAATACTTCGCTCGGGGTGATTCGCAGGATTAATGCGACCTGACCTCAGCGTCATTCCTATTCCTGTTCGTTGTCCGCCGCCTCGGCGTTGACCTGTATTCCTGCCTCTTCTCCCGACTATTCTACCTTTGCTCGTATTGTCATTTGCATTGCTGCAAGCCGGTAACTCGTCGTTGGCAGTGTGAGCTTCTCCCGACCTTCGATCGGCAGCTGACAATTCTGCTAAAAGATTGTTGTTCGACAAAGATAATTGTTGCTCCGTACATTCCCGACTGCATATCGGACATCCTCTCGAATCTATCATATGATCTCTGATGCACTGATTATTATTATTATTATTACAAAGGCCTTGTTGCACTGCGACCAGATTTTAGATCTTTTGTGCCGGCCTGTAGGATTAGGGAAGAGGCCCTATACCTAGGCTTTTAATGAAACAGAGCACTTTGGTAAGGTCTATTTGTTCCCAAATCCTGTAGGGGGGAATAAGTTCACCTCCTAGATGTTGAAGTCGACGTCTGATTAGCGATGGGCACTCACATAGAATATGTTCTGATGTTTCTTGCTCCATCTCGCAGAATCTGCAGGTGTCGATTTCTGAAAGTTTTAATTTCTTAAGGTGATACCTAAGGTTGCAGTGACCCGATAGGTAGCCCGTTAGAGTGCGAATTTCGCTCTTTGGTAGGTTGATGATGCGTTTTGATCGCGTCATCTGGGGGACGAGAAATTGTTTGGCTTGTCTCAGCCCTGCACTGTCGGTCCAGTGACGATTTATCTCTGTTTCCTCCCATTTCCTGAGCAGTTCTCTATTGTGTCCTTTCGATAGTCCACAGAACGGCTCAGGGCCGATGAAAGGTGTCATCGCCCCGCGTTTCCTATATGGCCTTCATGCCCTGGCACCCAGCCCACCGTTAGGGTGTTTTTGGAGGCAAGGGCGTTCAGCTGCTGGAAACAGTTCTCTACAAGTCCAGATGAGATCGTAAAGGAACTCAGCGCTATGAGCGCTGCCTGACTGTCAGAGAAGATGTAAATCCGTGCGCCTTGCATTTTCCTGCGAAGGCATTCACGAGCACAGATTTCTATGGCGTGTATCTCTGCTTGGAAAATGGTTGGGGACTTTCCCATGGCTATGGATTTTTTGAACCTTGGTCCAAAAATGCCAGCCCCGGTGTCACCGTTTTCCAGTTTCGACCCGTCAGTGTACCACGTTTGTGATCCACTGGGCAGAGACATTGATTTTGTTTTCCATTCATTCCTAGTGTACAAGACTACTGAGAAATTTCTGTGGAAAACGAGTTTTGGTTTCTGCTCGTCAGTTACGCGCAGAATGGGCTCATTTATTAGGGGCTCAAGGACCCTAAGATGCCCGGTAAGATCACCACTTTTTATATTGGTGATGTTTTGAAGGCGAAGTGCCCCCAGGCAGGCCTCCTTTTTCAATGTAATTGGTAAAGGGGGTATGCCAGTTATGACTCCTAGTGCTGCAGTGGGACATGTCCGGATGGCTCCGGTGATGCCTATGCAGACCAGTCGTTGTAATTTGGTAAGTGCAGCCGCAGCTGTCCTCTGGGTAGATTTCGTCCACCAAGCAAGAGATGCATAGGTTAAGATCGGTTTTACCACAGTGTTAAAAGACCAGTAGATCATTTTGGGACTTAGGCCCCATGTTCTACCGTAAAGCCTGTTGCAAGCAAAGTGTGCTCAGTGGCTTTGTTTATAGTCTTTTCCAGGTGTGCATTCCAGTTGAGTTTGGAGTCGAGTGTGACTCCTAGGTAGTTGGCCTCAACTGAAAAGTCGATGATGGACCCATTTAGGGATGGTCTTTTTAAGGAGAGAGACCTTTTCCTGGTAAATGGGACTAAAACTGTTTTTGATGGGTTTATGGACAGTCCTTTGTCCTGACACCATCCGTTGGCTATATTGAGGGCTTGCTGCATGCGGTCCGAAATGGTTTGCTCATGCCAGCCCACTATATAGATGACTAGATCATCAGCGTAGCCTTGAGTGGGGAACCCTAAGTTGTTGAGCTCATATAGTAGCTCGTCGATGACCAGAGTCCACAGGAGAGGAGAGAGTACTCCCCCTTGAGGGCATCCCCTTGTGGCTGTGATTGAGGTCATAGTTCCTCCAAGGTCTACAGTTATGATTCTGGATTTAAGCATTTCCAGAATCCACCTAGTGATAGGTGTAGAGACATTCTTTCGTACAAGAGAGGCACGTATAGCCTCATATGACGTGTTGTCGAAAGCTCCTGAGATGTCTAAGAAGGCACCTAGTGCTATCTGTTGAGCGCCAATGGCCTTTTCAATGGTTGTTGTAAGGCAGTGTATGGCGGTCTCAGTTGATTTACCAGCTTGATACGCATATTGGTATTTGTGTAGGGGTAGTTCCTTGAGATTCACCTCCCTTATATGCTGGTCAATTATCTTCTCCATCGTTTTAAGGAAGAAGGAGCTAAGGCTAATCGGTCTATATGATTTAGGCAATTGGGAATCTTTCTTCCCTGCCTTTGGGATAAACACGACTTTTACTTTAGCCCAGTTGCTTGGTATGTGTCCAAGCAGGAGACTGGCTCGAAATAGACGGACCAGGGGGAGTGCGATTAGGTGCAGACCCCGCTGCAACTGGCATGGATATATACCATCCGGTCCGGGTGATTTGTATGGGCTGAAACTTTGTAGTGCCCATTGTACGCTATTTTGATGAAACATCCTATAGGGCATGTTTCCAACACGTTCTGAGCGATGGGGGGGGGGGGTTCCCCTCTCTCAGCCCCATTGGAGTCTGCCACCATAGACACTTGCAGGTGTGGGCACTCTCCAGTCTCAGAGAGGTAGGTTGGTGCCTCTCTCTGTGAGATGGGTTGCTCCACAGCCACACACCCAGGAAAGTGGGTAGCCAGGAGTAGGCTACTCGTCTCCTTTGGGTTGTTTGTGTATGTTCCATCCGGCTTTTTCAGCGTGCAGATGCCGTTTGAGTGGTCTTTGGAGAGGGCTTTTTGCAGCCTAACAGCTTCCGGGAGAGATGAGATCTGCCCGCAGTGTTGACGCCAAGTAGCCCGTTTTGACTTTCTCAGCTCTTTATTATAGAGCGTTAAAGCAGATGTGTAGGAGTCCCATGAGGCCCTCCCACTCCTCGCCTTATTGAAGAGCCTGCGCGCAGCTTTTTTGAGATCGTCAAGGCTTTTGTTCCACCAGGGAACAGCCCTTCCGGTCTTGCGTACCTTTTGGTCGCAGCTGGCGTGATATGCTGATTCAACATTTGTATGAAGCACAGTGGCTTCACGCTCTAACTCGTCTATGGATATTATCGGACGGGTTGAGCAGTCTCTGGATTGCTCAAGTTCAAAACAGAAGAGATCCCAGTTGTTTTTCCTGGGATTTCTGGTGACTGGCTACATTGCAAGGCGCATCCTATGTCAAATCTAATGTGTTGGTGATCTGACATGGTGATCTCACTTGCAACGTGCCAGTTTGAGACAACGGACAACATATTTGTACTACAGAGAGTCAGGTCAAGAACCTCCTCTCTAATGGCATTAATAAATGTGGGTTCGCTGCCCTGGTTTAGTAATCCTATGTTATTACTAATAATATATTCAAGAAGGTACTCACCCCTCTTGTTGATGTCACTGCTCCCCCAGACCGTGTGATGTGCATTGGCATCACAGGCGATTATCCATCTGATCCGGTTTCTCTGGCAGTGCTCTATCAGGGCACAAGTAGCCGCCGTAGGCACCTCCTCCGAGTCGCCGGGTAGATAGGCGGAGGCCAACACTGCCTCCTGCTCGCCGTGGGCGGTGGGTATTTTAGCCCAAACCGCCACCAGGTCCTCAGTTATAAACTGTGAAAGGGGAACAAATGTTAGATTTTTGTTAATTAACAACGCCGATCTAGGGCGAGGTTGGTCATTTGCATACAGCAACTTACCGGATGGGGTGCTAAGCCCCCGGACACGTCCTGCATTTATCCAGGGCTCCTGGATGAACGCTATGTCCATTGTAGCGAACCTCTCGCAAAGTACGTCGGATGCGGCCTTTGCGTGGTGGAGGTTCGCTTGGAGACATCGGAGGTGTCTCCTGGTGTTAGGGGGAGTGGGGAGAGGGGGAGGGGACATTAGTCCGCCCTCTTGCGGCCCCTGGCCGCCATCTTCCGGCCGCGGTTTGTGCCTAGAAGGGCCTCCTCCTCTAGTGTGCGCCTCGTACCCTTGGGTACGCGCCCGGTGCCTCGAGTGGGGCGCCCGGTTCCGCGTGATGCGCCCATGGAGTGGAGGGCACAGGACTTTCCGCAGTGCTGCGGGCTCTCGTGCGGCTGCAGTGCCCTGTGGTGTCGATGCAGCCATATCAGGAGCACTGGCACTCGAGCAGGTGGGCTTCTCCGTTGGGGGAACGGGAGCCTCTGCCTGCCTCTTCGCCTGCGTGTCGGCCTTTGGCTTTAGAATAGCCGTGCCAAACGCGAAATTGAGCTTATGCCCAAGCGCTTTTAGCCGGTTGGCCGAGACCGGATCCAGCGCGATCGTCAGTACAGCTGTGCTTTGCCTCATTTCGCGATGGAAGACTCGCCAGTCTCCCACTCGCAGGCCGCTGTTCTGGCCTTCGATGAGGTTTAAGACCTCAGCTGTCTTGAGGTCCACACTTGGAAGTGGGAAGTAGCCGACGTAGACAGCGGCACGTGGAGCCTCTGCCTCAGGGACTACTTATATATGGGCGTCCTTCCACAGCCGGAGCTTGGGCACCTCGGTGCTCAGCCACTCAGCTGTCTCTGAATTCCCACAGGTCACAGCCATCCAGCCCGGTCTGAAGGTGCAGCCGGAGAACAGTGGCTTCACAGAGCCGTGCCTCAGTGCCATCACCCTCGACAGGATGGCAGCCTGGATGGTGTTCAGTTGCTCCGTGGTGAGCAGGCTGTTGGGATAGTCGGCAGGGAGTATCGCCATCTTCGACGAGCTGGCAACGTCCCTGTAGGAGGGCATGATACCGACTTGGGGTGATTGCTCCTGTATCTGCTGCCCAGCCGCAGCTGCTGCTGCGGATGTGGAGGCTACTGGAGCCTCCGTGACAGGCGGTGCAGTCGCAAGGCCACCCCTCGTCAAGGCACTGGGTGCCGCGGTTTTTATCATGGCCCTCTTGGTCGACACCTCTTCTGGGGTCGTGTTGGCCGATCTGATCCTCTTTTTGGTCGCGCCAATCTTGCTGGGCTCTACCCTTGGAGGGTCCATAGGCTTCTGAGCGAGCCTTTTGGCCTCCTCCATGGGAATGCCGTTTGCAAGGTGTCTGCGCAACCTTTTCCTAGCGGCGCCCGATAGGGCGATCCGCTTGGGCTTATTCACCTTGGGAGAGGCGAGAAGGGCTTCTTCCTCTTCTTTGGTGATTGTGTCGGTGCCAGAGCCTTGTGAACATACGTCCATGGCTACTTCGGGCTCCCGGTTTTGTTCGATATCGATCGATTTGGGGCTGCTAGAGCACCCTGTTTCTGGGTTTTTACTTAAAATGGTTTCCATAGATTGGTCCCACGAGTAGTGAGGAAGGGAGTATCCCCCGGGGCAGAGCCCCATACCCCGGATCGGGCGCTTGTACGACCGGAGGTGCCAGGTATCCGGAAGCCACCGTTAAAAGACACACTGACGTAGTGCCATTCATCACAGGGGCACGGTACGGTAACACCGGTGATTACGGGTTTTTTCGAGTTGTCCTCTCTAGATCCGCCATATTTAGTCTAGAGCAGGGGCACCTCGAGTAGGATGTGGTTCTTCACCACGTATGGTCGGTCTTTAGTAGTCGGCATGTGACTGCCAACCACCACTAGCTGAGTAGGATCGACGAGGCGACAAGCGCACACGCTTCACCAACCCAGCCTTAGCCCCCCTGATGCACTGATGGTGCAATGTATGACCGCAAGGAGTACTTGCTGTTAAATCGTTTACGCCATTGGCTGCGTACAAATAACACAAGAAATAACCTCGCCATCTACTGCGGCTGCTAAATCGACGTTGCTTTGGCGTACTGACATACATATCAAAAAAGTATTTTATGTATATAGATTTAATCGTTCCGTGCTTAATAACGTCCGCTTGTCCGCAATGTGAATTTAACTTTCCCATGTTTCTCGACAGCTTTAATAAAATATTAATTCCAAAAACAAATTAATTAAAAGAAGATTGTTGAATGCTTGCTTCTTGAATTACTTCTTTCTGAACCGGTCAAAGATCGAATTATCTCCAATACTTTGCAACTCCTTTGAACAGACTTCCGTAGTCTAAAAGCAAGTGTATAGAATATTCATATAAATGGGATGCGAAAATTAACTATAGGTTCTGATCGATCATTCCGTAATGATTCGAAATGCACTCGTAATTCCGAGTGTTCACGCCAGAAGGGCGCGAATTTCTGAGCGGCAGTGTGAGCGGCGCAAAAGCTTTCGCTGCAGCTCTGCTCTGGCTCTCCTCGCGCTCTCCCTCTCTTCCATCCGGCCTTTTCACCACTCCGCGGTCTAGCGGCTGTTCTATTGTTAGTTCTAAGTTAGTCTTAAAACTGTGCAAATAAAGTGAAGTCAAAATCGAAACTTCCCCCCGCTGCCTTCTTACTTCGGGCCCCCAACAGCGACAACAACAGCACGGCAGCACCCCTGCCCATCCACTCCAGCGACGACCACGAGCCCACTCCTCCAGCGGCCGTACGGACCTTTGGCTTTAATCCGCCCACTCCAGTACATGGTCCTTCGACTCCGGATCGCTCCAGATCCACCAGCGCCCCCAGCGGAAATTCCAAAGATAAGTACGGCTTTTCTAATTCTAGTCCGTCCGTGGTCGCCATATTCCTTTTCCAAAGGCGGTTTGTTTCTTTCCTTCCATCCGATTCCGAAAAGTGAAAAGTGAAAGTGATATATATATTAAGTGCATTCGCCCAGCCGCAGTGAAGTTCTTTCTATTTGTTTTTAAAGTGCAACAAGTGCTTTGCCAATATCGGCCCCCTACTTCGTTTTCCACTGCGATCCGCTGGTGTCAAAATACATATATATATCACATGCACCCATCCATATTCACAAAAAAAAAAACGTCCGTCACTAAACTGCTGTTTTTTAATAAAATATCTAAACACAAAGTTAAGTTCCAGAAAGTGCACGAAAATTAATAAATTTAAAAAAAAAAAAATTCTAAAAATTCATCCGCAGGAAATTAAATATATTTAATTTACATACATAATTTACATACATAATATACATACATAAAATATACATACATACAAAAATAAAATTTATACCCCACCAAAAATTATCGAGCCACTTAACCTATTTTGTGTCAAATATACAACTAATAAAAAATAAAATAAACCATCCCATTTTTTGAACCATTCGCTTGAGCAATAAATAAAACACACATTTTATTCCACATACAAAAAAAACACACAAACAAAATATTGAGTTTTTATTCCGCTCTTCTACATACATACATATTTGCCAGTTTTCTGCTATACATACAGCTTCATACATACATATTTGCAGCGGAGCGCCAAACTCCGGCTTGTCCGCCTTCATATATATATATTTGCCAGCTTTCCGCTATACCGCTTCATACCTACATATTTCCATACTTACATACATAGACTCGCCTAAGTTCGAGTTCTCTCGTCTCCTCTTTCTCCTCTTGTTCAGCCAGCAGGTGCAACTATTCGGCACACATACAGACTGCACTGGCAAGAGCGGCGACACAGTGCCGACGAGAAAATACCCTCCACTCGAAACAAAAAATATTTCCGAGAACAAAAATTTTAAAAGTTTACAAATAAATTCTAAACATTTCACAACTGTTTATAGCCAAATTCCTTGGCTATTTTATAGCTACTCCAGAGAGTTTTGGCGGGTTTTCCCACAAAATTTTTAAATATTTGTCGGGTTTCGGAAATACTAAACCGACAGTTGCAAATAATTATTTATAATAATATCGCTAAATTTCCCCATTTTTCTAGCTACTTTTTGGACATTTTTAGCGGGTTTTTCCCACTGAAATTTTAAACGAAATATTGTGGGGTTCCTAAACACTAAAGCGAAATTTTCAAATAATTATTAATTACCGCCAAATTTTTCCTTATTGTTCCTAGCTATTTTTTAGCTATTTTTCGCGTCAATTTTTGGCGGGTTTTTGTTTACTTTTAATTTTTTTTTCCGTTTCCACACCACCCAAACAACCTAAATAATTCCCAATAATTATTTAATAATTCCCTCCGAATTTATTAGCTATTCCAGCTAGGTTTTTGGCGTGTTTTATATTTATGTTTCGCATTTCTCTACTGGTCAGCGAGTTCCTAAATTCGATTTGAAAGATTTACGCGCGCGCGCCAATCGATAAATCGCAATCCCGATAAAAGGGAAGATTCCACACCAACGGCGGGCACACTAAGTCTCGCCAAGCACTATATAAAGCGAGCGGCGAGCTCTCATATCCGCACTTAGCGTTCGACCGCCGCAAGGGTTTTGTCGGTCCATACCATTCATTTTGGGATAGCTGGGTCTTGCCACTTCCTTTTGGCCAAATTTGGTTTCTTTTTCCTAGCTATTTGTAGGCATTAGTTTGTCAATTTGGTGGATTTTTTTTTTTTTCCCAACAGATATTAAAAAATATATATATTTTGTTGGGTTTCCTAAATACTAAACCGACAGTTTCAAATAAGTATTGATTAATTACCGCCAAATTTCCTTTATTAGCGTTTTTGTGAATCTATTTTTTGGCGGATTTTCATCAGAATTTGTTCTTTTTCATTTTGTCCGGTTCCTCACCACCCAAAGGAAAAAAACCTAAATAATTTTCAGTAATTATTTAATAATTCCCTCCGAATTTATTAGCATTTCCAGCTAGGTTTTTTGGACTTGTTGGTTCTGTATATGTTTCAAATTTCTCCATTTTCGGCGAGTTCCTAAATTCAATCCATCCAGAGCCGAAGTGTCTGTTTGGCCGTTTCCCTCTTCCACTTTTCTTGGCGGGCAGGCCTCCGTGCCGTCATTTTTCCGAGGGCATAGCTGAGTATGCCCATAGAGGGAGACAAGAAAGCGACATCCGCGCCCGGAAAATCGGCCAAACTCAATCCACACTCTCCGCTACCCGCTCGCGCTAAGCCAGCCCCCAAGTCCGCTAGTCCAAAGGGTAGACCTCCGACTTCCACTCCAAAAGGGAGAGATCTACCATCGACCAGTTCGAAGACTACTCCAAAAATATTAATTTCTCGTCCACTGACGAAAAATCCGAAAATCCCTCTACAGTCAAGACTGATTTTCCAAGGGTAACTCGCTCTATCAGCAAAAAGATGGAATCCGCAGAGTTGCCAACGCCCGCCGCCGCTGCATTGGACAAATTCATTGCCGTCAGCGATCGCGTCAGCATGTTCGAAGCCAAGATCAACACTCCTGATCAAGTTTCTCCTTCCCTACACACGTTAAATGTCCGACTACAACAAGTGCGAGCCTTATGGGATAAAGTGGAAAGAGAATATGAAACATGCTCTGACCTAATTGCCCGAGAAGGATCCCTCAGCACATTTCCCCTGCTGCAGTCCAAATATGACTACTGCTACTCCGTATATGAGTCATGCGCAGCAAAGATTGGCGAAAGCATCGAAAGGGCAACACCTCCAGTTGTTCAAACGCCCTCCCAGCCGCTAATTTCATCCGGGTGCCGCTTACCTCCTTGCGACACTGAAATCTTCGATGGCGACTACCTCCGATGGCCCACTTTCCGGGACCTATTCACGGCAGTTTATGTTAATAACCCTAGGCTGACATCGGTCGAGAAGCTCTTTCACCTTCTCACAAAAACAAGCGGCGAGGCAAAGGCCATCGTGTCCAAGTCCCTCTCACAAATGACGGGTTCGCTTCGGCGTGGGAAGCGCTTCACGACCGGTTCCAAAATAAACGACTTTTAGTCAACAGCCAACTCAAGCTCCTGTTCAACTTGAGTTCCATATCCCAAGAATCTGGTCATGCTCTCAAGGAGTTGCAGTCCACGATTCAAGGGTGTTTAACAGCGCTAGCCCATTCGCAGATATCCACTGACAACTGGGATTGTCTCCTAGTCTTCCTCTGCGCGAGCAAACTGCCAAGGGTGACCCTTTCCTTATGGGAACAGTCCCTTACGTCGAAATCCGAAATTCCGGCTTGGGAAGAGATGAATACCTTCCTGAGCGAAAGATATCGGACGTTGGAGGCTATCGACGACGTTAGGCCTAGCGGCTCTGGGCATGTGCCGCCAAGATCGGCAAATGTCCATGCACCTGTACGCAGGCCAATCTCTTACGAAGCTAGAGTGGCTCCTGCACCCAGAGGGTGTGACCTGTGTTTCAGGGAAAATCACCCCATTCGTGTATGTCCCCGTTTCCTGACAATGAGTGTCAATGATCGGTCAGATTTCGTCCGAAGAAAGCAACTATGCTTGAATTGTTTAGCACGAGGCCATCAGCAACGGGACTGCACTAGTGCCCACTCATGCTATACGTGCCGCGCACGGCATAACACACTGCTGCACCGCGACAATCCAGTTGCCGGCATTCCAAGACCCTCCAATCCGTCTAGTCCACGACCTGCGCCCACGGAAGAAAGCGCGGTAACCTCCGATGGTCAGTCCAATGTTCAAGTGTGCTTTGCTTCAGGATCCAGAGCTGTCCTGCTCGGCACGGCGGTCGTTAATATCTGCCATCGTGGCCGCAACTTCCAAGCACGTGCTCTGATTGATTCAGGTTCCGAAGCGACGTTTATCACTGAGCGGCTTTTCAATCAAATCAAGCCACCTTTCAAGCCAGTTCAGACCCAAGTTTCCGGGCTCAATTCCACTGTTGCCGCTCAACCCACCAAGCTCTGCCAGTTTGCGATTCGCGCTCCTTCCAGGCTCGGACTGCAGTTAGATACGACTGCCTATGTCCTTCCACAACTAGCCGGAAAGCTTCCCTCACACCCAATTCCGATGAGTCTTCTAAAGGAGCTTCCTGATCTCCCTTAGCGGATCCAAAGTTCTTCGAGAGGTCCGAAATTGATATCCTGATAGGAGCTGACATCTTACCGTCTGTGCTTCTGGACGGTTCCAAGAGCAACGTTTTAGGGTCTCTTCTGGCACAAGAGACTATTTTCGGATGGGTTCTCACTGGCCCAGTGTCCGCGCCAGCCGCTCCCACCGTTTCGGTGTTCTCCACGCGAATATCCGACGCATCCAAAGGTCCGCATCCACAGGACCAACTCTTTGACACGCGCAGTGCGACCGCCTTAAGAGGCCGGTTTCCCAAACGCACTCATTCCTACCGCTGTCGAGTTTGCAACGGAATCCACCCACTTCGGAAATGCCAACAGTTCCTTAGACTCAGTGTTGAGAAAAGGATCCACGTGGCTCTCGACAACAGCTACTGTACCAACTGTTTGGCGCACGAACACCCGGAGGAACCTGCCGCAGTGGTGACCGATGCAAGAAGTGCAACCAGCACCACCATACGCTCCTGCATAGGCACGAACATCCGTGCAAGAGCCCCATTCGCAGCATCGCGCACCTCCCTACTTCTAGGGCACGGCTTTCAGTTCAGACCCGATGTTCGAACCTCCATCCGATGTGCGGGCTCTCATTCCGGGCCACTGTCCCAGGAGCCGTTGGTTTCCACTACTAAATCGAGGCTCAACATCAGCAGTTTAGTGCACGGGGAAAGAACTCCACAAACGCAACAAATGGCAATTTCCGACCAAAACTCTCCAAGTCGACGACATAGTAGTCGTCAGGGACAATCTACCCTCTCCATGTCCACAAGGTTACTCTACCTGCGAAGGACAAATAGTACTCCCTTCCTAGGAATTAGGACTCTTCCCCCATTCAGGGGTCCAAGGTGTAGTCGACCCCTACTAAGCCCCGTTTGTTTTTTATCGACAGAACAAATTTCCGGAAATGGCTCCTCGTCCTCGTTACACCAATTCCTCGGAGGGCAGACGTTCTCGAGGTATTAAATCCTACCGCTGCCGAGTCTGCCCGGGAATCCATCCTCTTCGGAAGTGCAAGAGGTTCCACAAACTGAGCGCTGAAAGCGCCTTCGAGCAGCACTTATAAATAAGTACTGCTCGAACTGCCTCGCCCATCAGCACTCAGGAGAAGACTGCCGCAGCCAAGACGGATGCAAAGAGTGTGGAGGGAACCACCACATGCTACTCCACATGCACGAGGAACCCCGCTCTACTCCAAGAGTATCCGCACTGCCACCTCCGACCGAGCGCGCCAGCCGGCTGCACCCCGTCCGACGCGATGTCCACTTCCCGGTCGCCGTCGCCAGCCCCAGGCGCCGACGATCGCCCGCAGCCGAAGGTCTCCGTCCCGTCCCCGTCAGTGGCAACGAGACCGCAGCAGAAGGTTGTCCACATCCTGCCGACAGCCATTGTCGTGCTTGACACGGGCTCGAGGACCTTCGAGACCGGCGCCATGATCGACCCATGCATGCCGGTGAGCAGCATCGATCGGTCGTTGGCGTCTGCGTTCCGGCTGCCTACCACCCGGCTAGGAGACGACGAGGTTTGCTCGGTGACTCTCCGGTCCCGAACAAACTGCTTCCAGCTCGATATCGTCCTGAAGGTCGACCCCAGCCTGAGGATCCGGACACCAATTCGTGCGCTGAGCGACGCCGCAAGGGCCAAATTCAATGACATTCGTCTCGCGGACGACCGCTTCCACCGGCCGGCAACCATCTCCCTCGTGTTGGGGTCAGATGTCTATGCGAACCTGATCCAACCAGGGTTCCTAAAGCTCGATGATGGGTTGCCCGTCGCTCAAAGCACCGTGTTCGGGTGGACCGTTTCCGGAGCTTGTCGGGAATGAGGACACCGATCCTGCGGGCCATCCGGCCGATGAGGCCTTTGCCTACGCAAGGGGGGGGAGAATGTTCACGCCAGAAGGGCGCGAATTTCTGAGCGGCAGTGTGAGCGGCGCAAAAGCTTTCGCTGCAGCTCTGCTCTGGCTCTCCTCGCGCTCTCCCTCTCTTCCATCCGGCCTTTTCACCACTCCGCGGTCTAGCGGCTGTTCTATTGTTAGTTCTAAGTTAGTCTTAAAACTGTGCAAATAAAGTGAAGTCAAAATCGAAACTTCCCCCCGCTGCCTTCTTACTTCGGGCCCCCAACAGCGACAACAACAGCACGGCAGCACCCCTGCCCATCCACTCCAGCGACGACCACGAGCCCACTCCTCCAGCGGCCGTACGGACCTTTGGCTTTAATCCGCCCACTCCAGTACACCGAGAAACCTGATTCAAAATCTCTCAAATCTACGAATAACTTCCACTCTCATTAGTTCCAATATTTCCTCGCTTACATGGTCACTTTCGATTGCGTGGTCGACCTAATCCGCGGATTTCCCGAATCAAGATCGCTATGCTATTCCGGCCACAAATCTCCGTGATCATTTAATAAACGTAAAATAACAGATACTAAACTTCAGCAGACACTAATAAAACTAATATATAACTATTGAAGCATAATCCGTGGAGCTAAGTCCCTCCTAGAATCCTGCACTTAGAAATCGGCCGATCTCTAGGCGGTTTCGGTGTCTAGGTGTCTTATAGTTGGTTTCCTCGGGCTCTACTTTCGGGCCATTTTTACTTTTATATAGTAACGGTTTCTAAGCATAGCCCCACGTTGGGCGCCATCTTTTCTATTATGTAGTAGACAGCTAGTCCCTTTACTTCGGTATAATAGAGACTAGGGGTGTCGGTTGTCCGATCGGACTCCCTGACCTGTGTTCACCAACCTAAGGGTAAGTTAGTGTATAAGGAGATTCGGTTTCGTGCACATTGCTCTGTGCTAAGCTCGTTGGATAGTCATGGGTTCTCTTCCTTATAAGCACACACCGCACTACGCGAAAAAGAGTTTTAAGTGCACTTTCTGTAAACTACTGGTTCAAACAACAAGGATGTAATCGGACTCAAAATCATACAGACGGACGGGTTTATTAAAGCTGGTCAAGATAAACATAAGTAGTAAGGGTGGGTTGGTGTTGTTCGCCCCCTTTTCTTTACCCTCCCAACCATGATAACGCGTAAGAATAAATTGACGGTTATCCCTTAATCAACTTTTGTTCAAAAATTCACATTTTTCATTTCAAATTAAATTCATATTGCGGCAGCATCGCGTTCCTGCACGAAATTAATTTAGATTCTATCTAAGCATATTCAAAAGGGTAAAATTTTCTATATCAGAATGTTCAAAGATTCAATCATATCGGCCAATCGGCTCTAGAGCGATATGAGGTATTTCGAGTGGAATTGTCTTACAATTTACATCTTTAGAACTATATCCCTAATTAAGATATTCTTTTTAATTAACTCCTATTCATACGCTTAGTATTTATGTTTAATTACGATATAGAATGTTGAGTTGCATGATATTTCATTCTTTTTTTGGTTTCACATTATTTGTTCTTTGCTTTTATTATCCTATTTTATTTTATTTTTATCTATTTTGGCACACGCACAAAAATAATGTAATTTCAAGTCAGGTTCAGAAGTTAAAAGGAAAGAAGTTTCTCACTTACTCATAACAAATCCGGCGAAGCCGGTTCGGTGGGCCAATCGAAGACGCTGTGCTAGGAAACTTTATCAAAATTAATTGTTTTTAACTTCTGACAAAAGAATTAAATTTGGCCAACCATCTTTGGTTTGAATTCGATTTAAAGTTTACAACAAATGGGCACGCAGGCTCGGTGAATGCATGAGAATTCCAATATCATTACTATTTCAAATTTAATATCGAGTTTACAAGTGTCTCGACAAAGCAAAAATCAGAGAAAAACTACAGCACACGCCTAACCACTCGATCAGCAACGTCTCTGCAGATGGCGACGCCTCCTTATGGCATCCTCCTAATCAACTCCTCACATACGAAGGGATATGCGTCCTCGCATGCCAGACGGCAGGTCTGTCCTCTCTTGTCCAACGCCTACGCCACGCTAGGTGCCGCACGTGGCACGTGCGATAAGCCTTCCGCAATTAGCACTTCAAATGTCTCCTTTTCCTATTTTTGCTTCCTCGATGCCGCTCGCTGGACGTGGCATCCACCAGGGATAGGGTCTACCTGTGCGGTGACTCACATCGCCTTGCCGATCGCTGCTCCAGATGTTGCCGAACCCACGCGGTTTTGTTGGCGCCGCGTATGGGATGGGTTGGCTGTGTAGGGCTAGCGAATCGGTTTGAGGTTATGTCGGAACCTCCATGTGGCACGCGGCTGTCGTGGCCAAAATGTCGCAGTCGCGATCAAAAACGACACGCGTCAGCGGCAGAAAATGCGGCCTTAGTTGCGCTGACACTAGCTTCTCTTCTTCTCGGCGTCTTGAGCGGCGCTCTGCTCGACGTCGGCAGCGCTGCCTCGGCAGGTTAGGGTCTCAGGTGGCGCTTTCTGCAGCGCACCGAGATAACTCCCAATCTTGTCCAGAAATTTCGACGAATTTGCTTCGCCGGTGGCCAACGCTCCCGAGCTGATCTGAGTTTGCAGCTCTGGCGCTGCTCTGCCGGCTTCGACGGATCTTCCGTCTCACTCTTCCCTAGAGGAATAAATTGGCTGTTCTAAAACACTTTTCACTTGCACTTGCACTAAAATATTCACCTCTTGTTGGGGTCAGAATCCCTCGAAAACTCCTCCTGTGCCTGTTGGCTTGTTTTGTTGGCCGTAATAACACTTGAAAAATATCGGCCACGCGGTGTGAAAATTTAATGTTCTTATTGTGACGATCAGCAGCAATTTGCATGCGAACGATTTGAGATCACAAAAGAAATGAGCGAGAACTCTGTCGCGAGAAGTTGGCTGTGCGCTGCGGCGTTGCCAAACTTTACCTAACGGCACACTTCCAGGCTCACTTCTCCTTTTTCGTCTTCACACGCATTCGGTGCACACGAGAAAGAGTAAGCGCTATACAAGTAGGCTGTATGCGGGAACGGTGCGGAAATTCTCGTCGCTCGCGCTCTCTGCTATACCCTACGCTATCGCGGTGGTCATATGCGGATTCAAACCTAATTTGAATTTCCGCAATGTATTTAGTTAAATTATTTATTTTAAATATTTTCGTTTGCGACTGGCTACCACACCACAGTTAATATTGCAAGAGATATAACTCGCAGAAGGGTTAACTGAAGAGAAACAAAGGTCAGTCACAAACTGAATTTGACCTGTTAGGTTCTAATATCTTTCAAATGGTATACTCCCAAGGACTTGTTCGATTCGTTTGCTAATTCATAATATGTTGGGCTGACCTTCTTTGTTATAAAGGCTTTGATAAAAACTGGTGCTAGCTTACTACTGAACTTCTTTCCAGCATTACTCTGAACGAAACTGCGAGTGAATACAGTATCTCCGACCTTTAACTGTACTACTCGACTACGCAAGTTATATACTCTCGCGTTTGCGGCATGTGATTCAGAAATCTTATTCTTAGCTTGCTGTCTAGCGACCTGTAGCATATCAGCTGTTTTTATCGCTACGTTAGATTAGCATCACGAAGGTAACCTGCTATCTCTTCCAAGAGCTTCATATGAGATTCGAAATCGTCGGACAGAACTAAAAGATCGTCTAAATAAACGAATACTCTCGTGCGCAATTTCGCTGGAATAACCAAATCCATTAGACTACACAAAGTTTCGGCAGCATTACAAAGATCGAAAGGCATAACCTTGTATTGGTACAATGGCCTGTTTGGTATTGTAAATGCGGTATACTGTCTGGACTTCTTCTCGAGAGGTATTTGCCAGAATGCATGTTTCATGTCAAGACCTGTAATGAAGCGTGCGGGAGGAAAACGACTGAGTATCCCGTCTATGTGTGGTAAAGGATACGCGTCCTTGATAGTCAGTTTATTCACTTCCCTAGAATCTAGACATAAGCGAACTTTAGGTTCTTTCCTCACGAGAACACAGTTGCTACTCCACGGGCTTTGGATTCATCTATCACGCCTAGCGCTAACATATTTTCCAATTCGGAAAACATGATTTTCTCTTTCGCCTGCGAGATTGGCCAGTGGCGCTGCTTAACTGGTTTTGCCTCTGCTACATCTATACAATGTTCCATTAAATGCGTTCGACCTAGACCGTTCTTTTCGTACGATGGTAACTTAGCTATAACTGAGTCTAGTCTTGCTTTTTTCTGTGCTGACAGCGCGTGAACTGTTGGCTTCTCTATGAGTTCGTCTTCTCGATCTACATCTAACTCTGTCACGGAGGCTTTGGCATCCATCAACTTATCGAGTAAACCAAAATCACGCCAGAAATCTATCCCAAGATAAACATCTTGCTTAAGCTCTGGAATTATATAAAACTGTACTGGTTTCTTACAGTCACGATATGTGATTTCCAATTTGATTCTTCCGACTACTGCGCATTTTGATTTATTTGCTGTCCGAATTCCGCCTGTGCATTTCCGCATTTTGGGATGTTGGACCAGCTCTTCGGCTGCTAAACCTCCAATGCAACTTATGGACGAACCCGAGTCCAGTAAAGCTGTATATTGGTGATCGTTTATATTGATATCAGTATATTAGCGATTATCGGCATTCATGAAGATCGCGGAAATTAGTTTTTGGCGATTTCCCCGAACTTCCTTCCAGAATTTTCGCATACGCTTGGTTGAACGTCTGGTTTTATAAATGCTAGAGCACGAACTGACTTCTCCGAAGATTCGTTTTCTTGCTGCAGCGTACTTTTCTGCTCTAATATGATATGACGGGGGGTACTTGACATTGTTTTGTCTAGACTTATCAGGTTTATTAATTGATTCATTAGGACTTTCTTCTGCAATAGGCTCGCTTAGTGTATTCTTCTGAGAATGTACTGCCTCTGATGCGGCGTGTGGCAATTCTTGAACGACGCATCCATCGGATAGTTTTCCGAAGGATTACACTTTTGGCACTTAGGTTTGAACTTATTATTCGCTCCACACCCGTAGCAAAAGATTGTGCGAACATCGAGACACTCGTCAAAACGATGTCCAACTTTGTCGCAGTTCCAACACTTGAGTTGCTTGCGTTGCATTGCCGAAACTTCCGCTGGCTCGCTACCATCAAACTCTTCTTGTTCTATCTGAGACACGAAAGATCGTTGCTGAAAACTACTTTTCAATGGTTGAGTCCTCATTTGCCTACAGAATTGTTCGAGCGTACGCACTTCTGCCCTGAGATGAGCTAATGTGTCTATACGCAAATGCATAAGTTCATATCGCAGTGATGGCTTTGCATGTCGTATAAGAAGCCTCACTAACGATTCTTCTGAGATCGGATTGCTCAAGCGAGATACGAGCTTTTCCACTTCCTTGAACTTATCCCGAAAATCTCTACAAAATAGTATCCAGTTAAACTGTGGAAACGAACGATTAAATTTCCAGTACCATTCGCTCGCTTTGCCCACGAAAAATAAATGGAGGTGGTCACACAGAAGTTGATGATTCCCATTGTAACGACCCTCTCATGGGTTCCGCGGCTTAGCTCGCCGAGGTCGGGGTTCACACAAATTTATAGAGTTCCGGCCCCTTGAGTCCCCAAATATACCCAGTAAGAACGCGAGAAGTTTACTTGAATTCTGGTTTATTGATAAGATAATTTCCTGAAAGAGCAAAGGACAAGAAAAGATTTACTCCGTGGTACTCTCGGTGTGACCCTGTGTCAACTCGTGTGACTCTGTGTGGTACTGTGTGTCTCTGTGTGGAACTCTGCGTATAACTCCGTGTCTCTGTGTGGAACTCCGTGTCTCTCCGTGCGACTCTGTGTCTCTGTGTGTGACTCTGTGCCTCTCCGTGCGACTCTGTGTCTTTCTGCGTGACTCAATGTCTCTCCGCGTGACTATGTCTCTCTGAGTGACTCTATGTCCCTCTGCGTGACTACGTCTCTCTGCGTGACTCTATGTCTCTCTGCGTGACTCTATGTCTCTCTGCGTGACTCTACGTCTCTCTGCGTGGCCCGATGTCGCTCCGTGCGACTCTGTGTCTCTGTGTGCGACTCGGCCTCTCTGGGTGTTACTCCGTGTATCTCTGTGTGCCCCTGTGTAACTCCGTGTGAGTGTGCGTCATGTTACTCAAGTGGGATATCCGCGTTCCTGGGGCGGTGTAGTCGCCCTGCCGATACCCTGGACTGGGTTTTCTCCGGGCATGGACTTCACGGTCGATGGTCGTGGAGGTGATTCGGGCGGTGAGTCCAGGGAACGGTGTGTCGCGGCGGCGATCGTCGGGACCTAAACTCGCACCGTCAATCCTACCTTTTGATACCCTCGATTCCTACCTTTCGCAAGATCTTGCTATCACGAGCTAGACCTTGGCCCCGTCCTACTCTATCGCATGAGTTTGGTTACAGGAACCTTGCTCCGCTACCCTGGTCCACCTCAAGGTCTGCTAGCAAGAGCTGACCTTGGCCCCGCGGCTGTGCTACTGTGCTTGAGCTCGGTTCCAAGAACCTCGCCCCGCTACCCTGTTCTCATCAAGACCTCGCTATCAAGAGCAAGACCTTGGCCCCTTTAGCTATGCTACAGTGCTTGAGCTCGGTTGCAAGAACCTCGCCCCGCTACCCTGTTCTCATCAAGACCTCGCTATCAAGAGCAAGACCTTGGCCCCTCGGCTATGCTACTGTGCTTGAGCTCGGTTGCAAGAACCTCGCCCCGCTACCCTGTTCTCATCAAGATCTCGCTAGCAAGAGCAAGACCTTGGCCCGGTTCTAGTACTACTGATTAATTACTTGTTCAAAAACTCACCCAGATGTTGTTCGCTCGGCTGCGCGCCAAAAGTGAACTTGCCCTCCGCTGTGCGTCGCCTTATATAGGCCGCGATCAGCTGTGTTTCCCGTTCGATATTCGATTCCTATCGATAGGCACCTGGGTTTCCATATCGTTCAATATGGCCGATATCTATTCGCTGTTCAGGGCTGGTGTCCCTATCGGTTCTGGGGTTGCCAGATGTTGCCCTTATTGGTGTTGGCGTTGCCAGATGGCGGACTATCGCCTTTTTATTTATTAATTCATTCATACCAACTAATCGTAACAATTCATAATAATCATGATGCTAATATAATAATAATAATAATTCATACTAATAATACAAATAATAACAATTCAACTTCTTCATGCTAAGTGGCTAGTAGATATAATAATCGTATAAACAATAGTAATAAGTATTAAATGCGTAGATATAATAATCGTATATAAAAAATAGTAATAAGTATTAAATGCGGCGCGCGGCGTCGCATCTCCCCCTCCGTTACCAGATCAGGCCTTCGTGGTGATGGTGGAGACTTGGCCGGCTGCGTTTATTTTTACAAAATATCGGATTCCGTCTACTACCATCTTGAAATTTACCCGCTTCTTTGGCGGCCGTGTCTCCAGTTTCCGTGTTGTTTCGTTTTGTACTTTTTGTGGTATGTCTCGCATGTCCGATGATGTCGCCGTTGCTAGCTGGTCTTCCTTGTCCGTGTCAATCTCCAATATGTCCTCCTGCTCGCGCTCCCAGTCTAAGATCTTTTGTGGTGTTCTCCATGGTATTTGTTCGGTCTGGTCGTCCCATAAATTTTCTCGTTTAGTTTCCTGTTTTGAGTTGCTGGGTGAGCCTTCCTTTTTCGTTTTCAGTGGTTGTTCCGTGTTTGCATCTTGTGTTTCCTCCGTTGTTTTGTTTCGTCTCGGTTTCGGGTTCCATCGTCTAGGATCTGCTGGGGTCGTGTCACGTTTTGGTGTTGTTTTAGCCGTTATCCCTGTTTTCCCTTTGTTCGTGGTCTTCTCCTTTATTGGTGTCTTCTCGTTGTCCTTTACCGATGCCGTGGTCGTTTCCTCTGTTGTTGTCTTCTCGTTGTCCCTTGTCGCTGCCGTGGTCGTCTCCTTTGTTGTTGTCTTCTCGTTGTCCTTTGCCGATGCCGTGGTCGTTTTCTTCGTTGATTATTCGTGATTATTGTTGCCAGTACCGTTCTGTTCAATGTTGTCGGGGTGTGCGCTATCCTTTTCTTTATCCTGGGGCCTTGTCCTGCGTCGTCGTCTGGTTGCTGGGGTGCTTGTTGTGGCTTGGGGTCTCCCGTGGCTTGTCTTGGTGCCTGTCGTGCCACTGGTGCCGCCATTGGTCCTCTGCGTCTCTGCCGCATCGGTCCTGCCTCCACTGTTGCTGCTCTCCGTTTCTGGTCATTCAGCTCTGTTAGCCGTTTCCGAAAGGCCTCGCACGTCTTTTGGAACTTGAACTTGTCCATTCTCCGTTTTGTCCTGTGGGGTTGTAATCGTTTCGTCAGGATGTTGTGTGCTACTTTCTCCCTCTTCTCCTACGTAATCCTTCATATGATTTACGTAAACCTTTTGCACCTTCCCTGACTCAACGTGCCTAACTCGTGCAATGACCGGAGATATCAACTCCACCACCCTGAACGGACCCTCGAACTTTGGTGCGAGCTTAGCCGAAAATTTCTCGCACGCCTTTGACAGATGGTGTTGTCGTACCCAGACTACATCGCCCTTCTTCGGTTTCCAGTCGCGTTTCCGTAGGTTGTACGTTCGTGCTTGGTCCTGTGCCGCTCTTTCCATGCTTTGCCGTGCCAACTCACACGTCTCTTTGATCCTTGCTATCCTTTCCTCCGGGGTTTCTTCTTTTATGGCTGATCCCGGTGTTGACTCGTCGAATAGGTTTCCCGCCAGCCTTGGTTCCCTACCGTAGGTCAGGTATGCTGGACTGTACCCCGTCGACTCCGATCGGCTGCTATTGAATGCCAGAGTTAGATCGGGTAGTACTTCATCCCATCGGTCATGACGTTCTCCGGCGAATTGTGCTATCATTGTTTTTATTGTCCTGTTCGCCCGTTCTGTTGGGTTTTCTTGCGGTGTGTATGGGGCCGTGAACTGTTGGTGTACCCCCCATTTTTCCATCTGCGCTTTGAACTTGTGGCTCGTGAATTGTACTCCGTTGTCCGAGATCAAGATCTTCGGGGCTCCGATTCGTGCCAGGATTTTTTCTCTGAATGATTTTAACACTGCCTCCGTCGTCCCTTTGCGCACTGCGGTTAGTTCCACCCATTTTGAGAACCTGTCAATGAATACCAGTAGCATGTTATTTCCATGGCTTGATCTCGGTAATGGTCCGACAAAGTCCACGCAGATCGTTTCTCCAGGTGCATTTGCTACTTTCGTTAGCATTTTTCCTGCTGCTCGTCTTTGTACTACTTTGTACTGTTGGCAGACTGTGCACTTGCTTATGTATTGCTTGATTTCTCTGTGCATCCCTGGCCAATAGTATCGGTTCGCTAATCGATGTTTTGTTCGTCGGATTTCTAGGTGCCCCGCCGTGGTTGTTGCATGGTTCTCTTCCAGCACTCGTGCTCTTTGATCTCTGCTTACGCATAGTTTCCATGGTTGAGCGTCTTCGTCGGCCGCCCACGATGGTACATGTCGATATAACCTTCCTCCTTCGAAGCAGTAGTCTGGCAGACTGCTCGGGTCCTTCCGGATTTCCAGTATTTTCTCTCGGATCCATTTGTCTTTCTCGATGTCCGTACTCTGGGCTTCCTCGTGAGGTTGTCTTGATAGAGCGTCCGCCAATACATTCAGCTTGCCTCTTCGGTATCGGATCTCGAAGGAATAGGGAATAATGCCCGTCTTGCCACCCGCCCTGATGGGCTTTCGATGGAATTAAGCCATTTTAAGGCGAGGTGGTCTGTGATGACTTCGAAGTGATAGCCCTCCAGGTACATTCTCATCTTGTGGATTCCCCAATGGATCGCGAGGCATTCTTTCTCGGTTGCGGAGTAGTTTCGTTCCTCTTTCCGAAGCGTTCGGCTTGCGTATGAGATTACGTGCTCTCCTTCCTCGTCTTCCTGCGTCAGTACGGCTCCTAGTCCGCAATCGCTTGCGTGAGTCTGGAGTATGAATGTCTTAGTGAAGTCCGGGCAAGTGAGTACTGGTGCTTCTGTTAGAGCCCTCTTTAGTTCTTGGACTGCGTTTTCCTGTTCGTCCGTCCAGTGGAACCTCGAGTTTTTTTTGATCAACTCGAATAGCGGTTTTGCGATCTGAGTGAACCCTGGGATGAATTTCCGGTACCTGATGCTACACCGAGGAAACTGTGTACCTGTTTCATTGTTGTTGGTCTGGGCAAGTCTCTGATGGCTGCTATTTTATCCGGGTCCGTGTGGATACCCTGTGCGCTTACCACGTGCCCTAAGTATTTTATCTTGCTCTCGAAAAAATGGCATTTTTCTGGGTTTATCCTCAGGTTCGCCTTTGGTAGTCGCGCCAGCACTTCTTGTAGCTTCTCTTAGTGTTCCTGTTTCGTTCTACCGATGACCACTATGTCGTCGAGGTAAGCGAACGCGAAGGGTTCCATTTCGGCTCCTATCACGGAGTCCAATGCCCTTTGGAACATGACTTTCCACTGGAACAATCCTCGTCCGGGTACCGTAAATGCTGTATACTGCTTGCTCGTGTCTTCCATGGGTATTTGCCAGTAGCCGTTTTTCAAGTCCAGCGTGCTAATGTACTTCGCTTCCCGTAGCTGGTTGAGGATATGGTCCATTCGTGGGACTGGGTACGCGTCTCGTTCAGAGTGTGTGTTTAGCTGTCTGTTGTCTATACATAGCCTCCACTGGTTGTTCTTCTTTCGTACGAGCACAATCGGTGAGCTGTACGCAGAGTGTGATGGTTCTATCAGGTCTTGTTCAATCAGTTGGTCGACTTGTTCGTGCATTATTCTTTGCATTGCTGGGTTTTCCGGGTAATACCGCTGTTTTATGGGTCGGTCGTGTTTCATGTAAATTCTATGCTTTGCTATGTGACTCGTCCCTTTTATTTCTTCCATTAGTGCTAGTTCCCTGTTCAGAAATTCCTTGATTTCTGCGTCCTTGGGATCGTTTGCTGCCGCACTCTTTAGCTGTTTCCCTTGCTGCCTTGCTCTTGGTTTTATTTGG
Source organism: Drosophila aff. chauvacae BK-2020 (assembly GCA_018903765.1). Classification (NCBI taxonomy): domain Eukaryota; kingdom Metazoa; phylum Arthropoda; class Insecta; order Diptera; family Drosophilidae; genus Drosophila; species Drosophila aff. chauvacae BK-2020. Next base: position 947,158 of record JAEIGO010000164.1, on the reverse strand, counting down.
GTTACGAGGCCTCCGCACTGTATTGTCGTGTTGCATTGTGATATAAAGTCCATCCCTAGCAACAGGTTTCCGATAACGCCTTCCATCACTAGCAGTGCCATTTTTACCGTACTCTCTCCGAGCTCTATATCGAGTACGAGTTCTTCCGTGGCTACTGTGGATGTTCCATCCGCCAAATGTATCACCTCGTCCGTTGGTTGGACTTCGCCGGAGCAGTTTGGCTAGCTTCTTGCTAATAAATGTTCTTGTTGCCCCTGTGTCCAGGACGCCGTTTACTTGCTCCTCTCCTATTCTTACCTTGGCGGTGATCTTCCGGCCGTCGAACTTAATCATTGTTGCTGGTGGTTGTTCTGTCTTGGCTCCGGGTGTCCCACCTGCCCTCTGGCGCCTCTTCCGTTTCCCTGCGTTCTTCTGCAGCAGTGGATTGTCCGGATGTCGTCTCTACCGCATATCCAGCAGAATAGTCTGGCTGGGTTGGTGCACTGCCGGGTTAGGTGTCCCGGGTTTTTGCAGCGTAGGCAGAGGTTGCTAACGCTGAATGCTACTGCCGCTGCATTTTGCTCTCCTTGCTGTGTATTTGGTTGGTTCGTGTTGAATACTCTCGCCCTTGTTGGCTGGCTCTGCTGTAGCTGTGGTGCCGGGGCGTATGCTACCGCCTCGTATTCTTCTGCCAGCCTCATATAGTCTAGCAATGACCGTACTTCGCTTCGTTTCGCGTAGTATCTGAACCCTGGAATACTATTTCCTCTTGAGCTCCGTTTTAAGCGTCGGCCAGTCCGGCATTTCTACTGGGCTTGTACGCCACCAGTCTAAGGCCGCCCCTTTCAGTATGACTACTGCCGCTGCCGTTAGGTGGTCGAGCCCTATATCGTATGCCTGTGCCATTTCCTCGATTCTAGTTAGGAATTCTAGGGCGTTTCCTGTTCCGTCGAACGATTCGTTCCACCCACGAATGGTGTTGATGGCCGCCGCTCGTTCTCCCGCTCTGTTTCTGTTTTCTTCTTTGCGGGGTTCTCCCTCCTTCAGCTCGTATTTAGGTTCGTTGTTTCCCGGTTCTTGTGCCTGTGGTTGTCTGACCTCGAGGTGTACCCCTGCTCCAGGGTTTGGTAAGATGCTACGTGTGTGTTTCTGACTTAATTCTCGTAGTCTCTTGCTTTTCTCTTCGTTGTGGTTTCCGTTCTTGATGAATTCGGAAAGTTGTCGTCGGAGATCTTCTACCAATTGTTCTGGTTCCATTCCGAACTCCCTGACGTACCCATCTAATTGGGTTTTACTCAGGCTTGTCACCCATCCTCGGGTTAATTTATCCGTCGCGGACATGGTACATACATGGACATAGCTCTCCGAGGTCGGGGTTCACACAAATTTATAGAGTTCCGGCCCCTTGAGTCCCCAAATATACCCAGTAATAACGCAAGAATTTTACTTGAATTCTGGTTTATTGATAAGATAATTTCCTGAAAGAGCAAAGGACAAGAAAAGATTGACTCCGTGGTACTCTCGGTGTGACCCTGTGTCACTGCGTGTGACTCTGTGTGGTACTGTGTGTCTCTGTGTGGAACTCTGCGTATGACTCCGTGTCTCTGTGTGGAACTCCGTGTCTCTCCGTGCGACTCTGTGTCTCTGTGTGTGACTCTGTGCCTCTCCGTGCGACTTTGTGTCTTTCTGCGTGACTCTATGTCTCTCCGCGTGACTATGTCTCTCTGCGTGACTCTATGTCCCTCTGCGTGACTCTACGTCTCTCTGCGTGACTCTATGTCTCTCTGCGTGACTATGTCTCTCTGCGTGACTCTACGTCTCTCTGCGTGGCCCGATGTCGCTCCGTGCGACTCTGTGTCTCTGTGTGCGACTCGGCCTCTCTGGGTGTTACTCCGTGTATCTCTGTGTGCCCCTGTGTAACTCCGTGTGAGTGTGCGTCATGTTACTCAGGTGGGACATCCGCGTTCCTGGGGCGGTGTAGTCTTGCTATCACGAGCTAGACCTTGGCCCCGTCCTACTCTATCGCATGAGTTTGGTTACAGGAACCTTGCTCCGCTACCCTGGTCCACCTCAAGGTCTGCTAGCAAGAGCTGACCTTGGCCCCGCGGCTGTGCTACTGTGCTTGAGCTCGGTTCCAAGAACCTCGCCCCGCTACCCTGTTCTCATCAAGACCTCGCTATCAAGAGCAAGACCTTGGCCCCTTTGGCTATGCTACAGTGCTTGAGCTCGGTTGCAAGAACCTCGCCCCGCTACCCTGTTCTCATCAAGACCTCGCTATCAAGAGCAAGACCTTGGCCCCTCGGCTATGCTACTGTGCTTGAGCTCGGTTGCAAGAACCTCGCCCCGCTACCCTGTTCTCATCAAGATCTCGCTAGCAAGAGCAAGACCTTGGCCCGGTTCTAGTACTACTGATTAATTACTTGTTCAAAAACTCACCCAGATGTTGTTCGCTCGGCTGCTCGCCAAAAGTGAACTTGCCCTCCGCTGTGCGTCGCCTTATATAGGCCGCGATCAGCTGTGTTTCCCGTTCGATATTCGATTCCTATCGATAGGCACCTGGGTTTCCATATCGTTCAACATGGCCGATATCTATTCGCTGTTCAGGGCTGGTGTCCCTATCGGTTCTGGGGTTGCCAGATGTTGCCCTTATTGGTTTTGGCGTTGCCAGATGGCGGACTATCGCCTTTTTATTTATAAATTCATTCATACCAACTAATCGTAACAATTCATAATAATCATGATGCTAATATAATAATAATAATAATTCATACTAATAATAAAAATAATAACAATTCAACTTATTCATGCTAAGTGGCTAGTAGATATAATAATCGTATAAACAATAGTAATAAGTATTAAATGCGTAGATATAATAATCGTATATAAAAAATAGTAATAAGTAGTAAATGCAGCGCGCGGCGTCGCACCATTTAAATTTTGTTGCGCTAACGCCTGTATTCGATAAAGAAACTCTTCGGTCTGTAAGCCGTCTTTCGATCCGTCAAACTTGATGTGCCAGCTTTGAATAATGTTTGGCACTTTATCCGGCTGGACTGTAGAATTCGACCTTTCGACGTGTTGAGCATTTAGACGAATGTCATGATAGACCGTTTCAGCTGACTGAGCTTCCCTGGCTTGATCTCGCCTATCGTTCACCCTTCTACTCGGGGTTTGATTAGAACTACTAATCTGTAAGTTGGCTACCTGCTCTCCTATGAATTCAGAAAGTTCTTGCCTAAAAATTTGCTGCTGTGCTTGCATGGCTGTTTGTACTACTCTCTCTATATCCTCTAAGTTCTCAGCTCTGGAGTTATCTCTCACAGAGTCTGTGTCAATACTTCGCTCGGGGTGATTCGCAGGATTAATGCGACCTGACCTCAGCGTCATTCCTATTCCTGTTCGTTGTCCGCCGCCTCGGCGTTGACCTGTATTCCTGCCTCTTCTCCCGACTATTCTACCTTTGCTCGTATTGTCATTTGCATTGCTGCAAGCCGGTAACTCGTCGTTGGCAGTGTGAGCTTCTCCCGACCTTCGATCGGCAGCTGACAATTCTGCTAAAAGATTGTTGTTCGACAAAGATAATTGTTGCTCCGTACATTCCCGACTGCATATCGGACATCCTCTCGAATCTATTATATGATCTCTGATGTACTGATGGTGGAATGTATGACCGCAAGGAGTACTTGCTGTTAAAACGTTTACGCTCATTGGCTGCGTACAAATAACACAAGAAATAACCTCGCCATCTACTGCGGCTGCTAAATCGACGTTGCTTTGGCGTACTGACATACATATCAAAAAAGTATTTTATGTATATAGATTTAATCGTTCCGTGCTTAATAACGTCCGCTTGTCCGCAATGTGAATTTAACTTTCCCATGTTTCTCGACAGCTTTAATAAAGTATTAATTCCAAAAACAAATTAATTAAAAGAAGATTGTTGAATGCTTGCTTCTTGAATTACTTCTTTCTGAACCGGTCAAAGATCGAATTATCTCCAATACTTTGCAACTCCTTTGAACAGGAATATTCATATAAATGAGATGCGAAAATGAACTATAGGTTCTGGTCGATCATTCCGTAATGATTCGAAATGCACGCGTAATTCCGAGAAACCTGATTCAAAATCTCACAAATCTACGAATAACTTCCACTCTCATTAGTTCCAATATTTCCTCGCTTACATGGTCACTTTCGATTGCGTGGTCGACCTAATCCGCGGATTTCCCGAATCAAGATCGCTATGCTTTTCCGGCCACAAATCTCCGTGATCATTAATAATAATAATAGTTTTCTAGAGCTTACTGCACTGCGACCACTAGGGTCTATTGTGCCCTCGTCCTAGTGAATGAGCTACAGCTCCTCGAACAGTTCAATCGATCGCAGGAATGCGATGATGTCGCCTGGTCGAAGGGCCCTCATTTCCTTTGTGGTGAGTGTAAGGCCCCCAAAGTGGGCCAACCTCATCCGACTGATAGCCGGGCACTCCTCAAGTAGGTGCTCCGGAGTCTCTTCTCCTTCCAGACAAAGTCTGCAAAGACTGTCCTCCCCTATTTTGAGATTATGCAGATGCTTGCGCAGTCTGCAGTGCCCGGTCAGGAAACCCGTGACTATTCGGAGAGATCCTTTGCTCAACTCCAAACATTCCTTGGTCCTCTTACTGTTGTAGCTGCCTAGCAGACGTTTACTCTGCCTTGCCCCTTTCGACAGCCGCCAGAAGTCATCGCAGGCAGTCATGAGATCCGCACGACTGCTCTGGCTGATGACTCCTGGCCCTAGTCCACAGAAGGGCTCTGGACCATAGAAGGGGGTGCTCGCCCCCTTTCTAGCCATTATGTCGGCCACTTCATTGCCGGGGATCCCCGCATGCCCTGGTACCCAGGTACCCAGTATATGGTTACTTTATTGTTCACACCCAACTCATTGAGTGTTCCTATACATTGCCAAACTAGTCTGGAAACAATCTTATGTGCACTGAGTGCTCTGATTGCTGCCTGACTATCTGAGAAAATGGCTATGTCTCTCCGATTGTAACCCCGCTCAATATTGAACGAGGCACATCTCTCTATCGCGTGTACCTCTGCTTGAAAGATACTGGCGAATTTCCCTAGAGGTTCGTGATATTTGAGTCGGGGTCCACAGACACCCGCACTCGCACCATCCTCTGTTAGTGAGCCGTCAGTGTACCACCTAATAGCATGTGGTTTCACATCATAGGTGGTAGACATGCTGGTCCACTCCGACTTGTTGCTAAGCTCTGTTTTAAAGAGCTTATCAAAGCTAAACTTGGCCAATTGAACATCCTGCGGATATTCTAATAACAGGTCAGTTGCAGTCGCGGCCGAGTCAGCTGGTCTTGCCCAGTTATCCTCATGGTAGATCAGCGCGCACTGTGCTTGATATGCAGGAGCAGTGGTGGAAGCCCGAGCAGCACATCCAGAGCAGTGGACGGGCAGGTGCGCATAGCGCCCGAGATGCACGTGCAGGCAAGTCTCTGGAGTTTGCCCAGTTGCCTTCTTGTGACATCAAGGTCAGCGCGATTCGCCCAAACCGCAGCCCCGTAGCTGACTATGGGCCTCACCATAGCAACATACATCCACAGTAGGATCTTTAGAGATATTCCCCAATTTTTCCCTGCAAGAGATCTACAGCTCATTAAGGCCATAGTGGCCTTGCGAACGGCATGTTCCACATGTTGTCTCCACATTAGTCTCTTGTCTAGGATGACTCCCAGGTATTTGACTTCTGTGGAGATCGGAATCTCTGCGCCCCCAATTGCTATGGGCCGAATGGATTTCAGCTTGTAGTTGGATTGATATTCAGCCCCACGTCTCTGCACCAGTCTAAGCTAAGTCTTAGGCCCAGTGTGATCCTGTCGCACAATGTGCTCTCAAAATTTCCTTTACATATCATCGGCATAGCCTTGACATTCAAACCCATTTGCTGTAAGTTTAACTAGCAGCTCGTCCACCACGAGGCTCCAGAGTAGTGGTGATAGGACACCCCCCTGCGAACAGCCTCTGGTGGTTTGAGCTCTAACAGTCACACTGTTGACAGTGACTTCTGCTATTCTGCTATCAAGGAGTTTGCCCAGCCAGGTCGTGAGACCCGTTTCAACTCCTCTTCTACAGAGTGCTCTTACCACAACGTCATGAGCTGTGTTATCAAAAGCACCCTCTATGTCCATAAAGGCACAAAGTGCTACCCCTTTGGCTTTTACAGAGCGCTGCATACTGTCCACTAGGCTCAAGAGAGCCGATTCAGTAGACTTTCCTTCTCTATAGGCATGCTGATTCGCATGCAGAGGCTTTCGCACCAAGTGCGAGATTCTAATGTGGTTGTCCACAATCTTCTCAAGGGTTTTCAGCAGGAAGGAGGTTAGGCTGATCGGCCTGAAGGATTTGGGATGAAAGGGATCTTTCTTCCCAACCTTCGGGATAAAGATCACACTAGCCATTCTCCATGCCCTAGGAATGTAACCCATTGCTAGGCTCCCCCGGAAAATACTTATGAGGAACAGCATTAGCTGTTCGACACCCTTCTGAAGATGGATGGGTATGATTCCATCCACCCCCGGAGCCTTGTAGGGGCTGAGTGTACTCAAAGCCCACCTAATCTTTTGTTCAGTTACGATCGCTGCAGCCAGGCTCCAGTTGGGTCTCCTGTTGGGGACCCTTTCGTATCAGTTGTCTATATCGGAGATGGTTCTACACATGGGGAAGTGAGTTTGCAGGAGAAGTTCTGCTTTCTCCTCCTCGTCCTCGGTGAATGACACATCTGCCCTTTTCAGACAAAGTTCAGAAAGTACTTTACCTTTTGAGATTGCCTTAAACACTCTAGCCGAAGGTGCGGCTTGCTCTATGGTAGAACAGAATTTCCGAAAGTGAGCACGCTTACTAAACCGGATTTCTTTGTTATATTCTGTCAGCTTTTTGGTGTAAAGTTCCCAAGTGGCGCTGTTCTTTTTAGCTGTGTTGAACAGCTTCCTGACTTCTGTACGAAGTAGTCCTAGTTTCCTATTCCACCAGGGATTGTCCCTACTGGACTCTATGGATTTTTCGGGACAACTTGTATGATATGCATCCAAGATTGTGTCTCCTACTTCTCTTGAGAGTTGCTCAAGATCTTCTGGAGACGATACTCTCCTACTATGATTCAGTCTGCTCAGATTTAATCCCAAACAGGACTGATAGGCTGGCCAGTCAGTCCGTCGTGGATTTCTGATAACCCTGCTGAATCTAAGGTTACTATGAATGTCGAACAGGATGATCCTGTGATCCTACATTGACGGTTCTGAGGAGACCTTCCAGTTGCGAATCAACCGGGAGCCCCCTCATTCCCGAAAGTGATATCCAGTACTTCAGCCCTGGTTTTAGTAATGAAAGTGGGTTCAGCGCCCACATTGAAAACTGTAAGATCCCTAGATAAAAGATAATCTAGTAAGCACTCACCTCTACCGTTGTTATCCGTGCTGCCCCATGCAACATTGTGCGCATTGGCATCACACCCTAGCAGTAGGGGTAGCCTTTTGCTGCTGCAATGCTGCACCAGATCCTGGACCTCTGGTGGGGGGGGGCATCTGTCACGTCTCCTGGGAAGTATGCCGACGCCACCACAATACTCCCATGCTCGCTAGTGATCATCACCGCTACTAGATCTCTGTTGAGAAATTGAGAGACACAAAGAAAGTTAATACCCTTTCGCACCAAGATACAAGGTCTCGGTGATGCCTCCCTTCCGTCTGCAATAGTTTGCATACTCACTTTACTTAGGCCGCAGATCCTGCCTCTGACGACCCAAGGCTCCTGGATGAGCACCAGCCCCAGGTCCGACCTGGAGACCAACCTGCCGATGACAGCCGAAGCTGCCTTCGCGTGATGCAGGTTGATCTGTGCCACGCTGGTGACCCCCATCCTTAGAGCGTCAGATAGGCCTCTGACAGCATCCCGGTGGGTGTCCGCTCATCATCGGATGGCTCCTCAATGCTGGTTAGCTCCTCCTCGCCGCCCATGTGCAGGCGCGCCAGGTCCAGCCCCTGTAGCGAGGCCGAGTCCAACTCGGCGTCCACTGCTGCCAAGTCCATGGCCTCAGCTGCTTCGCCCGGGGGCAGGAGGGTGCCTCCTTGGCTGTCGCCGTTGACGTGCCAGGCACATCCTCGGTATTCGCCTTCGTGGGCACCTCCGCCCCCACAGGTTCCTGCTTTTTATGCAGGCGGCATTTAAGCTGGCCGAACCTATAGCTCACCAGCATTTCGCGCTTCTTAAGGAGTGTCAGCGCCTCCTCATCCAGGCCGAGCATCAGCACCTTGCCACCCTTGGACTCCAGGTGCCGGATGACCCGCCAGGTCTCGGTGAGAAGGCCCCTGTTCTGCTCATTGAGCAGCCCAAGGGACTTCCCCATCGTCTCCCCTGCGGTGCGTGGCAGGTAAACCGTTGTGAGGGACCATATCGGTTCCCTCACAAGTGTTATTTAAATAGATTAGATTTTTGTAGATATATAGGTAGGTTAGGCTTTTGTAAATATAGGGTAGGTTAGAGTTTGTAGGTTAGAATTTGTAGACATGTAGGTAGGTTAGGATTTGTAGACATGTAGGTAGGTTAGAATTTGTAGACATGTAGGTAGGTTAGGATTTGTAGACATGTAGGTAGGTTAGGATTTGTAGCCATGTAAGATAGAATAGGATCATAGTCTAATTTGTAGGTCTTAGGGAAAGGAAAACCCCAGAGGGGGGCATCTTTGTCTACATAGGGGTTAAAACCCCGTACATATACAACTTGGCAGAGCCCATAGCGGCAGAGCCACAATACTCGGCAGAGCCCATAGCGGCAGAGCCACAATACTCGGCAGAGCCCATAGCGGCAGAGCCACAACACTCGGCAGAGCCCATAGCGGCAGAGCCACAACACTCGGCAGAGCCCATAGCGGCAGAGCCACAATACTCGGCAGAGCCCTTCGCGGCAGAGCCCATTGCGGCAGAGCCCATGGCGGCAGAGCCCATTGTGGCAGAGCCCTTAGCGGCAGAGCCAACCAACCCGGCAGAGCCCACCTCGGCAGAGCCGAAGGCCATCGACAGCAAGGCGAGCCGAAGCCCGACACCGCCACGTAAGCCACCAAATGCTTACGAGCGGCCGAAGGCGATAACGCTCGGCCAACAGATCTTTGCCGGACGCAACGCTGTCCGCCCAGCCGGGCAGAGCCAACACACGGCGGCAGAGCCGATACACCTCGGCAGAGCCGAAGCTCGATGCCGCCAAGTAAGCCACGACGGCTTACTAGCGGCCGAAGGCGATAACGCTCGGCCAACAGATCGTTTGCCGGACGCAACGCTGTCCGCCCAGCCGGGCAGAGCCAACACACGGCGGCAGAGCCGAAGCTCGACGCCGCCAAGTAAGCCACGACGGCTTACTAGCGGCCGAAGGCGATAACGCTCGGGCAGCAGATCGGCGGCAGAGGAGGTTTCTTGGAGGCAACGCTGGCCGCCGATCGGGGAGAAGCTGGAAGGAAACAAAGCCGACCAGTAGGGCTCTGGACCATAGAAGGGGGTGCTCGCCCCCTTTCTAGCCATTATGTCGGCCACTTCATTGCCGGGGATCCCCGCATGCCCTGGTACCCAGGTACCCAGTATATGGTTACTTTATTGTTCACACCCAACTCATTGAGTGTTCCTATACATTGCCAAACTAGTCTGGAAACAATCTTATGTGCACTGAGTGCTCTGATTGCTGCCTGACTATCTGAGAAAATGGCTATGTCTCTCCGATTGTAACCCCGCTCAATATTGAACGAGGCACATCTCTCTATCGCGTGTACCTCTGCTTGAAAGATACTGGCGAATTTCCCTAGAGGTTCGTGATATTTGAGTCGGGGTCCACAGACACCCGCACTCGCACCATCCTCTGTTAGTGAGCCGTCAGTGTACCACCTAATAGCATGTGGTTTCACATCATAGGTGGTAGACATGCTGGTCCACTCCGACTTGTTGCTAAGCTCTGTTTTAAAGAGCTTATCAAAGCTAAACTTGGCCAATTGAACATCCTGCGGATATTCTAATAACAGGTCAGTTGCAGTCGCGGCCGAGTCAGCTGGTCTTGCCCCTGTTATCCTCATGGTAGATCAGCGCGCACTGTGCTTGATATGCAGGAGCAGTGGTGGAAGCCCGAGCAGCACATCCAGAGCAGTGGACGGGCAGGTGCGCATAGCGCCCGAGATGCACGTGCAGGCAAGTCTCTGGAGTTTGCCCAGTTGCCTTCTTGTGACATCAAGGTCAGCGCGATTCGCCCAAACCGCAGCCCCGTAGCTGACTATGGGCCTCACCATAGCAACATACATCCACAGTAGGATCTTTGGAGATATTCCCCAATTTTTCCCTGCAAGAGATCTACAGCTCATTAAAACCATAGTGGCCTTGCGAACGGCATGTTCCACATGTTGTCTCCACATTAGTCTCTTGTCTAGGATGACTCCCAGGTATTTGACTTCTGTGGAGATCGGAATCTCTGCGCCCCCAATTGCTATGGGCCGAATGGATTTCAGCTTGTAGCGATTGGTGAAGGCAACCACTGTGGTTTTCGCTGGATTGATATTCAGCCCCACGTCTCTGCACCAGTCTAAGCTAAGTCTTAGGCCCAGTGTGATCCTGTCGCACAATGTGCTCTCAAAATTTCCTTTACATATCATCGGCATAGCCTTGACATTCAAACCCATTTGCTGTAAGTTTAACTAGCAGCTCGTCCACCACGAGGCTCCAGAGTAGTGGTGATAGGACACCCCCCTGCGAACAGCCTCTGGTGGTTTGAGCTCTAACAGTCACACTGTTGACAGTGACTTCTGCTATTCTGCTATCAAGGAGTTTGCCCAGCCAGGTCGTGAGACCCGTTTCAACTCCTCTTCTACAGAGTGCTCTTACCACAACTTCATGAGCTGTGTTATCAAAAGCACCCTCTATGTCCATAAAGGCACAAAGTGCTACCCCTTTGGCTTTTACAGAGCGCTGCATACTGTCCACTAGGCTCAAGAGAGCCGATTCAGTAGACTTTCCTTCTCTATAGGCATGCTGATTCGCATGCAGAGGCTTTCGCACCAAGTGCGAGATTCTAATGTGGTTGTCCACAATCTTCTCAAGGGTTTTCAGCAGGAAGGAGGTTAGGCTGATCGGCCTGAAGGATTTGGGATGAAAGGGGTCTTTCTTCCCAACCTTCGGGATAAAGATCACACTAGCCATTCTCCATGCCCTAGGAATGTAACCCATTGCTAGGCTCCCCCGGAAAATACTTATGAGGAACAGCATTAGCTGTTCGACACCCTTCTGAAGATGGATGGGTATGATTCCATCCACCCCGGAGCCTTGTAGGGGCTGAGTGTACTCAAAGCCCACCTAATCTTTTGTTCAGTTACGATCGCTGCAGCCAGGCTCCAGTTGGGTCTCCCGTTGGGGACCCTTTCGTATCAGTTGTCTATATCGGAGATGGTTCTACACATGGGGAAGTGAGTTTGCAGGAGAAGTTCTGCTTTCTCCTCCTCGTCCTCGGTGAATGACACATCTCCCCTTTTCAGACAAAGTTCAGAAAGTACTTTGCCTTTTGAGATTGCCTTAAACACTCTAGCCGAAGGTGCGGCTTGCTCTATGGTAGAACAGAATTTCCGAAAGTGAGCACGCTTACTAAACCGGATTTCTTTGTTATATTCTGTCAGCTTTTTGGTGTAAAGTTCCCAAGTGGCGCTGTTCTTTTTAGCTGTGTTGAACAGCTTCCTGACTTCTGTACGAAGTAGTCCTAGTTTCCTATTCCACCAGGGATTGTCCCTACTGGACTCTATGGATTTTTCGGGACAACTTGTATGATATGCATCCAAGATTGTGTCTCCTACTTCTCTTGAGAGTTGCTCAAGATCTTCTGGAGACGATACTCTCCTACTATGATTCAGTCTGCTCAGATTTAATCCCAAACAGGACTGATAGGCTGGCCAGTCAGTCCGTCGTGGATTTCTGATAACCCTGCTGAATCTAAGGTTACTATGAATGTCGAACAGGATGATCCTGTGATCCTACATTGACGGTTCTGAGGAGACCTTCCAGTTGCGAATCAACCGGGAGCCCCCCTCATTCCCGAAAGTGATATCCAGTACTTCAGCCCTGGTTTTAGTAATGAAAGTGGGTTCAGCGCCCACATTGAAAACTGTAAGATCCCTAGATAAAAGATAATCTAGTAAGCACTCACCTCTACCGTTGTTATCCGTGCTGCCCCATGCAACATTGTGCGCATTGGCATCACACCCTAGCAGTAGGGGTAGCCTTTTGCTGCTGCAATGCTGCACCAGATCCTGGACCTCTGGTGGGGGGGGCATCTGTCACGTCTCCTGGGAAGTATGCCGACGCCACCACAATACTCCCATGCTCGCTAGTGATCATCACCGCTACTAGATCTCTGTTGAGAAATTGAGAGACACAAAGAAAGTTAATACCCTTTCGCACCAAGATACAAGGTCTCGGTGATGCCTCCCTTCCGTCTGCAATAGTTTGCATACTCACTTTACTTAGGCCGCAGATCCTGCCTCTGACGACCCAAGGCTCCTGGATGAGCACCAGCCCCAGGTCCGACCTGGAGACCAACCTGCCGATGACAGCCGAAGCTGCCTTCGCGTGATGCAGGTTGATCTGTGCCACGCTGGTGACCCCCATCCTTAGAGCTCTTCTTCACCCTCCGAGAGCGTCAGATAGGCCTCTGACAGCATCCCGGTGGGTGTCCGCTCATCATCGGATGGCTCCTCAATGCTGGTTAGCTCCTCCTCGCCGCCCATGTGCAGGCGCGCCAGGTCCAGCCCCTGTAGCGAGGCCGAGTCCAACTCGGCGTCCACTGCTGCCAAGTCCATGGCCTCAGCTGCTTCGCCCGGGGGCAGGAGGGTGCCTCCTTGGCTGTCGCCGTTGACGTGCCAGGCACATCCTCGGTATTCGCCTTCGTGGGCACCTCCGCCCCCACAGGTTCCTGCTTCTTATGCAGGCGGCATTTAAGCTGGCCGAACCTATAGCTCACCAGCATTTCGCGCTTCTTAAGGAGTGTCAGCGCCTCCTCATCCAGGCCGAACATTAGCACCTTGCCACCCTTGGACTCCAGGTGCCGGATGACCCGCCAGGTCTCGGTGAGAAGGCCCCTGTTCTGCTCATTGAGCAGCCCAAGGGACTTCTCCATCGTCTCCCCTGCGGTTCGTGGCAGGTAAACCGTTGTGAGGGACCATATCGGTTCCCTCACAAGTGTTATTTAAATAGATTAGATTTTTGTAGATATATAGGTAGGTTAGGCTTTTGTAAATATAGGGTAGGTTAGAGTTTGTAGGTTAGAATTTGTAGACATGTAGGTAGGTTAGGATTTGTAGACATGTAGGTAGGTTAGAATTTGTAGACATGTAGGTAGGTTAGGATTTGTAGACATGTAGGTAGGTTAGGATTTGTAGCCATGTAAGATAGAATAGGATCATAGTCTAATTTGTAGGTCTTAGGGAAAGGAAAACCCCAGAGGGGGGCATCTTTGTCTACATAGGGGTTAAAACCCCGTACATATACAACTTGGCAGAGCCCATAGCGGCAGAGCCCATTGTGGCAGAGCCCTTAGCGGCAGAGCCAACCAACCCGGCAGAGCCCACCTCGGCAGAGCCGAAGGCCATCGACAGCAAGGCGAGCCGAAGCCCGACACCGCCACGTAAGCCACCAAATGCTTACGAGCGGCCGAAGGCGATAACGCTCGGCCAACAGATCTTTGCCGGACGCAACGCTGTCCGCCCAGCCGGGCAGAGCCAACAGACGGCGGCAGAGCCGATACACCTCGGCAGAGCCGAAGCTCGATGCCGCCAAGTAAGACACGACGGCTTACTAGCGGCCGAAGGCGATAACGCTCGGCCAACAGATCGTTTGCCGGACGCAACGCTGTCCGCCCAGCCGGGCAGAGCCAACACACGGCGGCAGAGCCGATACACCTCGGCAGAGCCGAAGCTCGACGCCGCCAAGTAAGCCACGACGGCTTACTAGCGGCCGAAGGCGATAACGCTCGGGCAGCAGATCGGCGGCAGAGGAGGTTTCTTGGAGGCAACGCTGGCCGCCGATCGGGGAGAAGCTGGAAGGAAACAAGACCGGCCAGTAGTGTCGGGAAAGGAAGGAGAACGACGACGGCGCCTGGAGACAAGGAGGACTGCGAGCTGGGCGGTGGTCACCGCGCTGGAGTAGCGGGCCATCGCCATGCAGGAGTCGGGTGAGCCGGGCCTCGGGCCAAAACCTCCTGCCGGACGGGAAGAACCTGCGTGGATAGAAACGACAAATAGGATACAACTCGAACTGAAATAAAAGACAAATGAACAAAGACACCAAGACTTGTGCATTTCCTTCCCCCCCCACCAACCTTCCTCCTAAATCCCGCACTGGGAACGGCCCCGCGATTACGCAGCCGTCTCCCATACCGGGAATCCTCCTCCTGACCCTCACCTCGGAGTGGCCCCGCGATTACGCAGCCATCTCCCTGGCAGGTGACCCTTCTTCCTGACTCTTGCCTGGGAAGCGGCCCCGCGATTACGCAGCCGTCTCCCTGGTAGGAATACTTCCTCCTAAATCCCGCATTGGGAGCGGCCCCGCGATTACGCAGCCGTCTCCCATACCGGGAATCCTCCTCCTCAATCCCGCATTGGGAGCGGCCCCGCGATTACGCAGCCGTCTCCCAAACCGGGAATCCTCCTCCTGACCCTCGCCTTGAAGTGGCCCCGCGATTACGCAGCCATCTCCCTGGCAGGTGATCCTCCTTCCTGATTCTCGCCTGGGAAGCGGCCCCGCGATTACGCAGCCGTCTCCCTGGCAGGAAAATCCTACTTCTTGATCTCGCCCGGGAAGCGGCCCCGCGATCACGCAGCCATCTCCCGGGTGGAACTGCTTCCTCCTAAGTCCCGCATTGGGGGCGGCCCCGCGATTACGCAGCCGCCTCCCATACCGGGAACCCTGCACCCCTGATCCTTACCATAGGGACGGCCCCGCGATTACGCAGCCGCCTCCTTAGGACAAGGATCTCGCCTAGATACGAGACAAGCACCACAGCCTTCCTCCTGCCCCTACAGATTCCCCGTTCTTTATTTTTTCAAATCCTGGCCAGTAGGCCTTCTTTTATTCTGCCTGTCTCACAAATATATATTTTCTGTGGAGGATCCTGGCCTGGCTGAGTATTTATCCTGGCCCGTGATTAGCATCCTTACAGAATGGCGCCCGAGCAGGGACTAGGCAGGATAAAAGGATATTTAACATCCATCGTGGATTAAAGCCCCACAAGCAAGAAAAGTATGGACGGAAAATTGTAGGTTAGGGACAAAGATCTCTGGGAAGCACATTTTGGACGGGAAGTTTTGCTTAGCAACAGCAAGGACCACGTGGATTTGTCGGCCACGACACGAAACATGGGTAAACCGAGTTCGGGAATTGACGAAGCCCAAAAGGTTCGGCTAGGCATAGGCACGAATCACAGGGACTTGTCGGCCACGACACGAAACATGGGTAAACAGAGTTGGGGAGTTGACGAAGCCCAAAAGGTTCGTCTAGGTATAGGCACGAACCGCAGGGACTTGTCGGCCACGACACGAAACATGGGTAATGAGATTACAAGAGAACACGAAGGGCAAAACATACGACGTGATTAACATGACAGAGGTTAGGGCAGGGCCTTCGGGGCAGACAGCGACGTCTACGGCGGCGCCGCAGCCGGCGTCGTCGCCCTTAGCAAACAGAAGTTCATCGTCCCTGTCGCACGCAATGGTTCCCCACTTGGGAGGAGGGCCCGAGGCCGGCCGAGCCGGTATATAAGTACGACACCGACTGATATGGAGTCAGTCGATCACCAGTTCCCAACCGAACCACATCCTCAAGGAGAGTTAACAAACCACATCCTGAAGAATACCCAGCTAAAATATCCCCTAGGAAGGTCATCAAGAGTATCATCAAGGATAACCTTCCAGAATATCCTCAAGGATAACCATCCAGAACACCCTTCAGGGATAACCATCAAGAATATCCTCAAGGATAACCATTAAGAATATCCTCAAGGATAACCATCAAGAATATCTTCAAGGATAGCCAGCAGAATACCCTCAAGGGTAACCCACAAAATATCCGCAAGGATAATCAGCAGAGCTTCCATCGCCTATTCCCAACCGGGTAGTGGATAATAGTTAAAGAGTTTTGTGCACTGCTAATCCCAGGGGCTACTGGGACCCACAGGATACCTACAAGGAAAACCAACAATCCACCTAGCAAGGACACGGTTCCCAACCCTTCCAGAAAAGAACATATACAGGCTATAGTCTGAATACCAGTCTTCAACCGCGTCGGAGCTTATAAAGGAAGTGAAACCACGTTGACAGTGACATGGGGGTCACGTGGATATCGTATCGCAAGAAGCACGAACTGGAAGCCATATTCCTCGAGTTTGGCCTAGCCATTAGCGGTACGGTCGAGGAGCAACGAGCCCGACTCTACGCGTTCGCTCGCCAACCTGGGCTCTCCGACGCCCTCCAGACACGCCTCGCCGAGATGGAGGCCAAATGCGGTAACTCCCCGTCAGGAGAGAGCAAGCCGGCGTCACCAATACCACCCGACACTGAAGCCGCAACAGGCACAAGTTCCGTCTTGCCGAGCACTAGCCACACTTTGGTGGTACCGCGCAGCACCTCGCCCGGGGGGCAAGGGAGATCCGAGGGAACACCACGCGCTAACACACCCCAGCCCGACGCAAGCCCGGTTCACCTTCAGCTCGACAAGGTGACTAAATGGGGTCTTTCTTTTGATGGCTCAACCGACCCACTTAGCTTTGTGGAACACGTCGAGGAACGGGCAGTTACCCACCGGCTTGACCGGAAGAATCTGTCCCTGGCTTTTGTTCTTCTCTTGACCGGCCGAGCCGAGAACTGGTTCCGTACCAGTGGTCTGCAAGGAAAATCCTGGCCCGAAGTCCGCCACGAATTCTTAGAATTCTTTCTACCGCCCCGATACTATCAACGCCTGGACGACGAAATCCGGGCTCATTACCAAAAGGCCCAAGAGCCCTTCAAGGAATACCTAATTGATCTACGACTAAAAATGCGACGTGCCGGATTTTCACCGGTACAGGAACTGGAGCGCATATACGAAAACATGCTGCCAGAGTACCAAATGTTTACTCGACGACAGGACTTCCTAACCTTATCCGAGCTCACCCAGCTCGTGGTAAACTACGAGGTCGCTCGTAGCCGCGGCGGCCGAGCCATAAGGGGTTATCCTACCGGCCGAGCCGAACTGGAAATCGTCACGGGTAATCAGACTACACGGAACCGGGGGCACCCGCCACCCGTCGTAACACAGCCCCCAAGACCCCGGAGCACCGACACCGATAATACCCGCCGTTATCCAAGCGGGAGTCGGAGCCAGGAGCCTCCCGCCCGACCAGCCACAGACCCAGGCAACGCTTGCCGAAATTGTGGCCAGACCGGTCATTTCGCTGCAGAATGTTGCAACCCGCGGACTCTGTTCTGCTGGGACTGTGGCCGGCAGGGCGTACGGACTATCGACTGCTGTCGGACCCCGGCTCAGGGAAACGATCAAGGGCCTCGAGCATCCGGGAACTGCCCGAGGACCCCTCCAAACCCCCAGAGGAACTAAGAACTGCTATCCAGCAGGACCACCACCGTATCTGCGCCTGGGTGACGGTCGAGGGACGACTCCTCCCCGCTACCCTGGATACGGGGGCCTCGAACAGCTTCATGAGCGAGCGCCTGGCGAAACAATTAAAAGACGGAAAGAATCTACGGGCCGTCAGGTCCCAGGTCACACTGGCAGACAGATCCGACCGAGAAGTAACACAAGCGCTCCGGGTAACAGTTCAGCTGGGCGAAGCACGAGTAAATCTCTCCGTCCTCATAATGACGGAGGTGTTGGACGAACTTCTCCTGGGGATAGACTTCTTATGCTACGGAGCAGCGACACTCCAGTGCGGGGGAATTGAACTCACCCTCCGGCCACCCCTTGAAAATAAACATAAACGAAAAGCCACCTCTCCGGCGTCTCCTGGGCACAACCCCGGCTTGGCACTCAGACCGCCACCGATCACATCACCACCAGCCGCGCCACGGATTCAAACACCACACGACGGTCCGGACACGGCCACATCAACGGGTATATCAGCCCGGGTCACCTACGAGGGTGAGCCCGGCACTTCAAGCTGGGTCAAAGCATTGCCCGCCTCGGACGCAGCGGCTGTTCAGTGTAATCCTTTTCGCCGAGAAGCGAAACGAGTCCGATTCCAGAACCAAGAATCATCAACAAAAACACGCAGTCCCTCTTGCGGAACGGCCAACGCCGAGTACGACTCGGCGGAAGAACCACCACCCAACGACCACTCCGAGAGTTACCCAGAGCCATGGGTCGGGCCTTTCCTCGAACGGGAACTGTCCCGTTTTGACACTTTGGCCGGCGTATCACACATCGCCGAGCATACTATCACCATGAGGAGTAATAAACCCCTCAAACAAAGATACCACCCAAGGAATCCCGCCATGAGAGCCATCATCGATCAGCAGATTGACGAGCTACTTCGCGATGGGAGGATCGAACCGTCAAAGAGCCCGCATAGTGCGCCAATCGTCATCGCCTCCAAAAAGAACGGTGACATCAGGATGTGCGTCGACTATAGGCAATTAAACGAGAACTCCGTCCCCGACGCGTACCCATTACCTAGGATTCACCACATACTAGAACGGCTACGGCATGCCCGCTACATCTCGACACTGGATCTGAAGAACGGATATTGGCAGATACCAGTGGCCGTCGACAGCCGTGAATGCACAGCGTTCACCGTCCCCGGCCGGGGATTGTTCCACTGGAAGGTGATGCCTTTCGGCTTACACTCGGCCCCGGCAACCTTCCAGAGAGCCCTGGACACCGTCATTGGCCCAGACATGGAACCGCATGCCTTTGCCTATCTCGACGACATCATCGTGATCGGGGCTACGCTGCAGGAACACGTACGGAACCTAAGCGAGGTATTCCGACGACTGAGGGAAGCCAACCTTCGTCTCAACAGGGACAAGTGTCAGTTCTTCCGACGAAGCATACGCTATCTGGGACATGTAATCAGCGAAGCAGGGATTCATACGGACCCGGAAAAGGTCGCCGCCATACGGGAACTAATACCGCCAACGAATCTTAAGGAACTTCGCCGCTGCCTCGGCATAGCGTCTTGGTATCGACGTTTCGTACCAAACTTCGCCGACGTGGTCGAGCCAATGACCGCGCTCCTCAAAAAGGGTCGGAAATGGGACTGGACGCCAACACAGGAGCAAGCTTTTCAAACCTTGAAAGACCTCCTGACCAAAGCACCAATCCTCGCATGTCCCGATTTCGGGGAGAAATTTGTACTACAAACGGACGCCAGCGATTATGGTATTGGGGCTGTGCTCACCCAAACCATAGAACAACAGGAACGAGTTATCGCATACGCCAGCCGCCGGCTAAATACAGCCGAACGGAATTATTCAGTCACGGAAAAAGAATGTCTCGCAATAGTTTGGGCAGTGCGCAAAATGCGCTGCTACCTGGAGGGTTATAGATTTGAAGTCCTCACGGACCACCACTCGCTCAAGTGGCTAAACTCCATAGATAACCCAACGGGCCGGATAGCTCGGTGGGCACTGGAATTACAACAATTCCAATACGACATAAACTATCGGCGCGGGGCGCAAAATTTGGTCACCGACGCGCTATCGCGCCAACCGCTCGCCACCCTTCAGCAGGCACAGGTGCGGGAAAATTCCTGCAAATGGATAACCAAGATGTTGGGGAAAATCCATCAGGAACCGACGAAATATCCGGATTACAGGGAGGAAAACGGGCAACTGTACAGGCGCATAGGACTGCGCCCGGAGGAGGAAGATTACACCCCGTGGAAACTTTGCGTGGGCACCAACTTTCGAGGACGAGTACTACAGGAATGCCATGATCATCCTACTGCTGGGCATCTGGGAGTACGCAAAACATGCACGAGGGTGGCCCAGAAATACTACTGGCCCGGACTATTCCGGGAGGTAGCGATCTACGTCCGGCGATGCCCCAGTTGCCAGAGATTCAAAGCAAGCCAGGAGAAACCAGCCGGGAAAATGTTCACTCGCCAAGTGGACGAGCCCTTTCAGATACTCTGCGCTGACTTCGTGGGACCACTCCCACGCTCGAAACAAGGGAATACCGTCCTCCTGGTATTCCTGGATTCCTTCAGCAAGTGGGTCGAGCTTATCCCCATGCGCCGGGCCACAGTGCCACATTTAGAACGAGCCTTTCGGGAGCGGATTCTCAGCCGGTTCGGAGTCCCAAAAACCCTGGTGTGCGACAATGGGACACAATTTACGAGCCGAGGATTTCAGGCGTTTTGCAAATCCCTGGGAATGGAGGTGCAACACACGGCGCCATACACGCCGCAACAAAACCCCACGGAACGGGCGAACCGGACCGTAAAAACCATGATAGCCCAATATATTGGAGACACGCCACAGAATACTTGGGACCAGCTACTCCCGGAGATATCGCTAGCCGTCAATAGTAGCGTATCAGACACGACCGGATTCAGCCCCTCCTTCCTTGTCCAAGGGAGGGAGCCACGCTTGCCCAATACACTCTACGATGAGGTAACCCCAGGACGGGGAACAGCCTTGATTTCGCCGGAAGAAAAGGGCCAGCGGCTCCGCAACATTTTTCAAATCGCCCGCGACAACGCCGAACGGGCCTCCGCTGAGCAAGGCCGTCACTACAATCTCCGGCGGCGGGAATGGAGACCAGCACTAGGTTCTTCAGTTCTCGTGCGCCGGCACGCACTCTCCAACGCGGCCGAAGGATTCGCCGCAAAATTGGCGGCAAGATACGATGGGCCCTATCGGGTCGTAAAATTCCTCTCGCCGAACGTAGTCAGGTTACAGGACACCAGAAGCCGCCGACGCCGTACGACTGGCCTCCAGGACCTAAAACCCTATCATCAGGACAGCGATGACGCCCACGCCGAGGACCAGGAGACCAGCGCGGACACAGAACACGTGGAAACCCACGGAGCCGGCGAGACCGTAACCAACGAAGACCAGGAGCAGATCCCGCCCACCGACAATACCATTGCGGGCAAGGGTCATCATGGTCGCCACGCTCACGTCCTGGTCGAGGAGACCGGAGTGTCAAGGGGGCCACTTGATGCTGGGTGCGCTCAGCCAACGTCCCCACCCTCCGCTGGGGGGAAAATCACACTCGCCGGGTGCTTCTCGGACCAGCGGCAGGAGTAAAACCCCCGCTGGGAAACAATACACACCCGCCTGGTGTTTCCCGGATCCGCGAAAATAAGGAAACATCCCCAGGCCACCAGCTGGTCACAAATTGCACACAAAAGATTGGCAAGCTTTCACAAGCTTTCTCCGCATGTGCAGCTTTCAAAGCTCGCACACCGAGTGGCCAGATCAGCAGAAAACAAAGGGGTCGATGACCGCGTTTCGCGGCAATCGAACGATCGATAGAAGGATAACGCGATAACGCAAACTGCGCAATAAGAAACCACCTGCGAGCGGAAAAACTAAAATTTTGAAAAAAAAATTAACGGAAGAAAAGAAAAACACAAAATGGAGAGGGATCCGCGCTTCAATCGGACGCCATCTTCCCCACCACCGCTGGTCCCCATCACGCGCCAGACTACGCCGGAGACGCCACCATTGGTGAGCCTGCCATCGCCGCCGCCCCTCTTCACCGCCGGCTCACCCCCGCTCAGCCCCTCCTGGTGCGAGGGTTTGACGCTGGATGACGTCCTAGACATTTGTCTAGAAGAGGACGTGCCAATGGAAACCCTCTTCGGCGAATTCCACGCGGAGCTTACACCTCCGCGTCCCAAAGCAGTTGCCCCCGCCTCCCAGCCCAACAAACACCCACTGGGGGCGGTGTACGAGGACGTGTCGGAGGACGAGGCCGCCACTGACACGGACCCCTCCAGCGTCCGCGTAACCGGCTCCTCGAACCGAATCGGGCGAAGCATGCCCTCCTTGGAGAAGGAGCCGGCGGCGGCCCAGGAAAACGAGGCGCAGGATCTGGCACCGTCCGGCCGTGCGACGCCCACCAACCACGCCTGCTCCACCGAAACCAGGCGACACTCCACTGCGCTTCTGGCCTCGCCCGACGGACCAACCACGTCAGCGGCTGCCAGGCAGCGAGCCGTAAGACGGGCCCAAATCAGCGGGCAAGCGGCGCCCCACCACTCGGGCTCCCCGTCTCACCGATCGTTGGACCACGGATCCACGGCGCCTCCCTCGCGAGACGCCACCGACGCCACAGACGCCACAGACGCCACAGACGCCACGGACGCCCCAGCACCGCCAAAACGCGTCATCCTCGGCCGCACCGTGGTAGACCGCCCAGTGGCCACAGTCCGGCCCCTGCCAGCCACTTGGCGGTGGCGATTTCGGGGAGGAGTCGCGCCCCCGCTACTCGCTCCGTCCGGGCACGTCCCGTGCCTCCGAAATCCGTTGCGTCGGCCAGCGCCCTGGCCCGCAGCTGAGGCTCCGTCGCCGAGCACCTCCTCCGACGAGGACGAGGGCGTCGCCGAGGAAGTCTACATCCTCGACGAGGAGAGCGACGACGACGTGGAAATCGTCGAGGGCGACAGCGACGACGGCAGCGACGACGACGTAGAGATGGTCGACGACGACGGCGACGACGGCAGCGGTGGCGACGACGGCGAGGAGGACGACGAGGTCCCACCGCCCCTGGTCCGAGCACCCGCCGGATGGGCTACGCCGGAAGGCTGGCTCCCCGCCGCCCTCGTCAACCGGGTGCAGGAGAGGGCACGCCGAAACGCAGGGCGAAGCCTGCGTTACCTCGACGAGGAGGGGGAGCAGCAATACCAAGTGCAGGTATCCCGGAACGGACAACACGTCCGGATCACCCTGCCACCCCGAGGAAGGGATGGAGTGTGAGGGACCATATCGGTTCCCTCACAAGTGTTATTTAAATAGATTAGATTTTTGTAGATATATAGGTAGGTTAGGCTTTTGTAAATATAGGGTAGGTTAGAGTTTGTAGGTTAGAATTTGTAGACATGTAGGTAGGTTAGGATTTGTAGACATGTAGGTAGGTTAGAATTGGTAGCCATGTAAGATAGAATAGGATCATAGTCTAATTTGTAGGTCTTAGGGAAAGGAAAACCCCAGAGGGGGGCATCTTTGTGTACATAGGGGTTAAAACCCCGTACATATACAACTTGGCAGAGCCCATAGCGGCAGAGCCACAACTTGGCAGAGCCCATAGCGGCAGAGCCATAATACTCGGCAGAGCCCATAGCGGCAGAGCCACAACACTCGGCAGAGCCCATAGCGGCAGAGCCACAACACTCGGCAGAGCCCATAGCGGCAGAGCCATAATACTCGGCAGAGCCCGTAGCGGCAGAGCCAACCAACCCGGCAGAGCCGAAGCCCGACACCGCCACGTAAGCCACCAAATGCTTACGAGCGGCCGAAGGCGATAACGCTCGGCCAACAGATCGTTTGCCGGACGCAACGCTGTCCGCCCAGCCGGGCAGAGCCAACACACGGCGGCAGAGCCGATACACCTCGGCAGAGCCGAAGCTCGACGCAGCCAATTAAGCCACGACGGCTTACTAGCGGCCGAAGGCGATAACGCTCGGGCAGCAGATCGGCGGCAGAGGAGGTTTCTTGGTGGCAACGCTGGCCGCCGATCGAGAAGAAGCTGGAAGGAAACAAGACCGACCAGTAGTGTCGGGAAAGGAAGGAGAACGACGACGGCGCCTGGAGACAAGGAGGACTGCGAGCTTGGTGGTGGTCACCGCGCTGGATTAGCGGGCCATCGCCATGCAGGAGTCGGGTGAGCCGGCCCTCGGGCCAAAACCTCCTGCCGGACGGGAAGAACCTGCGTGGATAGAAACGACAAATAGGATACAACTCGAACTGAAATAAAAGACAAATGAACAAAGACACCAAGAGTTGTGCATTTCCTACCCCCCCACCAACCTTCCTCCTAAACCCCGCACTGGGAACGGCCCCGCGATTACGCAGCCGTCTCCCATACCGGGAATCCTCCTCCTGACCCTCGCCTCGGAGTGGCCCCGCGATTACGCAGCCATCTCCCTGGCAGGTGACCCTTCTTCCTGACTCTTGCATGGGAAGCGGCCCCGCGATTACGCAGCCGTCTCCCTGGTAGGAATACTTCCTCCTAAATCCCGCATTGGGAGCGGCTCCATCTCCCTGGCAGGTGATCCTCCTTCCTGATAATCGCCTGGGAAGCGGCCCCGCGATTACGCAGCCGTCTCCCTGGCAGGAAAATCCTCCTTCTTGATCTCGCCCGGGAAGCGGCCCCGCGATCACGCAGCCATCTCCCGGGAGGAACTGCTTCCTCCTAAGTCCCGCATTGGGGGCGGCCCCGCGATTACGCGGCCGCCTCCCATACCGGGAATCCTGCACCCCTGATCCTTACCATAGGGACGGCCCCGCGATTACGCGGCCGCCTCCCATACCGGGAATCCTGCACCCCTGATCCTTACCATAGGGACGGCCCCGCGATTACGCAGCCGCCTCCTTAGGACAAGGATCTCGCCTAGATACGAGACAAGCACCACAGCCTTCCTCCTGCCCCTACAGATTCCCCGTTCTTTATTTTTCCAAATCCTGGCCAGTAGGCCTTCTTTTATTCTGCCTGTCTCACAAATAAATATTTTCTGTGGAGGATCCTGGCCTGGCTGAGTATTTATCCTGGCCCGTGATTAGCATCCTTACAACCTCAAAGTTTTCGACCTAAATTTTTCTAGTGGTTCTTTACGCCACGATGGGTGGAATTATCCTTTCGTTATCCTGCCTAGTCCCTGTTCGGGCGCCATGTGAGGAAGCGATCCGTTCTAAGGCTGGGATACCCTCAGCGGCTCAGGAGTCCTCCCATTATTTATATATTGAGACATGCAGGAAAACGGGGATGCGCTGGTGGAAGCGCGGGCTTATTTTAGGGAAATAATTCGGGGAAAGGGGCGGTCCGCGTAGGTCTGCGTTTGGGATCCAAGATTCAGGCTTTTCTTGGGGAAACAATCCCGCCCACGACCATGTGGCGGGACTGCCGTGGCGGGAGGGGCGGCCCGAGCGGCCGGCCGGTCCCGGTGGACCGTGTCGGGGCCCTCTGAGGCGTGGCCAGGTACCCGGCCCTGTTTACCATGGTGCCGGGCTGCTGACCTTGCCAGGAAAGATGTCCGGGTCGAGATGGCTGGGCGCCTCGCCCGCTTCCCGGCCTTCCGATCCCGGAGCGGAGCCTCGAAATTGGGAACCGGCCCTGTTTACCATGGTGCCGGTGCCCAGAACCGAGGGGGAAAAACGGTGACCGAGCGCGTCATCCGCGTCCCAGTTCCCACTCCCGGAGGGATTCCGGAACCTGAGAACCGGCCCTGTTTACCATGGTGCCGGTCCCCAAATCCGAGGGGAAAACGGTGGCCGAGCGCGTCACCCGCGTCCCGGCCTCCGCCGCTGCTGGAAGGGTGCGGAACCATGAGACCCGGCCCTGTTTACCATGGTGCCGGGCCCAAGTCCGCCAAAGGAGAGTTGGGAGGAGAGAAGAGGAGAGGGAGGAGGAGGAGGAGAGCTGCCCAGGATTATCTAGAATTTGCCGTCGGTTTTATTATCTGCATTTATTTGTCTGTCCTTCTTGTCCTATCCTAGTTTCCCTACCTAAAGTCCGCACCGCCGGCTCCCATGCCGCGGAGGCCGCTTGGCCGGCACACCCTCCTAGCCCTGGGTGCTGGACTCCATGTCCATGTGGCCTCAGATTAAAATCCCGTCGGTGGTTGGTGTCACGTTTTCCTGCGGGTTATATCTTCGCAACGTCCGTTCGCTTCGAGGTTCGCCGAGAGAAGAGAACGATCGCCAGCAGCGAAGTTCCTCGTGCCCTAGCTCTGGCGGCGTTTCTACGCCGTAGCTTTCGGGCTCTGCTGCAGCGCGCACTCCCTTCGTCTCGTTCTGGCATGGGCGCTTCCCGATCGGTCGCTCTCGAGCTTTCGGGTTGCCGTTCTTGTTGCTATGCTCTTTTGCTCTCTCTCTATCCGATGTTCTCCGTTTGTCAGTGGTGGTGGTTTCTGCCGGCAATGTTGCTGGCTCTCTCGGTGTTGCTGGCTGGCGGTGTCTATGTTGCTAGCGAGTGTTGATGTCGATGTTGCTGGCGGGTGCTTGCGATGTTGCTGGCTGGCGGTGCCTATGTTGCTAGCGAGTGTTGATGTCGATGTTACTATGCGAGGCCCCCGTATCCAAGGTGGCGGTGAGAGGACGCCCCTCTACCGTGACCTTGGCGCGGATACGGTTGATGTCTTGCTGGATGGCGTGGGTTACTGCGTTCGGGAGGCCGGAGGGTTCCTCGGGTGACTCCCTGATACTCGAGGCCCTTGCCCGTTTCCCTGTGTCGAATTCCGGACAGTCCCCACTTGGTTACCTTGTCGAGTAGGGTGGAGCAAATGTTTCCGTCCAATCGGGGTATGCCGGCGCGCACGGCGATCGGGGGCTCAGTAGGTCCCTCAGATCTTCCTCGTATCCCCGGAGAAGTGCTGCGTGGGATAACCAGCGTGTGACGTGTACTAGGTGCGTCTCCGTGGCCAGCCGGTAGCGGCGACAACGGCTTGGTATCCCCGGAAGGGCTGTTCCCGTACTTCAGCTCTTGACTCCCTAGCGTGGCGAGGGCGTCTGCCGAAAGGTCCGGTTGTCTAGCGCAGGCGTACAAACGAGCTCGTTGCTCCTTGACTGTACCACTTTATTCCAATCCAAGCTCGAGCAGAGCGGCCTCCAACTCGTGCTTCTTTTATTTATTTATTTATTTATTTATTAGAAAAAATATAGCAAGCGACTGCTATTGTAGGCCGTATCCTTACCTCAGCCGAAGTAAGGAGTGTTCTTTAACGATGTGCTCCGACTCACATCATGTGGGCCGAGGCAAGGATAGGTGTCTTAAAACATTATGTGTATTTAAATCTAACGACAATTCAACATGTAATGTTGCTGGTTCATAAGAATAGTTAGTTTCCGTTGCAAATTCAAATTTTAAATTTAAAAACTTTAAAGTGTTACCACAATCCCACCAAGAATATCACTAGCCTCCTATCGATACTTCCAACGGACACAGATGTAAGAAATGCTGCGTCGCCCATCACCACAAGAGCAGTTTGGAAAAGAATGGCGGCACGACAACACAATTTAATAAATCGTTCATTTTTGATATCATCTTGCTAATTCTTGCGAATTTTGTTTATATTAAATAAATAAATGTATTACTAACAGAGTGAAACATAGCGAGTTGAGACGATTCTATTTGGTGTTGTTTTCTATTTGCCACACGGAGTGGCCACATCTTTATTAAATTTGTGACTTTGGCCGTCGAAGAACAATTACGAAAAGTGCTGAAATTCACATATACACAGACAGTGAAAAGAATACCGATCGGCAGGGGAAAAAGCGTTGATTTTCATGCAGATACATGCAGACAGATGGAACTGCATGACAGTTTGACGGCAGAGACATGGCTGCCAATTCGACACCAAGACCAATAGGTGAATCTACATATGAATCCAATGGTGGGTCAACTTCGGAGGACGACATGGAGTCCGACAAAGAATGTACAATAATGAGCGCAAAGCAAAATGATCCGCAGAGCGAAAGGAAAAGGAGATACGGGCCGGCGAATGCCACCGTATATTGGATTTGGACAATTGGATTTGGAGCAAGAGGAGGATTTGGCAATGCCTGGCCCATGACCAGCGGCGGGGCAGAGCCATTCCACACGTGGAGCCAACGTGTGTGTGCGAGCGAGCGAGATGGGTGAGTGGCAACCGCAACGAGGTGGCTAGGAAGTGCGTGTGTTTTTAAAATCTTTGTGTTGCTGGTTCATATGAATAGTTAGTTTCCGTTGCAAATTCAAATTTTAAATTTAAAAACTTTAAAGTGTTACCACAATCCCACCAAGAATATCACTAGCCTCCTATCGATACTTCCAATGGACACAGATGTAAGAAATGCTGCGTCGCCCATCACCACAAGAGCAGTTTGGAAAAGAATGGCGGCACGACAACACAATTTAATAAATCGTTCATTTTGATATCATCTTGCTAATTCTTGCGAATTTTGTTTATATTAATAAAGTAAATGTATTACTAACAGAGTGAAACATAGCGAGTTGAGACGATTCTATTTGGTGTTGTTTTCTATTTGCCACATGGAGTGGCCACATCTTTATTAAATTTGTGACTTTGGCCGTCGAAGAACAATTACGAAAAGTGCTGAAATTCACATATACACAGACAGTGAAAAGAATACCGATCGGCAGGGGAAAAAGCGTTGATTTTCATGCAGATACATGCAGACAGATGGAACTGCGCAGTAAGAAAAAGTTAAAGTTTGACGGCAGAGACATGGCTGCCAATTCGACACCAAGACCAATAGGTGAATCTACATATGAATCCAATGGTGGGTCAACTTCGGAGGACGACATGGAGTCCGACAAAGAATGTACAATAATGAGCGCAAAGCAAAATGATCCGCAGAGCGACATTTACCGGGACCTAATGGATATGATGAAAAGTATGAAAGTTGAACAGGCAAACCAAATTGCCAAATTGGAGGAGCGATTGGTGAACATGTGCAATGTGAAACATTAGAAGAAGAAGTTCGGCGTAAGAATGTACATTCTGTGCAACCAAACATGCACGAACAAGATAAAAGGGTGACTACATTACAAGAATGCAGCGCTACTGCGGGCGCAAACAACCCTGCTGCTATTGGAGGCACGCATGGACTCGGCGCGACCTTTGGCGCCCACAAACATGGTGCTATCGAAAGCACACACATCCCTGGTGCCCTTGGAGGCACTCAAGATCTTCGCGCTACTGGAGGCGCAGATCACGCTGGTGCCAGTGGAGGCACATACATCCCTGCTGCTATTGGAGGCACGCATGGACTCGGTGCTATTGGAGGCGCTTTAGGCGGAGTTAATCCAGGCGCTACAGAAAACGCACATGGTAACAGCGCTACTGGCGCATATGGTAATGGCGTTGCTGGTGGCGCATCCAATTATGGCGCTACAAGAGGCGGAGATTGTCTTGGCGCTACTGAAGGAAGACATGGTTTCGGATCTGCTGGAGAAGTATCTGGAAATCAACCCTTTAGAAGTATCGGTATGTACAGGCATGATATTGGTGGTGATAATTTGAATGGTAACTTTAATGGAAATATGTATGAGAATCAGCACTCTCAAAATATAAACCCACGAAAATTGATTGATTTGCCAGAATTTGATGGCAATCCAGAAACATGGCCTGTGTTCTCAACAATGTTTTGGGAATCATCAAATGCATATAGGTATTCACAATTGGAGAACCTTATGAGGTTGCAAAAGAGTCTAAAAGGGGGCGCAAGGGAAGAAGTTAAGGGCCTATTAATTAATCCTGTAAATGTGGGATTTATTATGGAGCGACTAAAGTTTACATATGGAAGACCAGAGATGTTAATTAGTAGTCAGATGAACATGGTCCATCAACTAGCACCCGTAACAGAGAATAATTTAGAAAAGCTAGTTTTATTCGCTTCGAAAGTAGATAATCTAGTAATTTTCTTGAAATCGGCTAATGCTTCCCAACATTTACAGAATCCGTCGTTGATAGAAAGCTTAGTAGGAAAGATGCCACTTAGTAAACGTATTCAATGGATTGAATATTCTTCACAGATACTGCCATATCCCAATTTGGACGACTTCAGCCGTTGGTTAAGTAATATGGCTAGAAGTATAGCAAGGGCCACAGTTACAGGTCCAATAAATAATAAAACTCCAAAGGGTGAATATAAAGGTCCGCAAAAGTCTGTGCTTCATTCCACTAAAAGAGAAGAAGGTCAGAATAAAGTGGAATGCCTTAAATGTCACGGTGAACATTATTTATATAGATGTGAGCACTATTTAAAGGGTGATGAGAAAGAAAAATGGAAAATCGTTAAGGATCTGCGATTGTGCT
Source organism: Drosophila aff. chauvacae BK-2020 (assembly GCA_018903765.1). Lineage (NCBI taxonomy): Eukaryota > Metazoa > Arthropoda > Insecta > Diptera > Drosophilidae > Drosophila > Drosophila aff. chauvacae BK-2020. The sequence continues at coordinate 917,141 of JAEIGO010000164.1, read as the reverse complement.
ATGGCTGCTTACGAAAAGGACACACTCTGTCGATGTGCAAATAACAACGAGACTGTAAGAAAAATGGATGTAAGAAGCAGCACCATGTATCATTACACCCAAATGATTCCCAAGAAAAAGAAGAGAAAATTGAACCGAAAGAGGCTACGATCAATACGATTAATCCGAAAACCCAAAAATTATTGTTTAAAGTTTTGGCCGTAGAAATTATGGGTCCAAACAACAATATAATTCAAACGTACGCTTTTCTAGACGAAGGATCATCTGCTTCATTGATAAACGAAACCTTAGCAGATATGTTGGGCGTACGGGAACCAAAACGAAAGTTAACTTTGAATTGGATAGAAAATCACGCCAAAGAGTTTCTATCAATGGAATGCAATCTTCGCATTAGAGCTTCAGGAGCGGAGAAAAAATGGCTACGTATAACCGGAAATTCTGTACCTAAATTAGATTTACCATTGCAGTCAGTAGATATTGGGAAACTGACAAAAAAGTACACACGGCTACGAAATTTGCCAATAAGCGGATATACAGATGCTGATCCCAAAATTCTAATTGGAATTAATAGTTGTCATTTGATAGCAAACATCAAAAGTATAGGTTTAGATACAAATCTAGTTGCAGCCAAAACGCCATTGGGTTGGCTTGTGTATGGCTCGAACGGAGACAAACAGGAGGATTTATCTCGATTATCAGTGGTCCTACACGCGTGTCCAAAAGATAATAACTCAGATCAAGATATTAAAAAATGATTGAAGAATACTTCACAACGGAGAACTTTGGAGTAATGATACCGAAAAAGCCATTGGAATCGGCGGATATTTCCAGAGCGAGGGATATATTGAAAAGTACAACAAAAAAATTAGAACAAGGATATGAGACTGGTCTACTTTGGAAGAATGATGCGATTAAATTTCCGAATAGCTATAACATGGCTCTTCAAAGGATGCTCGGAGTAGAAAACAAAATTAAAACAATAGGAAAGATGGACGAATATGACAATGCCATTATGGACTTCGTCAAAAAAGGGTACGCTGTTAAAATGTCAGAAAAAGAAGCAAGTATCATTGGACTAAGGACCTGGTATTTACCCCACTTTGGCGTCATTAATGTTAATAAACCCAAGAAAATGCGATTGGTTTTCGATGCAGCTGCAACGATCGATAGTGTTTCCCTAAATACCATGCTATTAAAAGGACCGGATGAAAACCCGTCATTGACTTCGATTCTTTTTAAATTCCGCCAAGGGAAATTTGCCGTATGTGCTGATATAAAGGAAATGTTTTTGCAGGTACAAGTTCAAGAAGAAGATCAGGATTCTTTAAGATTCCTTTGGAGACATGGCGACCGTAATGCTCAGGTTGAAATATATAAGATGACTGTCCTTATATTTGGAGCAGCATGCTCTCCCTGTTGTGCTCAATACGTAAAGAATATCAACGCACAAAATGCTGAATGTTTCAAGGAAGAAGTTATCGATGCCATTCAGACGAAGCATTATGTAGATGACTACGTTGCTAGTTTTGAGTCCGAGGAAGAAGCATTGGAGATCAGTCAGGAAGTCAAGAGAGTACACAGGATGGGAAAATTTGACCTCAGAGGTTTTGTATCTAATTCCAAGCAAATTCAAGAATTGTTAAATGATACAAAAGAAAACAGCGCGGTGGAACAAACCGTTCACATGAGTTGCGATTCCACAGACAAAATTTTGGGGATGTATTGGGATAGTAAGTCTGACAATTTTGTTTTCGATCTCAAATTGAACCGTGTCGACAAAGAAATTGTAAAAGGAGAGAAATGCCCCACTAAGCGCCAACTACTAAGCCTTGTCATGTCCGTATTTGACCCCTTTGGAATGTTATCGGACTTAATGATTCATGGAAAAATCTTGATCCAAGATGTTTGGAGAACTGGAATCCATTGGAATGATCTATTACCAGAAAATTTATTTTTAAAATTTAAAAATTGGGTAATTTTGTTGGAGCAAGCAAAACATTTTCGATTGAATAGATGCTATATGCCAGGATTTTTGTCAACAAAGGATAAAATCGAGTTGCACATTTTCGTTGATGCAAGCGAACAGGCTTTCGCAACCGTAGCTTATTGGCGAGTAACTTGTGGAGAAGATACTAAATTAGTCTTTATTGCAGGCAAGACCAGATGTGCACCATTGAAGATGTTATCGATTCCCAGACTCGAGTTACAAGCAGCGGTCTTAGGAACACGCATGAAAAATACCATTTTGGAAAACCATGACGTGACTGTGTATGAAACTACACTATGGTCGGACTCGCGAACTGTCATTTCTTGGATACAATCAGATCATCGACAGTTTAAGCCCTTCGTTGCACATCGGGTCAGCGAAATATTGGAATCGACTGCTGAAAATAATTGGCGATGGGTGCCCACTCATTTAAACACAGCAGACAAAGCAACAAAGTCAAGCCCCCGACCAAAGTATTCTTTCGAAAACAAATGGATCAGCGGTCCCGAATTTTAACTTGCTGAAAAAGATACTTGGCCGACAATGGAGTACAGTTCAATGGCAGATGACAGTATTGAGAGGCGTAAAATCACAATGACTGTAAGCACTAACCAATTTGTAGATATCAGTAGATTCTCGAGCTATCTAAGGTTGAAACGTGTGATGGGATGGGTCTTGAGATTTGCTTACAACTGTCGGAAGGAGACTCTACAAAGAGGTAAAGGAGAATTATCTACGCATGAGTTAATTCTGGCTGAATCAAAATTGTGTAGAATGGTTCAAAAACAAGTATACGCGGATGAGGTGGCAGACTTACAAAGATTAGAATCAGTTTCTAAGAGCAGTTCAATTTACAAGCTTTCTCCAAAACTAAATGAATGTGGAGTATTAGTTGTGGCAGGAAGAATTGACTATGCAATCGCTATACCTGAAACACAACGTCAACCAATAATATTACCAGCCCGACATAGCTTCACTGAACTTATTGTGAAATGGTTTCATGAAATCTATCATCATCAAAACGACGAAACCATTGTAAATGAAATAAGACGCAAGTTTTGGATCATAAATCTACGAAAAGCTGTTGTTCGAGCAAAATCAATTTGTCAATATTGCAAAAATCACAATGCCAAGCCAATCGTTCCTTTAATGGGTCAATTACCCAAGGAGAGGGTAACACCGTATCAACGACCTTTTACCTATACAGGACTAGATTACTTTGGTCCAGTTTTGGTTACCATCGGAAGACGGCAGGAAAAAAGGTGGGTTGCACTTTTCACGTGCCTAACAATCAGAGCCATGCACTTGGAACTAGCTGCCGATTTGTCAACAGATGCTTGTATTCTATGCATAAGAAATTTCGTGAACAGAAGAGGTATTCCCGTGACAATACGATCAGATATGGGAACGAATTTCGTAGGAGCAGACAACGAATTAAAGCATGTTAAAGATCTTTTGACTGGAATTACATTAAATCAGAAATTTCCAATAAAGGAATCGACTGGCAGTTTAATTGCCCTTCTAATCCCAGTTCAGGTGGATGCTGGGAACGCTTGGTAAGGTCAACCAAACGAGTTCTGAGCGTAACACTCAAGGAGAAATCACCACGTGTTGAAACGCTAAGAAGCTTACTTATTGAAGCTGAAAATATAATAAATAGTCGACCTCTCACTCACCTTCCAGTTAACATTGATGACCCGGAGCCTTTAACGCATAATCATTTCTTGCTGGGGACGACCAATTCTACTCAAACGCCAGGAGATGTTAACAATTTTTGCCATCGTAAACAATACCGCATTGCACAGCAATTAAAAGATCACTTTTGGAGTCGATGGATCAAAGAGTACTTGCCGACTTTAACTAGACGAACCAAATGGCATACAAGGACTAAGCCAATCGCCAATGCAGACGTAGTCATAATTTGTGAGGATAATCAACCGAGAGGAAGTTGGAAAAAAGGAGTCATAGTCAACACGATTCCAGCTAAAGATGGCCATATAAGAATAGCAGAAGTTGAAACATCCACGGGAATTCTTAAGCGTCCTGTATCAAAATTGGCCATTTTAGACGTTCTAGGTAAAACTCCGGACTAGTTTTACGGTGGGCGGGATGTTGCTGGTTCATAAGAATAGTTAGTTTCCGTTGCAAATTCAAATTTTAAATTTAAAAACTTTAAAGTGTTACCACAATCCCACCAAGAATATCGCTAGCCTACTATCGATACTTCCAACGGACACAGATGTAAGAAATACTGCGTCGCCCATCACCACAAGAGCAGTTTGGAAAAGAATGGCGGCACGACAACACAATTTAATAAATCGTTCATTTTTGATATCATCTTGCTAATTCTTGCGAATTTTGTTTATATTAAATAAATAAATGTATTACTAACAGAGTGAAACATAGCGAGTTGAGACGATTCTATTTGGTGTTGTTTTCTATTTGCCACACGGAGTGGCCACATGTAACAAAAAGTATAACTCATTATATAAAGAACATAAAACACGAAAAGGGTCATGCAACTCGCAGTTTGTTTTACAAAAATCGAGAGCGATAGGACGAAAGTGACGAGAAGGTCTAACAGGGACTGAGAAATGCAATTGACTTAGAAGATAGGACGAACAAACATGACCATTAATTAATTTAAATAGAAAAATCACTCCGTGGCAGGTCCGACGATCCTTCAGAGTGGGAAGACTGAGAAGACGCAGCCTGTCGATGTAAGATGGGAAGCGGCGATGTTGGTCCCAATGAAATCCCCGAAGAGCGAACAAAAGGAATTGTTTCTGAACCGATTCAATAAGGTCTTGATACTTCGCATATTGAGGTGACCAAACACACGAACAGTATTCAAGAATAGGACGAACAAGAGAGACATAAAGAATTTTTGTGGTGTAAGGATCGGCAAACTCCTTAGACCAACGCTTGACAAAGGCAAAAACACCTTCGGCTTTGCCAAAAATTATGCCAATGTGGTCCGAAAAATTCAAATTATGGGTAAAAAGAACTCCAAGATCAGTAAACGAATGTATGCGCTCAAGATCGCTCATCCTTAAAGAATAACCTGCAGAGAAACAGTTTTTCCGAAAAAATTACATAAATTTACATTTAGAGTTGTTAAGAGACAGCAAATTGTTAATGCACCAGGACTGCACGTTGTTTAGGTCAGATTGTAAAAGCATATAAGAGTCAGGGTTTGTCATTGGCAAGCATAGTTTGACGTCATCAGCGTACATCATAATTTGGGAATGAAGAACGACATTGGGCAAGTCGTTAATAAAAATGCCAAACAGAAGTGGCCCAAGGTGACTCCCTTGCGGAACACCCGAAGTTACGCGGACACAGTCTGAAAAAGAACCCTTGAAGGCTACTCTTTGAGTTCGGTTGGATAGGTAGGTGGCGATCCAATTAGTCAGCAAGACAGGGAAACCCAAAAGCGTAAGTTTTTTCAGCAGCAGCTGGTGATTCACACAGTCAAAGGCTTTACTGAAGTCCGTAAAGACGACGTCAGTTTGGGTGTTATTTTTAAATGAGTTCCTAATAACAGTACTAAACTCCAGAAGGTTTGTGGAAGTTGACCTGTGTTTCATGAAGCCATGCTGGTAGATCGACATTGGTGCTGAAGTTGAGCAGTAATTAGAGATTCGAAAAGCTTAGGAATCGCACTAAGTTTTGCAATCCCTCTATAGTTTTCAATATTGGACTTGCTACCCTTTTTGTGAAGGGGAATTATAAAAGATTCCTTCCAACTATCGGGAAAAAATGAAAACTGAAGGGATATCTTAAATAATTTAGACAAAGGACTACATAATGCACTGGCACAATATCTCAAACACAGCTAGGAACAAGATCAGGACCAGAAGAGAAGGATAGCTTAAGTGATTTGAGTTGCTGAAAAACGTAATTTTCGCTGATTGTGGGCAAAAAAATACTGTCAGAGTGCGGAAGGGAGTATGGATATGGTGTAGTCGAGTCAGAACTAATAGTTGTATAAGTAGTTTGGAAAAATTTAGCGAATAAGTTCGCAATGTCATGCTCGTTCGAGGCGAACTCATTATGGAGGTGAAGACAGGATGGGAAAATGTGCGACTTTCGTTTTGAATTAGGAAAAGCGTAGAACTGCTTGGGATTAGCCTGAAACTCAGTTCTACATCGATTCAGGTGGTTCTTGTAACATTCAGAGTTGTGAGTCAGCAAGTCAGAGCGGGCTATTAAATATCTAGCACGATCGACTTGCAGCCCGGTTCGTCTGAATTTTTTAAAAAGTCTGGACTTCACGTTTTTTAAATAGGAAAGTCGACGAGAAAACCAGGGAGGCTTATGCGAAATGTCAGGAGAGGGAAACGATGTAACAAACATGTCAAAACCGGAGTAAAGTGTGTATAAAAGCGCTCAACCATATGCAAGGGATCGTCAGTGGAGTCAAGAAAAGTCCAGTCGATTGATGATAAATAAGAGATCATGTCAGTGAAATTAGCTTTACGAAAGCAGCGAAAAGAGGCTGGTTCAGCTAAAGGACACGGCAGTAGTGGAGTCGAGGCTTCTAGAATTAACTCCAATGTGGGATGATAAGCATCTTCAGGGCTGGAGAGAGGATCGATTCTAGAGACGTAAGCATTGGCAAACTCCGACGAAAAAATTAAGTCCAGGACTTTGTCTCCACAGTTCTTAATAAAATTTAATTGTCCCAATGAAAGGTCGATAAGGCCATGAATAAGATCGTGAGGTGCAGTGGGAACTAGAAAATTCGAGTCAGGAGAGGGCACCCAAGATATGAAAGGCAGGTTGAAATCACCCATAACAATGAGGTGATCATTAATGCCGATGGACGAGTGTATATTTTGGATTAGCATTAAATGCTGCAAAAATGTATCACTGTCAGACCGGGGTGGGATGTACGAGCATGAGACATAAACAAAATAATCGTGAACACGGATGCGAACTGCAACAAATTCTAAATTACAATTTATGTCAGTTATAGGAAGCAAGTTTGAAACAAGATTAGACTTAACAGCGATAAGAACACCACCGCCAATACGCATAAGACGATCACGTCTATAAACGACATAGTTTTCTGCAAATAATTCACTATCAGAGACAGAGGAGTTGAGCCACGTTTCAGTAAAGGCAATACCATTGGCATCAAAGCAGACACTGTTGACGTGTAGTTTACTAAGTTTGGCAAGTAAGCTGCGAACATTCTGGTAGTGTAGGATAAAGGAATCTTTTAGTTTTTTGGAGTTCTAGCCGAAGGAGATCGTGGCACGCGAACCCGAGGGTCACTCTTGTTGACAAATTCATGAACAATTGCGTGTTCAGCCCATACGGAAGTATCAAGAACCCTAGGAAATAGTACATCAGAAATTCCAATTTTAAACGAAGATATATCACGTCTTTGCTTAAAACTGAATTTAGTGACAGTAAATTCGGTAACAGAAACATTCAACTTGTTGCTCAAATGGGTCTTTACATCGACCTCAGGGGCCCCTGGATTGAGGCGGGAAACAAAGATTAGCTTCTCAGGAGCAACGCCGGAGGCACCCCAGGGTGGGCATCCAAGTCCAACGACGCGCAGTCAGCGGCAGCCGACGTGGAAGGTTGGTCGGCGTTGACGGGATGTAGATCCAAAGGCACGTCGAAATTGGCTGGTTGCAGACCCAAAACCATGTCGACACTATTCCCGCCAGATATGGGGGCAAGAACCGCAACTTCACCAGGGCCGTTGACCACGGCCGCGGTGTTATCAGCAGGCTTAGATCGAGGGCTAAACCGCATAAGGGGGCTCGCAGAGTCTGGAACAAATAGGAAGCTGTTAGTAAGGTTGCTCATTTGTTGATTTGCGGAGTCACTTAGCAGCTTAAGTAATTTAAAGTGCTGCTCCGCCTTCTGGAAACTGCTTGATAAGTCCCTGAAGCCGGCAGCCAAGGACTGAAACTCGAGGTGAGTTTGCCTCATAAAAGCCCTCATGTCCGATTTGATATGCAGGCAGCTCGGGCAGGTCCAATCCAATCCAGAATTGCTCCGTATGCGATCAGCAATACGCGGGCCAATTTGTCCAAGATCGGCGCATGCAGGGTGAGCGATATTGTTGCAGAGCCAACAATAAAAAGTGGCCTGCCGCGCAGTAATTACACCGCCGCTCGGACACGGATTGATGCAACAGGTTGCCATTATTTTAAAATAATTTGCACAGGAGCAGTCAAATCAGGCAATAAAATTTAACAAATATCGCAGCGAAGGAACCGATCAAAACAAAAGACCGAAAAGCGCGAGAATAAAAGCTTTTTCTTAGCGCAGAGAAAAAATAAGTTTGTGTCATTGATTTCGCGTATGCAAAACACTTGCACAACAACAAACACTAGGCGATGCAGCGATAAGCGGTAAACACAGAGCGCAAGAACAGAAAGGCAGAGCAATCTGATGAAATGTAAAACCAATTTAGTTTTAAAAATTTGGGCTGAGTTGAATAAATGTTCACTATGAAAACTTTGAAAAAGGAAGAGCGGTAGAAAAACACGTCCGACACAAAGCTCGTATGAAATAAACATTAGAATATCCACGAGATTCCCATTTTGCGGTATATATAGTCTCGTGTTCGATGCGGGGCCAAAGTCGGTGAAAGGTCCGATCTAGGCTACAGGAGCAACGCTGCTGTGATCCTGGATTGATCCTGGTACTGCTGAGGACCTGTAGGTGTCCTTGGGTACAGGCGTAATCCTGCGTATCCTCAAGGATTCTGGATGGGTGTCCTGACTGGTGGCTCGCGTTATCCCGGCTGGGTTGCGGGAGCGATACCGCGTTGATCCTTGTGGTGCTGGAGGGTCCTGTGGGTATCCTTGGGCACAGGTGTAGTCCTGTGTCGGTGTCCTTGTTGGGTTCTGGCTGGATATCCTTGTTGGTCCTTTAGTGTTGCCGCTGGTAACTCGTTGTAGTCCTGCGATGTTTTAGTAGCTCGACTGATGTTGTCTTGGGTAGCTTTGCTGATCGACTGATGTTAACTCTCGTAGCTCTGCTGATCGATTGAATGGTGATGGCGTGTCGGTGTCGACTTATATACTCGTGGCTCTGCCGGCCTTGGGGGTCCCGTCGCCAGGAAAACTACCTAGCTGTCGGCGTCGGCGTCGGCGACTGCGTCGACGTGGCGAATGTTCTGTGGCTCGCTCTCTCGCTCGTTCTTCCCCTTTCTCGTGTGTGTTTTCGGTGTCTGACTGTACTTGCTTGCCTTTATTTCGTGTCGTGTGCGACGACGGTTTTCTCTGCTTTTCGTGTCGTGTGCGACGACAAAATGCTTGGTTGCTATGCGAGCCTTCTCCGCTTCTCTTCTTTTCTTCCGCTTGCCGTTATTTTCTCGTCTGTCTTGTCCCCATAAAAATTCTGTCGCGCTGACCGCGTGTTTTCCTAAATTTTCGTCCCTAACCTCAAAGTTTTCGACCTAAATTTTTCTAGTGGTTCTTTACGCCACGATGGGTGGAATTATCCTTTCATTATCCTGCCTACTCCCTGTTCGGGCGCCATGTGAGGAAGCGATCCGTTCTAAGGCTGGGATACCCTCAGCGGCTCAGGAGTCCTCCCATTATTTATATATTGAGACAGGCAGGAAAACGGGGATGCGCTGGTGGAAGCGCGGGCTTATTTTAGGGAAATAATTCGGGGAAAGGGGCGGTCCGCGTAGGTCTGCGTTTGGGATCCAAGATTCAGGCTTTTCTTGGGGAAACAATCCCGCCCACGACCATGTGGCGGGACTGCCGTGGCGGGAGGGGCGGCCCGAGCGGCCGGCCGGTCCCGGTGGACCGTGTCGGGGCCCTCTGAGGCGTGGCCAGGTACCCGGCCCTGTTTACCATGGTGCCGGGCTGCTGACCTTGCCAGGAAAGATGTCCGGGTCGAGATGGCTGGGCGCCTCGCCCGCTTCCCGGCCCTCCGATCCCGGAGGGATTCCGGAACCTGAGAACCGGCCCTGTTTACCATGGTGCCGGTCCCCAAATCCGAGGGGAAAACGGTGGCCGAGCGCGTCACCCGCGTCCCGGCCTCCGCCGCTGCTGGAAGGGTGCGGAACCATGAGACCCGGCCCTGTTTACCATGGTGCCGGGCCCAAGTCCGCCAAAGGAGAGTTGGGAGGAGAGAAGAGGAGAGGGAGGAGGAGGAGGAGAGCTGCCCAGGATTATCTAGAATTTGCCGTCGGTTTTATTATCTGCATTTATTTGTCTGTCCTTCTTGTCCTATCCTAGTTTCCCTACCTAAAGTCCGCACCGCCGGCTCCCATGCCGCGGGAGGCCGCTTGGCCGGCTCACCCTCCTAGCCCTGGGTGCTGGACTCCATGTCCATGTGGCCTCAGATTAAAATCCCGTCGGTGGTTGGTGTCACGTTTTCCTGCGGGTTATATCTTCGCAACGTCCGTTCGCTTCGAGGTTCGCCGAGAGAAGAGAACGATCGCCAGCAGCGAAGTTCCTCGTGCCCTAGCTCTGGCGGCGTTTCTACGCCGTAGCTTTCGGGCTCTGCTGCAGCGCGCACTCCCTTCGTCTCGTTCTGGCATGGGCGTTCTGGCATGGGCGCTTTCGGGTTGCCGTTCTTGTTGCTATGCTCTTTTGCTCTCTCTCTATCCGATGTTCTCCGTTTGTCAGTGGTGGTGGTTTCTGCCGGCAATGTTGCTGGCTCTCTCGGTGTTGCTGGCTGGCGGTGTCTATGTTGCTAGCGAGTGTTGATGTCGATGTTGCTGGCGGGTGCTTGCGATGTTGCTGGCTGGCGGTGCCTATGTTGCTAGCGAGTGTTGATGTCGATGTTGCTGGCGGGTGCTTGCGATGTTGCTGGCTGGCGGTGCCTATGTTGCTAGCGAGTGTTGATGTCGATGTTACTATGCGAGGCCCCCGTATCCAAGGTGGCGGTGAGAGGACGCCCCTCTACCGTGACCTTGGCGCGGATACGGTTGATGTCTTGCTGGATGGCGTGGGTTACTGCGTTCGGGAGGCCGGAGGGTTCCTCGGGTGACTCCCTGATACTCGAGGCTCTTGCCCGTTTCCCTGTGTCGAATTCCGGCAGCAGTCGATGGTGCGTAATCCCTGTCGACCACAATCCCAGCAGAATAGAATTCTGGGGTTCTGGCATCCGGAGGAGTAGTGGCCGGTCTGGCCGCAGTTCCGGCAGGCGGTGCTGGCGTCAAATCCTCTGCGGGGTGCGGAGTCCTGGCTAGCATTCCCCTGGCGAGTAACCTCTGCGGTGACGATGTCCCTTGGACTTGCTCTGGCGCTAGGCTGAGGATTGGTCGGTGAGACTTTTGTCTCGGTCCGGCCGGAGGAGTATCCTCGGACGGCTCGGCCTCCGCGGCTACGGGCGATTTCGAAGCTGACCACCAATTGGTTGAGCTCCGCAAGCGTCGCGAAATCCTGGCGTCTGGTGAACATTTGATACTCGGGCAGCATGTTCTCGTACCGCTGGTTCGGAACCAGCTTTCTGCGCGACAGGTCAAGAGTATGGCGATGGCTTGCGACAGGTACCTCCGGTCGATCTGGTAGGTATCCGCCCGTTCCTCCATGTTCTCCACGAAGCTAAGTGGATCCGTGCTGCCGTTGAAGGACAGTCCCCACTTGGTTACCTTGTCGAGTAGGGTGGAGCAAATGTTTCCGTCCAATTGGGGTATGCTGGTCTGCACGGCGATCGGGGGCTCAGTAGGTCCCTCAGATCTTCCTCGTATCCCCGGAGAAGTGCTGCGTGGGATGACCAGCGTGTGAAGTGTACCAGGTGCGTCTCCGTGGCCAGCCGGTAGCGGCGACAACGGCTTGGTATCCCCGGAAGGGCTGTTCCCGTACTTCAGCTTCAGCCTCCCTAGCGAGGCGAGGGCGTTTGCCGAAAGGTCCGGTTGTCTAGCGAAGGCGTACAATCGAGCTCGTTGCTCCTCGACTGTACCACTTTAATGTTCTGTGGCTCTCTCTCTCGCTCGTTCTTCCCCCTTGGTTTTCTCGTGTGTGTTTTCGGTGTCTGACTGTACTTGCTTGCCTTTATTTCGTGTCATGTGCGACGACAAAAATGCATGAAATCTCTCTCTGATTCCCTAGCTTCCTTGTTTTGTTTTTTTTTTATCTTGCTTGACGACGATTTCCTCTGCTTGCCTTTATTTCGTGTCGTGTGCGCCGACAAAAATGCTTGAAATTCCCTAGCTTCTCGTTTCCTTTGCTTGCCTGTATTTCGTGTCGTGTGCGACGACGGATTTCTCTGCTTGCCTTTATTTCGTGTCGTGTGCGACGACGGTTTTCTCTGCTCGCCGTTTTTTTCGTGTCGTGTGCGACGACAAAATGCTTGGTTGCTATGCGAGCCTTCTCCGCTTCTCTTCTTTTCTTCCGCTTGCCGTTATTTTCTCGTCTGTCTTGTCCCCATAAAAATTCTGTCGCGCTGACCGCGTGTTTTCCTAAATTTTCGTCCCTAACCTCAAAGTTTTCGACCTAAATTTTTCTAGTGGTTCTTTACGCCACGATGGGTGGAATTATCCTTTCGTTATCCTGCCTAGTCCCTGTTCGGGCGCCATTTGAGGAAGCGATCCGTTCTAGGGCTGGGATACCCTCAGCGGCTCAGGAGTCCTCCCATTATTTATATATTGAGACAGGCAGGAAAACGGGGATGCGCTGGTGGAAGCGCGGGCTTATTTTAGGGAAATAATTCGGGGAAAGGGGCGGTCCGCGTAAGGTCTGCGTTTGGGATCCAAGATTCAGGCTTTTCTTGGGGAAACAATCCCGCCCACGACCATGTGGCGGGACTGCCATGGCGGGAGGGGCGGCCCGAGCGGCCGGCCGGTCCCGGTGGACCGTGTCGGGGCCCTCTGAGGCGTGGCCAGGTACCCGGCCCTGTTTACCATCGTGCCGGGCTGCTGACCTTGCCAGGAAAGATGTCCGGGTCGAGATGGCTGGGCGCCTCGCCCGCTTCCCGGCCTTCCGATCCCGGAGCGGAGCCTCGAAACTGGGAACCGGCCCTGTTTACCATGGTGCCGAGCCCAAGTCCGCCAAAGGAGAGTTGGCAGGAGAGAAGAGGAGGGGGGGGAGGAGGAGGAGAGCTGCCTAGGATTATCTAGAATTTGCCGTCGGTTTTATTCCTATCCTAGTTTCCCTACCTAAAGTCCGCACCGCCGGCTCCCATGCCGCGGGAGGCCGCTTGGCCGGCTCACCCTCCTAGCCCTGGATGCTGGACTCCATTTCCATGTGGCCTCAGGTTAAAATCCCGTCGGTGGTTGGTGTCACGTTTTCCTGCGGGTTATCGTTTCGCAACGGCTTTCGCTTCGAGGTTCGCCGAGAGAAGAGAACGATCGCCAGCAGCGAAGTTCCTCGTGCCCTAGCTCTGCCGGCATTTCTACGCCGTAGCTCGTCTCGCTCTGGCATACGCCGTTCTTGTTGCTATGCTCTTTTGCTCTCTCTCTCTCCGTTGTTCTCCGTTTGTCAGTGGTGGTGGTTTCTGCCGGCAATGTTGCTGGCTCTCTCGGTTGCTGGCTGGCGGTGCCTATGTTGCTAGCGAGTGTTGATGTCGATGTTGCTGGTGATGTCGATGTGGCGGGCTGGCGCCGGTGATGTCGATGTTGCTGGCGGGTGCTGGTTTTTCCCTATCTCCTAACTATTTACAAGTGCCCTTTGTGGGACTTTGCCTAGTCACTTAAATACTAGCCTTAACTACTAACTTAATACTAACCTTATTAACTAAATACATATTTACATTAGGCTTGTGAGGGATTTCTCACATCCCATACCTACTTCGGGGGTAGGGGAAACCTTAATGGAATGGCCGCCCCGGGATACCTGAACGCGTAATGCGTGTGTAAGTTCCTTGTCGGTTCCGTCTGCTAGTGTCACCTGCGTCCGCACGGCGCGGTGATTCTTCCCGTCGTCTAGCTCCTGCGCAAGGCGCTCGCTTATAAAGCTATGCGAGGTCCCCGTATCCAAGGTGGCGGTGAGAGGACTCCCCCCCCTCTACCGTGACCTTGGCGCGGATACGGTTGATGCCTTGCTGGTCGATGGTGCGTAATCCCTGTCGGCCACAATCCCAGCAGAATAGAATTCCGGGGTTCTGGCATCCGGAGGAGTAGTGGCCAGTCTGGCCGCAGTTCCGGCAGGCGGTGCTGGCGTCAAATCCTCTGCGGGGTGCGAAGTCCTGGCTAGCATTCCCCTGGCGAGTAACCTCTGCGGTGACGATGTCCCTTGGAATTGCTCTGGCGCGAGGCTGAGGATTGGTCGGTGAGACTTTTGTCTCGGTCCGGCTGGAGGAGTATCCTCGGACGGCTCGGCCTCCGCGGCTACGGGCGATTTCGACGGGTCTCCTCCCAGGTTCGTCCCTGCAGACCGCTGGTTCGGAACCAGCTTTCTGCGCGACCGGTCAAGAGTATGGCGATGGCTTGCGACAGGTACCTCCGGTCGACCTGGTAGGTATCCGCCCTTTCCTCCATGTGCTCCACGGAGCTAAGTGGATCCGTGCTGCCGTTGAAGGACAGTTCCCACTTGGTTACCTTGTCGAGTAGGGTGGAGAAAATGTTTGCCGGCGCTCACAGCGATCGGGGGCTCAGTAGGTCCCTCAGATCTTCCTCGTATCCCTGGAGAAGTGCTGCGTGGGATAGCCAGCTTGTGACGGGCACTAGGTGCGTCTCCGTGGCCAGCCGGGAGCGGCGACAGCGGCTTGGTATCCCCGGAAGGGGTTCTCCCGTACTTCAGCTCCAGCCTCCCTAGCGTGGCCAGGCCGTCTGCCGGAAGGTCTGGTTGTCTAGCGAAGGCGAAGGAGCTCGATGCTCCTCGACTGTGCCACTTGATTCCAACTCAAGCTCGAGCAGAGCGGCCTCCAGCTCGTGCTTCTTTCTGTAGGATATCAATGAAATTCCCACTTTGGGGTATGGTTTTGTCGGCGGTTATTGGCTTCTTGTGCTCGATGTAGGGCCAAAGTCGGCGAAGGATCCGAACTAGGCGGTAGGAGCAATGCTGCTGTGATCCGGGGTTGATCCTGGAGGTTTTCTGGTAAGGACTTGTAGGTCTCCTTTGGTGCAGGTGTAGTCCTGTGTATCCTTGAGGATTCGGGCTGGGCGTCCTGTCTGGTAGCTCGCGTTGTCCTGGCTAGGTTGCAGGAGCGGTGCGATGTCGATCCCGAAAGAGTCCTTGCTGTGCTGGAGGGTCCTGTGAGTATTATTGGGCACAGGTGTGATCCTGTGTCTGTGTCCTTGTTGGTCCTGTTGTTGTTCGAAGCTCTGCTTATCGACTGAATAATGCTGCGATGTTGTCTCTGCTGATCGACTGATTATGTTCGATGTTACAATGTGTCGTTTAAAATTAACATGCAGCGCAGTGCATCGATTCTTGGGGTGCCACGCAGGGCATCAACAAAAAAAAATAGTTATGTTCGGCTGGGCTGCTGTTTGGCTGCAACTCTTCCTCACGTCAGCTGGGCGTCGCCGGGCTGGCACGCTGACGTTCCCTCGTTGGCGAAAGTGGCGGAGTGCCCCTCTCGCTGTTGTCCTCACTGCTGCTGTTGTCCGGAGCCTCTGAGGTCAGGCGGGGCCGGTGCTGGTCCTCGCACAGGTCTTCGTTTTAGGCATGTAGATTTGCACGTTGAGTCGTACAATGGTCCCAGGGCAGTCCTTGGGACAGACGTCCTTCTTCTTCGGTAGTGGCTTGGGAGATGGAGGTTTTTAATTCGATTTTTCGTTTATGACTGGTATACTTACTGAGTGAGTTGCGGGTTTTCGCTTTCTCTGCAGGAGCCTTTCTCTCAGAAAATCAAGTTCTGTTGTTAATTTTTGCGCTGTTGCCATGGGGGCGGCGTTTCACATGTATATAATAGCCATTTAATATGTGCTATTCTCTTATTTATCTTGATTTTCTGGCCTCCGCGTACCATCACCGCACTCTACTCACTTAGTAATTCCTGGTGTTCCAGTTGGATGGTCCAGGTAGAGCCTGGAGTCTTTGGATCCGAAGTCCGATGGTCAGGCGGCGATTTTCTCCACAACTAGGGTCTCGTTCTTTTGCTCAGCTACATCAGACATCTTTTTTTTTTTTTTTTGGTTTTACTTTCGAAAAAATGAAGCGCGAAAACACTTTTAATTATGCGGTCTGGCGTTTGCGAATTTGTGCTGAATGCCGCCTTTAGTAGCTAGGAAAGCCATATAAAGTCACTGATTGCTGGAGTAATACTTAGTTGGATTTAGCTGGATTGCTGGGTATATCCATAGGTCGCTGGTTGCTCGATGTCACGGTCGCCATGAAATAGTTACATCCATAATTGAAATAATAGAGGAACACCATGGATTTAATATTTAGTGTTTTATTTATTCTGGGAGCAGCAATGGTGCCGCTTCCCATACCAAAATGGATCTGTCTTGAACATTCTTTCTTAGGTTCTAATTAAGCCTAAGTCTCCTGGCTGCGCTGCCCACAGTTGGACAGCAGAGAGACGGTTATGTATATATATTATATACTAGCGGCCCAGGCGAACTTTGTCTCGCCCCTTATTGTTGTTTTATATATTTCTAGAGTGATAATAATACGCAGATAATTCAATTCAATTAAATTCTAGCTTCAATATCAGGTAGTTGCACCTTCCCAGACGCGCAACACATCCCGGCTGGTTCATTTGTGAATTTGAGAGCATGACAATGCGGTCATTCCTTGTCCAAAGCACCAATTATAACTTTTGAATGAAAATAATATTCAATATCGGGCTCATACCGGAATGGATCGGTTCCTCTGCTCTTTCGTCTCTTCTGCTTCGAAATATTCTAGCTGACCCGGTGAACTTCGTCCCACCAGCACTGTAAATATAACCAATTGAATCACTTTTAATCATGAATCTACTTTCCAAAAGAAACTCACAGGTCGGACACAGAAACCTCTTCCTTTCCAAAAACCAAAAAAATAATACCGAATTGCCACAGCACTGCCACATAAATATTATTTGGGTATTTCAAAATACAAAACTTGACGTAAATTTCATGGCTACCACATCCATAGATTCAAAATTTCTAATCTTACAGTCAGCAGGCAGCGTCTAAAGCTGTATTGCGGACTACCCTTATCGGTTAGGGGTACGAAAAATAGATGTTAGCCGATTCTCAGGCCTACAGAATATCCCCTCAAAATTTCATCCAAATCGGTCAAGTAGTTTCGGAGGAGTTTCTGAAGATCAATTTTATTCGCGACCACAGGTAAAATATTGATATAAAAAGTATCTGATGTTCTTGCTGACACCTTACTTTATATTGTCTCAAAACTTGGGCTCTAACAGTTCAGAACTTTTCGAATGCATAGGGTTCGGATACACCAACAGAGCATTTTTATATATATAGAAGAGATAGAAGAGATGAGGTAGGTCATAAATTAGATTTTAAATAGGTAGGTCATAAATAAGATAGAAAGCATAGGAGATAATGATAATATTACGTTGTGTTTACGTGAGGGGCCCATTGTACCCCTCTGGCCACCGAGCTTCCGAAAGCTCGGCCGCTTCTGCGCATAGTTCGTCGAGCATGCCGACGCTCGCCCGCTCTCCGCTCCGCTGCAATCTCCGGCCGCTTCGCTGCACTATTCCGCCGCTCCTCGGCACCTTTCTTGGCAGCGATCGTTCTCTATGCTCCTCTCTACATCTTCGGCCACTGCACTCATCCGCCGCTCCCTGGCCAAGCGCATCCGCTCTCGCCCCTCTGATGCTCCCGCGCCCCGATCTCGGGATAATTCCGAACGCAGTCGGCCGCTGTCGATCTCCCGCTCTCGCTTTAGCGAAGTAAAGCGTAAATAAAGCTGACGCACCCCGATCGATCCCACGACGCCCCCGCATTTTCACTTCATCATTTTTCGCCTGCGCCGTGGGAATTTTCCACGTGACCTTTCTGGAATCCTTTAGGGGAGGATCCTCGCCACCCCCCTACATAAACATGGTCCTTCGAGCCGGATAAGGATATCGTCCAGGAATCCTTTTTTCACCAGCAGCTCTGGTGGTGCCGCCGCTAAAGATAAGTACAAGGTCTTTTCGTCATTTTTCTCACTGCCGGTCTTTAGCAGCGCTCCGAACATACCATTTCGGTCGCACTGCTGTAAGACTATTTTTCCGTGTCAATTCCACCTCCGCGAATTTTCCTGACACAACGGCAGTTGACAATTTTATTCCTCCGCGTCGACCTTGGTTCAATTCGTCTCCGCTTCGCTTCTTTTTCGCGCCGCCATATTCCGCGCCGTTTTGGTCCGTACATCAAAGTGCAAACGGTCGCGGCATATGTACATATATATGTGTGTGCATTCATCCCATACATGCTGGCACATATTTATGTACACATATTATTTTATGTCGGCGCAATTAAAACTCGTAAAGTAAAAAGTGAAATTGTGTGGTGAGAAAAAAGGCATAATTAATATCGGTCAACTGGTGTGCACTGAGTTCGGGAATTTCCGTGTTCGCCGGACAGTCCGCCGTGGTTGCGATATTATTATTTTTTTTTTCCTCTTCTTTATTCTGGTGCGTGCCAGTTTTTTTTTTCGCCACACAATTTTTCTGTCCTTTTACACATTCAATACATTCAAATACAGTCCACTTCTCGACGCTTCACTGTGCCCTTCAATATACATACACACATATATACATACATGCATGCCCATATATACCACACATACGTATATTATCTGCCCTATTCCAGGAACTAAACTCCGCTACGAAATTAATAAATACAAATTCAAATCGAGACAAAACCAACAAATATTAAAAAACCCAAAATTATTTCTGCAAATCCACACGGGCGGGACCGCGATTGCTTGTTTCATTTTGTTGGACATTCCGCAGCAGCCGAGTTATTGCTGTTGCTGTTTTTTCCGTTTTTGTTCCGTCTCTTTGCACACGCACTGCTTTGCCGGCGGCAAGCAGTGACGCTTTGTCAAACCAAGCCAAGGTTTTTAAGTCCACCTTTCCGGCTTCGCAGTAAATAAAGAAGAGTAAATATTTTTCCGGTTACTAATTATTAAGGAAATTATTAATTAATTGATTTTGGGATTACGGCAACCGATCGACCCTGTCGCGAGCCTAATTTTTCTCCTGTGTCAACGGCAAAAATATTTGAGATCCACGTCTGAGCCAAGCAGTACATATATTTCTACCGAAATATTTATATTTCCTTTTTTTTTCGTTCCCGACCGCAATTTTCCTGCCAGTTTTGGTTATTTTTTTTTTCTGCTGATCCGCATAGTGCAATATCCGCCCGCAGCAGCAGTCGGCCGTCAAGAGTGTTTTCTGACCGAATTTTCGTCTGTGCCTCCTCGAGCCCGCGCCACTTTTGCCTGACTCCGTTAATTTTTTGGGCTTCAAATTATTCCCTGTCAAGGGATTTCTGGATTGTTTTGGGGTTTTTTTTTGTCCGCTGTACTAAAAATACTGCAAGATTTCAACCAGCATGAGCGGCCGTATGCAACCTTGATTCTTATCAGATTCTTATTCTTCTGATCAGCTGAGGATTCTGAGAATGCCCACGGGAGGCGACAAAAAGCCCCGTCTGATCCCATCCATCCGCTTAGACAGGTCGCAATCCGCATCTCCGCGGTCGTCCCAATTAAGGCCAAAGGCTGCCACTGCCATTCCAAAGGCAAAAAGCGACGAGTCAGTCGACACTGTCCACGATCCCGAGCCCACTCGGTCAGTCGCAAAGATGACACAGAGTGCGTTAGAAGTCGCCCTGAAGAAGTTCACGGCCACGACGGACGGAGTTAGCCAGTTCGCAGCTGACATCCATACTCCGGGCGCCCCTGCCACTGACAGTTTCTCCCCCTACATGTGCCGAGTCCATCTGGACGAAGTCCGGGGCTTATGGGAAGATGTAAAAAAGGACTACAGGAGCTGCTTAGACCTTCTATCCGTGTCCGCTGATGACCCTGCCACTTCAACAGTGCTGAGATCCAAGTACAGCTACTGTTACACCGTTTTTTCGAGGTGTGTTGCCCATCTTCAGGAAGTGGTAGAAAAGGCCGCCGTCCAGCCCGCTCAGGCGCCCGCACCCAGCCAACTGCCCGCTTCTACGGGGTGCCGGGTACCGCCAGTGGACACCGAAGTTTTCGCTGGTGATTACCTTCGGTGGCCCACATTCAGAGACTTGTTCACCGCCATTTATATCCGCAACTCGGGGCTCACACCGGTGGAAAAGCTGTTCCACCTGTTGTCAAAGACAAGTGGCGACGCGCACGCCATTGTCTGTAAGGCCCCGCTAACCAATGAAGGTTTCGTCTCAGCGTGGCAAGGCCTGACCGATCGTTTCGAAAATCGTCGGTCTTTGGTCAACAGTCAGTGGAAGATCCTCTTCAACATCCAGACTGTTCCCCAAGAGTCCGGAGCCGCTCTAAAAGAGCTACAAGGCACCATTCAGAGTTGCCTCACTGCCTTACGCATGTCTTCCATTGATGTCGAGGCTTGGGATTGTCTCCTGGTATATATGGTTTCGTTGAAGCTTCCCAAGATCACGCTTTCCATGTGGGAGCAATCAGTCCACAACAAGGCCGAAATTCCAACCTGGGGTGAGATGGACGCATTCCTGACAGAGCGCTATCGGACTCTGGAGGCAATCGACGACATCAGACCTAGCGTTTCGGGGCAAATTCCGTCAAGATCGGCAACTGCGAGCGCCCCACCGCGCAGACTCAACTCCAGCGAAGCCAGGATGGCTCCGGCTCCCAGAGGGTGTGACCTGTGTTCCGTGGGAAATCACCCCCTGCGGACATGTCCCCGTGTTCTGACAATGGATGTCAACCATCGGTCCGAGTATATCCGAAGACAGCAACTCTGCTTAAATTGTTTTGCTCGAGGCCACCGACACCGGGACTGCACTAGTGCAAATTCCTGCTTTACCTGCCGTGGCCGGCATCACACACTTTTGCACCACAACAATACAACAGTTCCAAGATCCTTCGATCCATCTAGTCCACGACTCGAACCCATTGCGAGAAGCGCCACAAATTCCGATGATCATCCAAATGTGCAAGTGTGCTTTGCGTCAGGATCAAGAGCTGTCCTGCTCGGCACAGCTATTATTAACATCTGCCATCTTGGTCGCACCTTCCAAGCACGAGCCATGATCGACTCTGGTTCCGAAGCAACGCTTATTACGGAGCGACTCTTTGACAGAATCAAGCTACCATTCGAGCCCGTCCAGACCCAGGTTTCCGGTCTTAATGACACAGTTGCCGCTCAATCCACGAAGCTCTGCAACTTTTCTATTCGAACCTCCAGACCCGGGCTGCAGTTAGAGACGACTGCTTATGTCCTTCCTCATCTAGCCGGAAAACTTCCATCATTCCATATTCCGAGAGACCTCCTAAGGGAGCTTCCTGATCTCCCCATGGCGGATCCGACGTTTTTCGAGCCCTCCGAAATCGACATCCTGTTAGGAGCAGACATTCTTCCGTCTGTACTTCTGAGCGGTTCCAAGCGCAACATTCTAGGCTCTCTTCTGGCACAAGAGACAATTTTCGGTTGGGTGCTCACAGGCCCATTATCCACAGCCGCTCGCACCGTGTCTGTATTTTCTACGCGAGTTTCCTGCGCATCCAGAGGTCCGTTGGACCAACTCCTTGCCACTCGCAGTGCAACCGCCTTAAAGGAAAGGTTTCCCAAACGCAGTCAGTCCTACCGTTGTCGACTTTGCAACGGAATCCACCCCTTCGGAAGTGCCAACAATTCCTCAAGCTTAGCGCTGAAAAGAGGCTCCACGCGGTTATCGTCCACCGCTACTGTGCCAACTGTTTGGCCCACGAACATTCCAAGGGAACCTGCCGCAGTGGGGACCGATGCAAAACATGCAATCAGGACCACCACACGCTTCTTCATAGGCACGACCGGCCAGTGCATTATCCCTGTTCGCAACATCGGCCACCTCCCTACTTTTAATTCACACATTACGTACCATCTCTCACGCTCCATATTTTCCATCCAGATCAGATCCGACGTCGTCACTTCCACGCAACGCAGTTTCTTCTACAAGCAGACGTACCCGAGGTACCTAGTCCTACCGTAGCCGAGTCTGAGCGGAATTCATCATCAACATTTCGCCGAAAAGCAGACGTTCTCGAGGTACTTAGTCCTACCGAAGCGGAGTCTACACGGAATCCATCCGCGACAGAGAGAGCAACGCATCAGTACGCTCCGTGCCGATCAGTTCCGCCGTTTCAACGCCCGATGATGCGCTTCGATCACGGCAGCTGAAGCCGCTCCGGATCCTGCCACCAGCAATAAGAAGGACGAAAGGAGTGATTGCAAGGGGGGCCGGAATGTTTACGTGAGGGGCCCATTGTACCCCTCTGGCCACCGAGCTTCCGAAAGCTCGGCCGCTCTTGCGCTCCCGTCTGTCGGGCTTCTGCGCATAGTTCGTCGAGCATGCCGACGCTCGCCCGCTCTCCGCTCCGCTGCAATCTCCGGCCGCTTCGCTGCACTATTCCGCCGCTCCTCGGCACCTTTCTTGGCAGCGATCGTTCTCTATGCTCCTCTCTACATCTTCGGCCACTGCACTCATCCGCCGCTCCCTGGCCAAGCGCATCCGCTCTCGCCCCTCTGATGCTCCCGCGCCCCGATCTCGGGATAATTCCGAACGCAGTCGGCCGCTGTCGATCTCCCGCTCTCGCTTTAGCGAAGTAAAGCGGACGGGAGCACGGCTCTATGTTTAAGCTTAGTTTAGTTTCATGTATGCAGCGAAATAAAGCTGACGCACCCCGATCGATCCCACGACGCCCCCGCATTTTCACTTCATCATTTTTCGCCTGCGCCGTGGGAAGTTTCCACGTGACCTTTCTGGAATCCTTTAGCGGAGGATCCTCGCCACCCCCCTACATAAACACGTTGCTTACTAATAAAAACAACAAAAAACAAAAAGTTCATAAGGATTAGTTCATAAAGATTAAAGAAATTTCATTCATAATCGATTTTACATTTATATTTTTCTTTAACATTTAAAAAAAAAAAAAATAATGACAATAAAAATGCATAACTCGCCCTCTCAATAAGAATATATATGCATTTGATATACATAAGAGAGCCGCTCCGCTGCTGGGGTATCCGGCAGCGCAGCTACTTAGCCTTAGGCGAAATATTATATATTTAAGAAATATATTAAAGAATTATAACGACAGATACTTGTGAAGAGTGGAACTGGCAGAACCATTTCTGCCAGATTTAAAGAATTATAAATAAAGAAAACCAAAGTCAGACTGACGGCTGCATAACCAAATTAATTGTGTTCGTTAATTTCACTTGGAGCCCTCAACCTTTTTACACACAGTTGAGGTGTCTGGATCCTCGGCGGACACGGAAAGAAGATCGGAGCAGCTCTCATATCCCTTCTTCACATTTTCCCATAAGGGCCGGATTTCGGCCAGCTGGACTCGGCACATATGCGGAGAAAATCTGTCAGTTTCCGGGGCGCCCGGAGTGTGTAAGTCAGCTTCGAATTTGGATAGTATCGACTGACTCGTCGCTCTTTGCCTTTGGAATGGCAGTGGCAGCCTTTGGCTTTAAATGGGACGACCGCGGGGATGCGGATTGTGACCTGTCTAAGCGGATGGATGGGATCAGACGCGGCTTTTTGTCGCCTCCCGTGGGCATTCTCCGAATTTATCTCAGCTGATCAGCGGGCGTCACCGAAAAAATTACAAAATACGCTAAAAACAAAGTTGCATACGGTCGCTGACGCTGGTTGAAATATTGCGGTATTTTTAGTACAGCGGAAGAAAACCCAACAACCCAGAAATCACTTGCCAGGGAATAATTTGAATCCAAACACGAACGGAGTAACTGGCAAAAGTGGCGCGGGGCTCGAGGATGCAATTCGGTCAAAAAACAACTTTTGACGGCCGACTGCTGCTGCTGGTGGATATTGCCCTATGCGGATTGGCAGGAAAATAGCCAAAATTTACAGGAGAAAAATTAGGCTCGCGACAGGGTCGATCGGGTGCCGTAATTCCAAAATCAATTAATGAATAATTTCTTTAAAAACAAGTAACCGGGAAAATTAGTAACTCTTCAATGTAATAATACTGCGAAGCCGGAAAGGTGGACTTAACAACCGTTGCAGTACGTGCGCAAAAGAACGAACAACAAAAACACAGCAATAGCAATAACACGGCTGCTGCGGAAAATCCAAAACTTTGAAAAAAGCAAGCGCGGTCCTGCCCGTGTGGATTCGCAATAATAATTGTTTTTAATAATTGTTGGTTTGTCTCTCTTTTAATTTGTATTTTAATTTTTATTTGATTTAATTTGAAGTTTCGTTGCGGGGGTTATTTTTCCTGAAATCGGGTTCAGAAAATATATGTACATATGACAAAAGAGAGAGATCTTCAGTCAAACGGACGTGTTTACTTCTACTCCGCATTAAAACAACTTTATTAGTCGAAATACAGTTTAAAAATTCTAAACTTTGTTTTTTTCTTGCGAAACTAACATAGTTCTGTTCGTCTATATCGGAGAAAACACTAAGTTGCACTTTAAAACATTGTTATTTATAAATAACAAATAGCTCGAAAACACTGTGCTTTTTGTTATTGTCGTGCGAATCGAACAAAGTACAATTACATCAAACCGAGTCAAACCGCTGTGCATACGCTTATACATACATTCATACATAAACACAAAGCGCGCACATAAAACACACAAAACAACAACAATATGACTTCCGTGGCAAAGCGATCAAGGAAGGAGACTCAGCTCGACCAGGACGGATTCCGGAACTCTGATGCCCAGCTGCTGCAGAAGTTTGACCTCAAATTCGCAGACCTTAAGGAAAGTCTGACTGTCTTCCTGGAGAAGAAGTTTCAGCCGATGACCGAGAGGTATGACAAGCTATGCCAGCTTGTGGCCAAACTGGAGAACGAGGTGAGAGAGATGGGCGCGTTAAAGCAGCGGGTCTCAGAACTGGAGAAGAAACTGGAGGACAAACAAAGCAATAAACGCGTCGAGGAGCTCGAGGCCAGGCTAGTGGCAACCTGCAATGCGCAGGCAGAGGCCGAAATCGCATGCGACTTGCGCTGGCATGGAGTCCCGTACGTGGAGGGGGAGAACTTGAGGGCACTTTTCCACGCACTCTGCTTCTCACTCGAATTAACTCCTCCACCTAAAATTCGCAACATTTTTCGAGTGCGACCGAAACAACCCGCACAATCAATGGTTGATCCAATTATTATTATAAAATTGGATCACGTTACCGATAAGGCGATGCTGTTACGTGCGGTGGCTGCATACCGGCGAAACAGCAAAACACAACTAAGCTTAAAGCTCATAGGCCTAGACTCGCCAGCGTTTATATACATCAACGAGCAGCTGACGAAGCCAAAGTATGAAATATTCAAACGAGCAATGCATCTCAAACGGATAAAGGGCTTATCAGCTGTTTTCACTCGGCGAGGGGAGATATTTGTGAAGGAAAGAGTAGGAGGAGAGACCAGGTGCTTGCAGAGTTTCGGCGACTTGGATCATCTGGAGATGGGCCTCGGTAACGAGTCCCTTACCTTAGAAGCTTCGAGTGTTGGAGATTTACAGAATAGTTCTTTTCGCGCCTAAACATAATTTTAAACATAATTTTACCTTTAAATTGATTTTTTATATAATAAGTTTAGCAGTTTTTAAAATCAGTCGCTATATAAGGATGCTTAAATGTATTGTGGGAGTCTTTATTTGTCGTATAATTATTGTATAAATGCGAGCGGAGCTAATACTTTTAAAAATTATTAGGATACATGGAGGACAACATAAATCAAAATAACCTAAATAGCCGTGCCGTACTGCGCATTCTCGGAACGCATTCTCGGACTTGGATCATCTGGAGATGGGCCTCGGTAACGAGTCCATTACCTTAGAAGCTTCGAGTGTTGGAGCTTTACAGAATAGTTCTTTTCGCGCCTAAACATAATTTTAAACATAATTTTACCTTTAAATTGATTTTTTATATAATAAGTTTAGCAGTTTTTAAAATCAGTCGCTATATAAGGATGCTTAAATGTATTGTGGGAGTCTTTATTTGTCGTATAATTATTGTATAAATGCGAGCGGAGCTAATACTTTTAAAAATTATTAGGATACATGGAGGACAACATAAATCAAAATAACCTAAATAGCCGTGCCGTACTGCGCATTCTCGGAACGCATTCTCGGACTTGGATCATCTGGAGATGGGCCTCGGTAACGAATCCATTACCTTAGAAGCTTCGAGTGTTGGAGCTTTACAGAATAGTTCTTTTCGCGCCTAAACATAATTTTAAACATAATTTTACCTTTAAATTGATTTTTTATATAATAAGTTTAGCAGTTTTTAAAATCAGTCGCTATATAAGGATGCTTAAATGTATTGTGGGAGTCTTTATTTGTCGTATAATTATTGTATAAATGCGAGCGGAGCTAAGACTTTTAAAAATTATTAGGATACATGGAAGACAACATAAATCAAAATAACCTAAATAGCCGTGCCGTACTGCGCATTCTCGGAACGCAGAGATCTGGACTAAAAATTTGTCATATAAATGCTCAAAGTCTGACAAGAAAAATAGATGAATTCGGGTATCTCTTTATCAACTCAGCTATCGATGTTATATGTATATCTGAAACATGGTTTGTCCCGAATATTAGTGATGTCTTAGTTGAATGTGACGGCTATAACTTGTATCGTTCTGATCGTGAAAGTCATGGTGGAGGTGTTGCAATGTATATTAACAAAAAACTGAAGTCCAAATTTGTATGTAAACATCCTGCTTGTAGTTCGGTGGAATATATATTTATTAAAATTGCATATAAGCTGCAGGAGACTGCAAAAATGCTTATTGGGTGCGCCTATAGGCCAAATAGTCGGACGAACTATGACAATATTTTAAGTGTTCTAACTGATTTACCGACAAATTATGCGGATGTCATTCTAGCGGGAGACTTTAATAGTGACTTAATAAGAGAATCACACCTTACAAATAATATGGACACGATAGGGTTAAATGCAGTGAATATTTCTTCCCCCACACATTTTTGCAACACTCGCAGCTCATTACTAGATGTGTTTTTTGTGACTAATACTGACAAAGCTGTTTTATATGACCAACTTATCGTGCCGTCCGTTTCAAAACATGACCTCATCTTTCTGACGTATGAAATTGACCTTTTATATCGTGACCATACCATAGTTTTTAGGGACTTCAGAAATATAAATTATTTCGGACTTTGATGCACTACGATCAGTACATTCAAGTGGCCCATCTGACACCAAGCACGTGCCTGTTTGTGTTAGGTGTTAGTAGGCGCGACAAATGAAAGTATAGAAAAGGAATACGAGGAAGTTACTACTGGCGTGCTGCCAGACTGTTTGCCTGCATGCGTACTAAGTGGGTTAATATTAAGGTTTTTAGTTGGGGAAGGCTATCTACGTTTGATGTTATCATGTACAAATCGTTATAATTTGCACATAAGACTCTAAAGGGTTCATGCAATTCAAAAGACGTTCTACATTGGCTCAAAACTAAAGGAATATAGGATCTAGTATTTCTACTCGGTACGCGAAAGTTAAGCTGACCCAGCAAGTCAGCACTTTCCACGTTACCATGGATAAGGTTAAAAATGAACGTAATGCCAAGCATGGTTCTACGGTTAGCTAAAGAAGGTAAGTTAATTAGTTCAAACCGCGTAAAGCGAAAAGCAGAAAGTTCTTCTGAACTGACTCAATGCGTGTACTGTGAACCCCATACTGAGGGCTCCAGACGCAAGATCCATATTCTAGGATAGGACGAACTAACGAAATATATAAGGATTTTGTAACATAGGGGTCATTGAATTCTTTCGACCACCGTTTAATGAAACCAAGCACACCTCTGGCTTTATTCACCATGCACGAAATATGATCGATAAAGTCAAGTTTAGGGTCCAGTCGGACACCCAAATCATCAACTATATTACTTCTTTCCAAAGAGCAGCAGTTAAGCGTGTAAGTCGCGAGCTTGGGAGCGACACGTGAGAAAATCATTAGCTTGCATTTAGAGCCGTTTAGGTTCAATAAGTTTATACGGCACCATGTTTGGAAGTTATTGAAATCTGTTTGTAAATCAGACTGGCAGGAAGCGTCCTTATATTGCACACAAAGTTTGACGTCGTCCGCGTACATAAGTACTTTGGAGTTAGTCAGAACTTTCGGCAGGTCGTTGATAAATAATGTAAACAACAGGGGACCCAAATGGCTCCCTTGCGGGACGCCAGAAGTAACCCTGAGAACATTAGATAAAGAATTTTTAAAGAGGACCTTTTGCGTTCTGCCATTCAGATAACTTGAGATCCAACTAAGAAGATCAACCGGAAATCCCATTAGATCGAGTTTCCGAACAAGAAGAGAATGGTTGACAGAATCAAATGCTTTACTGAAATCAGTATAGATTACGTCTGTCTGAAGGCCCTTATGGAAGCCCCTAACTAAGAAGGAAGTGAACTCTAAAAGATTGGTTGTCATGGAGAAATAATTGATCTACACAGGTGCTGCAAATGTGGAGTAATGATTTTCTCGAAAAGTTTCGGAATGGCCGACAACTTAGAGATTCCTCTATAGTTGCTGGCAACCGATTTGCTACCTTTTTTGTGGAGAGGAATAATAAATGATTCCTTCCAAATAAGGGGAAAGTGGGAGGTTTCTAGGGACAAGGTAAACAATTTTAGAAGGGGATTGCACAGGGCGTCGGCACAATACCTAAGCACACAGCCAGGTATACCGTCGGGACCTGGCGAATAAATGGGCTTAACGCGATGAAGATCTGAAAGAATAGTGCTTTCGTCTAAAATAGGACTGAAAATAAAGCTCGATTTGGGCATGATGTAGGAATAAGTCTGATTACAGTCAGTTGAAGTTGAGTAAGTGGTTTGAAAAACTGCGCAAACAGATCGGCAATAGCCCGATCATTTTTTACGGTAGTATTTTCAAACGAAAGCGAGGAAGGATGCGTAATTGGCTTACGTTTAGTGTTAACAAAATTATAAAACTGTTTTGGGTCCTGAGAGATCTGGACCCTACAACGAGTCAAATAATTTTTTGTAACACTGCGCGTTCAACACGGTAAATCTTGACCGAGCAGATAAATAAAGGGATAGGGCAGAGTTAGAACCGGTACGTTTATATTTAGTATACAGCCTAGATTTTTGTTTTTAAGATGACTCAACTCTTTAGTAAACCAAGGAGGCTTATTCGATGTTGATGGATAGTATAACGGAACACATTCAGTAAAAAAGGAATTTAAGGCACTGTAAAAAATATCCACGGCTTCTGACATGTCAGTGCACATGTATAAATCGGACCAATTAAAATCTAAAATAAAGTTATTCAGCCGTTCGAAGTCCGTTTTGCGAAAACAAAGGACTTTCTTGGCTGGACAGTCAGATATGTTCTGTAAGTCAGTCCCAATGTCGAGAGTCAAGTCGAAAGTCGGATGATAGGGATCTTCGGGAAGCGTCAACGGCGCCACCCTGGCTAAACTGACTCTTGCCGGATCTGAGACAAAACAGAGATCAAGCAACATTTAAACATTTAAATATAGCATTTAATTTCTGTAATTGGGATAGGCTGTTTTCTCTCACAGAAGTGGACGATCAAGTAAAACACTTTCAGGACAACATAAGTAAATTGTATAACAGTTACGTTCCGGTTCGAAGTAAACGAATTCGAGCATCGGAGAAACCATGGTTTCATAATGGCATTCGGACTGCAATAAATGAACGCGACGTAGCTTACAAAAAGTGGAAAAGGTATAGGACATCTCGAGAATATCAAAAATGTAGGTTGTTAAGACGATCTGTGACTAAGCTCGTTGAGATTGCTAAGACAAGCTACTATTCCCGTAAGTTTAATAGTACAAACTCTAATCAAGAAACTTGGAAAACAATAAAAAGTTTGGGAATAGGGAAATTTAAAGGGAGAGTGGAACAGGACATAGATGTCAATAAGCTTAATAAACAATTTATAAAATGCTCAGTACCTGAAGTTATTGACAATCAATATTCAAGACCACCACCTGCAGCTGAAATCGTCTGTGATAATAGGTTTAGGTTTATGTGCGTCCGAAATCAAATAATGACTACAGACCTATAGCGATACTGCCCTACTTTTCCAAAATATTAGAAAATATAATGGCAAAACAAATAAATAAATTCCTCACAGGCAATGATCTTAAAAATTACTGACGATATAAGGAATCAAATGAACGATAACAATGTTACATTTTTAGTTTTACTTGACTATAGCAAGGCTTTTGACACTGTCAACCATAATATTCTATGTTCAAAGCTAAGAAATATGTTCTATTTTTCAAAAACGTCTGTTAAGCTTGTGTCTTCGTACTTAAATAATCGTCGTCAATCTGTTGTTTTGTCAAATGTGTCGTCTGATTTTGAAAATGTTACTCGTGGTGTCCCCCAAGGTTCAGTGCTTGGTCCATTGTTATTTACACTTTATGCTAATGACCTTTCATCTGTGTTATCCGATGATGATGATGTTCAAATGTATGTGAGTCGTCCTTTAAACAGAATAAGTGAATGTATAGATGTATGTAACAGTGAACTTGCACGAGTAAATGAATGGGCAATCAAAAATGGACTAGGCATAAACCCATCCAAGTCTAAGTGTCTCGTAATAAGTAGGAAAAAAATAAATCTAGATAATATAGGACGACTTCAGATTAATAACACTCAATTGGAGTATGTCGAAAAAGCCGTGAATCTGGGATTTACATTTAATAGGACACTTACCTGGAATGATCACATCGCAAAGGCAGTAGGAAAAATATATGGAATGCTGAGAACATTGTCTATGACTAAGGGATGTC
The DNA here is from genome assembly GCA_018903765.1 of Drosophila aff. chauvacae BK-2020. Classification (NCBI taxonomy): domain Eukaryota; kingdom Metazoa; phylum Arthropoda; class Insecta; order Diptera; family Drosophilidae; genus Drosophila; species Drosophila aff. chauvacae BK-2020. The sequence continues at coordinate 886,358 of JAEIGO010000164.1, read as the reverse complement.
TGCCTACAAATGTTCGTATGCTAATAGCAAAAACATGTTTAGTCCCTTCTCTGTTTTATGGATTAGAAGTTTTTTCAAATTGCGATTCGATCAGCCATAATAAACTAAAGATAGTTTTTAATAGCATTGCAAGATATATATTCAATCTGCCACGGACGGAACATGTGTCTGGTTACGCCTATAAAATTTTTGACGTAGAACTTAATGGTTGGATAAAGCTTAGAATACTGACATTTCTTCACAAATTAATTTATCAGAAAGAGCCAGATTATTTATTTGAAAAATTAACATTCACTGCTTCTAGACGAATAAACAATCTAATATGCATAAGACCCAGATCACTGACTTCCGAAAGACAATTTTTTATAAATGCTATACGATTATGGAATCATCTTCCGAATAATATTACAAACATTAGCAATGCGACGCAGTTTAAGGAAAAGGTACTCTCACAAATCAAAACAGCCCAATAAATTAAATTAAATTAAAGCGACTTAGGGTTAGGATTAAGTTAAATTAAATACATAGATATATAAATAATAATAAATTATAAATTATAAGAAATTAAATTGTTAGACTAAGAATATTTTATGCACCAAATTTGTCTGTAATTCGTTGTGACTAGCGCTCTAATTTATAAGTTATAAACTTGTGGCGTTAGGAAGTCCAATAAATCAATCAATCAATCAATCATCATATGAGGGCATGCATGCATATGTAAGGGCACAGTAGAGCATCGATGAAGTGGACTGTATGAGGTTTGAATGTGTGGAAACGGACAGTAAAATTATGTGCGAAAAAAATGGCACACACCGGAATGAGAACAGAAAGAATATCGAAACAACGGCAGACTGTCCGGCGAGCAAGGAAACTCCCGCACAGTGCACACTCGTTGGCCGATATTGTTTATGTCTTTCTTTTCTCACCACACAATTTCACTTTTCACTTGCGGAGTTGGAATTGCGCCGACATATAATAATATATGTACATATATATGTGCCAGCATGTATTGGATGAATGCACATTCATATATATGTACATATGCCGCGACCGTTTGCACTTTGATGTACGGAAAGTGAACGGCTAGGAATTTGGCGGCGCGAGAAAGAAGCGAAGTGGAGACGAATTAAACGAAGATCGACGAGGAGGAATAAAATTCTCAACTGCCGCTGTGTCAGGAAAACTCGCGGAGGTGGAATTGACACAGAAAAATAGTCTTACAGCAGTGCGACCGAAATGGAATGTTCGGAGCTCTGCTGAAGACCTGCAGTGAGAAAAATGCAGAAAATTCGTTCTTATCTTGGGGAACCAAAAGCCGGGAACTGCTGGCATAAGAAAAAAAATCTGTTGGAGCAGTAGTTTAAGTATTCATTGTTAAATAAGTTATATATAAGCTTAATATTGTTAAATATGAATTCGGTATGAAATGTAAACAAACCAAATGTAAACAATGAAATGTAAAAAGCTTATCAGTGCGCTCAAGCAGAGTCGAGTGGTTGAGATCAAACTGATAAGCTTTCGCCCGTCGCAGCATCACAATGTTCGGATGCTGCTCATAAAAAGGAGTCGAAAAACTGATGTCGAAGCTGACATCGGACATCGAGCTCGTCTTCTTCTTCACCTTCGCTGTGGAAATTCTCCAGCTAGGCTGGTAGCCGCCAGTCTCATTTTAAACATATTTTCTTCGGGAAAACTCTCCCGATTATCCATGGCGCCCGAACAGGGACTACGGCTATAATTTTTATAATTTTTCTTGTTGTTGGCGAAAAAACCTAGCTGGTGGAATTCGGCGAATTATTTTGGATTTGGCGAGCGTACATTTGGAGTGGACATCGAAGGAAAGTTATTGGAAATTATGCCAAATAATAACCAGGTATTCAGTGCAAAAAATTAAAAATAATAAGCACTCAACTTTATGTGTGTATTGTGTGCGTTAATAATTCTTGGCATTTAACCCTCTCAGCCCACATTTAAAATTAGCCAAGATAAACAATTTTTTTTAACAGATATGTATTTGGCTTTATTCAAATATGAACTGACGAAAATTGCAAGGTCCTTGGTGTCCTGGTTCGATAGTTACAGGATGTTGCCACAAAATGTTCACAAAATTCTTGTAGACAAACTATGAACTTTTTTTAAATTTTTTTATTTTTAAATAATTTACTTACCCCTATTTATATATAATTCCCACCTAGTTTTCCATTACAACAAATATTTATTGAATAAAATAAAAAAAATGAATTTTTATTTTTCCAACACTTTTCCCGCCAACCATTTTTTTTCATACAACTGCACTTAAAACGTCTGCTAAATAAACACGTTTGCAGCTTATAAGTAACTTATTAGTTATTTTGGTTGCAGAAAACATTAAGGAAGATGTTGAAAAAAAACGCGAAGCAAAAAAATGTATATTCCAGGTAACTGAGGCGTATTTCTACAATGTTGCCTATAGGCAACAAATGGGCTGAGAGGGTTAAATCCCAAATAAACCACCACCCCCAATAAAATATTAAATAAAAAGCGAACTGCTGTAATGAATGGGGGTCTTATATGCACTGAAACAAACGGTATGAACACTAGTCATCAGTGGATACAACTTGAGAACGATTGATAATGATTGCCTACACTGAAACCAATATAATTAACACTAGTCATCCGGGTAGACATCCCATAGATGACTTTCGCTCTCTCAGGCCAGCAGAGTGTACAGCGGAGCGGGACCCCTTGTTACTTCTAGCTCTTCCGGGATGGGGGGGTTTTTGCTGTACCTGCTCCTGACATCACATTAAAAATAAGTTTGTAGAGTCCCTGTCAGAAAGTAATAAGCCATCATGGCTAAAATATCAAAAGCTATTTGCCTTGGAAACAAATCCGAGGAAATACTCAAACCAAAATACTAAAATCAAAGCGAGAGGGAAATATGTGAAACATTAGGATTCATGTTGCGGTGTCTTAGATGATGTTTGACACACACAAAGTCGCTACCCACCCTTCCAATGCCTTTGACCTTTAATTGTTAACAAAGACCCCATATTGTAGCCGATCAAATCATTCAAATCCCCAGGTCGCAAAAGGATGTCATCTACTCACTCATAATTGTGATGATCAAAATATGAATTACATAATTTATTCAAAAACTTTCAGAAAGCCACACGTAAACAAAATTTCCGATGTATGGCATGATTACGTTTGCGTTATTTCATTATGAATTACTAATTCAGGATTAATTAAGAATAATAAGAATTAATATTTAGTAAAATGTTGATTTAAATATACTATATAATTTTCCATTTCATTTTAAGGTCTACATTTATTTGGGTCTCATAGTTGCCTTCGTTTGTATTTTTAATATACTATAGAATTTGCATTTGATTCTAAGGCTTATATGTATTTGGGTCGTGTATTTGCATTCGTTACTATTTTCTTACATATGTAGGGTTAATTACGAAGCGCATTGTTCCTAAACATATTCTTATCTGAGTTAATGATCATCAGGTATCGTCATTGTCGTTTATAGACGTGATCATCTTATGCGTATCGGCGGTGGTGTTCTTATCGCTGTTAAGTCTAATCTCGTTTCAAACTTGCTTCCGATAACTGACATTAATTGTAATTTAGAGTTTGTTGCAGTTCGCATCCGTGTTCACGATTATTTTGTTTATGTGTCATGCTCGTACTTCCCACCCCGGTCTGACACTGATATATATTTGCAGCATTTAATGCTAATCCAAAATATACACTCGTCCGAGGCATTAATGATCACCTCATTGTTATGGGTGATTTCAACCTGCCTTCCATATCTTGGGTGCCCTCTCCTGACTCGAATTTTCTAGTTCCCACTGCACCTCACGATCTTATTCATGGCCTTATCGACCTTTCATTGGGACAATTAAACTTTATTAAGAACTGTGGAGACAAAGTCCTATACTTAATTTTTTCGTCGGAGTTTGCCAATGCTTACGTCTCTAGAATCGATCCTCTCTCCAGCCCTGAAGATGCTTATCATCCCACATTGGAGTTAATTCTAGAAGCCTCGACTCCACTACTGCCGTGTCCTTTAGCTGAGCCAGCCTTCTTTCGCTGCTTTCGTAAAGCTAATTTCACTGACATGATCTCTTATTTATCATCAATCGATTGGACTTTTCTAGACTCCACTGACGATCCCTTGCACATGGTTGAGCGCTTTTATGACATACTATACTCCGGTTTTGACATGTTTGTTCCATCGTTTCCATCTCCTGACATTTCGCATAAGCTTCCCTGGTTTTCTCGTCGACTTTCCTATTTAAAAAAAACTGAAGTCAGACTATGTAGTCCTTTGTCTAAATTATTTAAAATATCCCTTCACTTTTCATTTTTTCCCGATAGTTGGAAGGAATCTTTTATAATTCCCCTTCACAAAAAGGGTAACAAGTCCAATATTGAAAACTATAGAGGGATTGCAAAACTTAGTGCGATTCCTAAGCTTTTCGAATCTCTAATTACTGCTCAACTTCAGCACCAATTTCGCTCTATAATGTCCTCCTACCAGCATGGCTTCATGAAACACAGGTCAACTTCCACAAACCTTCTGGAGTTTAGTACTGTTATTAGAAACTCATTTAAAAATAACACCCAAACTGACGTCGTCTTTACGGACTTCAGTAAAGCCTGTGTGACTGTGTGAATCACCAGCTGCTGCTGAAAAAACTTACGCTTTTGGGTTTCCCTGTCTTTTTGACGAATTGGATCGCCACCTACCTATCCAACCGAACTCAAAGAGTAGCCTTCAAGGGTTCTTTTTCAGACTGCGTCCGCGTAACTTCAGGTGTTCCGCAAGGGAGTCACCTTGGGCCACGTCTGTTTGGTATTTTTATTAACGACTTGCCCAATGTCGTTCTTCATTCCCAAGTTATGATGTACGCTGATGACGTCAAACTATGCTTACCACTGACAAACCCTGACTTTTATATGCTTCTACAATCTGACATAAACAACGTGCAGTCCTGGTGCATTAACAATTTGCTGTTTCTTAACAACTCTAAATGTAAATTTATGTCATTTTTTCGTAAAAACTGTTTCTCTGCAAGTTATTATTTAGGGTTGAGTGATCTTGAGCGCATCCTTTCTGTTACCGATCTTGGAGTTCTTTTTACCCATAATTTGAATTTTTCTGACCACATTGGCATTGGGAAAGCTAAAGGTGTTTTTGCCTTTGTCAAGCGTTGGTCTAAGGAGTTTGACGATCCTTACACCACAAAACTTCTTTATGTCTCTCTTGTTCGTCCTATTGTCAAATACTGTTCGTGTGTTTGGTCACCTCAATATGCGAAGTATCAAGACCTTTTTTAATCGGTTCAGAAACAATTCCTTTTTTTCGCTCTTCGGGGATTTCATTGGGACCAACATCGCCGCCTCCCATCTTACATCGACAGGCTGCGTCTTCTCAGTCTTCCCACTCTGAAGGATCGTCGGACCTGCCACGGAGTGATTTTTCTATTTAAATTAATTAATGGTCATGTTTGTTCGTCCTATCTTCTAAGTCAATTGCATTTCTCAGTCCATGTTAGACCTTCTCGTCACTTTCGTCCTATTGCTCTTGATTTGTGTAAAACAAACTTCGAGTTGCATGACCCTTTCCGTGTTTTATGTTCTTTTTATAATGAGTTATACTTTTTGTTACATGTTGAATTGTCGTTAGATTTAATTCGGACGTTGATGCACTACGATCAGTACATTCAAGTGGCCCATCTGACACCAAGCACGTGCCTGTTTGTGTTAGGTGTTAGTAGGCGCGACAAATGAAAGTATAGAAAAGGAATACGAGGAAGTTACTACTGGCGTGCTGCCAGACTGTTTGCCTGCATGCGTACTAAGTGGGTTAATATTAAGGTTTTTAGTTGGGGAAGGCTATCTACGTTTGATGTTATCATGTACAAATCGTTATAATTTGCACATAAGACTCTAAAGGGTTCATGCAATTCAAAAGACGTTCTACATTGGCTCAAAACTAAAGGAATATAGGATCTAGTATTTCTACTCGGTACGTGAAAGTTAAGCTGACCCAGCAAGTCAGCACTTTCCACGTTACCGTGGATAAGGTTAAAAATGAACGTAATGCCAAGCATGGTTCTGCGGTTAGCTAAAGAAGGTAAGTTAATTAGGAGAAGTCTACTAGAGTAAGAGGGTAACCTCTGGTTTGGATCCCAGTTCAAACCGCGTAAAGCGAAAAGCAGAAAGTTCTTCTGAACTGACTCAATGCGTGTACTGTGAACCCCATACTGAGGGCTCCAGACGCAAGATCCATATTCTAGGATAGGACGAACTAACGAAATATATAAGGATTTTGTAACATAGGGGTCATTGAATTCTTTCGACCACCGTTTAATGAAACCAAGCACACCTCTGGCTTTATTCACCATGCACGAAATATGATCGATAAAGTCAAGTTTAGGGTCCAGTCGGACACCCAAATCATCGACTATATTAATTCTTTCCAAAGAGCAGCAGTTAAGCGTGTAAGTCGCGAGCTTGGGAGCGACACGTGAGAAAATCATTAGCTTGCATTTAGAGCCGTTTAGGTTCAATAAGTTTATACGGCACCATGTTTGGAAGTTATTGAGATCTGTTTGTAAATCAGACTGGCAGGAAGCGTCCTTATATTGCACACAAAGTTTGACGTCGTCCGCGTACATAAGTACTTTGGAGTTAGTCAGAACTTTCGGCAGGTCGTTGATAAATAATGTAAACAACAGGGGACCCAAATGGCTCCCTTGCGGGACGCCAGAAGTAACCCTGAGAACATTAGATAAAGAATTTTTAAAGAGGACCTTTTGCGTTCTGCCATTCAGATAACTTGAGATCCAACTAAGAAGATCAACCGGAAATCCCATTAGATCGAGTTTCCGAACAAGAAGAGAATGGTTGACAGAATCAAATGCTTTACTGAAATCAGTATAGATTACGTCTGTCTGAAGGCCCTTATGGAAGCCCCTAACTAAGAAGGAAGTGAACTCTAAAAGATTGGTTGTCGTTGATCTACGCTTTAAAAATCCATGCTGACATGGAGAAATAATTGATCTACACAGGTGCTGCAAATGTGGAGTAATGATTTTCTCGAAAAGTTTCGGAATGGCCGACAACTTAGAGATTCCTCTATAGTTGCTGGCAACCGATTTGCTACCTTTTTTGTGGAGAGGAATAATAAATGATTCCTTCCAAATAAGGGGAAAGTGGGAGGTTTCTAGGGACAAGGTAAACAATTTTAGAAGGGGATTGCACAGGGCGTCGGCACAATACCTAAGCACACAGCCAGGTATACCGTCGGGACCTGGCGAATAAATGGGCTTAACGCGATGAAGATCTGAAAGAATAGTGCTTTCGTCTAAAGTAGGACTGAAAATAAAGCTCGATTTGGGCATGATGTAGGAATAAGTCTGATTACAGTCAGTTGAAGTTGAGTAAGTGGTTTGAAAAAACTGCGCAAACAGATCGGCAATAGCCCGATCATTTTTTACGGTAGTATTTTCAAACGAAAGCGAGGAAGGATGCGTAATTGGCTTACGTTTAGTGTTAACAAAATTATAAAACTGTTTTGGGTCCTGAGAGATCTGGACCCTACAACGAGTCAAATAATTTTTGTAACACTGCGCGTTCAACACGGTAAATCTTGACCGAGCAGATAAATAAAGGGATAGGGCAGAGTTAGAACCGGTACGTTTATATTTAGTATACAGCCTAGATTTTTTGTTTTTAAGATGACTCAACTCTTTAGTAAACCAAGGAGGCTTATTCGATGTTGCTGGATAGTATAACGGAACACATTCAGTAAAAAAGGAATTTATGGCACTGTAAAAAATATCCACGGCTTCTGACATGTCAGTGCACATGTATAAATCGGACCAATTAAAATCTAAAATAAAGTTATTCAGCCGTTCGAAGTCCGTTTTGCGAAAACAAAGGACTTTCTTTAAATACACAAAATGTTTTAAGACACCTATCCTTGCCTCCGCCCACATGATGTGAGTCGGAGAACATCGTTAAAAAACACTCCTTACTTCGGCTGAGGTAAGGATACGGCCTACAATAGCAGTCACTTGCTATATTTTCTAATAAATAAAAATAAAAAAAAATGCAACAAAATTATTAAAGCCAAAAGAATACCAAAACTTCCGTCTTCACTACACAAAGGTAGGTAGGTTTAAGTGGTGAGACCCTTCTCGAGCCTCCAATTAGAGCTGTGCTCCGTTTTGATCCACACCCTCTGTTTTCTGGTAATAGCTAGTGATGTTTAGCACCATCCCGCATCGTTAAGAAAAGCAAGGATAGCTGCAATCTTGAGCTTCCCTACTTCTCCCAGCGATTCCAGCTGGAAGGCATTGAAATGACGCATTCTTCTGTTGTTTAGAGCTGGACAGTGACAGAGCAGGGTGCTCTGGTGTCTCCTGTTCTGTTGGTTCTTTGCAGCTTCTGCAGCTTGTATTATAGGGCAGCCCCATCTTCATCGTTCCTATCGCCCAATGACCGGTGAAGACTGCTGTAATCCTACTGATATCCTTTTTTCTGTGGGATATCAGTTCTTTAGTGCGTTTGCTGTCGAAGATCGGCCAACATAGCTTCGATCTTCGGTTTTGACTCGTCCTTGACCATTCTTTGGTGGCCTGACCTTTGAAAAAATCGTGGACCCTAGACTGCACTGCGTTCAGTGATATTGGTGTATTTTTAATGTTGCTACGCTCGGATGAGCCCTTGCGGGCTAGCTCGTTTTTTTTTTTTTTTTTTTTTTTCACTACACAAAACAATAGAACAATTTAAAAAACTTAATATCTACATATCACCTGTAACATGAAGGAAGGAAAAGACCCCACACTGGATGTCCAGTAATGCAAGCATTAATACCACACTACACATGTTACCGCCGTAATATAAATTCAACCGCCAACTAGGCGAAAAAGATGTAACCCTGCAAACTTTGGTAAAAAGTGTTACCCACGATCTGCGGTTATTGGATAGGGCCACACTTGTACGACACTTGAGGAAACACTGGCGAAGGGGAAAAGACAAAGTTTTTTAAAGCTGCTCGCTTTGCTACAAAATTAAATAAAATTAAAGTGACTGCTACAAAAGGTTGTTTATTATTGCTCTCCCTAGGCCCAAATCAATTAGTGCCTCAACATTTCTTTAAAAAAACTTTGAAAGTACTCAATATCAAGCGCAATTACAAGTGACGCCACCATTTTGTGAAATTCACACAGAACACACGCATACATATAAGCCAAGATACACACGTACACGTATGAAGGCTATGTATGTGTAGAACTCTGTTGAAGTAGATCACGCCAGGGACCGTCGCCATTAGTTGTGAAATTATCTCTGACGAAGACAACGACTGAATTCTCATAGCGAAAATGGAGAGAGATGTAACTCTTTGCGGATCATGCAATAAGAGCCGCCTATCCAGTGGCGTCCAGAACTGGGTGCAGTGCGACGTATGCAAGGAATGGTACCACTTCGCCTGCGTTGGAGTCGATGCCTCTATTGCACAGGCACAATGGACGTGCGACTTGTGCAAACTTGTCGACGATACCCCTTCCACCTCACAGCAAGCCGCTTCACAACTCAAAGAACTGACAAATACCTTGCCAAAAGATGACGACATAATACAAATCGAATCCAATCCGAATAAGCCAGCTGAGACATCATATACTCCATGCTCAAAAAACTTGATGATAGAGATGCTAGAAGAGACACGCCAAGTGGAAAAGAAATATATCGAGCAGAAATACGCAATACTTGCACAGCAGCAGGGGACCCAGGAAAGGCACATCCTATCATTTGGACCAACTGCATCCCAACTAGCAGCAAGGCAAATATTACCAGCGGATCTGCCGACTTTCAATGGCAACCCAGCAGACTGGCCAATCTTCATAAGCATGTACGAGAACAGCTGCTCGGTAGCCGGATTTTCAGACGCTGAGAACATGCTTCGTCTCCAGAAGTGTCTCAAAGGGAAAGCCTACGAATTGGTTCGTGATAAGCTGCTACTGCCAGCACTCGTCCATGAGGTTATTAAGACGCTAAAAACCTTCTTTGGGCGACCGGAACAGATCCTCGACCGGCTCATCGACAAAATCCGTAAAATAGGCATACACAAGGATAGATTGGAGTCCCTAATCGACTTTGCGATGGCAGTGCGCAACGCGTGCGCCACAATGGAGGCCTGTAACCTGTATGCACATCTTGACAACCCAATGCTTCTGCGCGAGCTTGTTGACAAGTTGGGCCATGCATCCACGTAGTGCTTCAATCCCTGTTGTAAAATCATTCAGCGACTGGATATACAATTTAGCAGAAGCAGCCTCCACAGTCATAACTGCACAAAATTCATGGAGCGTGAATACTCACACGCACTTATCGACCGGAGAAATGTGTGAGTCCGAAGACGATCAGGATGAAGACGCCAAACCGAACCCTTCATGCGTCATGTGCAACTCCACCGAACATTACGCCGCCCAATGCGAGAAATTTAAAAGTTTGCCAGTTCCGGAGCGACACCTTATAATCAACGAAGCCAAGGCCTGCTACAGATGCCTAAAGATGCACCGTCGGAAATGTTTCTCCAAACGCGATTGCGGCGTTGATAACTGCCAATCAAAGCACCACCCTCTCCTTCACAGAGACGCTCCTAAGCCCGAACTCGTCAGTGCCCACCATCAAGAAACTGGCCTCCAAGAATCATACTTTCGAATCCTGCCGGTAACACTATATGGGAACGGAGAAAAGATCGACACATATGCGTTTTTGGACGAGGGCTCATCTGTGACACTTATCGATGAAGGAATTCTGAAGATCCTCAAGGTTCCTGTTTCCTCTGAACCACTTTGCCTGCAGTGGACCGGTGACACCACCCGTACTGAGGAAATGTCTCTCAAAGCCCAGGTACAAAAATCGGAGATGGGGAATGGAAGAAAACTGTGGCTCAACAACGTGCACTCAATCAAACACCTTGCCCTACCTAAGCAAACCGTTGACGCACATAAACTTGGCAGCAAATACAAGCACCTACATGGATTGCCCATAAAATCGTATTGGAATGCTGCACCGATGCTTCTAATCGGCGCAAACAACTGGACCTTTGCAGTTCCCCGCAAAATTCGAGAAGGAAGACGTAACGAGCCTATCGCCTCAAAATGTATGCTAGGATGGAGTATTCAGGGTACAAGTAATGCAACCCAAAATTATTCCTTTCATCACTGCGTTTGCAACTGGGACGACATCGACAAGACGGTAAGAGAAAGCTTCAACGCAGATCCTATCACACCGCGGGAGCTCTTCTCTAAAGACGACGAAAAGGCTACAGGAATTCTGGAGGAAACGTGCAAGAAAGTAAATGGACGCTATCAAATTGGACTGCTCTGGCGAGAGAAAAATGTAATTCTCCCAGACAGCTACTCAAACGCACTGAAACGACTCGAATGCCTTCGACAAAAAATTAACAAGAATCCGGAGCTATTCGATAAAATACAAGGCCAAACTGACAACCTAGTCGACAAAAACTACGCTTTCGAACTGGAACCAAAAGATATAGCTGAGGACATAAACCGTGTGTGGTACCTCCATATATTCATCGCCCTAAACCCAAACAAGCCAAGTAAAATAAGATTGGTTTGGGATGCAGCTGCAAAGAATCACGGCAAATCCCTCAACGACTTTATGCTGAACGGACCCGATTTCTTAAACCCGCTAACCGAGGTTCTTATGGCATTCAGAGTTGGCCGTAAAGGCGTGTGCTCGGATATCGCTGAGATGTTTCATCAAATAACCATCCAGCAAAGCGACATGCATGTTCAACGATTTCTGTGGCTTAAAAAGGGCGACAAAACTCCCCGCACATTCGTCATGCGGGCAATGACATTCGGAATTTGCTGTGCGCCCTGTATTGCTCACTATGTGCGCGACAAAAACGCACATGAGTTTAAGGATCAATGTCCCCGGGCTTTCGAGTCAATTACAAAGGCTCATTATGTGGACTATCTATGAAGATAGCTACACCGACGACTCTGAGGCGAAAAAAACAAAAAATTAAAAAAAAAAAAAAAAAAAAAAAAAAAGGGGGGAGGTGTTGGAAAAAATTTAAATAAAATAAAAAAACAAAAAAATAAAAATTTATTCGGGCTTTCACGCTTAAAAAAAGAAGAAGACTGGGATGAAGAACTGCCCGACGTCATGGCAACAATGGAAAACGGTCCTGCTTCAAGCTACAGAATTGGAATTTCCTCGCTTCTACTCCACTTTGCTGCCGAATGCCGACCAGATTGATCTGCACACGTTTGTAGACGCGAGCGAGTACGCCTACGCAGCAGTCGCATATCTTCGTATCAGGCGAGGAGCAGACGTCGACACAGTACTGGTAGAATACTTCTCTGATTGGAGACGCCTATACAGAGCTGTGGCAACATTCGTCCTATACATTCAAAGAGTACGTGCCAAATGTCTCGGAAATCAACTGCCGAAAACGTTAGACCTCGAAATCATAAATAGAGCAAAATCGTGGCTGTATAAACAGGCGCAATCCAGGGCGTATTCAGCTGAAATCACCGCTCTAAAAAATAATTCAGCCATTGACAAGTCAAGCTCGTTGATTGCCCTGAATGTTTATCTGGACGAAGACGGCGTACTACGCATTCAGGGAAGAAAGGATAACATAAATCCTGAAAACGCCATCGTTCTGTCAAAGAAGTCCCAAATCGCGTTTTTAATTACAAAATATTACCATGAAAAATCACATCACATGATTCACGAGTCAACGATTAATCGTATTCGAAGCGACTTCTACATACCTCGCCTACGAGTGCTGTATAAAACAGTTCGAAAGTCCTGTCAACTGTGCAAAATTGCCACCGCCAGCCCCGAAGTACCACAAATGGCTCCAGTACCAGCCGCCCGACTAGCTTGCTTCGAGAGGCCCTTTACATACACGGGAGTCGACTACTTCGGTCCCATACTGGTCAACGTTGGTAGACACAAGGAAAAACGCTGGGGAGTCCTCTTCACCTGCCTGACATTGAGAGCCGTACACATAGAAGTAGCCCATAAACTCGATGTAAGCTCATGCATTATGTGTCTGCGGAATTTTATGACTCGTCGCGGGACTCCAAAAGAAATTTTTTCTGACAATGGTACAAACTTTAAAGCTACGGAGAAAATGGTGAAAGAAGAACTACAAAAGATCGACTTTGATGAAATCACCATAAAATACGAAGCAATTAAGTGGCACTTCAACCCGCCTGCAGCACCTCATATGGGAGGCGCATGGGAGCGACTCGTCAGATCGGTCAAAACTGTTTTGAAAGCAACAAGAAACTTCAACGACGAAACTCTTCAAACCGCCCTTATGGAAGCGGAAAATATCATTAATTCCAGACCACTAACCTTTGTCTCTTTAGATTCAGCCGACGATGAAGCACTCACCCCGAATCATTTACTTCTGGGATCGACGAGCGGCTATAAGCGTATGGCAGATGACAATACCGATCTAAGGCTGCGTTGGCAACAAACTCAGCTATTCGCAGACAAATTCTGGAACCGCTGGGTTAAGGAATTTACCCCAGGTTCACCAAACGTTCCCCAATAGCTATCGGCGATGTCGTTATCGTCGTCGACGATCAACTACCGAGGAACATGTGGCCAAAAGGACGTATTACTGACGTAGTGAAGGCCAAAGATGGACAAGTCCGCAGAGCTACAATATGGACACCAAAAGGCATCATGGTCCGCCCAGTGGCCAAGATTGCTGTCCTAGACGTCGGTTTAAAAATTGGTGAAGATCCGAAGGACGTTCACGGGGGGGGGAATGTTACCGCCGTAATTTAAATTCAACCGCCAACTAGGCGAAAAAGATGTAACCCTGCAAACTTTGGTAAAAAGTGTTACCCACGATCTGCGGTTATTGGATAGGGCCACACTTGTACGACACTTGAGGAAACACTGGCGAAGGGGAAAAGACAAAGTTTTTTAAAGCTGCTCGCTTTGCTACAAAATTAAATAAAATTAAAGTGACTGCTACAAAAGGTTGTTTATTATTGCTCTCCCTAGGCCCAAATCAATTAGTGCCTCAACACTACACACCCAACCCAAAGCAGAAACGACACCCTTATCATACCAACTAAAGTTTAAGGAATTAAAAAATACAATAGCAGACAGATGTTTTCTCTACACAGATGATCCAAGTTAGCAAACGGAGTCTCATATAGCGTAACAACGGAAAATAATATTATTAACCATCATATTCTCCCACAATACTCCTTCACATACACAGCCGAAATATCAGCAATTCTGACAGCATGCAACTACGCCAGCAAACATCAAGGGAAATTTGCAATCTGCACAGATTCCCTCTCAGCTATACAAAAAATTGAAAATATAAAAAGCCAAAACTATTACACCACCTTCATCAGAAATATTTTTAACAAATACAAGATTAACAAAATCTTAATAGTACGGGTCCCTGGACATTGTGGGATCCCAGGAAACGAATTCGCGGACGAAACAGAAAAAAACGCACATAACTTCCCTCTGATTACCCAAAAAAACCTCAACACATCAGACATCAAACGAAACACCAAAACCTTTTAAAATGCAATTCTCAACAATTCTTCAATCCATTATAAAAGTATCAGCCCCGACTGTACCCCAGCAAAAAGCATTTTACGAGCATACTCAATCAAATTCATAAGAATAAGACTAGGACACACCAATCTTACCCACAGCTACATACTTAATAAAACTCCACCACCAATCTGCACAACCTGCAGCACCAACATTACAATACAACATATATTATTAGACTGTCCAGCTCTTCAGCAAAAGAGAACGAAGTTTCTAAAACAAACATTAAAAGAAATTACCTCATTTGAAAATATTCATCACACACTAAAATTCTTAAAAAATACAAAACTTTACCACACAATATAAATGTAAACATTCATATTCATAAACATCAACGCTACATGTAAATAACTTAGATTTAAACAAATTAATTCATAGTCATCAATATTAAATTAAGAACTTCTCTTGTACATACATAACACCAAAAAATAGGATGACTTAAATTTCAACTTTTGAAAAAATTCTTTAATGTCACTATCAAATGGTAATCGGCCATGAATAAGTATAAAATTATAAATATCTATATATATTTTGGATATTTTGTCCGGTACCGGTAAAATTATATAATATATTAATATATTTATCTATTTAAACATTTGAAACAGTTCTTACCTAAAAACTTGGTCAATCTGGATACCATACTCCTCAAGAATTTCCAAAATTTTACTTTTTATAAACAGTCCAGTATGTGACTCAAATAACTGGATTATCCCAAGTGTTTTCACTACGATCTCAGTGGATAGCACTTTTGACAATAATTTGTAAATTGACTTCCAAGATTGATTTTTCTAGCCTGGTTGCCACATCAATTTTTAAGGATAAAGGCTTTCCTTTTACGGAAGCCTTTATGCCTTCTCTTATGGAATGTTCTTTTTTCATTACATGTTCCATTACATTTCGTGATGTAATTGGAGACATTTGCAGGGCATTAAATAGTTTAAATGGTCTACCTTCACAGGTAAAAATTTTTACTGTTCAGGAAGTAATATCCTCTTCATTAGCTTCGTAAGCTATTTTTCTCTTTTTCGCGATTTTTGGCAACTCGGTATTGTCAATTTCTTGGAGCATTGAATTAAAAATATCAGCATCTTTTGCAGTCATGTGCCATTTTAAATGTAATATGGTGCCCTGATAATTTGGAGCCACATACGCTGCATAAGGACGTATTTAATTCCTTGTCAAAATTAAAAAAACAAATGCACTTTTTTTCACTAATCATCTTAACAACCCGCTTTAAAAAAAAACTTAAAAAAAAAAACACACGCCCAGCAAAAGACACTTTCAAATCGGAAAAGTGTCCCAAGTGAACAAATGTACGAAGTGAGCGACAATGCTATTCTCACTCGTTGAGCATAGAGCGAGACGAGAAAAAACGATGTTGAAAGTGTCATTTCGATTTTGTTTTCAATCGTGTCCCCGAGCTCGTTTGCTGACAGTTTGAAAAAAATTAGCATATTTTGGGAGCTCTGCCTGTAATATACTTACTGGAAGATTTAAAAGGCAACCCCATTATGGGGGGGTTTTATAAGGAAGAACTGAAAAAAACTCGTTTTCCTGATGAATTTCTAGTGGAAAAAGTATTGAAAAGAAGAGGTAATAGAGCTCTTGTGCGCTGGCTCAATAGGGGGGCCGATTTCGGTATTCCTGAAAAGCGACGATCAAGCAGGTGATGACGGCAGGAATGTTAATCCCACGGCGCAAGCGAAAATAAGTCCGACGAAAGGGAATCGACGGCACCAGAAAAAAGACAAGAGGCGGGGGCGTCGTGGGACTTCATTGTTTATTCTGCGCATTCATATATCGAACTAACTTAGCATACAAGCTAGAGTCGCGCTCCCGCCCGCTGGAAACGGACAGTAAAATTATGTGGCGAAAAAAAATGGCACAAACCGGAATGAGAACAGAAAGAATATCGAAACAACGGCAGACTGTCCGGCGAACAAGGAAACTCCCGCACAGTGCACACTCGTTGGCCGATATTGTTTATGTCTTTCTTTTCTCACCACACAATTTCACTTTTCACTTGCGGAGTTGGAATTGCGCCGACATATAATAATATATGTACATATATATGTGCCAGCATGTATTGGATGAATGCACATACATATGCCGCGACCGTTTGCACTTTGATGTACGGAAAGAGAACGGCTAGGAATTTGGCGGCGCGAGAAAGAAGCGAAGTGGAGACGAATTAAACGAAGATCGACGAGGAGGAATAAAATTCTCAACTGCCGTTGTGTCAGGAAAATTCGCGGAGGTGGAATTGACACAGAAAAGTGGTCTTACAGCAGTGCGACCGAAATGGAATGTTCGGAGCTCTGCTGAAGACCTGCAGTGAGAAAAATGCAGAAAATTCGTACTTATCTTGGGGAACCAAAAGCCGGAAACTGCTGGCAGAAGGAAAAAATCCTTATCCGGCTCGAAGGACCAATGTATGTAGGGGGCCGATTTCGGTCTTCCTGATAAGCGACGATCAAGCAGGTGATGACGGCAGGAATGTTAATCCCACGGCGCAAGCGAAAATAAGTCCGACGAAAGGGTATCGACGGCACCATAAAAAAGACAAGAGTCGTGGGACTTCAATGTTTATTCTGCGCATTCATATATCGAACTAACTTAGCTTACAAACTAGAGTCGCGCTCCCGCCCGCTTAACTCCGCTTAAGCGAGCACGGGAGAGCGACGACACCCGAGCCCGAACTCCGGAGCGCGCAAGCACAGCGGAGAGCGCCTAAGCGTAAGCCCACAAAAGTGGCGAGCGCGGACGGCAGCGAAAGCTCTGCCCGCCGAGGCGGCACAGTGGCCCCTCGCTTAAACAGAACTCATGTGGAGGGAATTCAGTTTTAAGGGAACATTCAAGTGGATTGATATGTATATACGTCTTATTTCCGTTTAAACAAAACAAGACATAGAACAATAAAAATATAGCCCCTATTAGTGTGAATATTAGGTTAGGTTAGGTTAGGTCGGAAGGCCCTCACGCGGCCACGCATAGGCCAATATGGCCCTTAGCTGTCCGAAAAATTGTTCTGAGTTGACCTAGAGATCATTAAGGATCGAGGTGATTTTCGCGAAGGCAAGTAGTTCGCCTGGCTTCTTCCTGGAGGCATCTTCTAGCGATGCCAGAACAGGAGCGCCTAGGTATTTTATTCTTGCCCTTGCTAGGGCCGGACATTTGAAAATGAGATGCTCCAAGGTTTCAGTTGCCTCGGATTCATCGCATTTCCGGCATTTGGCGTTTTCGGTGATGCCCAGCTTGACTGCATGTGTCGCAGCTTCTGGCGGCTGCTGAGTCCCGATATGAGGCCAGCCGCCCGCTTTATATAGCCCGTGGCCCAGGCTAGTGTGCCCGTTGGCGCCTCCCGGATTTGCCTGATCCGGGTGTGACCAGCTCCCTTGGTCCAGTGTGCCCATTTGCCCGTGATGGGCGCGCGCGCGGATCTTGTTTAAATTCAAATCCAGATCAATTCCATTCCTTATTCCTCTATTATAAACTATATTTGTGCGCGTCTGCGCGTCACACATCTTCTAGCGATGCCAGAACCGGAGCGCCTAGGTATTTTATTATTGCCCTTGCTAGGGCCGGACATTTGCAAATGAGATGCTCCAAGGTTTCAGTTGCCTCGGATTCATCACATTTCCGGCATTTGGCGTTTTCGGTAATGCCCAGCTTGACTGCATGAGCAGCAGCTAGGCAGTGACCTGTGAGAATTCCCACTAGCAGTCTGCAATCTTTCCTTGGAAGATGCAGCACGTAGTGACTAAGTTTTGCGTTGCGCTCTTTGCACATGATTTTTGATATTTTGCAGGTTGTGGAATTACTCCTCCACCTGCTGTTGGCTTGTATGTCGGCCCGTCTCTCTAGCTCGCTTTGCAGCGTTCTTAGGGAGACAGGAACGTTTTCTATTCTTTCATTCGGCAGTCCTACGCCTTCCTTTGCAAGTTCGTCGGCCGTCTCGTTACCATCGATGCCCTAGTGGCTGGGAACCCAGTAGATCCGCACTGACGTAGTCGTGCTGAGGATATCTAGTGCCTCCCTGCTTGCCAGTACATTTTTGGAACTGACCGCTGACGATTGCATCGATCTAATCGCCGCTTGACTGTCTACGAACAAGTTGACCGCTTCATATGGGCGATCTGTGCTCTGCGCAAGCTCTGCCGCTTTCCCTATGGCGAATACTTCCGCCTGGAATATGCTGCATTGGCTTGGTAGCTTATACGACAGCCTCATTTCAGGGTCTGTGCAGTATATTCCCACTCCAACTCCTCCTTCCATTTTGAAGCCGTCGGTGTATATATTGAGGTATTGAGCATGGTCTGTATGACCTGTTTTCCAGTCATCTGGTCGCATGAATGTAGTTGTTTTTACATCCGGGCCCGTTCTGGTAACCATGTAGTCAGATATACTGCTCATGTTTCGACCAATTGAGGTTAGGTTAGGTTTCGTCGGTAGGCCCTCAAGGGGGGCCACGCATAGGCCAATATGGCCCTTAGCTGTCCGAAAGTTTCTGAGTGCACCTAGAGAGTATTCACGCGGTTTTCAAAATCTTTAAGGATCAAAGTGTTTTTCGCCTGTCTTCTTCCTGGAGGCATCTTCTAGCGATGCCAGAACTGGAGCGCCTAGGTATTTTATAATTATTATTTATTATTTATTATTATTTATTGATCAACCAATGCGAATGATATATGCGAAGGCGGATTAGGTCTTATTTCTCCATTCGAATTCGTATTGGGTGGAGTAGCGACCAATCGTTGTAAACTTTCCTCTACTGCACTCTGAACTAACCCTACCAATCTCTCTGACAGAAACGTGAGCAATCTCCGCTCCATATGCAGCCAACTACTCGGATCATCAGGGTATGGTTGGTTTGCATCCGTATCTTCATAGGTGGTACTTTTTCTACGTCGGTTCTTCTCCGATCCTGATGGTTCACCCTTAGAACGCGTTTGCGGACCAATAGGCCTGCAAGGCACAAAGCAAAGGGGAATGATAAATGATTCCCCTTAAAATGACTCTCAATACACTTCTTGTGAAACTCATGTTGGCATGACGTCACGTACACGTCTGCACCAACTCTTATTTCGGTTTCGCACACCGGGCAAAACGGCGCCGAGGTACCGACAGGAGATCGAATCATCTCGAATAAGAAAAATAAGATAACGATAAACGTAAAGCGATAAAGATATTCGGTAGCACTTAGCGAAAAAAGATAAACTCAAAATACTCAAAAGATACTGATTGAACTCTGTGTTAGATATCTGGCAAGTCGAAGGGTATTAATATAGTTTACCAAAATTTCCTTTATGGAAGTTAAAAGTAATAGGTTATAGAAAAATAGTAATATAGAGGAAAGTTATCTGCCGAATCGTTCCGGACAAAGTGCCATTCGTAAGGTTAGGTTAGGTTAGGTCGGAAGGCCCTCACGGGGCCACGCATAGGCCAATATGGCCCTTACCTGTCCGAAAGATTTTTCTGAATGGACCTAGTGTGTGTTTACGCGATTTTCGAAATCATTAAGGATCGAGGTGTTTTTCGCGAAGGCAAGTAGTTCGCCTGGCTTCTTCCTGGAGGCATCTTCTAGCGATGCCAGAACCGGAGCGCCTAGGTATTTTATTCTTGCCCTTGCTAGGGCCGGACATTTGCAAATGAGATGCTCCAAGGTTTCAGTTGCCTCGGATTCATCGCATTTCCGGCACTTGGCGTTTTCGGTGATGCCCAGCTTGACTGCATGTGCCGCAGCTAGGCAGTGACCTGTGAGAATTCCCACTAACAGCCTGCAATCTTTCCTTGGAAGATGCAGCACGTAGTGACTAAGTTTTGCGTTGCGCTCTTTGCACATGATTTTTGATATTTTGCAGGTTGTGGAATTACTCCTCCACCTGCTGTTGGCTTGTATGTCGGCCCGTCTCTCTAGCTCGCTTTGCAGCGTTCTTAGGGAGACAGGAACGTTTTCTATTCTTTCATTCGGCAGTCCTACGCCTTCCTTTGCAAGTTCGTCGGCCGTCTCGTTACCATCGATGCCCTGGTGGCTGGGAACCCAGTAGATCCGCACTGACGTAGTCGTGCTGATGATATCTAGTGCCTCCCTGCTTGCCAGTACATTTTTGGAACTGACCGCTGACGATTGCATCGATCTTATCGCCGCTTGACTGTCTACGAACAAGTTGACCGCTTCGTATGGGCGATCTGTGCTCTGCGCAAGCTCTGCCGCTTTCCCTATGGCGAATAATTCCGCCTGGAATATGCTGCATTGGCTTGGTAGCTTATACGACAGCCTCATTTCAGGGTCTGTGCAGTATATTCCCGCTCCAACTCCTCCTTCCATTTTGGAGCCGTCGGTGTATATGTTGAGGTGTTGAGCATGGTCCTGGCCTGTTTTCCAGTCGTCTGGTCCCATTATTGTAGTTGTTTTTACATCCGGGCACGTTATGGTGACCATGTAGTCAGATATACTATAAGAAGTTAAAGATCTTTAGGTTTTGGTTTTATTTAATTGGAACAGGTAAGGTCCCGCTCCAATGAAAGTGATTTTATTGAATGTCTTAAATTATTCATACAAAAGGTTTCTTAGCCTAATTCAGGTAGCAGCGCTGCCGGCGTAGGCTGCAGCGCTGCGACGCTTATATGCATATACATATAAGTAAGCGACGGCAAAGGGGTCGCTGAGGTAGAGGAGGTATTATGTTCACGTATGTCGCGCGTATGAAATGCGGACTCAGCACTTAGATAGCCCATTGCAAGGGTCTTTGACTTATAAAATAAGTGCATTAATATATTTGTATTTATTGTATTTATTTATGCATAACACTGAGTACAGTGTGCATTCGCTATGTGAACATACTACAATACTGCTCATGGCTCGGCCAATTGAAATATGCCCGAATCCCTGTAGGGACTTATTTCCTGATGCAACTAGGCTTTGTGCCGCCTTTCCTGCAATCAGTTGCGCGTGGATGTCTAGGGGATCAACTCCTATTATAGTTTCGAGTGCTTTTGTGGGGGTTGATCTCAGCGCCCCTGTTATGCAGAGCAGTAGATTTCTTATCCACATGCAGATGGCGGGGGGTGTGTTGTCCGCTTCTAGGCGGTGCATTATAGCGTCTGTGGTCACGTTGTTAAATGCTCCGGATATATCCACAAACACTCCTAGAGCAAATTCACTATTATGCAGGGCTCTCTCAATGGTGGTTACTAACGAGTGTAGTGCCGTCTCCACTGATTTCCCTTTCGTGTAAGCGTGCTGGTTGGATGACAGCAGTCGTCCCACATCGTTTCTGATGTATATGTCCAACAGTTTTTCTAGCGTCTTAAGTAGGAATGAGGTGAGGCTAATCGGTCTATAATCCTTGGGGCTCACATGGCTGCACTTGCCTGCTTTTGGCAGGAAGACAATCCTAGAGGTCCTCCATTGGATAGGGATATAGCCCGTGCTTAGGCAGGCTGTGAATATAGCGTGTAGCCATGGGGTGATCACTTCTTTGGTCACCTGTAACATGGCTGGGAATATTCCATCTAGTCCTGGTGCTTTTATTCCCGCGAAGGAATCTATAGCCCATTGGATTCTTCTAGAGGATATTAGATCTGTTGGGAGACTCTCTTCTCCAAGTGCGAGATCCTGGTGCTTGTTGGCATCGGATATCTCGGTGCATCCTGGGGAGTGAGCATGCATTAGTGCTGTTAGGGCATCCTCGCTGCCCTCAGTCCACTGTCCGTCGTCGCGTTTGAGCTGACTCTGTATGGTGGGTTGCTTCGATAGCAACTTCCGGAGTCTAGCCGTTTCTGGGGCCGTCTCGATATTGGAGCAGAAGTTTCTCCACGAGCTTCTTTTTACCCTGCGTATTTCCTTCTTGTAATCCCTAAGTAGGATTTTGTATTCCTCATCAATCACATCCTCTTTCGCCTCTTTGGCGATTTTGAAGAATTCTCTGAGGTTATTGCGTAGGAGCGAAAGATTACTGTTCCACCAGGGTGGCCTGGTCCTCTAGAAGTTGGTCATGCTGCGCGTTGTGCATCTAGTAGTTCCTTGGAGAGGGTCTCTAGGGACTTTTCTATGTCTTCAGCGGATTTTACTAGGCCCGGGCCAGTCGCGAGTCGTGTTGAGATTGTCTTCCTAAACTTTCCCCAGTTAGTGTTCCTGGGGTTCCTAAAAACGGTTGGTTTGGGAGAATGCATTCTCCCATTCGAATGGTCGAAATCGTATTGGAATTGTATGTACTTATGATCTGAGAAGGTCTCAAGGACTCTCCATTCTGATACCATTGTACATTGTCCCCTTACGAGTGTTATGTCTAGCACGTTTGAGGAGGTGGGACCTACGAAGGTATGCTCTTCTCCTACTTTAGCTATGCATAAGTTAGTGGATAGTAAAAAGTCTAGGAGTGACTCACCTCTGTCGTTTATGTCGGGGCTTCCGCACACGCAGTGATGTGCGTTGGCGTCTGCACCCAGCAGTTGCTGGTCGTGGGCCATGTAGCAAGAAGCTGCCAGGAGGCTCTTCTTCTTGCTTTCAAGCATCACCACAGTCAGGTCATCCGTGCTGTAACGAGACATAAGGTTAGCGTGGAGGCCCTCCCGTACGACTACGGCGGTTCTGTTCCTGCTTACCGTTGGTGCGTAGAACACATGGTGTGCTGAGGACTTCAGTCCGGCAATGGAATTGCCCGAGGCAACCCACGGCTCCTGGACCAAAGCGATGTCGACGGACCCTTGCTCCTTGGCAATCAGGAGTTCCGCCGACGCGATTTTGCTTTTATGGAGGTTGAGCTGCAGTACCCTTAGGGTCATGGGTACCTGGGTCAGCTCGGGACGGGTTGACTATGACTGTCAGGTCACCGTCCTCCTCCTCCTCATCTGAGACGTCGAGCGTCATTTCCTGGGCGGCGTCGACGATGGAGTCCAGACCAAGGTCCTTTTCCACCTCGCCTGCCTGCAGGGTGTGCGCATCCTTGTCCCCCGGGTGGCGCTTTTTGAGGCGCAGGTAAACGCTACCCATGCCCCACGCCATCTTCCCGTATCTGGGGTACAGGATGTCCTCCGCCGCTTTGTTGATCTGAAGGACTGCGCACTGGCCCCCCTCTTCGGGTGTCGGGGTCGCAATGTGCAGCATCTTCCAATCTGCGGTGGGAATATCGGGGTTTTGGCGCTGTAGCAGTTTCAGCGCCCGGTCGCCTTGGATTGCGATGGGGAAAAGAACCTTCGCCTTAGGAATGGACGGGATTAGCTCCCTGTCCACCACCTCCAGCTGGGCCCCCTCCCACAGCGCCTCCAATTGGCAGACCGTTTGCGTCAGCTACTTTCTCGTCGGGTCATCGTTGCACTTCAGGATTTTTACCCCGTTCAGCCACCCGGCACCATCAAATGTGGGCATGGGGCCCTCGGGGTCTTCCTCCATCCGTGCAAACAATGACTCAACGAGTCGCGCATGCACCAACTTCCACCGCGGCTCTCCGGCTTCATCGCTTTTGTCAATGAGTGCCAAAGAATGTATTGGAATCTGCGATCCTCGGCAAACATGCTGACTTGGCGGAACATCTTGACCACATCAGCAGTGATGGCATAGCGATGTATCCGAAAACGCAGGAATAGTGTATAAAGATCTGGCTGAATGGTCGGTCCGACCATCAGAATGTCGTTGAGCGATTTCTGGGACGTCGTCTTGCAAGATGCGTCGAAAACCACTCTGAGCTTTGTTGATGTGCTATTAGGCTTGAGCACGCAGTGGTGCGAAATATAATTATGCGGAGTGTTTAACTGTGGATCTCTCACGGGACTCATGTGTCCCAGATTTTGAAACTCCTGCATAAATTCAAAATATTTGGCCCCTACCTCAGCCCTTTTGCATAGGCTGCGTTCGAGGGAGAGGAATCTCCTTCTGGCAATGTCGAATGAGGCTCCGAGAACGGTAGGTTCATCTTTAAATGGAAGTCGTACTTCCAATCGACCATCTGAATTACGTCGTACCGTTTTGGTGTTGAACTCCTCACAATTTCGCTGCTCTGGCGTAAGTGTGATCTCAGGAGGCTCCACATGGTCGATGCGCCATAGCCGTTCCATTTTTTGGTCAATTTCTGTTAATGCGATAGATGAGTACTGATGGAGTGTTCTGGGATGAGCTCGACATCGACTAGACACTATCCATCGAAGTAGTGTTTTTTGGAGTACGGGCAGATCCTTTCCTAATTTTACTTGGCCGACTGCCAATATATCGAAGAAGGTTTCCGTCCCCAAAAGCAAATCGATCCGACGAGACTTTTTGAAGCTCTCGTCGGCAAGAAATGAGTGCTGCGGAAGGTTCCACGTAGAAATGTCAATTTCCGATTCTGGATGAGGAGCAACTCGAGCAACTCGAATCCATTGTGCCTCGACTTTGATGCATAGCTTGTGGCGCTTTACTGCATTGAGGCGATTATCTAGGGCGAGACTGATTAGTTCTGGGCATCTAAAGGTCTTGTGGTCTGTCTGTGAACAGATGTTACAAGGTTGTGTTGTGCAATTGAAGGACAGACTTGCCTGATTCCTCTGCGAGCGCGACCTATGGCCACCTGGTTGACTCATAGGGGCTTCAGCAGGAGGCTTCTTATCCGATTCCAAATATTGACAATGACGTTCAACGACTCCAACGCATTTGTCCCACGAAGGCAACGTAGTGTAGTCCAGCGACTCATTCCACTTCCTCTTAGTCTACTGGTCCACTTTGCCCATAACTATGGAGATGAGCATGGCCTCGCAGATCTGTGGCTCGGTGCTCAACGAACGCAACGAGTTGTATAATGCGGATGCATTATCGATTAGGCTGCGCAACTGCTGACCATTTGACTTGGCGACAGTTGGCAAGTTGGCGAAGAGTGACGATATGTTATCCAAGAATACGAGAGTCGGGTTGTCATAGCGCTGCTTTAAGCGGTCCAGAGCCTTTGCGTAGTTGTCTGCGGTCACCTGGAAAGCTCGAACCGATTCAAGGGCTGGTCCTCGAAGACAGTTCAACTGGTTGAACTTCTCGATCTTAGACATGGATGGCTTGTGGCCAATAACTTGGTTAAACGACAAGATAAAATTTTGGTACTCGCAGTATTTGCCGTCAAATGTCGGCAATGATAAGCGCGGAAGCTTAACTACAGATGTGTGCCCTAAATTAACCGTAGATTCATGAATGCCGGTGCTGTTTGCGTCTGGTCCAAGTTGCTCCTGAACGCAAACCTTGGCGTGAATAAACAGTTCCTCTATTTCGAAGCGAGTATTGCGCTGCGCCTCAGCTGGCTCCATCTGCTCTATGGCTTCCTGGGCAGATAAAGCAAGTTTAAAATACGATTCCAAAATCGACAAACGGCAAGATAATTCCAACGGAGATAAATTCAAACCAGGTTCCACTGATTTGCTCATACGTGTAAGGTTTTTCCGAGAACTCGTTCGTTGAGCTTTAAGTTGCTCCAGCGAAGACATTTTTGCAGATGTTTGTTTACTTTATTTAATTTCGATCTGACAATTCCTTGCTTGACAAGGTCTGTGAGAGCGAGCGAGACGACGAGATGTAGTGGAAAATTTTCGCTCGCCAAAGCCTAGAGTGCAACCTAGAGTGTTGCGGCAGAATGAGGTTATGTATGGGGGTGCTCCTGGGGGCAATATGAATAGATGGAGAACCGAGATGTCGACTCCAACTATGGCGATGACACTTGGAGGATGGTATGTCCACTCCAACGATGTCCAATGATGCGGCAGGAGACCCTTGAGTATAGCCGGCAGCTGCTCTGCATGTAGTTGTGCGCAAATGCACTAGCGAAAATCCTATGCGGACGCTGGGTAGACCGGCAGCGAACGCGATGCGCGAATATACGAGAGTTTGGCAGGGCAAAGGTCGTAAATGAGCGTGCGAGACTTAGAGCAAAGTAAAAATGGGAGCGAACGTAACCACAATCATCACCAAAATTAACTAAAACGTAGCAGAAGTCCTGTCACGGTCGCCAAAATGTAGAAACAAGAGCTTTTTCTTGAGTATAAATGATAAGTCGGATGGTGCTAGTTTAATAGTTACATTTTAATGACAATTCTTGATTATTTCTCCTCACTTAAACTCCTCGTGGCTATTTCTTCAACTTCAATTTTTCATCTGCTTTTGTTCTGTTCTCTGTTTTTTCTAATTCCTATCTGCCACTCGTTCGCTAGTACGAGTTGGCAGCCTAGTTAGGTTAGGTTAGGTTACGTCGGAAGGCCCTCAACGGGGGGCCACGCATAGGCCAATATGGCCCTTACCTGTCCGAAAGTTTCTGAGTGGACCTAGAGAGTATTTACGCGGTTTTCAAAATCTTTAAGGATCGAAGTGTTTTTCGCGAAGGCAAGTAGTTCGCCTGGCTTCTTCCTGGAGGCATCTGTGACGGTTAGTCGATGTTTCGGGCAGCTCAGGGGTGGCCCAGGGTCGTCGCAGACATTTATTTGGTTCAGTTGTGGTTGCTGAAAGAGATTCCGACCCATTCCCAGAGTAGAAAGCTGGAGGTTATGCCGTACACCATCGTAATCTTTATTATCTTAAAATTTACACTTCATAATGACTTCATGTCCTGCCGGATCTCGCCGCTCTGGAACGCCGTGCTTGGATGCCGGGATGTCCTTCCCGTCCGGGTCGTCGATGTCCGCGGGAAGAATGACTATGCTCGGGGCCGCTCGATCATCCACGAGCGAGAGAGTTACCTGGGGACCGCTAGGTCGACCGCACGAGAGAGAATGCCTTGGGGACCGCTAGGTCGGCCGGAGAGAGAGAGAGGCTTCGGGGACCGCTAGGTCGACCGCAAGAGCGAACGAGAGAACCCTAACTTGGGACCGCTAGGTCGACCAGAGAGAGAGAGAAGCCTCGGGGACCGCTAGGTCGACCGCAGGAGCGAGTGAGAACCCTAACTTGGGACCGCTAGGTCGACCAGAGAGAGAGAGAACCCTGGGGAACCGCTATGTCGACCGCAGGAGAGAGAGAGAGAGAGCGCGCTTGGGGAACCGCTAGGTCGGCCGCAAGGGCGTAATTTCTCACCGTAATTTCTTCCCCCTATCGAATACGCTTCTCCAGGTTACCTTACTACCCTGCTCTCGACCCTGCTTCCATTCCCACTCGCCTGTTCCTGTTGCCGTTGTCTTCATCGCCGTGTCCCTCTTGTCGGGTGCTGCCTGTTCGGCTAGTGGTTGCCGCGGTGTCTCTGTGCCGTTGGCCTCTTCCAGCTCCGGTTCTATCGTTTTCCGGAAAATCCCCTCGATCGCCACACCTTCTCCGACCTTCTCTGCTTGATCTGTGTCCTCCTTTCTTCCTGTCTTCATCTGCTCCTCATCCTTTTGTTCTCCAGATTCAGCTCCAAACTCTTTTCGTTCATGCTGCCCTTCTTTACACTGATCCGTTCTCCTATCCACCTCGTATGTCTGCCTTGTGATGCCCTCTTCTTGATGCTCCACGTTGACCTCCTCCAGTTGTTCAATATCGTCTTTCCCAACGGCTGACCTCACGCACACCGCGGTATCTCTACCTTCCAGTGCGATCCCTGGGTCACGAACTACCTGGCCTGTCTGCTCCGGTTGGTTCGCCGCCGTTTCACAGTAATCGATGGTTTTGGTGGCTATATTACGCTGCACCGTACCGTCGGATCCCACGCAGATCTCTGGGCTGAGTCTGTACTGTGAGTGTTCGAGACTTTCTGCTTCGATAATCTCGACTACTTCTGCTAACTTCAGGAACTCGGGGAGTGTTTTAAACCCCGTTCTCCGTATATTTAGCTTTATCTCGCTTCTGGAGTTATAATAAACCCGGTCCACTTTTTCCTTTTCCGTGTAATCCGTGAATCTCATCATCTTCATTAACTCCAGCGCGTATGCCCTCGATGGTTCCGACTTTCCTTGTCTACGCCACGTAACTTGTTCCTTAAGTTGCTCCTGGTATCTTCTAGGCAAGAAGTACTCCACCATCTTTTCAGTCAGCACCGCCCAACTGTTTATTTTGATTGGCGTGCAGATCCACCAATCGATGGCGGCGTCTTCCAAAACGAATGGCATTGACTGTACCAATTCGTCGTGATGTATGCCGAATGGCGTCGCCCAATTCTCCATATTCCGAATAAACTCCAGTGGATTGGTTGTCCCATCGTACCGTAATCCCCAGCTTCGTATCCCATTCCCAGAGTAGAAAGCTGGAGGTTATGCCGTACACCATCGTAATCTTTATTATCTTAAAATTTACACTTCATAATGACTTCATGTCCTGCCGGATCTCGCCGCTCTGGAACGCCGTGCTTGGGTGCCGGGATGTCCTTCCCGTCCGGGTCGTCGATGTCCGCGGGAAGAATGACTATGCTCGGGGCCGCTCGATCATCCACGAGCGAGAGAGTTACCTGGGGACCGCTAGGTCGACCGCACGAGAGAGAATGCCTTGGGGACCGCTAGGTCGGCCGGAGAGAGAGAGAGGCTTCGGGGACCGCTAAGTCGACCGCAAGAGCGAACGAGAGAACCCTAACTTGGGACCGCTAGGTCGACCAGAGAGAGAGAGAAGCCTCGGGGACCGCTAGGTCGACCGCAGGAGCGAGTGAGAACCCTAACTTGGGACCGCTAGGTCAACCAGAGAGAGAGAGAACCCTGGGGAACCGCTAGGTCGACCGCAGGAGAGAGAGAGAGAGCGCGCTTGGGGAACCGCTAGGTCAGCCGCAAGGGCGAGTGAGAACCCTAACTTGGGACCGCTAGGTCGACCAGAGAGAGAGAGAGGGCGCACTTGGGGAACCGCTAGGTCGGCCACAAGAGCGAGCGAGAGAACCCTAACTTGGGACCGCTAGGTCGACCAGAGAGAGCGAGACTTAAGTCGGGGACCGCTAGGTCTGCCCCGAGCTACAGAAGCTACTAACTAGAAACTACTTCTAACTACAATATATTTACCAAACCTACTGGTCCGGCTTACCAAAAGTGACTTTGCTGCTCTGCCTACAATCGCTGGCGGCTGCTGAGTCCCGATATGAGGCCAGCCGCCCGCTTTATATAGCCCGTGGCCCAGGCTAGTGTGCCCGTTGGCGCCTCCCGGATTTGCCTGATCCGGGTGTGACCAGCTCCCTTGGTCCAGTGTGCCCATTTGCCCGTGATGGGCGCGCGCGCTGATCTTGTTTAAATTCAAATCCAGATCAATTCCATTCCTTATTCCTCTATTATAAACTATATTTGTGCGCGTCTGCGCGTCACACATCTTCTAGCGATGCCAGAACCGGAGCGCCTAGGTATTTTATTATTGCCCTTGCTAGGGCCGGACATTTGCAAATGAGATGCTCCAAGGTTTCAGTTGCCTCGGATTCATCACATTTCCGGCATTTGGCGTTTTCGGTAATGCCCAGCTTGACTGCATGAGCAGCAGCTAGGCAGTGACCTGTGAGAATTCCCACTAACAGCCTGCAGTCTTTCCTCGGAAGATGCAGCACGTAGTGACTGAGTTTTGCGTTGCGCTCTTTGCACATGATCTTTGATGTTTTGCAGGTTGTGGAATTTCTCCTCCACCTGCTGTTAGCTCGTGTGTCGGCCCGGCTCTCTAGCTCTCTTTGGAGCGTTCTAAGGGAGACAGGAAAGTTTACTTTTCTTTCAATCGGCAGTCCTACGCCTTCCTTTGCAAGTTCGTCGGCCGTCTCGTTGCCATCGATGCCCTGGTGGCTGGGAACCCAATAGATCCGCACTGACGTAGTCGTACTGAGGATATCTAGTGCCTCCCTGCTTGCCAGTACATTTTTGGAACTGACCGCCGACGATTGCATGGATCTTATCGCCGCTTGACTGTCTACGAACAAATTGACCGCTCCATATGGGCGGTCTATGCTCTGCGGAAGCTCTGCCGCTTTCCCTATGGCGAATACTTCCGCCTGGAAGATGCTGCATTGGCTTGGTAGCTTATACGACAGCTTCATTTCAGGGTCTGTGCAGTATATGCCCGCTCCAACTCCTCCTTCCATCTTGGAGCCGTCGGTGTATATGTTGAGGTGTTGAGCATGGTCCTGACCTGAGCAATACGAGCCAAGTGGAAACAGAAAGTGTCTTTATTGTTGTTGTGTACGTTATTATTGTACATAAATACATATATTCGCAGAGCGTGGAATGGGAAGCGAGGCAGAGAAGATTATTATAACAAATTAAGTAAAACTACTAAATAATAACTTAAATTCAGGTCACACTGGTTTTGCCCATGCGGTCGGATGTGTTTTCATAGCGGACGATTTTGTGCTTTTTAATCAGCGAAAACTGTTTTATTCGGAGTGAGAGTGTTTCTGCTCAAGGTGTGAGTGTTCTCACGCGGTTTTGTTTGCTGCTTCACCCAGAACATGGCGATGGCGCACGTTAATGAGGGCAGTGCCTAGTAGAACGGCTCTTGAACCGGAAGCGAAGAATACTTGCACATCTGCGGGATCGTCTGAGGCACCCGTGCCTCTTGGCGTAGGAGCGGGCCTAGGCGTGGCTGTCTTAGCCGGACTTGCAGCGGTTGCAAAGGGATTACCGCGGTGCAGAAGGGTAGATGCCGGCTGTGGCATGTAAAACAGCTGTGGGCACTGGTGCGATCCCGTTGCTGGTGCCCTCGTGCAAAACAGTTAAGGCAGTTGCCTTCTCTTGATGTAGTCGCGTAGTGTTGGAAAACGCGAGCAGCCCGCGCAATTCGAAAGTCAAAGCGAAGCCAATTCACCGGCTGCAACTTAAAGCTTTCCTTAAATTGCTGAAGCCAAACTCCACGGGCCCATCCACTGCAGCTCCCGCAGCTGTCTCCAGTGGGGAACAAGGCAAAAGGCCGAGGTTCGGGCTATCCTCCAATCCCTCCGCTGCGGCGGCGCCAGTCAAAAGGGGCTCTGGGGACCGAGTAGGAGCGGTATAACTCCCATCAATTATCCGCTGGGGGAAATTCCCGAGGGACCCCATCTAGGAGCAGGTGCCATGAGCAAGGCCCCACCGACAGCCCGGGACGACGAGACCCAGGCATCAGCGGTAGCAAGAGCGGAGGAAGAGCTGCTTCAAAGCTCCCAGCGCATGAAGCAGAGGGTCCAGCGCTCGCCTCAGGCGACCAGCACCGAGACGCACCCTGTCTCAGCGCCGCAGAAAATCAATGGGCCGATATTTGTATTCGGCGAAGGCGAGGAGGAGATGGCCACTCCGAAGAGATGCCGGGATGCAACGACCCCCGAAGGAACAACAACTAGCACAAACAAAAAGCAGAGGGTGGACGCAGACGCACATACTCTAGCTGAAAAACTGGGGACAATGCTGGGTGAAATGATTGCTACTATCACCAACACGAAGAGCAACAACAAAAAGGTGGTCCGACACGTCACCCAGGGGACGATCGACGCACTTGTCGCCATGAAGGAGCTACAGCTTGGAATCAGTGCAGCGTTGGCTGGTGGCCACACCAGCGGCCACACCAATGGCACCACAGCGTGCGCGAGCCAGCAGACCACGCCCTCACTGGTTGGTGCGAGAGGCTCTCCCGAAAGCAGGCCTGTAAATACGGCCTGGCAACAGGTCAAGGCTAGGTCGAAACCCAAGCCTTCCCAACCCAGAGCTGAGAGCAGTGCACCCAGGAAGCAGCGATCTGACGCAATCCTGATCAAGTGCAGCGAAGGATCCTACGCAGACATGCTGCGGATCGTCAGAACGGAGCCCTCACTCAAGGGACTCAAAGACAGCGTCCAAGGCCTGCGAAGGACAGCCAATGGGGGCCTCCTTCTGAGGATGCAGAAACCCCTTTATCCATCCACGGAGCAACTGCAAGTGACACTAAAGACAGCCATCTCTGGCAAGGCGGAGGTGTCAGTCATGCAGGAGACGGTCCAGATCGAGATCCGCGACCTGGACGACCTGACCAGTGTGGATGAGGTAACAATGGCCCTATTTGCGGGAGAGGAGAGCGACATCCCAAGCGACGCCACACCCAGGATGCGGAAAGCGTTTGGAGGAACGCAAATCGCGACGGTCAACCTGAGACCTGAGCATGCGCGGAGGCTGCTCGACACCTGCTGCTACACCTCGGCAAGATGCCGAGCCCCAGACGCAACGGCCAAAGCCACACAGGAGGCATGCTTCAAGTGCGGAGGAACCGGCCACAAGCACAACACGTGCAAAGTCAAGCCCAGGTGCATCCTTTGCACTAGAGGCGGCAAGACCGCGAGGGAGGCAGAACACGCCACCCTGAGCAGGACCTGCCCTGAGTATCGGAAGGCCATCCAAAACCTGCATAATGGTTAAGGTCCTCCAGCTTAACTTAAACCATTGCAGAGCTGCACAAGACTTGCTGGCACAGACGGTCTTTGAGGAGAAAGTTGACGTGGCTGTACTGAGCGAACCGTACAAGCCAAAAGCAGAGGAAGTATGGCAACAGAGCGCGGACGGTGGTGCTGCCATCTGGAGCTGCGGGCAGTCCCCGGTCACTTATCTCAGAGGGCCTCGAGACCTGGTTACGCCAGGGCCAAGGTCCATGAAACCACCGTCTACAGCTGCTACCTAGCCCCGAGCCTGCATACTGATGCCTTCAGGGACATAGTGCAGGAAATCGACCGAGATTCCCGCGGACGATCCCCGGTACTAATAGCTGGGGACTTCAACGCATGGGCCACCGCCTGGGGAAGCTCGAGGACGACTCAGTGGGGAACAATCCTCCTGGATGCACTGGCCACCCTGGATATCTGCCTCCTTAATGATGGCATCAAATGCACATACAGCATGGCAGGCAATGTGTCATTTATTGACTTGACTTTCGCCAGCCCGGAGCTCTCCCGAAGCAGCCACTGGGAAGTTACGGACTTGCTCAAATACAGTGACCATGCTGCTATAACTGTCCAGATGATGCGCAGCCAGCACGGCCAGCTAATCGACAACCAGCGTATAAGGTACACACACTTAACACAGAGGTTCTGCTAGCCAGTATGGACGCAAATGAGA
Source organism: Drosophila aff. chauvacae BK-2020 (assembly GCA_018903765.1). Taxonomy (NCBI): domain Eukaryota; kingdom Metazoa; phylum Arthropoda; class Insecta; order Diptera; family Drosophilidae; genus Drosophila; species Drosophila aff. chauvacae BK-2020. Next base: position 852,803 of record JAEIGO010000164.1, on the reverse strand, counting down.
TAGCTGGTGATGCCAACACATGCGCAGCTGGACTAGCCGCGAGAATCAAGACTGCTTGCGATGCCGCAATGGCGACCTCCAGTAGAGGAAACGGAAGACGACCACTGCCCTGGTGGAACCAGGAGATAGCAACAGCCAGAAGCGAATGCCTCTCTGCAAGGCGAATATGCCAGAGGAACAGAGGACGTCCAACGCAAGCGCTGTTCGAGGCTCGCTACAGGGAGAGAAAAAAGGCCCTCAAGACTGCCATCAAGGCGAGCAAGAACAGGTGTTTCCAGGAGCTGTGCGATGCAGCAGACCAGGAACCATTCGGCTCGGCCTACAAGATGGTTATGGGCAAGCTCTACAGGCCACCGACTCCAACCTCGCAGGAACAACTCGGAGAAATCGTCTCCACGCTGTTCCCTGCGCAGCCGCCACTAACGCTGTCAAACATGCACACGAGCGATGAGATCCTCATCAGCGAGGAGGAAATCAACCGAGCGCTGTCCAGCAGTAAGACAGGCAAGGCCCTGGGACCTGATGGCATTCCCAACGCTACACTGCGCGCCATAATGGAGGCCTACCCGAGCCTGTTCGCGCAGGTCTACAACAGGTGCATTGCCGAGCGCACCTTCCCAAGAGTCTGGAAGCAACATAGACTGGTGCTCATCCAGAAACCAGGCAAGACCAATGATGACCCGTCTTCATATCGCCCCCTTTGTATGCTAAACACAGCGGGGAAGATATTCGAGCGCATTATCTGCAACAAGCTGGAGGCAGAAGTCGAAGAGCTTGGAGCCCTATCGAACCAGCAGCACGGCTTTCGAAAGAAGCGGAGCACGATCGACGCGATTCGCGAGGTAACGGAGATGGCAGCTAACGCAATTGAAGGCGACAGATGGCAGGGTGGCACCAAGCAATATTGCTTGGTTTGCACCCTAGACGTCAGAAACGCGTTTAATTCAGCGAACTGGAGTCTAGTTCTGCAGGCACTACAGCGCTGTGGCATATCCGGATACCTTACCCTCCTGATAGCGGCAGGTCCACCACGTGACTGGAGGAGTGCCTCAGGGCTCTGTTCTTGGGCCAATCCTGTGGAACGTCATGTACGGGATCCTGAGGCTGCCACTACCTGATGGCTGCGCCGTAGTAGGGTTCGCCGATGATATAGCGCTAGTCACGGTGGAGAAGCATCTGGCCGATGTCACTGCTAAATGCAGCCTCTCAATTGACAGGATGATGTTTTGGCTGACAGACAATGGGCTCTCGCTCGCCGAGCACAAAACGGAAGCGGTGCTCATCAGCATCAGGAAGGTTGTGGAGAAGGTAAACTTCCGGGTCGGCTCCACAACCATCGAGTCGAGTCCATCAATAAAGTATCTGGGAGTCATGATCGACCACAGATTGAACTTTAAGACCCACCTTGAGTACGCGGCGGCCAAGGCATCCAAGGCCACCGCAGCCATATCGAGGATGATGGCCAACACGCGTGGTCCCAAGCAGTTTAGCAGGAGACTGCTAGCAACAGTGGTGACTTCGACAATCCTGTATGCCGCGCCGATATGGGCTGAAGCAATGAGGACCACCAGTTACAGCCGGCAGTGCAAATCTGTGTATAGACGCTGCGCACTGCGCATTTCCAGCTGCTTCTGCACGGTGTCCGAGGAAGCTGCGCTGGTGTTATCGGGAGCAATCCCTATTGATCTTCTGGCAGACGAGCGCAGAACAGGGAATTCTGGCAGCAGAACCCAGCGGAGCAGCACCATTGCTCGGTGGCAAGAGCGTTGGAACAATGCGAGCACAGGGCGGTGGACGCACAAGCATTTCTTCTTTCCCCCTCGACTCTCATCGGCCACCAATATGCATGAAGGCTAACTCTGTGGCTTTCCTCTGTCGCACCCTATCAACAGATTTTTCCGTGTAACCCGGTGGCTGACAAACTCCACCCCTACGTCAGCCCACCGTCTCATCATAGTCACATTGGCCCAGATCTTTATAAATTTTCTGTAGAGAGACCCTGGCGAGACTGAGTCTCTATCCCAGCCCAGATAACTACCTCACAGGGCTTTAAAGCTTTTAGTAGTTACTGCCTAGAAAATTCTACTTTTTCTATTCCTTGTTTCCCTGCGCAGGATTTCTGTCTACTTTGTTGCCTGGTAGTGACTTTCAGGTCTTTATTTTGTAAGTCTTTTATTTAATTTATTTTTTTGACATTGATATGTTACATAGCATTTTATGTATGTGTTAAGTATAATTAATTCAAATGGAAGAGTCATCATTGTTTAGAAGGAATTAGGGGCTATTTTTAACCCGAATGGTAATCGCGTGTAGCGATACGCTCCTGTTGAAGTAGAGAATGATGTCATATTTCTTGACTTTTCATCTAGTTCGATTTGATGAAACTCTGACATCAGATCTAGGCACGAGAAATATTTTGCTCGTCCTAATTGATCAAGAATATCTTCTACTCTTGGAAGTGGGAGTTTGTCTGCTAACGTTTCTTGTTGATTTGACGACAGTCAACTTCAAATCGCCATCTCTTTTCCGCCGAATTAGGCAGTGATTTCTTGGGTACCAAGAGAAGTGGGCTATTATTATTTTCTGAGATAGACGGCTCGACAATGCCGTCTCTTATTAATTTGTCAACTTGCCTTTGCATTTCTGGCATTCTATAGTTTTTTTTTTAATGTAGACTGGAGTTTTGTCATTTAATCTCAATTTTATTAGCTGATATGGTTTCTGTTTCGAGACCAAAAATATCGCTATATTCGGTGCATAGTTTTGTTAAATCGTTTTTAAATAACGATGGCAATTTAAGATGTTTTAATACTTCTGAAGTTCTTTGTGCACTATGTTCTGTATTTGCATTGTAAACATCATAGTCATCTAATGATTCGCTTTTTATTTATGCGCTGTTAACAATAGCGTCTTTATCGGTCATATTTATTATGCGAATCAACACGTTCTGGGTGTTTACAAGTGCACTTGCTATTAGGCTGCAATTAGTGGTTGGTTGAGCATATGTGTCAGTAGACATTAGTTGAATCTTTCAAATAACTTCTGATCTAGCTGGCAAAACTATTTCATTATCTAGTGAATGTATTATAGGAATGTTTATATTCCTGAAATTTTCGGGCCTCAAAGTGAATCTTCTTGGTCGTGGAATTCTAAAATACAATTGTATTTCCTAATGAAATGCAAACCAGTTATACCATCCCCTGGTATAGGAAAGTTGTCAGGTACGATATGGAATTCATATGGTATTGCTGCATTTGCAACACACAATTCCAAATCTATAGTACCTAGAGCCTGAATTGTCCCTTGCCCTATGCCTGATATACTAGTTGTATTCAATGAATTTAAATAATTTAATTGTATTGACTCCGCTCCGGGAGATTAAAACACCAGATGAACTGACGCTGCAAAAAAAAAAAAATTTTCCATTTTGCCCAAATCGAGCCAGCATATATGATTTTATTAAAAACTAAATATTATCTGTATTTATTGAAAAAATATTAATTTATTTTTATTTATAATTGATAAGGAAATGAACAAATTAAGCTTTCATACGTCCGCCATTGGCTCGTGTTCTTGTTAAATTTAGTGTTTTAAATTAAATTACTAAATGGCTGGAAATCAGAGCCGAGGACGCAGACGTCCATGCGACGAGGATAAACCTCGTAATTTGTAATTAGGCGCTCAGATTTTAAAACATTTGGACAACAAAACGAAATCATATATAAACCAATAAGATATAAATCAATAAGAAAAATCGTATATAAGTCGATAAGAGAACTCATATATAAATCAATAAGAATATTAACATTAATTCACTCCTGGGTGAATGTACAAAAAAATACTACCTAGTATTTTGTGAGGCTTTACGGGCCACACAGTTCATCGGGCAGAAAAAGTTCCGCTCAATGTTACAATTTTTTGTTTAAAATTAATATGCAGCGCAGTGCATCGATTTTTGGTATTTGCCGGGCTGGCATGCGGATGTTCCCTCGCAGGTGCAGGCGGCGGGCTGCCTCCCGCACTCGTTGTCTCGTTCTTTCCTTACTTCAGCTGGGCGTCGCCGGGCTGGTACGCTGACGTCCCCTCGAAGGTGCAGGCGGCGGGTTGCACTCGGTTTCTGCTGCTGCTGACCTGGGCCTATGGGCTCAGGCGGCGCCGGTGCTGGTCCTCGCACAGGCTATTTATCATCTACCTCACAGATGTTCTCGGCCAGTGATGCCGGGATTAGGATGTCCCAAGTGAGTTTCAGTTGGATGGTCCAGGTAGAGCCTGGACTCTTTGGATCCGAAGTCCGATGGTCAGGCGGCGATTTTCTCCACAACGGGGGTCTCGTTCTTTTGCTCAGCCACATCAGTTTGATTTACTCTTGTTTTTACTTCCGAAAAATTAAGCGCGAAAACACTTTTAATTATGGGGTCTGGCGTTTGCGAACCACGATTCGTAGTAGAGCAACTCGTAGTTATAAACGAATTGTAAGAATTTATAAATTTGTGCTGAATGCCGCCTTTTCTTTAGTAGCTTCGTTAGGAAAGTCACTGATTGCTGGATTTAGCTGGACTGTAGCTGGAGATTTCACAAAGTAGACATCCATAGGCTGCTGGTTGCTGGATTTTTGATTATCCGTCCACACTTAGAAAATTGAATTTTTTTTTTCCCACTTATGATTCGACGTCACGGTCGCCATATAATATTTTACTTCGTGAAATTCATTAGAAAAATCCATATAATATTTTACTTTGAAAAATCCATTTGGGTTTTATTTATTGGAGGTGGAGCAGGAAAGGTCCCGCTCCACTCCGATGTTAAATCGTCAATGCTCTTGACTTTTATATACAATCGTTTCTTGGCTTAATTCGGGGGAGCGCTTATATGCATATATAAGTAAGCGACGGAAAAGGGTCGCTGAGGGAGAGGAGGTATTATGTTCACGTAGTGACAGAATGGTCGCGCATGTAAGGAATGCGGACTGGTGGCCAATTGCAAGGGTCTTTCACTCATAAAATAGGTGCATTAATATATTTGTATTTATTGTATTTATTTATGCATAACACTGAGTACAGTGCGCATTCGCTATGTGAACATTATTATTATTATTACAAAGGCCTTGTTGCACTGCGACCAGATTTTAGATCTTTTGTGCCGGCCTGTAGGATTAGGGGAGAGGCCCCTAGGCTTTTAATGAAAGAGAGCACTTTGGTAAGGTCTATTTGTTCCCAAATTCTGTAGGGGGGAATAAGTTCACCTCCTAGATGTTGAAGTCGACGTCTGATTAGTGATGGGCACTCACATAGAATATGTTCTGATGTTTCTTGCTCCATCTCGCAGAATCTGCAGGTGTCATCTTCTGAAAGTTTTAATTTCTTAAGGTGATACCTAAGGTTGCAGTGACCCGTTAGGTAGCCTGTTAGAGTGCGAATTTCGCTCTTTGGTAGGTTGATGATGCGTTTTGAGCGCGTCATCTGGGGGAAGAGAAATTGTTTGGCTTGTCTCAGCCCTGCACTGTCGGTCCAGTGACGATTTATCTCCGCTTCCTCCCATTTCCTGAGCAGTTCTCTATTGTGTCCTTTCGATAGTCCACAGAACGGCTCAGGGCCGATAAAAGGTGTCATCGCCCCGCGTTTAGCTAGGGAGTCTGCTACCTCGTTTCCTATATGGCCTTCATGCCCTGGCACCCAGCCCACCGTTAGAGTGTTTTTGGAGGCAAGGGCGTTCAGCTGCTGGAAACAGTTCTCTACAAGTCCGGATGAGATCGTAAAGGAGCTCAGTGCTATGAGCGCTGCCTGACTGTCAGAGAAGATGTAAATCCGTGCGCCTTGCATTTTCCTGCGAAGGCATTCACGAGCACAGATTTCTATGGCGTGTATCTCTGCTTGGAAGATGGTTGGAGACTTTCCCATGGCTATGGATTTTTTGAACCTTGGTCCGAAAATGCCAGCCCCGGTGTCACCGTTTTCCAGTTTCGACCCGTCAGTGTACCATTTTTGTGATCCACTGGGCAGAGATATTGATTTTTTTTTCCATTCGTTCCTAGTGTACAAGACTACTGAGAAGTTTCTGTGGAAAACGAGTTTTGGTTTCTGCTCGTCAGTTACGCGCAGAATGGGCTCATTTATTAGGGGTTCAAGGACCCTAAGATGCCCGGTAGGATCACCGCTTTTGATATTGGTGATGTTTTGAAGGCGAAGTGCCCCCAGGCAGGCCTCCCTTTTCAATGTAATTGGTAGAGGGGGTATGCCAGTTATGACTCCTAGTGCTGCAGTGGGGCATGTCCGGATGGCTCCAGTGATGCCTATGCAGACCAGTCGTTGTAATTTGGTAAGTGCAGCCGCTGCTGTCCTCTGGGTAGATTTCGTCCACCAAGCAAGTGATGCATAGGTTAAGATCGGTTTTACCACAGTGTTGAAAGACAAGTAGATCATTTTGGGACTTAAGCCCCATGTTCTACCGTAAAGCCTGTTGCAAGCAAAGTGTGCTCGAGTGGCTTTGTTTATAGTATTTTCCAGGTGTGCGTTCCAGTTGAGTTTGGAGTCAAGTGTGACTCCTAGGTAGTTGGCCTCAACCGAAAAGTCGATGATGGACCCATTTAGGGATGGTCTTTTTAAGGAGAGAGACCTTTTCCTGGTAAATGGGACTAAAACTGTTTTTGATGGGTTTATGGACAGTCCTTTGTCCTGACACCATCCGTTGGCTATATTAAGGGCTTGCTGCATGCGGTCCGAAATGGTTTGCTCATGCCAGCCCACTATATAGATGACTAGATCATCAGCGTAGCCTTGAGTAGGGAACCCTAAGTTGTTGAGCTCATATAGTAGCTCGTCGATGACCAGAGTCCACAGAAGAGGAGAGAGTACTCCCCCTTGAGGGCATCCCCTTGTATCTGTGATTGAGGTCATAGTTCCTCCAAGGTCTACAGTTATGATTCTGGATTTAAGCATTTCCAGAATCCACCTAGTGATAGGTGTGGAGACATTCTTTCGTACAAGAGAGGCACGTATAGCCTCATATGACGTGTTGTCGAAAGCTCCTTGGATGTCTAAGAAGGCACCTAGTGCTATCTGTTGAGCGCCAATGGCCTTTTCAATGGTTGTTGTAAGGCAGTGTATGGCGGTCTCAGTTGATTTACCAGCTGGATACGCATATTGGTATTTGTGTAGGGGTAGTTCCTTGAGATTCACCTCCCTTATATGCTGGTCGATTATCTTCTCCATGGTTTTGAGGAAGAAGGAGCTAAGGCTAATCGGTCTATATGATTTAGGCAATTGGGAATCTTTCTTCCCTGCCTTTGGGATAAACACGACTTTTACTTTAGCCCAGTTGCTTGGTATGTGTCCAAGCAGGAGACTGGCTCGAAATAGACGGACCAGGGGGAGTGCGATTAGGTGCAGACCCCGCTGCAACAGGCATGGATATATACCATCCGGTCCGGGTGATTTGTATGGGCTGAAACTTTGTAGTGCCCATTGTACGCTATTTTGATGAAACATCCTATAGGGCATGTTTCCAACACGTTCTGAGCGATGGGGGGGTTCCCCTCTCTCAGCCCCATTGGAGTCTGCCACCATAGACACTTGCAGGTGTGGGCACTCTCCAGTCTCAGAGAGGTAGGTTGGTGCCTCTCTCTGTGAGATGGGTTGCTCCACAGCCACACACCCAGGAAAGTGGGTAGCCAGGAGTAGGCTACTCGTCTCCTTTGGGTTGTTTGTGTATGTTCCATCCGGCTTTTTCAGCGTGCAGATGCCGTTTGAGTGGTCTTTGGAGAGGGCTTTTTGCATCCAAACAGCTTCCGGGAGAGATGAGATTTGCCCGCAGTGTTGACGCCAAGTAGCCCGTTTTGACTTTCTCAGCACTTTATTATAGAGCGTTAAAGCAGATGTGTAGGAGTCCCATGAGGCCCTCCCACTCCTCGCCTTATTGAAGAGCCTGCGCGCAGCTTTTTTGAGATCGTCAAGGCTTTTGTTCCACCAGGGAACAGCCCTTCCGGTCTTGCGTACCTTTTGGTATCAGCTGGCGTGATATGCTGATTCAACATTTGTATGAAGCACAGTGGCTTCACGCTCTAACTCGTCTATTGATATTATCGGACGGGTTGAGCAGTCTCTGGATTGCTCAAGTTCAAAACAGAAGAGATCCCAGTTGGTTTTCCTGGGATTTCTGGTGACTAGGCTACATTGCAAGGCGCATCCTATGTCAAATCTAATGTGTTGGTGATCTGACATGGTGATCTCACTTGCAACGTGCCAGTTTGAGACAACGGACAACATATTTGTACTACAGAGAGTCAGGTCAAGGACCTCCTCTCTAATGGCATTAATAAATGTGGGTTCGCTGCCCTGGTTTAGTAATCCTATGTTATTACTAATAATATATTCAAGAAGGTACTCACCCCTCTTGTTGATGTCACTGCTCCCCCAGACCGTGTGATGTGCATTGGCATCACAGGCGATTATCCATCTGAGCCGGTTTCTCTGGCAGTGCTCTATCAGGGCACAAGTAGCCGCCGTAGGCACCTCCTCTGAGTCGCCGGGTAGATAGGCGGAGGACAACACTGCCTCCTGCTCGCCGTGGGCGGTGGGTATTTTAGCCCAAACCGCCACCAGGTCCTCAGTTATAAACTGAACAAATGTTAGATTTTTGTTAATTAACAACGCCGATCTAGGGCGAGGTTGGTCATTTGCATACAGCAACTTACCGGATGGGGTGCTAAGCCCCCGGACACGTCCTGCATTTATCCAGGGCTCCTGGATGAACGCTATGTCCATTGTAGCGAACCTCTCGCAAAGTACGTCGGATGCGGCCTTTGCGTGGTGGAGGTTCGCTTGGAGACATCGGAGGTGTCTCCTGGTGTTAGGGGGAGTGGGGAGAGGGGGAGGGGACATTAGTCCGCCCTCTTGCGGCCCCTGGCCGCCATCTTCCGGCCGCGGTTTGTGCCTAGAAGGGCCTCCTCCTCTAGGGTGCGCCTCGCACCCTTGGGTACGCGCCCGGTGCCTCGAGTGGGGCGCCCGGTTCCGCGCGTGATGCGCCCATGGAGTGGAGGGCGCAGGACTTTCCGCAGTGCTGCGGGCTCTCGTGCGGCTGCAGTGCCCTGTGGTGTCGATGCAGCCATATCAGGAGCACTGGCACTCGAGCAGGTGGGCTTCTCCGTTGGGGGAACGGGAGCCTCTGCCTGCCTCTTCGCCTGCGTGTCGGCCTTTGCTTTAGAATAGCCGTGCCAAACGCGAAATTGAGCTTATGCCCAAGCGCTTTTAACCGGTTGGCCGAGACCGGATCCAGCGCGATCGTCAGTACAGCTGTGCTTTGCCTCATTTCGCGATGGAAGACTCGCCAGTCTCCCACTCGCAGGCCGCTGTTCTGGCCTTCAATGAGGTTTAAGACCTCAGCTGTCTTGAGGTCCACACTTGGAAGTGGGAAGTAGCCGACGTAGACAGCGGCACGTGGAGCCTCTGCCTCAGGGACTACTTTTATATGGGCGTCCTTCCACAGCCGGAGCTTGGGCACCTCGGTGCTAAGCCACTCAGCTGTCTCTGAATTCCCACATGTAACAGCCATCCAGCCCGGTCTGAAGGTGCAGCCGGAGAACAGTGGCTTCACAGAGCCGTGCCTCAGTGCCATCACCCTCGACAGGATGGCAGCCTGGATGGTGTTCAGTTGCTCCGTGGTGAGCAGGCTGTTGGGATAGTCGGTAGGGAGTATCGCCATCTTCGACGAGCTGGCAACGTCCCTGTAGGAGGGCATGATACCGACTTGGGGTGATTGCTCCTGTATCTGCTGCCCAGCCGCAGCTGCTGCTGCGGATGTGGAAGCTACTGGAGCCTCCGTGGCAGGCGGTGCAGTCGCAAGGCCACCCCTCGTCAAGGCACTGGGTGCCGCGGTTTTTATCATGGCCCTCTTGGTCGACACCTCTTCTGGGGTCGTGTTGGCCGATCTGATCCTCTTTTTGGTCGCGCCACTCTTGCTGGGCTCTGCCCTTGGAGGGTCCATAGGCTTCTGAGCGAGCCTTTTGGCCTCCTCCATGGGAATGCCGTTTGCAAGGTGTCTGCGCAACCTTTTCCTAGCGGCGCCCGATAGGGCGATCCGCTTGGGCCTATTCACCTTGGGAGAGGCGAGAAGGGCTTCTTCCTCTTCTTTGGTGATTGTGTCGGTGCCAGAGCCTTGTGAACATACGTCCATGGCTACTTCGGGCTCCCGGATTTGTTCGATATCGATCGATTTGGGGCTGCTAGAGCACCCTGTTTCTGGGTTTTTACTTAAAATGGTTTCCATAGATTGGTCCCACGAGTAGTGAGGAAGGGAGTATCCCCCGGGGCAGAGCCTCATACCCCGGATCGGGCGCTTGTACGACCGGAGGTGCCAGGTATCCGGAAGCCACCGTTAAAAGACACACTGACGTAGTGCCATTCATCACAGGGGCACGGTACGGTAACACCGGTGATTACGGGTTTTTTGGAGTTGTCCTCTCTAGATCCGCCATATTTAGTCTAGAGCAGGGGCACCTCGAGCAGGATGTGGTTCTTCACACGTATGGTCGGTCTTTAGTAGTCGGCATGTGACTGCCAACCACCACTAGCTGAGTAGGATCGACGAGGCGACAAGCGCACACGCTTCACCAACCCAGCCTTAGCCCCCTATGTGAACATACTACACAGGAAACCAGAGCTTGCAAAATATGCTCAACCAAATTTTTTTCCGGTCTGCTCACAGAAAAACAGAAAAAAACGCAGCAGGCCAGCTCTAGCTCTGAGCAGAACACTTGTTTTTCTTTTTATTGTGTTTTCTGGTTGTGTTGATCGGGGAGAAAAAAATACGAAACTGTCAGACGAAGACAGCCTGACACGAACACTGACGACAACTGCTCAGTAACTGATGCTCAGTTACTGAGCAATACGAGCCAAGTGGAAACAGAAAGTGCCTTTATTGTTGTTGTGTACGTTATTATTGTACATAAATACAAATATTCGCAGAGCGTGGAAGGGGAAGCGAGGCAGAGAAGATTATTATAATAAATTAAGTAAAACTACTAAATAATAACTTAAATTCAGGTCACACTGGTTTTGCCCATGCGGTCGGATGTGTTTTCGTAGCGGACGATTTTGTGCTTTTTAATCAGCGAAAACTGTTTTATTCAGAGTGAGAGTGTTTCTGCTCAAGGTGTGAGTGTTCTCACGCGGTTTTGTTTGCTGCTTCACCCAGAACATGGCGATGGCGCACGTTAATGAGGGCAGTGCCCAGTAGAACGGCTCTTGAACCGGAAGCGAAGAATACTTGCACATCTGCGGGATCGTCTGAGGCACCCGTGCCTCTTGGAGTAGGCGCGGGCCTTCTCTTGATGTAGTCGCAGCGACCATTCACGGCCATTTCGAGGAACCGCAGACATACCCGAATAGGATGGTTCTCCCTGGAACAGAGATCACATCCCCTGGACGCTGGAGCAATCCTGGCCTCATACGAGTTGAGTCTGCGCGGTGGAGCGCTCGCAGTTGCCGATCATGATGGAATTTGCCCCGAAACGCTATATCCGATGTCGTCGATTGCCTCCAGAGTCCGATAGCGCTCTGTCAGGAATGCCTCCAACTCACTCCAGGTCGAAATTTCGGCCTTGTTGTGAACTGATTGCTCCCTCATGGAAAGCGTGATTTTTAGAAGCTTTAAGGAGACCATATACACCAGGAGACAATTCCACGCTTCGACATTAATGGAGGACATGCGTAAGGCAGTGGGGCAACTCTGAATGGTGCCTTGTAGCTCTTTTAGAGCGGCTTCGGACTCTTGGGGAACAGTATGGATGTTGAAGAGGATTTTCAACTGACTGTTGACCAAAGACCGCCGATTCTCGAAGCGATCGGTCAGGCATTGCCACGCTGAGACGAAACCTTCATTGGTTAGCGGGGCCTTACAGACAATGGCGTGCGCGTCGCCACTTGTTTTCGTCAACAGGTGGAACAACTTTTCCACCGGTGTGAGCTCCGAGTTGCGGATATATATGGCGGTGAACAAGTCTCTGAATGTGGGCCCCCGAATGTAATCACCAGCGAAAACTTCGGTGTCCACTGGCGGTACCCGGCACCCCGTAGAAGCGGGCAGTTGGCTGGGTGCGGGCGCCTGAGCGGGCTGGACGGCGGCCTTTTCTACCACTTCCTGGTAAAAAGGACTAGTTCAGTCTTCGCTGGGTTTACACCCAGTCCGCATCTGGCAGTCCAATCCGCCAGATACCGAAGGCTGTTGCTCATCCTATCGCAAAGGGTTTGCGGGAATTTTCCCGTGAACGCCAAGGCAACATCGTCCGCATAGGCCACAACTCGACAGCCACCCTCCTCTATGCCCTGTAGCAGCTCGTTGACCGCCACATTCCATAGGAGAGGGGAGAGGACTCCGCCTTGGGGTGTGCCTCTGTTGACTTGTCTGGAGATGGTTGACCCCCCCAGTGTTGCCTCAACCGTTCTGCTGCGCAGTATCCGGTCAATGAGACCCACTGTGTGTTGATCAATCCCCAGCTTAGTCAGTGCCGTCGTGATTGAGCCTGGAAGGATGTTGTTGAAAGCGCCCTCAATATCTAGGAAGGCGACAAGTGTGAACTCCTTTTCGTGGAGCGATTTTTCTATTAAAGTGGTAAGCGAATGGAGTGCTGTCTCTGTCGATCTGCCTCTCCTATACGCATGTTGGCATCCAGATAGGGATGATTGGGGAATGTTAGTTCTGAGATGCAGACCAATGAGTCTCTCCAACGTCTTGAGTAGAAACGAGGAGAGACTAATCGGTCTGTAGTCCTTCGGCGTGCAATGCGATGGCTTGCCTGCCTTGGGGATGAAGACGACTTTTGAGCGGAGCCATTCACTTGGAATGACCCCTGTGTCGAGAATGATCGAGAAGATCAGTCGAAGCCAGGAAGTGGATAGATCGGCTGCGTAGCTAAGCTGTGCAGGAATGATGCCATCCACCCCTGGGGATTTATATGGGCTGAAACTGTTTATTGCCCATTTGATGTTCCTATCACTAAGAAGGTCCATTTCGGACGGACCCCGCCGTGTCGGGGGGTTAGGCGGACTGCTCTGAGACGAGCTAGCAGGAAAGTGAGCATCCAGGAGAACTCCGAGAGTTTCCTCACTAGAGGTCGTCCAGCTGTCATCAGGACGCTTGACAAAGCCCGGGTTGGTGGGCGTCGTCGATAGGACCTTCCGCAGCCTAGACGCCTCTGAGTAGTCCTGGATTCCTGAGCAAAAGTCGGACCAGGCCCTTCTTTTGGCCTTTCTTAATTCCCTGTTATATAGGGCCAAATTTGTTTTGTATAAGGGCCACGATGCGTCCGTATTGTCGCTCTTGGCTTGGTTGAAGGACTGCCTCGTGGTCTTCTTGAGGCTACCTAATTCTTTGCACCACCACGGTGGCTTCTTCCCAGTCTTTCCCCCATTCCTACTACGGCGACAGGACCTATCCAGAGCCGTGCTAAAAGCATCGGTAAAGGTTTTAACAAGGCACTCCAACCCCTCTGGACTGTAGTCCAGGTTGGTTGGGGTTGGAGGGGGTTTTAGGATCTTATTCAACTGGGATCTATATTTCACCCAGTCAGTCCTTCGGGGGTTCCGAAAAGTGACCGGGTTGAATCTATCGAAGCCCAGCGTGAATTGGATGAACCTGTGGTCGGAGAAGGAGTGTTTCTCCAGCACCCTCCACGACTTTAGAGTATCCCTAAGAGATTCAGAGAGAAGGGTGATATCTAGTACCTCCCTGCGGTTTTTAATGATGAAGGTGGGTTCGTTCCCCGAGTTTCCCACCAGTAAATTGGATGCAAGGATGAAATCAAAAAGAGACTCACCCCTGTCGTTGGTGTCAGTGCTGCCCCACTGATGGTGATGGGCATTGGCGTCGCACCCGATGATCAAGTCCACGCCCAGCTTTTTGCTGTCCTCGGTGACTTGCCTTAGGGTTGGGGGGATGGGGTCCTGATCGTGCCCCAGGTATGCGGAGCATATCCGGAGGGATCCATTTGGTCCCTCTAGACATGCTGTTAGGAAGTCTTCATTGCTGAAAATAGGAAGCATAAAAAGGGTCAAGTCCTTCTTAGCGAGTATGCAGGCTCGCGTTTTACCTGTTGTAGTGGCCGCGTACAGCCTATAGCCAGCTGCCCGGAAGCTGCCTTACTGTGGTGGAGGTTTATCTGCAGGAATGTCAGAGACATTCTGCTTCTTGACCTCCACCACAGTAATGTCGGCGTCCGAGGTCGGCTCGTCCAGCCCGTCCTCCTCCTCGGACATCCCAACTTCGCGAAGGCCCCTCGCCAGTTCGCTTCCATCGGAGACATAGCCCTCCAGGATGTCCTCTTCATCGGACAATCCTGGCGCCTCCTCGATATGAGGGCCCTCCAGGTCAGGGTCCTCTTTCTTTAGGCCCGGCTTGGCGTCGGCCTTGTAGACGCGCACGGCCACGCTCTCAAAGCCGTACCGAAGTAACCCCCCGTTCTTCGTCAGCACCTCAGCTGTCCCCTCATTGAGAGTCAGGACAACCTGGCGCCTCGGACCAACGGCCTCCTCGACCTTGGCTACTCGCCAGTCGGAGGAGGGGAAGTCGGGATTACTCAACTGCAGCAGCTTGAGTATCTTAGCCGGTTCCGCCGGCTTGTGGGACAGCCATGCTCTGGCTCTGGGCTGGCTGGGGATCTTGTCCCAGTCTACCGCTACGAGCTTCGCGCCTGGGTACACTTCACCCAATCCCGCGATCGCTCTCTTGTAGAAGGTGACCGACTCCGCGTCTTCGCATGCGATCACCTTCACGCCTCCTTGATGCCAACCTGCATCCTCACAACGGGGCAGTGCACCACCCGACGCCAGCAGCTCCTCCACGAACTTATTGTGCAGTTCCCCAACAATCCAACGCCACTGGTCCCTCGGGATCTGTCCGTCACTGGAGCCCTCGTCCACCACTCCAATCAGGATCTTGCCTTTGGTAACCTCGGCGAAGGACCGCTGGGGTTGCACCCTAGAACGCTTCGGTTGCGGCGGCTGCACCTCCGTAGACCGCTGGCGTTTGGCGGCGCTCCTACCCGCGTCTGTGCTGGTATGCTGGGCGTTGGGGGCAGCTGCTCTTCCCGCCTTGACAGGCTGGAAGTCCGGCAGTATGCCTTTCGCCCATTTGATAAGACCCGCTTGTTCCGGGTCCGCCTCCATGGCTTTATTAGCACGCGAAAGGATGAAGGCCGCTTTCCTACGCTCATGGAATTGCGTTTTCTTCTTCCTCTGCTGCTGCTGAGCCGAGCCTCCTGGGTTGGATTTGCCTCTGGAGCCGCTCGCGGTCACGTCGAGGGGCTTGCCCCCGATCACGCCGCTCGGCTGTCCCATTGGCTCACCCTTCCCAGTGGCACCGGCTTTCGGATCGAGGCGCTCCGAGGAGCTCTCCTCTTCCTTCTTGGGCACTCGATCGCTAAGCGTCTTCGGGTTATTATTGAGGGGGGTACCCCTGCCGCCTTTGAGGTTTGACGGTGACCTACATTTTTATTGTTTTGTTTAGATAAGTTCATTTCTGTTCCCACGAGTATGCTGGGATGGGGATGGTCCGCCACGGTAGAGCCCGCATACCGTGGTAAGCCTAGTTTAAACTGATGGGTCGGCCGGTCCACCAGAGTTCGCATACTAGAGTCCAAGCACCCACCGGACACGCATCCCTCGGCATATGCTGTTCCACCTTGGATTGGGGTAATTTTTTGGGCAGGAGTTTTCTTCTCCCCGCCCGACTACCATTCGTCAGCATCCTCAGCAGAGACATGACCTACTGGGACCTGCTTCCAGCCGCCCTCACGGGGAGAGTATAGTCGCACTTCCAACGGTGCGGACAGTTACGGCAGGTGATTTCTCACTCGTTAGTCCCCCTGTCCGCCCGCTGGCTGACGACTTTCGATGCAGTAAGAGCTGCAGCTTGTAGATCGGGTGCACTTCGTTTTTCTTTAAGGCTTTGCTATCTGGTTCAAGCTCGACCTTGAAAAGTGGATGTGGTTTTTTGTTTCTGTTAACAATATTGCTAACATTTTTGGCACAGAAGCTCCTGGCCTTAAGGGCTTCTTGAATTTCAGAGGGGGTAACGTCAGGTTCTATACCTTTTAGCACAACTTGCAGTCCCTTGCTGCTTTTTAGTTGATAGGTGTAAAAGTTCTTTTTGGTGTCTTCCAGGTACTTAGACACAGCTCGGAAGTGTACTTCGGACTTCGTTTGAACCTTTGTTTCGTGTTCCCTTTAATAAGCGGAACAACATGGAAATTCTCGTCCCCGACTAGCGCAACAATTTTGTTGACCAGGGCGCTTGAACTTTTTTCTCTTATGTAAATAGGTGGGGGCTTAGGTTTCCTTTGGGTCTCCTGCCCCAACTCTGGTTGGTTGTTGTCCGCCTCTCCTAAGATGGAGAAACGGTTTTCATTGGAGCTCCTCGTTTGGTCGGTGCTTTTGTTGGTTCGGTTGATCTTTGGTTTGTTACCAACCGTGTTGAGTGGACTAAGCTTGCGCTTAATCTGGATGTAGCGGTCCATGCCGGTCTGTATAGCCGGGACCGCTTGTTGCTTATCGGAGCTAACTGTTTTTGTTGGCATTTTATTTTGTTCTGCAGCCGTTGGGACCGAATTCGCAATATTGGTAGTTGGTTTAATTACACAGGCCGACAAAATCAGCTCCACCCTCTGACCCAGAAACCAGAATATACTTTTCCGAAGGTCTTCGGTGCGCTGAATCCGAATCTGAGGTAAAAATTTCCGAATTGGCTCTGGTTTCCGAGATATCTTAACCTAAAAGTGCAAAAACCGCGTTTTTTGCCTATATTTGAGGTTATGTAGCATCGAATTTGTTCTTTTACTGAAAATACTAAAAAAGCCATCTTAAAGTATATCCCTTGCCGTCTCAAATGCTGTTGAGTTTGATTAAATATCTTTTTTTTTCGCTGAGATATCGTACTTTGAAATTGATATAGAGTATTCTTTGTCGAGTGAGCTGTCTGACATTCCCCGCGATTTCGTTTATGGTCGTTTTATGGTCGCCATATTGAATTTTTTACTTACATCTAACATCTAACATCAAATTTCATCATCAAATTTCCGAATTTTATCTCAGTTTGGTAAACAGCGACCCCGAAGACCCCCATATGCCCAGTTTCAGCTTGATCCAGTAAGTTTTTACGAATTTGGTCCGCCATATTGGATCCGCCATCTTGAATTTTGAAAATTTGAGTCCGGATTCGGGATCATCGACCCCAAAAACCCCCGAGTAACAGATTTAAGCTGTTTTATGTGCAAAGAAAAATGTTTGCTTCATAGGGCCTATCCAAAATGTTTTTTTTTTAGGTAAATTCATTAACATGAAAATTTCAAAGTACGATATCTCAGCAAAAAAAAATAGATATTTAATCAAACTCAACAGCATTTGAAACGGCAAAGGATATACTTTAAGGTGGCTTTTTTAGTATTTTTAGTAAAAGAACAAATTCGATGCTACATAACCTCAAATATAGGCAAAAAACGCGGTTTTTGCACTTTTAGGTTAGGATATCTCGGAAACCAGAGCCAATTCGGAAATTTCGACCTCGGATTCGGATTCAGCGCACCGAAAACCTTCGGAAAAGTATATACTGGTTTCTGGGTCAAAATTTTGTCGGCCTGTGTTATTGGTGGTGATTTTGCTGCGACTGCAGTAATTGTAGCACTGCTTGTTGTTGGAGCTTCATTCAGCGAAGCCGGCGGTGGTGGGGTTTGGCATTGGTAACTCCAAGATGCGGGAGTTGGGGTGAGCAGAGAGGGTGAGCAAGAGCTGGCTCTCTTGCTGTCGACGGTCAGTAGAGTCGAGTTGCTCTTTGTCGATTTCTGATTTTGATCTATATCGCGAGTTGAGAAATAAGAGTAGCAAGCATTTCTTGGGTTGACGGAGCTTCTACGCTCATTCTTTTGATCGCTGCTCATTTTTTTGAGCTTGTTATGCGTGGCACTTATTTGTTTAAATTAAATAAGCACTTGTATTAATCATAACACTAGTTATGATTATATTTTTCTTTGTTTTTTAATTGTTAGCGTCTTTTCGCACTGTTTGGACTGATCCAGAATAATATTCCTTAAGTTTCCACTATTTCATCCACTATTTTAAATTGTTTTCCCGGAGCTCGCGCGAGACCACGTCCGCTCTATGCGGGAGTTGAACGCATTGTGACGCGAAAAATAGCTAAAAAATAGCTAGGAACAATAAGGACAAAAATTGGCGGTAATTAATAATTATTTGAAAATTTCGCTTTAGTGTTTAGGAACACCGAAATATTTCGTTTAAAATTTCTGTGGGAAAAAATTTAGCGATATTAAAATAAATAATTATTTGCAACTGTCGGTTTAGTATTTCCGAAACCCGACAAATATTTTAAAATTTTTGTGGGAAAACCCGCCAAAACTCTCTGGAGTAGCTATAAAATAGCCAAGGAATTTGGCTATAAACAGTTGTGAAATGTTTAGAATTTATTTGTAAACTTTTAAAATTTTTGTTCTGGGAAATATTTTTGTTTCGAGTGGAGGGTATTTTCTCGTCGGCACTGTGTCGCCGCTCTTGCCAGTGCAGTCTGTATGTGTGCCGAATAGATTGCACCTGCTGGCTGAACAAGAGGAGAAAGAGGAGACGAGAGAACTCGAACTTAGGCGAGTCTATGTATGTAGGTATGGAAATATGTATGTATGAAGCTGTATAGCGGAAAGCTGGCAAATATATATATATGAAGGCGGACAAGCCGGAGTTTGGCGCTCCGCTGCAAATATGTATGTATGAAGTCAGGAGCGGAATAAAAACCAATATTTGTTTGTGTGATTTCTGTATGTCAAATAAAAATATATTTTTATTTATTTCCGGAGCGAAGGGTTATTTATTTTTTTTGTTTTTTAAACAAAATGGGATGTTTTATTTATTTTGATTAGTTGTATATTTTTACACAAAATAGGTTAAGTGGCTGGATAATTTTTTGTATGTATGTATATTTTATGTATGTAAAATTAAATATATTTAATTTCCTGCGGATGAATTTTTAGAATTTTAAAAATTTATTAATTTTCGTGCACTTTTTGGAACTTAACTTTGTGTGTGGATATTTTATTAAAAAAAACAGCAGTTTAGTGACGGACGTTTTCTGTGAATATGGATGGGTGTATGTGATATATATATGTATGTATTTTGACACCAGCGGATCGCAGTGGGAAACGAAGAAGGGGGCCGATATTGGCAAAGCACTTGTTGCACTTTAAAAAAAAAAGAAAGAACTTCACTGCGGCTGGGCGAATGCACTTAATATATATATCACTTTCACTTTTCACTTTTCGGAATCGGTCTCGGATGGACGGAAAGAATTAACAAAACGCCTCTGGAAAAAGAGTATGGCGACCACGGACGGACTAGAAATAGAAAAGCCGTACTTATCTTTGGATTTTTCCGCTGGGGGCGCTGGTGGATCAGGATAGATCCGGAGTCGAAGGACCATGAACTGGAGTGGGCGGATAATTGCCAAAGGTCGTGTACGGCCGCTGGAGGAGGTCGTGGTCGCTGGTTAGTCGGAGTGCTGCTCTTGTTGCTGTTGTTGGGGCCCAGAAATAAGTAGGCTTCGGGGATCAGCTTCTGCTTGTACTTCACTTTATTTGCACTTGTGTTTTAATACTAACTTAGAGCTAACAATAGAAATGCCGCTAGACCGCGGAGTGGTGAAAAAGCCGGATGGCAGAGAGGGAGAGAGCGAGGAGAGCCAGAGCCGAGCTGCAGCGAAAGCTTTTGCGCCGCTCACACTGCCGCTCAGAAATTCGCGCCCTTCTGGCGTGAACAACTACAATAAATAATATTTCATACACCAATTAAGATAACAAAATTCTTGAATACATAACCTAGTGGTTATCACTTTAAGAACCTGGAAATATCAGAATATTTAATATCCAACAATTCAGAACTTACTCTTTATTATATAATATTATCTATATTTATTATTTACTCATTTATTGAAATTTTCAATTGGAAAAAATCAATTTCATTTATGTTTATGGGGAAGACAACCAATATGCCACCCTTTATTTATATTAATAAAAACGCACGATAGGTTATATTAATAATAATGCTTGCTCTTTATTTGTGTCTCGATCGATGTATGTTTGCGAAGTATAGAGAGGTGCGTAGTGAAGCTCGGCTTCCAAATATATATGCGTAGAGCAGCGGTTGACAATTGTAGCTTAGGTAAACAAAGCGCGACACTTTTAACGAAAGATGAGAAGCGAAAAAAGATAAGAGAGCTGCAGGTGCAGCGGAACACCCATGCGCGCATGCCTAGGTGCGGCCGGTCTGCTCCGAACATACTCCCCCCGTTGGAAGAGGCACGGTTCCAACAATTTCAGAATCGACGGGCAGAACGGCTAATTTAGCGTCGGCTCTCGTGCCTATACCCGTAGCTGTACGGACCATAGCTACTCTGATGACGCCGTCCCCGCCGGGTATGACTTCCTGAATGCACCCAAACTGCCATCTCTTCCAGAAGTGTTGCTGCATCTGGGTCACCCTCTGCCATTTGCTGAGGCGACCTTCGCAAAGATGAGCGATGTCAATGCCTTGGCGATATCCGATCCATCGTGAAATTTGCTTAACTGCTCCTTGTCGCAGTCTGATTCTCCTTCCAGGGCTGCTGGCTCATTGGAACACCATTTACGGATCGGAAAGTGGCCTTTCCTTCACCTGATGACGAATTTCTATAACCTGCTCAACTGAGTCCCCTCCAGAGATTAAATCATCCACATAGAAATCCCTACGAACAATTTTTGCTCCAACTGGAAATGATTCCTCCTCATTTGCCATGACCGTGGTGAAGGTATCGAGCAATTTCAACGTTTGGCAATCGATGCGTCCAGCGTCCCAAACATATAAGATATTTTGAACGTTTAGGTGGTTGCACGCTTTATGCAGCTTCCACGTATTTGTCCAAGTGGACAGATTTCGCCCCCTTACGATTATCGGCTCCTACGAGAGCTTAATATGCCAATTAACCACGGTGAGGAGGGAAACCCCCTTTTGACTGTCTCTAAAGCGTCTCAGCGATTTAGAGCCAAGAGCGAGTCCTCTGTGGCCCCCAAAAGCCCAAATCCCTCTCAAAGTAGAACCCCATTGACAACTTCACTAAAATCTACGAGCACATCGCTCCAAGTTCCGCGGTCAGTACCGAACACAAAATCTGCGATTTCAGACTTCTCACCGCAAGTTACTAGATCAGCCGCAAAAATGGCGCAAGCTGAGGCAGACGAGGCCTTGACAAAATTCATGACCGTAACCGATAGGGTAGGTCAGTTCGTAGCCAGAGTCAACACCCCAGCAGACACAAGTCCGTCAATCCACACGAGTAGTGGTGTGACTCGAGCAGATCAGTGTCCTATGGGACAAGGTGGAGAAGGAATACGAGACTTGCTCCGAATTTCTGTCCGGACAGAAATGCACAGACACAATAACAGTCATGCAGTCCAAGTATGACTATTGTTATACCGTTTACGAGCGGAGCGAAGCAAGTCTCAACGAGGTCATCGAAGGTTCACGATCGCAACAGTCCGCTCGGCCTCCGTTCCGGCGCCTCCTCAGGTGGGGTGTCGCTTACCCCCAGTTGAGTGCGACACTTTCAGTGGGGACTATGTTCACTGGCCCACGTTTCAGGACCTTTTCTCAACCATCTACATAAACAACCCTCGGTTGTCAGAAGTTGAAAAATTGTTCCACCTCAATGCGAAAACTAGCTGAGAAGCCAAATCCATTATGTCCTTAGCACCCCTAACCAATGCTGGGTTTGAATCAGCGTGGAGGAAATCGCAGAATCGGTTAGAAAATAAGAGGCTCCTGGTCAACAGTCAGCTAAAGATTTTGTTTAATTTACCTTCCGTCCCCCTTGAATGCGGCAAATCCTTGAAACAGTTAGAGAGCACGGTCCAAGGTTGTTTACCGGCTTTAAAAATAGCAAAAATCGATACCACTAACTGGGATTGCCTGCTAGTTTTTCTGGGCTCCTCCTCCAAGTTGCCAAAGCTAACGCTGTCTCTATGGGAACAGTCCCTTATCAGTAAGACAGATATTCCACTCTGGGCTGAATTCAAGGCCTTTCTTACAAGATCGTCATGGAACGCTTGAGGCGATTGAAGAGTTTAAGCCAAACGCGGGCGCTGAATCCAGAGCACCGCGGACTGACAATTTCTCGCGGACAATCTAAACCTTTGAGAATAGAGTTACAGTAAATCCACAATCCTGTAAACTTTGTTCTCAAGAGAACCATCCCATCCGACTATGTCCGTTATTCTTACGAATGCCAGTCGGAGATCGGGAGAAATACATCAAACAGCAGAAGTTGTGTTTAAACTGTTTCGCCAGAACGCATTTTCTTAGGGACTGCACCAGCACGCATAATTGCTATACTTGCAGAGGACGCCATAACACTCTCCAGCACCGAAATAGCACTCCGGCAGTCCAGTCTGTGGTCAGCCCTGACCATCAGCCCCACTTATCCACACTTGATCACCAGCAAAATATACATCGACGAGTCAACCGAATGTGCAAACGTTCTTGGCTGTAAGCACTTAAGGGGTCCTCCTGAGTATAGCTTTAAGAGAGATTTGCCATTTGGGCATCAAATACTCAGCACGGGCACTGATTGACTCGGGTTCTGAGGCAACTTTTATATCAGAACGGTTATTCAACTTGATTAAGTTGCCTTATGAGTCCGTACAAGCTCAAGTTGCAGGGGTCAACCTCACTGTTGCGGCTCAGCCCCGTGAGAGCTGTCAACTCAACATAGGTTCTCCCGTCCAGCCCCATATCCAAATTAAAACGTCTGCATACGTACTGCCATAATTGGCCGGAAATCTCCCATCCTGTACTGTACCAGAAAACTCTCTGAAGCATCTGCCGCCTTTGCAACTAGCGGATCCGAATTTCTACCGGAGTTCGCAGATCGACGTATTTATTGGCGCCGATATCCTGCCATCGATCATTCTCAGCGGCTCCCTTTCCAATATTTGTGGCACGCTTCTTGGTCAAGAGACCATATTTGGATGGATTCTCTGCGGTCCCATCGCAACGAATCCCACAAGCAGAATATGCTCATTTACATCCCGACTAGCTGTCACCGATTCCAGACTAGACAACATTCTCACCAAGTTTTGGGAGGTAGAGGATGTTCCAGTGAGACCGGTTAGGGAATCCACTACGGTTTGCGAGGAAAACTTTGTCCGATCCACCAAAAGGAACGAGGATGGGTATGCTTTCGTTGCCCTTTAAAGACCAGAACAATATCAGTCAGGGACACTCCACGTCAATCACACTGGCTCAGATCCTGCGTAATGAGATTGGACTGAGTAAAGACGTTGAATCAAAAAAGCAGTACGACTCAGTCATTCAAGAGTATCTAGATTTAGGCCATATGCACCAAGTCTCTCCGAGCGACTCCAGCAATTTTTATTTTCCCCATCACGCTGTCTTCAAGCCAGACAGCACCACGACGAAGGTTCGCGATTTGTTTAATGCTTCCAATCCCTCATCAAACGGGAATAGCCTCAATGATATCCTTCATGCGGGGCCGGTACTGTAGTCTGATCTGACTACTTAGATTCTAAAATGGCGGTTCTTCAAGAATGTTTTCAATGCCGACATCACAAAGATGTACAGGCAAATTCGTGTAAATTCTGACCATACGCGTTTTCAGAGAATCCTCTTCCGCAATAAGGTCGGAGACCACTGCGACTATGAACTCGATAGGGTCACCTTCGACGTAAACTGTGCACCTTTCCTAGCCATCCGCGTACTACACCAGTTGGCTCAGGATATAAGTGGCCAATATCCGTTGGCGAGTGACATCATCTCGAATTTTATGTACGTTGACGATGTGCTCGTCGGCACTCACACTAAGCAGTCGGCACTTTTAGCCATCGAGGAGCTTCGGCTGGCTCTTGAGAGTGCTGGTTTTACATTGCGAAAGTGGACCTCAAACGAGAGGCAAGCTACATCCGATAGTTTCTTTTTTATTCCAATGGATATCCACCTCCAAACTGCACTGCAAACTGTACACAAAACGAGAGGTTTTATCTCAAATTGCCAAACTTTTTGACCCAGCAGGATGGCTATCACCGTTTGTAGTCCGAGCCAAGATTTTCATGCAGAAAATTTGGCTACGTGAGCTGGGCTAGGATCAGCCACTCCCCGGCCCAGAAGAAGATTTGTATTCCGAGATGGGTACGTTTCCATCCAGCTGCTAAAATGCGAATTTACACTCTGTGGAATGCGATAAATGTTCCAAAAAAGTCTGTCCAGACCATATGTTTATGGGGAATTTATCTATTTATTTGACCGATCGATGCGGAGTTTTGATCGACCGATGCGGAGTTGCGAATAATAGAGAATTTTTTGAGTGAAGCTCGGCTTCCAAATATATATCAAAAAGAGCAGCAGTTTACAATACGTAGTTTAAGAAAAGCGCGACAGATTTAACGAAAGAAGAGGAAGGCGAAAAGAGATAAGAGGAGAGCGCTGCAGGTGCAGCGGAACACCCATGCTCGCATGCCTAGGTGCTGGCGGTCTGCTCCGAACATACTCTCCCCGTTGGAAGAGGTACGGTTCCAACTATTTCAGAATCGACGGGCAGAACGGCTAATTTAGCGACGGCTCTCGTGCCTATACCCGTAGCTGTACGGACCATAGCTACTCTGATGACGCCGTCCCCGCCGGGTATGACTTCCTGAATGCACTCAAGCTGCCATCTCTTCCAGAAGTGTTGCTGCATCTGGGTCACCCTCTGAGGCGACCTTCGCGAAGATGAGCGATGTCAGGCCCAGGAATCTTGTTGTAGCTGAAACCCTTGACTAATCCCAATGCCTTGGCGATATCCGATCCATCGTGAAATTTGACTAACTGTTCTTTGTCGCAGTCTAATTCTCCTTCCAGGGCTGCTGGCTCATTGAAACACCATCTACGGATTGGAAAGAGGCTTCGCAACAGTAGCTCCTTCCCCTGATGAGGAATTTCTATAACCTCCTCAACTGAGACCCCTCCAGAGATTAAATCATCCACATAGAAATCCCTACGAACAATTTTTGCTCCAACTGGAAATGATTCCTCCTCATTTCCGATGACCGTAGTGAATGTAGCAAGAAAATCCGGAAAACCATTAAAACGAGCAATTTCCAAGTTCGGCAATCGATGCCTCCTAGATCTAAAAGAAAGATCCGGATGGTTATTAATGTCAATGGATGTTGAATTTGCCGAAGCCGGCAATTGCGACTTGCGAAGAGCAGCTATCCACGGCTGAGCTTCGCCTTCACATCCATGAAAATTGCGGAAAATTCCATCCGACTATCACTAGCGATCTCAGCAAAATCCAATTTCTCCAACGATGTCTGCGCAGGATCGAACGACAGATGCAAGGAATTGATCCAATCAACACGCGCAAGCAAATCATCTTCGTCAAACTGATTTATCGCATCAGCGTTTAAATAAAATTTCATAGAGCTCAGCTGCCGCAAGGTCGATTGGGCTTTGGCTCTATAGAAATCAACTTCACTTGGGGTCTCATTCTGAGCCCGAACCGAGTTTTCAGTGTCAGAAATTTTCCGATAGCAAGAGAAAATTAATTAAATACAATGTCCGACCGAGTCATACCGCGAAATGTAAGCGTCGCCGAAATGCAACGGAACCTTTTAATTTGTTGTTGTTATTTTTGCCGGCAAATTATTTTGCCTAGCCACAGAGTAACCGAAATGTATATATGCATGTATGTCGGTGGATATATGAACATATAAATCTATATGCAAGATGCGCTAATTAACAAAGAATTACGTGCGATTAACCTTTGTTAATATTGTTGTGCACAACACAGTTTTTGGTTTTCACAGCGCGAAGTGTACGAAAATCAAGCAGCGGCTGCTGTGCACTTATGTTTGTATGTTCGTGTGTTTGTGACCGAATGCCAGCAAACGACAGCGACAAAAGTTGGCTTTGTTTAAACGATATTAAACAATATCACGTCGGGGTCACCAAAATGTTTATGGGGAAGACAACCAATATGCCACCCTTTATTTATATTAATAAAAACGCACGATAGGTTATATTAATAATAATGCTTGCTCTTTATTTGTGTCTCGATCGATGTATGTTTGCGAAGTAACGAGAGGTGCGGAGTGAAGCTCGGCTTCCAAATATATATGCATAGAGAAGCGGTTGACAATTGTAGCTTAGGTAAACAAAGCGCGACACATTTAACCAAAGAAGAGAAGCGAAAAAAGATAAGAGAGCTGCAGATGCAGCGGAAAACCCATGCTCGCATGCCTAGGTGCTGGCGGTCTGCTCCGAACATACTCCCCCCGTTGGAAGAGGCACGGTTCCAACAATTTCAGAATCGACGGGCAGAACGGCTAATTTAGCGTCAGCTCTCTTGCTTATACCCGTAGCTGTACGGACCATGGCTACTCTGATGACGCCGTCACCGCCGGGTATGACTTCTTGTATGCACCCAAGCTGCCATCTCAACGGTGGAATGTTGTCCTCCATCAGCAACACCAGGCTTCCAACCTTGATGTTAGACGATTCGACGCGCCACTTGCTCCTTTCTTGCAGTAGGGACAAATACTCGCTGCTCCATCTCTTCCAGAAGTGTTGCTGCATCTGGGTCACTCTCTGCCATCTGCTGAGGCGACCTTCGCGAAGATGGGTGATGTCATGCTCAGGAAACTTGGTGTAGCTGGAACCCTTTAGGAAATGCGCCGGCGTTAGCACTTCAAGGCTTTCAGTATTTTCTGAAATTGGACATAGCGGACGGGAGTTAAGGATGGCAGAAATCTCATATGCAAGAGTTTTTAATTCATCGATGGCTAAGATGGATGCACCGACGACTCTCCCATAAACCACCAAAATAAGGGGCACGCGGAGGGATGAACTTCCAATCGATCCCATCAGCTAAGCAGGTGGAAGATATCGATGACGTGTGCCTCAGTTTACCAGATAATAATTTTGATTTTATTACAGCGGCGTACTCCTTAAAACGCGGCTCAATTGATCCGTCCAATGGTGGAGTCTATATTCAAACAATTTAGATTCAATATATACACAAACACATTCTAATTTAATGGAAAAAACTCAAATTTTTTTTTCATTTATTTCACGAGCGACGTTTTCATTCGGATCCATTTTTATAAATGTATCGAAATACTGAACTCATTTGAAAAGTACTGTACAACTTAATTTCAAAGCACACCTGATGTTCGATTAGTGTACAGTACGTTAGGAAATGTCACTCACTACATTCATATACTGAACTCATTCTGAATGAGAACACTAAAAATGTTTTGCTATCGTTTTCTGACATATGGGTATACTGTACAGTATTGAATGGTTTCAGTATTTTTTGGAACAGTAGACTACTGTAGACATCTGTCAAGCTCGAAATGAATACATTCATGCATAAGTCTAAAGTGAACCTGCTGGATGCTCCTCAGAAGAAGTACAGTTCCCGAGTCGATCTCCTCCACTGCAAGACGTCCTTTTAATGGCACAGATTTGGCTCTGCAATTCGAAATAAATCGGTGAATGTATGCAAATACCCGCTGCAACTTGCCGAAAGAGTTTAGGTTTTTGCAGTTCGATGAAATGTCAATACAAACGGTTCCAATCAGAGTCGCAGAACGGCGTTCTGGCAGATCCTTTACTGCAACTAGCAGGGACGGCCAATTCGACGAGCTTTGCAGAAGAAATGGAGGCCCATTAGTCCATAGGGAATGCTCCAGCAATTCTCTGGGGGTGCATCCTCGTGACTTGACGTCTGCCGGGTTCAAGTTTGTCAGAACGTGATGCCAAGTCATGTCTTTCGTCATCTCCTGAATTTTAGCGATTCTGTTTTGATACGAATACATTAAACTCCCTCGGCGGTTGCCGAATCCACGCCAACACAATAGACGAGTCTGACCAGCAATGAAACTCGCAGCGGCAATTGTGATCCTGCCAGTCGACGTCAGAAGATATATCTGCGCACACTGCATCCACTCAAGCTGTACGGGCTCAAGCTCTTCGTACTGTATACCACGCTTTATAATAATAGAAACTCCTCCACGTGCTCTGTCGCCAGGATGTTTTGCGTTTATGATGTCATAGCCAGGGAAGGAAAAGTGAGTTCTGGTGGTAAAATGAGTCTCAGACACGAGCATTTTATCAACTTGGTTAGTTTTGATAAAATGCTCCACTTCAGGCTTGCTCTTAGTCAAGCCGTTCGCATTCCAGATTATTAATTGCGTGTTTATGGACATTGGAAGGTATTCAATTGACTTGATAACATGGCCAACATCATATTTTTTAGCTGAATGAACATGGTGTTTATGGGGAAGACAACGAATATGCCACCCTTTATTTATATTAATAATAACGCACGATAGGTTATACTAATAATAATGTATGTTTATTATTTGCGATCGATCGATGTGTGTTTTCAAAGTATAGCGAGATGCGGAGTGAAGCTCGGCTTCCAAATATATATCAGCAGCGGTTGACAATTGTAGTTTAACAAACAACAAAGCGCGACAGAATTAACGAAAGAAGAGAAGCGGAAAAAGATAAGAGAGCTGCAGGTGCAGCGGAACACCCATGCGCGCATGCCTAGGTGCTGGCGGTTTGCTCCGAACATACTCCCCCCGTTGGAAGAGGCACGGTTCCAACAATTTCCGAATCGATGGGCAGAACGGCTAACTTTGCGACGGCTCTCTTTCTTATACCCGTAGCTGTACGGACCATGGCTACTCTGATGACGCCGTCGCCGCCGGGTATGACTTCTTGTATGCACCCAAGCTGCCATCTCAACGGTGGAATGTTGTCCTCCTTCAGCAACACCAGGCCTTGCTGCTAGACGATTCGACGCGCCACTTGCTCCTTTCTTGCAGTAGGGACAAATACTCGCTGCTCCATCTCTTCCAGAAGTGTTGCTGCATCTGGGTCACTCTCTGCCATCTGCTGAGGCGACCTTCGCGAAGATGGGTGATGTCATGCTCAGGAAACTTGGTGTAGCTGGAACCCTTTAGGAAATGCGCCGGCGTTAGCACTTCAAGGCTTTCAGTATTTTCTGAAATTGGACAGAGCGGACGGGAGTTAAGGATGGCAGAAATCTCATATGCAAGAGTTCTTAATTCATCGATGGCTAAGATGGAGGCACCGACGACTCTGTAGAAGTGAAATTTTGCCGACTTAACAGCAGCCTCCCATAAGCCACCAAAATGAGGGGCACGCGGAGGGATGAACTTCCAATCGATCCCATCAGCTAAGCAGGCGGAAGATACCGATGACGTGTGCGGCTCGCTCAAAAATAGTTCCCGCAGCTCGGCAAGCTCGCTCTTTGCACCGACAAAGTTTGTAGCATTGTCAAAATGGTTCGCGGACTGCCTCGAAGGCTGATGAATCTTCTCAGCGCTGCGATGAAAGAATCCGTCGTAAGATCCTGGACGACCTCCAAATGAGCTGCCTTCGTCGAAAAGCAAACAAAGACGGCGATGTAGCACTTATGGGGTGCCTTGTTTCTGGTCTCTGCCTTGTGATAGAATGGTCCACAATAGTCCACTCCTGTGGTATGAAATGCTGGATTAGGCTGCACTCGACTCGCTGGCAGGCTACCCATGACATGCTTCCAAGTCGCAGGCTTCATTCGGACGGATTTATCGGACGCATTTATTGATGACGCTAGCAACGAACTTGCGGCCTCCAATCGGCCAGAACTTTTGCCGCAATGTGGCAAGCAATGCCTGTGATCCTACATGCATGTATTTCTCGTGATAATAAACGATGATTGCCTTGGTGAGTGGATGATCCTTGGGCAAAAGAATCGGATGCCTCATATCGTAGTCCAAGTTGGCGTTGTGAAGACTTCCACCAACGCGAAGTAATCCATCGGAACCGAGTATAGGCCGAAGTGAAACCAGTTTGCTCTTCTGCGGACACGGCTTGCCCTGGCTAAGAACTCCATACTCCTTCGCCAAGTGAACCTGTTGGATGCTCCTCAGAAGAAGTACAGTTCCCGAGTCGATCTCCTCCACTGCAAGACGTCCTTTTAATGGCACAGATTTGGCTCTGCAATTCGAAATATATCGGTGAATGTATGCAAATATGCGCTGCAACTTGCCGAAAGAGTTTAGGTATTTGCAGTTCGATGAAATGTCAATACAAACGGTTCCAATCAGAGTCGCAGCACGGCGTTCTGGCAGATCCTTTAATGTATCTAGCAGGGACGGCCAATTCGACGAGCTTTGCAGAAGGAATGGAGGCCCATTAGTCCATAGGGAATGCTCCAGAAATTCTCTGGGGGTGCATCCTCGTGACACGACGTCTGCCGGGTTCAAGCTTGTCGGAACGTGATGCCAAGTCATGTCTTTCGTCATCTCCTGAATTTTAGCGATTCTGTTTGATACGAATACATTAAACTCCCTCGGTGGTTGCCGAATCCACGCCAACACAATAGACGAGTCTGACCAGCAATGAAAGGAGCACTCAAAGTCTATGGATTCCTTGACGTTTACGATCAGCTCCGACAATAAAAGCGCTGCGGAAAGTTCCAACCTTGGAATTGTTAAGTGGAGGTACTCTTGATTTGGCACAGAGTAGATAGACTTTCGCTTCTCCATTAATTTCCGATCGCAAGTATAAGCACGCTCCATAAGCTGCTATGCTAGCATCGCAAAATCCATGCAGCTGAACGGAAGCCCTAGGTTGCATTGCGAATCGTGGAAATTTTAAGTTCTGTACGACCGATAATTGTGAGGTTAACTCCCCCCATGACGAAAGAATTGGCTCTGGCAATGCGTCATCCCAATCCACGTTAGCACTCCATAGAGATTGCAGAAATATTTTGGATTTTGTGACAATTGGGGCTATTAAACCAAGTGGATCATAGAATTTGGCTATTGTTGACAATGCAATCCGCTTGGTGAGTCGATGATTGGTCGATATTTGGGAAAAATTAAATAGAAGTTGATCTGAAGCTGGATCCCAGGCTAATCCCAATGCCTTGGCGATATCCGATCCATCATGAAATTTGGTTAACTGCTCCTTGTCGCAGTCTGACTCTCTTTCCAGGGCTGCTGGCTCATTGGAACACCATTTACGGATCGGAAAGTGGCCTCTCGACAGTAGTTCCTTCACCTGATGACGAATTTCTATCACCTCCTCAACTGAGTCCCCTCCAGAAATTAAATCATCCACATAGAAATCTCTACGAACAATTTTCGCTCCAACTGGAAATGCGTCCTCCTCATCATAAGAGAGCTGATGCATGGCTCTTATAGCCAAGAGGCAGCTGGCTTGGTTCCATAAGTCACAGTGTTTAATTTGAAAACACTCAACTCATCCGTGGAGTTCTCTCGCCAAACGATACACTGCAAAAAGTCATCCGGGGACGAGACACGCACGCATCGGTACATCTTGCAGATATCTCCACAAAGCGCTACTTTAAAAAATCTGAAGCGAAGCAGGATATTCAAGATTTTTTGCTGAATTGTTGCCCCTGCAAGAAGTAAGTCGTTCAGAGAGCTACCAGAAGTCGTTTTCGCAGATCCGTCAAACACGACACGAAGCTTTGTGCTCGTGCTCTCCTGCTTATGTACGCAGTGGTGGGGCAAAAAGAATTGTGGTACAGATGGTTCCGCTGTTACAAGAGACATGTGACCTAGATCGATATACTCCCGTAAAAGTGCTGAATACTGAGCTTTCAGGGCTGGGTTTCTATCCAGTTTAGCTTCCAAACTCCTGAAACGACGACGAGCAAAACAATAGGAATCACCTAGAGATTCGAATCCTTAAGTAGACAATAGGCGAACCGAGTATTGACCATTCCCAAGTCTGGTGCAATTTTCATTGAAAAGTTGTTCGCATCGCAAGTCTTCCGGCAACAAAGATTGCTTTGACGAGGTTACGTCTTCAATTTCCCAAAATCGCTTTACTATTGCGGTAAGTGAGTCATCATCAGAATGATCAGCCGGGTCCTTGATGATGGCTGCTAAAACCGATTTGTGATTTGGCATACTCGACATCCCTCCAGAAACAATCTAACCAAGTTTGGTGTTCTGCAGAGTTGGCAATGACCTGTCCAAATGAATTTGTCCCATGGAAATTATCTCGAAAAACAGACCAGCGCCAATTAAAAGGTCAATTCGTTGAGATTGATGGAAATAGGGATCCGCGAGCGAAATGTTTGCTGGTATCCTCCATGATGCTGCATTTATATTGAAATGGGGCTGATAATCAGTGATACTATGAGTCACTACAGCTGCGAATGAAGCACAATAGCTTGCATCCTGCGACCGCGCAAGAATATCGACTGCCTTATCAGATTTCATGGAAGATTCTCAGATTCCAGAAATCGAGGTTTGTGATCTCCTATGCGGCAAATTCAGTTGATTGGCTAAGCAAGACGTTATGAAATTTAATTGCGAGGCTGAATCAAGAATGGCCCTACAAGGCATATATGCTCCTACTCTATTCTTCACGTAAATAATAGCAGTTGGAAGCAAAACGTAATCGATCGGCATATTAAAGGGTTTAGGTGGAGGGTCTGATGACGGATGATTAGGTTGCGGGGAGGAATGAAAGCATGATACTAATGCTGATGATGTTGATGGCGATGGTTGAATTGACGAAGTTGCAAGTGAGTTGGATGGTGCGGATGGGTCTTGATTCATGTGCAGTAATGTATGATGCTTCATGTGACAATGCCTGCAGAGCGACGACTTACATTGCTGCAAACTATGCCCCTTGCGCAAGCAGTTCAGGCAAAGATGCAACTTCTTGGCTTCCCTATAGCGAAGGCTAGGACTGAAGTTCAAAAATCGAGAGCATTTTGTCAGATAATGGTCCCTCGCGTCACAAAACAAACAGATTGGTTGATTTGGGTTAGGAGCAGAAGCAATCAGGGAATTTTGGTTATGCTTGGGAAAGTTTCTTCCCACCTGCTGGCCTGGTGTGTGCGTTACCAAGGCTTGATCCAAGTTCTCCATCATCCTGCACCTCTTCTCCAAAAACGTCTCCATGCTATCCCAGGTAGACAGCTCATGGATTGATAAATCCTCTTCCCATTTTTCACGCGTCCGCTGGTCCAGCTTTTGCACGACGATGTTTTTTTTTTTTTTTTTTTTTTTAGTTTAATATACCTTTATTTACATCTGCCCTCTGGGAGCAATAAATTAAATTGTTTGATAAAAATTGACTCTTTGATTAACAAATTATGTTAATTAAGGTGTGTTTTTGGGGCGGGTTTGATGTTGGGGAAATGGTTGATGTATGGGAGGTATGGGTCTATGGGAATCTGAACGGCAGGTCCTGTAGGTGACATCTATGTAGTCGTCTTCGTTGATCTGTGTTTTCAAAAAGGCTTATGGCTAGTGGGTGTACATGTTCCTGCATTTTGTCCAGGTGTCTTCTGCTGGATTTCGCAATTTCTTCTAGGACCGAAGGCATATTTAAATCACGCTTAATGGTGGTGTTGCGTACATAAAAAGGCGCATTAACAATTTGTCTGAGTATTTTGTTTTCTGCAACTTCCAATTTCTTAATATTTGTTTTAGCGGCAGAACCCCACATCTCAATGCCATAAGTCCATGCTGGTTTGATAATGGCCTTGTAAATAAGAAGCTTATTATTAATTGATAGTTTACTTCTCCTTCCTAGTAACCAGTACAATTGCCCACTTTTCGCCGCAGAAGCTTGACTTTACTGGAGATATGTTCTCTCCATAACAGCTTAGCATCAAGTGTCAACCCCAAGTATTTTGCTGCTGGCTTCTGTGGGATGACTGCTCCATTAATAAAAACCGCCGGGGAGATGCCTGGTCTTAGTGTGAATGTAACATGTGTAGATTTCTCAGCGTTTATGACGATGTTCCACCTGTGTAGCCACGTCTGCAAGTTGTCCAGAGTTTGTTGGAGTCTATGAGCTGCCAAAACAATTGTATCAGCTGAGACCAGGAATGCTGTGTCATCAGCATATGTACATATAATATGGGTACCCATTGGAATCGGCATATTAGCTGTATAAATTGAATACAGAATCGGTCCTAGGACACTACCTTGTGGTACTCCAGCATTCACATCCTGAATAGGAGACTCCGCGTGATTATACCTCACATAGAAACGTCCATGGGACATGCTATGTCTAGGAACTGCGTCGTCTCAGCCAGGTCTTCCGGATCACATAAATTAAAGGGCTGAAAGCTGCATCTTAGGTGTTCTGCGAAGGCATCAGCTTTTTCCTGATCGGTCCGGCACCAAGTCCCAGTATTTGTTTTGACAGGTGCAACCCTCTTTACAGGTCTCTTGAGATATTTGGTTGCATTCCAGAGATTATGTTCAGCGCTACAAGGTTCAAGGTCCTTCAGATACGCTTCCAGAGCTTTGCCTTTAAGATCTTGTCGCTCCGACGTCTGCTAATCTGCCAAACCCTCCTCAGCCTTTTCTCTCCCTCACCATTAAAGCCAACTCTGTCGACCAAAGGTAATTGTCTCGACGAGCTCTATAATTTGTCGTCCGAGTTGCTTCTACCGTTGGGGTTGCAAAACTTGCAGCCATATGTACATTTCGGGTAAGGCTTTCCACCGCTTCATCAATATCCATTGGAGTTAGGATTACCGGTTGGGGGTCAACGTGTTCCTCGAGCCAACTTTTATATGTGCCAATGTTTGTGTTGCGCCTAATAAGCTTTACAGTGGCTGGTCTCCTCAAGTACGAGCTATTGAAAAGTAATTTGACCATACTATGGTCCGAACAGAGGTCGTAGCAGGCAGCAGTGGAAAGATTTAATGGGTCGATTCCTTTGCTAATAGCAAAGTCTAGGAGGTCCGGAATTTTAGTTGGATCAGTAGGCCAGTAGGTGGGCTCACCAGTAGAATGTACGCTGCAACCCAATTCCATTATACATCTGAAAAGTAATCTGCCCTTAGGATTGACGATTCTGGAGCCCCACCAAGTATGTTTGGCATTGAAGTCACCACCAAGTATAAATCTAGGTCCCAAGCCCGTCAGTACTTGGTCTAGATCCGCATGAGTTATTGTGAAACGAGGGGGCAAATACGCAGCGGCAATTGTGATCCTGCCAGTCGACGTCAGAAGATATATCTGCGCACACTGCATCCACTCAAGCTGTACGGGCTCAAGTTCTTCGTACTGTATACCACGCTTTATAATAATAGAAGCTCCTCCACGTGCTCTGTCGCCAGGATGTTTTGCGTTTATGATGTCATAGCCAGGGAAGGAAAAGTGAGTTCTGGTGGTAAAATGAGTCTCAGACACGAGCATTATATCAACTTGGTTAGTTTTGATAAAATGCTCCACTTCAGGCTTGCTCTTAGTCAAGCCATTCGCATTCCAGATTATTAATTGCGTCTTTATGGACATTGGAAGGTATTCAATTGACTTGATAACATGGCCATCATCATATTTTTTAGCTGGATGAACATGGTATTCATCATTTCTTCCATTCTCCTCATTAGTCTCTGCTCCAAGGTAGAGTCACCACCCCTAACAATATTAGCATAGCTGAATTTCTGACTTGCACCAGAACTAGGAGAAAAGTTTGCCTGCGGACCACGACTGAAAGGTGTTGCTACCGCTGCCTTTGGCTTAGCTCCGAAGCGCTTTTTGGCTTCCAGATAAACTCGGCAACCCCGATAAGAGGCGGTGTGTTCTTCACCGCAATTTCCACACATGGGTGGTTCCTCCTTGGTCTTCCTGCATACAAGAGTGTCATGCTCTTGCCCACACTTCACGCAAGAAAACTGCAATCGGCAATATTTTTTTGTGTGGCCAAAAGCCTGGCAGCGAAAGCACTGCACAACATCGTCAAACTTTCTGGGCTCCTCCACTTTGACTACAGCATGGCACAGTCTGGTAATTTTAAATACATCCTTGTTATTAATAGCTGGCTCTAAGTTGACAAAAAAGATCGACATCGGGGACTTGTTTGACCTTGAAAGACCATTTTTGATGTCTCGTACCTTGTGACCGAGCTTCTCAACAGCCTCCACAATCTCGGTTGTGGGAGTAGAAAAATGCAAACCTTTAAGGACAACTCGGAACGCTCTCTCCTCCTTTAATTGATAAGTACTAAAGGCCACTTTGCAATTATCTAAATGGGCAACAATTTTCCTGTAAGTGAGGCTATCCTTTGGCAAAAGTCTTATGTTTCCTCCGCCCGAAGACTTGTATGAAAAACTGCCTGCTTCTAAAATTTTGCGAACATCATTTAGCATCTCTGCAAGCATTTGGGTTGCAGAGATTGCCAATTAGCCTTCCCTAAAGTAGCCCCAGCAACATTATCAATCTCCATGTTGAGGGTATTGCTATTGGCAACAGAGACTGTTTGCGAAGCATTCAATGAATCAAATAATGTTGATAAATCCGAACGATTAACAGAGAGCTGAGATCTTATCTCAGCTGGAACAGCACCAGCTATTTTTCTCATCTCCGAATTCTCCATCCTTAATTACCCCCTACTACGCTTACGCGCAGGGGGGAATAAAATGCCCTAAGGGCAGAGCACACGATAATTGAATCCGCTGAACCTAGAGAAGGGATCAGGAACGAAATTTTGTCGAACGACGAATTCTTTGAAAAATTTTCCAGATAGAAATTTATATTTTGCCAAACAAAATTTACTGGAGCTCCAAAAACAAACACAACCGGTCCCTATGACAGTAAAATCCGGAATGTCAAAGAAAATATGAAAATTCCAAGACCACGAGGTGGGAAAAATTACGTAACGTCGGGATAGAGACAGCTACACTGGGGGAAAAATATTCTGTGAATTCGAATAAAATTTAATTAAATTAAATAATTTAATAATTAAATTAAATACCACGGGATGGAGAACCAGCTACACTGGGAGAAAATATTTTAAGAACCCGAACAAAATATAAGAAAATTTAATTAAATAATTGGTTATGAATAGAAATAAAATTTGCGGAGAAAAATGGTTGTAAGAATAAACGATGAAAATAATAAGAAAAAAATAGTAAATTATAGGCGCACTGGGAAAAAAATAATACATTTAAATTATATTTATTATTTATAAATTATATTTTGGCGAAATTTATACTTTGGGAAACTCCCAAGTAAAACTGAATATATTTTGGACGAGCCAGGCACAGCCGGCCGGAGCAAAATCGCTACTATTTCTTCTTTGCCCCCTCGGTCCTTCGGCCCCAAACATGCATGAAGGCTAATTCGGTCCTTCCCTGTGTCACACCCTATCAACATATTTTTTTAGTGTAACTCGGTGGCTGACAAACTCCACCCCGCGTCAGCCCACCGTCTCATATTAGTCACATTGTCCCAGATATTTATAAATTTTCTGTAGAGAGACCCTGGCGAGACTGCGTCTCTATCCCAGCCCAGATAACAACCTCACATTGTCTATATTCTTTATTATATTAGATTCTAAGGCGTTTTAATTAATTTTAGTGTATATCCAATACGATACACATCGAATTTTTGATTGTTGCTGCGCCATATTTCAAAAAGTTCGCTGTGACTAAAATCGAACGTGCCTATAAATTACCAAAATGTGAGAAAAGGGGGACGAATGGGGATGAGTTTTTGGTTTGTGGCTAAAGACAACACTCACAAGTACAATCTGGATCAATTGGTTGCTATCAGCATGGAACAGCTTATTAGTTATACCCCACGAAAGACGGAGAACGCATGTTAGTTGTATTAATCCGTGTTCGAGCGGGGGAGCTATTACTGCGCGGCA
Organism: Drosophila aff. chauvacae BK-2020; assembly: GCA_018903765.1. Classification (NCBI taxonomy): domain Eukaryota; kingdom Metazoa; phylum Arthropoda; class Insecta; order Diptera; family Drosophilidae; genus Drosophila; species Drosophila aff. chauvacae BK-2020. The sequence continues at coordinate 815,055 of JAEIGO010000164.1, read as the reverse complement.
GGCCACTATTTATTGCTGATTTTGGGCGAATTGGCCGGCGTATTGCTGACCGCATACGGAATATCCACGGACTGGAATATTGGACTGGACCCGAGATGCCTACATAAACTTAACCTCGAGTTTCAGTCTTTGGTTGCCGGCTTCAGGTGTGAAGATTCACAATTTATAGAACTATTTTTAAGTTAGGTTTAAGGTATTTTCCAAGTTCACGAAGAACAATGTACATATATTTTTAGTTTACCGATATTAGTATTTAAGTTAGCCCTAAGTGGCAACTCAAAACCTATCGAATAAGCAAGGAGAATAGCTAGATTCCCGCCGAAGCTAGAAAATACTAAGACCCAAAAATACTAGACATCGATAACAAGGAATTTTAAGAAAGGAACAAACAGGCACACTAGCGAAGGAAGTCGAGTTTCAAGCACGCAGCGGGCAAGACGTAAAAATCGAGAAGTGAAAAATAAGAGTAAAACCGACGACGCAGGAACACGAGGCCGCCATCCGGAATCCAATAAGGATTATTAGAACGCTGGCGACGGACAACAGGGTGAGCATAGTGAGTGCGACAGGGAAAGATAGGGCCAGCTAGGAAAGAAAGGGAATGTGAATAAACTGAAGACTTAAAACCCGAACGTGAAATGTCAAGACTTTATCTCTCATCGTGCGCATTATCTAGGCTATCTGTGCTAGTTGCGATCGTGCCGCCTGGAGTATTCCGAGCACTTTCGCAAAGTTTTCCTTGAGCGGCGTTAGCTGCGATCGTGCCGCCTGGAGTATTCCGAGCACTTTCGCAAAGTTTTCCTTGAGCAGCGTTAGCTGCGATCGTGCCGCCTGGAGTATTCCGAGCACTTTCGCAAAGTTTTCCTTGAGCAGCGTTAGCTGCGATCGTGCCGCCCGGAGTATTCCGAGCACTTTCGCCGAGGTTTTCCCTGAGCAATGTTAGCTGCAATCGTGCCGCCTGGAGTATTCCGAGCACTTTCGCAGAGGTTTTCCCTGAGCAATGTTAGCTGCAATCGTGCCGCCTGGAGTATTCCGAGCACTTTCGCAGAGGTTTTCCCTGAGCAATGTTAGCTGCAATCGTGCCGCCTGGAGTATTCCGAGCACTTTCGCAGAATTTTCCTTGAGCAGTGTGAGTTGCGATCATGCCGCCTGCGAGTAACCGGGCATTTTCGTAGAGTTTTCCCCAGACAGTGCTAGACGACGGTGCCGGCTGCGAGTAACCGGGCCCGTGCGTATTGTTTTATGCCAGCAGTGCTAGTTGCGATCGTGCCGCCTGGAGTATTCCGAGCACTTTCACAAAGTTTTCCTTGGTCAGTGCTAGCTGCGATCATGCCGCCTGCGAGTAGCTGGGCATTTTCGTAGAGTTTTCCCCAGACAGTGCTAGACGACGGTGCCGGCTGCGAGTAACCGGGCCCGTGCGTATTGTTTTAGGCCAGCAGTGCTAGTTGCGATCGTGCCGCCTGGAGTATTCCGAGCACTTTCACAAAGTTTTCCTTGGTCAGTGCTAGCTGCGATCATGCCGCCTGCGAGTAGCTGGGCATTTTCGTAGAGTTTTCCCCAGACAGTGCTAGACGACGGTGCCGGCTGCGAGTAACCGGGCCCGTGCGTATTGTTTTAGGCCAGCAGTGCTAGTTGCGATCGTGCCGCCTGGAGTATTCCGAGCACTTTCACAAAGTTTTCCTTGGTCAGTGCTAGCTGCGATCATGCCGCCTGCGAGTAACCGGGCATTTTCGTAGAGTTTTCCCCTCAGACAGTGCTAGACGACGGTGCCGCCTGTGCGTAACAGGGCCCGTGCGTAGTTTAGGCCATCAGAGTTGGCTGTGATCGGGCTGCCGGAGGGTATTTCAGGCACCGTAGCAAAGTTTTCCCCCGGCCGCAGCGGAGATTTGGTGTTTCGCTGACCATTAAATCCTATGAATATCTCTCGATCTACATATAAGTATAGAGGCTCCGTGACCCGAGCAAGATTTTACCGCCGATAACAATATGATACCCCCCTCAACTGTCTCGAAGATAATAAATTTATCTGTAGAGGATCCTGGACAGACTGAGACGCCGATCACAGCCAAACGCATCCTTACAATGTCTAAGAAAGTTTCTTCCCACCTGCTGGCCTGGTGTATGCGCTACCAAGGCTTGCTCCAAGTTCTCCATCATCCTGCACCTCTTCTCCAAAAACGACTCCATAGCATCCCAGGTGGACAGCTCATGGATTGATAAATCCTCTTCCCATTTTTCACGCGTCCTCTGGTCCAGCTTTTGCACGACGATGTGAATCAGCAGTCCATCCAAAAGTTGTTGCGTTGTTGCCAGGGTTCGAATGGCCCGCAGATGCGAATTCATGAAATCGCTTAGCTCGCGAAGACCCTTCGAACATTCCTTCTCGACACCTTTCAACCCAAAAATTGCCTGTACGTGTGCCTGAAAGTGTAAAACTTTATTATCAAAACGATTGTTGAGCAAATTCAAAGCCTTTTGATAATTGGCATTTGGGGGTTCTATCAAGCGTATGGTCTCTAAAGCCACGCCGCCTAAACTTGACCGCAGATATTGCAACTCCCAATGTCGCTCAGCTCCTCATCATTTCCGATGACCGTAGTGAATGTAGCAAGAAAATCCGGCCAGTCGGCGTACAAACCATTTAAACGAGCAATTTCCTAGATCTAAAAGAAAGATCCAGATGGTTATTAATGTCAATGGATGTTGAATTTGCAGCGGCCGAAGCCGGCAATTGCGACTTGCGAAGAGCAGCTATTCACCGCTGAGCTTCGCCTTCACATCCATGAAAATTGCGGAAAATTCCATCCGACTATCACTAGCGATCTCAGCAAAATCCAATTTCTCCAACGATGTCTGCGCAGGATCGAACGACAGATGCAAGGAATTGATCCAATCAACACGCGCAAGCAAATCATCTTCGTCAAACTGATTTATCGCATCAGCGTTTAAATAAAATTTCATAGAGCTCAGCTGCCGCAAGGTCGATTGGGCTTTGGCTCTATAGAAATCAACTTCACTTGGGGTCTCATTCTGAGCCCGAACCGAGTTTTCAGTGTCAGAAATTTTCCGATAGTAAGAGAAAATTAATTAAATACAATGTCCGACCGAGTCAGAGGTACGACACACCCTGTATTTTACCGCGAAATGTAAGCGTCGCCGAAATGCAACGGAACCTTTTAATTTGTTGTTGTTATTTTTGCCGGAAAATTATTTTGCCTAGCCACAGAGTAACCGAAATGTATATATGCATGTATGTCGGTGGCCATATGTACATATAAATCTATATGCAAGATGCGCTAATTAACAAAGAATTACGTGTGATTAACCTTTGTTAATATTGTTGTGCACAACACAGTTTTTGGTTTTCACAGCGCGAAGTGTACGAAAATCAAGCGGCGGCTGCTGTGCACTTATGTTTGTATGTTCGTGTGTTTGTGACCGAATGCCAGCAAACAACAGCGACAAAAGTTGGCTTTGTTTAAACGATATTAAACAATATCACGTCGGGGTCACCAAAATGTTTATGGGGAAGACAACCAATATGCCACCCTTTATTTATATTAATAAAAACGCACGATAGGTTATATTAATAATAATGCTTGCTCTTTATTTGTGTCTCGATCGATGTATGTTTACGAAGTATAGAGAGGTGCGGAGTGAAGCTTGGCTTCCAAATATATATGCATAGAGCAGCGGTTGACAATTGTAGCTTAGGTAAACAAAGCGCGACACATTTAACGAAAGAAGAGAAGAGAAATAAGATGAGAGAGCTGCAGGTGCAGCGGAACACCCATGCGCGCATGCCTAGGTGCTGGCGGTCTGCTCCGAACAATTTATATTATTAATTTTAATCATTTTGTATTTGATTATTACATTAATAATAAGATTTAGACATTTTATATTTGTAACCAAACAAAACGGCCAGAACTAGAAAACCCAAGTAAAGAGGATGAATTTTTAACAGAATTAAGAGATCGTTTAAACGAAATTCATAATGAAGCGGGACTCGTCATTTTAGAAGGGGGGGGAGTTATCCAAACCGTAAACACAGAACTCCACCCCAATTTATAAACAAATTTCACATTCCAATCTCGGCGACAATTCCTTTGTCTTTGTTTTTGTCATTGCCTTTGCCAACGCCTAGCTACCCGCTAAAGTAAACAACCCAATCGTAAAGTAAACACAGCATCCGCTTAGAGACCAAACCATGGTCAACGTATTGCGCTTCACATAAACTGCATCGGTCAGCATAATTGAATTTCACAATGCAGTGGAATAATTTCAGCATAAAGCTTTTATTCTAAACATAATTGAAAGTTCAAGAAGTTTCCTAAGAAAGCTTCCGGCCGAGGTTGCTTGAATTGGGATTAATAATTTTAAGATCAGTTTGATTCTGTTTCCAGTCGGAGTCTGATTCGAGTCTGATTCGGGACGAGTTCGATAAAGGTTTAACAAACCAGAAGTAGTGTCTTGTAATTAAGTATTAAGTGAAAAGTTTTACATCAATAAAGAAATGTTAAAAAATATAAAATTAAAAAAATAATTTTTTTTTTTAATAATTAACAACAACAATTTTAATTTGTATACATATTTGAACGTAAGCCTACAAACTCTGTCATAGACATTCCGTTCAATTCGTCTTTGAAAAAACCTAACCGCTTCTTATTTGTAATAATTACACTGTTTAAAATTATATTTCATTGCTTATTCATCTTGATAATCGGATATATCGAATTTATAATTGTTTGGAGGGGGGTGGCTTCCTTCTGTTGAAAAATAAGTGCGTAAAAAGTAATCCATTGGTGGTCGCGTCCCGACGCGGTCGAATTGAAATTTGTCGAAATAAATAGACACGGGGACGTCGAGTATCACTTCACACTTTATTCTTGACTTCAGTTTTGAGACTAACTCCTAGCTTACATACTAGAGACCCCGAGAACAGGAGAACGAACCCGATCGTAGGCGAGCGGTCCCGACGTTCGCCTCGCGACGGAGACCGACCAGAGCAGAGGCAGAGCAGAGAGGAAAGCTCTGAGCCCAGCGGGAGTGGCCCTTGGCCTGAACATTCCGCCCCACTTGCAATCCCTCCGGTTGCAAAATATCCCTGCCTTCCTACAGTTGATGACAGGCCCCGGAGAGGACCCATCCGAATACGGTCTTCTGGGCCACCGGTTGTCCGACCTGGAACTTCCTGAATCCCGACTGCACCACCTGAGGGTACACATCCGCACCCAGGACTACGGAAATCGTAGCGGGGAGGTAGAACCGCTCATCCGCTAAAGTGATGTCCTGGAAGCAGGTCCGCACGGCTTTATCGAGCTCTCGGATCGGAGTGCGGATGAGCACGAACGTCTCAATTTTGAAGAGGACATCGAGGCGGATGCTGGGATCGATCACGGAAAGCACGGCGGCTGAGCAGATCTGCTCGCCTCCTACATCGGTCGTCGATAGCCGGAAACTCGCAGCCAGCGAAGCGTCGACGCAGCTCGTGGGTGTGCAAGGGTCGATGAGCGCAGCGGTGTTGAAGATTCGCGTCCCCGTGTCAATCCGCACCAGCGCAGTCGGAAGGACGCTGACGCTGTGCCGCTTTTGTCATTTGTTATTCCTCTCCACAAAAAAGGTAGCAAATCGGTTGCCAGCAACTTTAAAGGAATCTCTAAGTTGTCGGCCATTCCAAAACTTTTCGAGAAAATCATTACTCCACATTTGCAGCACCTGTGTAGATCAATTATTTCTCCATGTCAGCATGGATTTTTAAAGCGTAGATCAACGACAACCAATCTTTTAGAGTTCACTTCCTTCTTAGTTAGGGGCTTCCATAAGGGCTTTCAGACAGACGTAATCTATACTGATTTCAGTAAAGCATTTGAGTCTTTCAACCATTCTCTTCTTGTTCGGAAACTCGATCTAATGGGATTTCCGGTTGATCTTCTTAGTTGGATCTCAAGTTATCTGAATGGCAGAACGCAAAAGGTCCTCTTTAAAAATTCGTTATCTAATGTTCTCAGGGTTACTTCTGGCGTCCCGCAAGGGAGCCATTTGGGTCCCCTGTTGTTTACATTATTTATCAACGACCTGCCGAAAGTTCTGACTAACTCCAGAGTACTTATGTACGCGGACGACGTCAAACTTTGCGTGCAATATAAGGACGCTTCCTGCCAGTCTGATTTACAAACAACTTCCAAATATGGTGCCGTATAAACTTATTGAACCTAAACGGCTCTAAATGCAAGCTAATGATTTTCTCTCGTGTCGCTCCCAAGCTCGCGACTTACACGCTTAACTGCTGCTCTTTGGAAAGAATTAATATAGTCGATGATTTGGGTGTCCGACTGGACCCTAAACTTGACTTTATCGATCATATCTCGTGCATGGTGAATAAAGCCAGAGGTGTGCTTGGTTTCATTAAACGGTGGTCGAAAGAATTTAATGACCCCTATGTTACAAAATCCTTATATATTTCGTTAGTTTGTCCTATCTTAGAATATGGATCTTGCGTCTGGAGCCCTCAGTATGGGGTTCACAGTACACGCATTGAGTCAGTTCAGAAGAACTTTCTGCTTTTCGCTTTACGCGGTTTGAACTGGGATCCAAACCAGAGGTTAAACTCGTACTCTAGTAGACTTCTCCTAATTAACTTACCTTCTTTAGCTAACCGAAGAACCATGCTTGGCATTACGTTCATTTTTAACCTTATCCACGGTGACGTGGAAAGTGCTGATTTGCTGGGTCAGCTTAACTTTCACGTACCGAGTAGAAATACTAGATCCTCTATTCCTTTAGTTTTGAGCCATTGTAGAACGTCTTTTGAATTGCATGAACCCTTTAGAGTCTTATGTGCAAATTATAACGATTTGTACATGATAACATCAAACGTAGATAGCCTTCCCCAACTAAAAACCTTAATATTAACCCACTTAGTACGCATGCAGGCAAACAGTCTGGCAGCACGCCAGTAGTCACTTCCTCGTATTCCTTTTCTAAACTTTCATATGTCGCGCCTACTAACACCTAACACGAACAGGCACGTGCTTGGTGTCAGATGGGCCACTTGAATGTACTGATCGTAGTGCATCAACGTCCAAACTTAAAAAAAAAAAAAAAAAAAAGGTTTCAACTTTGGCGAGGAGTGGCCCACCAACAAGAAAATGACCCGGCGTGAGTTCCAGCAGATCTGTGGGGTCTTCGGACATCGGAGCGATTGGTCGCGAATTCAGACAGGCCTCGATCTTGGCCAGAAGCAAAGCAAGTTCTTCGAATGTGTATTTACGCGTGGCTGTGGATTTGTAAAAGAGTGTTTTGAAGCTCTTGACTCCGGCTTCCCACAATCCTCCCATATGGGGCGCTCGCACTCGTCACTGACTCCTTTAGTGCTTGAAGAAACTCGCGGGACAGCACGGCGGCTGCGCCTACAAAGGTTTTTCCGTTATCCGACTGGACTTGTCGAGGGCACCCCCTTCGGGACACGAAGCGTGCGAAAGCAGCGAGAAACTTCTCTGTTGTAAGGTCCGAAGTTGGCTCTAAATGGATCGCCTTCGTGGAAAAACACACAAACACCAACACATACCCCTTGGTCAGGAGGCAGGCTCGTCCGGTGTAGTTTTTAATGTCGAAGGGGCCAGCATAGTCCATGCCCGTATATGTAAATGGACGCGAAAAGGATGTTGGCACTTTAGGTAGCTCTCCCATGAGCTGGGTTTGTATCTTCTTTTTATGGATTACGCAGACCTTGCATGAGAAAATAACGGACTTAACCAAGTTCTTAATTTTTGGTATCCAGAACTTTGAGCGGATCAGATGTACCATCAGCTGGGTACCTCCGTGCAGAATTATGCGGCGTGTAAAACAAACGAGGAGACAAGAGAAATGACAATTGTATGGAAGAATGACCGGATGCCGTTCATCATATTGGAGGGCCTCGGAGGCCGTCACCCGAACACATGCTTTTATGAGGCCGTGTGGATCCAGAAAGGGATTCATAATTCGAAGGGAACTGGATGGTGGAACTGGCTGCTTTTGGATCAAACAATCGGACTCGAGCGCGAAGCATCTGCGTTGCGTCGTGGAAATGAGGAGCCGTTCAGCTGCGGCGATCTCTGTATTAGATAGCTGCTCCTCACACGGCGCCGCTATTTTCCGCGAGCGCTGAATGAAGCGATACACATATGCCAGGACTCGTAATGCCCTGTCGAGCTCGGAGAACTGCTCGAGGATATCTTCTGGGGATGCTCTGGCGACATTGACCTTTGCCGCTCGTACTTCGAGTTCTGTTATGGGCGGTTCCCAATCCTGAGAGGACCACTCACAACGAGGCATTCGCAACCAGGCCGGACCGTGCCACCACAGTTGACTGTCTGCGAGGTCTTGGAGCGTTACCCGTCTGCTATCGAGGTCAGGAGGGTTATGTTCCGATCGGACATGTGCCCATCTCTCAGCTTCGGTGGCTTGAGTGATCTTGGTCACCCGGTTCGCCACGAACGTAGTCCAGTGACACGCTGGCTTGCTCAGTCAAGCTAGAACTATTGTCGAATCTGTCCAACAGTGTAGGCCTGAGGTGGGCGCTGGCATCTTATGAAGAATCGCCGTGGCCATCTCGGACAGCAGCAAGCCTTCGCACAGTTCAAACCTCGGTAGCGACACCGTTTTTACTGGTGCCACCCTCGTTTTTGATGTGAGCAGGTTTACAATAATTGTCGAACCCACCTCCACTCGGACATAAATAGCAGCGCCATACGCTTTCTGCGATGGGTCACAAAACCCGTGGTGTTCGACCTTCAGTTCTGGTCGGAAAGCTACCCAACGAGGGATGCGAATTTGATCGAGCGCGGAATAGCTTTGTAGGAAATCAGTCCATTTGTGAGACAATTCTTGAGGAAGAGCGTCCTTCCACCCTAGGTCCTGGAGCCAAATGTGTTGCATAAAAATTTTTGATCGGACAATAAACGGGGCGAGACAGCCTGCTGGATCGAATAGTTTCGCAATCTGGGATAGGACCATGGGCTTTGTGAATACTGCTTCGGAAGTAAGATCAGGCGGAACAAAGAAGAATTCGTCCGAAGTCGGCTTCCACCGCACACCAAGGGTCTTTGCAGTGCTGTCTGCGTCGATCTCGAGGAAGTCAGTGCTAAGGTGATGGTCACTACGTTTATTGGACAAAATCGCTTTGCTGTTGGATGTCCATTTTCTTAGAGGGAACCCCGCTGAGCTTAAGGCCCTGTCCAATTCTTGAATTGCTAGCTGAGCCTCTCCCTTGGAGTCTGCTCCGGCTAAGACGTCATCCACGTACATATAGTCCCGAATAATGCTTCTCGCCCGCGGATACCTAATCTCTTCGTCGTCTGCGAGTTGTTTCAGGACTCGGATTGCCAGGAAAGGAGCGCAATTAACTCCGAAGGTGACCGTCTTGAGCTCGTAATCTCGGATTTCTCCCTCGGAATTTCGAAACAGGATACGTTGGAAAGGAGTGTGGCTAGGATCAACACAAATCTGCCGATACATCTTCTCAATGTCAGCGTTAAAAACGTACCGGAAGTAGCGCCACTAAAGAATCTGAATTGTCAGATCGGACTGTAGGACGGGGGCCGCGTGAAGAATGTCATTCAGGCTGGATCCGTTGACGGACGGGCTGGAAGCATTGAAAACGATTCGAACTTTGGGAGTCGTGCTCTCTGGCTTGAGCACCGCGTGATGTGGAAGGCAGTAATTGGAGGAGTGATTCGTGACCGGGACCTCGGTCATGTGACCTAGATAAAGGTACTCTTCGATGACGGCCTCAAACCGTGCCTTAAGAAGGATCTTTCTTCAAGCGTAGTTCGTTTCGCAGGAACTGAGATAACGCGAAAGACCTGGAATGTGCCAATCCGGCCCCAACGTGATGAGGGTTGCGGAAGGGTAGCGTCACAAACCGACTCAGACTCGGTCACTAGGTTTGCCGGAACTTCCTCCACCTCCCAGAATTTGGTAAGAAGTTTGTCCAAAGAGGCATCAACCGAAAAGGATACTTGCGTTGAGAACGCGGAGATGCTGTGAGGAGCTGCTGCCAACACGGGCCCAGTAAGAACCCAGCCAAAGATAGTCTCTTGTCCGAGAAGCGAGCCGCAAATGTTAGGCTTAGACCTACCTAGAAGGACCGAAGGAAGGATGTCGGCTCCGATTAAAACTTAGAACTTAGGATCCGCTAAGGGAAGGTCAGGAAGATCCTTAAGCAGATCTCGTGAAACCGGATACGAGGGCAGATTCCCGGCCAGCTGGGGAAGGACGTAAGCTGTAGTCTCTAGCTGCAGCCCGGGTCTGAAAGGGGCTAGAATAGAAAAGTGACAGAGCTTCTTGGATTGAGCGGCAACTGTCTGATTAAGGCCAGAGACTTGGGCTTGGATAGTCCTGAATGGAAGTTTAACGAGGTTGAAGAGAAGATCATATATAAGAAGATCATATATAGAAGATCATATATAATAATGATGGCCGTGCCTTGCACATCTGACGGATCGTCGGAGGCTGCAGCACCGGCCGGAGTAGGAGCTGAACGTGGTCTTGACTGCGCCCCTTGGCTGGGCTCCGTCGCAAAAAGATTACCGCGATGTAAAAGCGAATGATGCCGGCTATGGAACGTAAAGCAGCTATGAAGGCTCGTACAATCCCGCTGCTGATGGCCTCGGGCAAAACAATTGAGGCAGAGCTGCTTTCTTTTTATGTAGTCTGACCTCGAATTCACGTCCATCTCTAGAAACCGTGGACATAGACGCACAGGATGGTTTTCCCTGGAGCACAGGTCACACCCTTTTGGTGCTGGAACCACCCTGGCTTCGTACGCGTTCAGCTTGCGTGCAGGCCCGTTGGCGTTCGGCGGCTTCGGTGGAACATCATCAATGGCTTCCAGTGCACGATGGCGATCCGTTAGAAAGGCATCAAGCTCTTTCCAGGTCGGAATTTCGGCCTTGTTATGAAGGGAATGCTCCCACATTACACGTGTGAGCTTGGGCAGCTTGGCGGAGATCATGAATACAAGGATGGAATCCCACGCCTCTATTTTAATGGCGGGGCCGATTTCCAACGGTAATTCGAAACGGGTCGCATCCTTCACGACTCAGGTGCACCAAATAGGGTACCCTGATTCGCTCGACTCGCTTCTCAGCAGGTTCTGGGAGGTGGAGGATCTACCAGTTAAGATGGTAAAAGAGTCTGATTCCTATTGCGAAAGGAACTTCCTCCAGACCACGAAGAAAGACGCAAGCGGGAGATACGTGGTGACGTTCCCGTTCTGTGACCCCGCAAATTCCGGATCCAATTTAGGATATTCAAGGTCCATTGCGTTAGCTCAGTTTCTTAGAAACGAGAACCGTTTAAGAAGAGACTTTCCCCTGAAAGAGTAATATGACAAGAGCAAGAATATCTGGATCTGGGTCATATGAAAGAAGTTCCGTCGACTCATGATTCTCCGACTTACCGTCTTCCACATCATGCGGTAGTTAAACCCGAAAGCACCACTACAAAACTTCGCGTTGTATTTACCGCTTCAAGTCCGTCGGCAAATGGGACCAGCTTAAATGATATCCTTCATGCTAGTCCGGTCCTACAATCCGATCTTACGATCCAGATCCTGAAGTGGCGGTATTTCCAGTACGTCTTCAGTGCGGACATTACAAAAATGTACCGTCAGATCTGAGTCGATCCAAAGCATACACCCTTTCAAAGAATTCTGTTCCGAAATAAGGAAGGAGATATCCGCGACTTCGAGTTGCAAACCGTCACCTTCGGTGTCAACTGTGCCCCTTTCCTCGCCATTCGAGTACTGCAGCAGCTTGCAGAGGTTGTCCAAGTGTCATATCCAAAAGCCAGCTGCATCATTAGGCAGCACATGTACGTCGACGACGTTCTGGCAGGGGCAAATTCCGTGAACGACGCCCAAAGCTCCATTCAAGAGTTGCAAGCAGCCTAAGTTCCTCCGGGTTTCCGTTGAGAAAGTGGACCTCCAACCACAAGGGCTTACTGAAAGACGTCCCGTCCGAACACCTGTTTCATTCCGAGTTCCTCGAAATCGATGCCGAAAGCACGGCCAAGACGCTCGGTATTCGGTGGAGGGCAAAGTCCGACGAATTCTATTTCGTCCCTCCTGAAATAGCGTTGGAACCCTCCTATACTAAGCGAGAAGTTTTGTCCCAAATCGCGAGGTTGTTCGATCTTGCCGGGTGGCTCGCTCCGTTCATATATAGTTCAGATATGGTTGCAGGACTTGGGCTGGGACGATAAGCTTCCCACCGAAATGAGTCACAGGTGGCAATCGTTCTTAGATGAGTATTCCGACCTGACCCTAGATGGGTCTGGTATCAGCCTGAGGTAATCATAGAGCATCACGGATTCTGTGATGCGTCTCAAAAAGCCTATGGACCGGCTATCTACGTCCGCGTCGAGATAGGGCATGAAGTCTTGACTCGTCTGCTTACAGCCAAGACACGAGTGGCTCCAGTGAAAACCGTGTCTCTTCCCCGGCTGGAGCTCTGTGGTGCCGTCTTGTTAACCGAAATGGTGACAGCAATCCTTCCGCATATGCCAACCGCCAGTTCAGATATCCGCTGCTGGACAGCTTCCACTATTGTTCTAGCCTGGTTAAGGAAGCCTGCTTGCAACTGGACCACATTTGTGGCCAACAGAGTTGCCAAGATCACTCAGGCGACACCAGTCGACTGTTGGGCACACGTTCGATCTGAACAAAACTCCGATCTAGCCAGTCGAGGAATCAACTCTGGTGGTACGGACCAGAGAGGCTGCAAGGGAAACGAGAGCTATGGCCATCGCAAAACGATACTCCTCCAGTTACAGAGCTGGAGCAGCGCGCGGTCAAAGCGCATTTTGTCAAGGCCCCTTCTATCGACTTCCTCGAACGGTTTTCCAAACTGGACAAGGCGCTAAGAGTTCTGTTCAACGCTTCCTGAAAAGCTGCCACAAGGGTTCGCTCTCGTCCAACTCACAACCCACTAGTGAAGAAATCCGAGAGGCAGAAAGGACTCTGATCTCCATGGCGCAGCGCAGAGCATACGGCCAAGAGCTGAAGCATCTGGCAGAAAAAAGGCCTCTTCCAGTGTCGAGTCCGTTGCTGAACCTGTTTCCTTTCATTAACCGACACTACCTTTTAAGGGCCTGTGGCCGCCTCACTGCCTCCAAAGCCCTACAATATGATGAACGCCATCCGATCATTCTTCCCTACGACTGCAGACTGTCGCGCTTTCTCATCCAATTTACTCACCAGATTACTCTTCATGGCGGTAGTCAATTAATCGTACGCCTGAACCGATCGAAGTATTGGATTCCTAAAATCAAGAATCTGTGAAGGCTTTGGTCAATCCGTGCAAGATTTGCACGATTTACAAGAAGAGACTGCAAACACAGCTGATGATCTGATGATCTTCCGACAGATAGAGTCTCTTTCTCGAGGGCTTTTACCTACACGGGCATCGACTATGCCGGCTCTTTCGAGATAAAAAATTATACAGGGAGAGCGTGTCTCATAACGAAGGGCTATGTTTGTGTGTTTGTGTGCTTTTCGACGAAGGCTATCCATTTGGAACTTACTTCCGAGCTGACAACCGAAAAATTCCTAGCGGCCTTTGCTCGTTTCGTAGCGAGGCGCGGTTGTCCTCAGCGGGTTCATTCCGATAATGGCAAGACCTTTGATTTCCAGGGACTTCCTCCAAGCCGTTTGAGGAGCTGGCGACGCTTCACTCCAAGATCGAGGCCTGCCTCAATTCCAGACCCCTCTCCCCTATGTCCGAAGATCCCTCAGATTTGCTGGCCCTCACATCAGGCTATTTCCTTATCGGAGGGCCGTTGCTTTCCACGGCTGAGCCCGAGATAAAGGGCGAAGCCAAGTCGATATTAAATCGATGGCAACATCTCAAGGCTCAACATCAGCAGTTTAGTGCACGGTGGAAAGAGGAGTATCTCAAAGAACTCCACAAACGTAGTAAATGGCATTTTCCGACCCGGAATCTCCAAGTCGACGATATGGTTGTCGTCAAGGAGGACAATCTACCGTCAAACGAATGGCGGCTCGGCAGAATAGTTTCTGTCTTTCCTGGAGCCGATGACCGCATTCGTGTCGTCGAGATCCGTACGTCTCGCGGCACAATTAAGCGCCCTGTCCACAAGGTCACTCTCCTGCCTGCGGAAGACCAAGAGTCCTCCGTTCCGCGGGATTAGGGCTCCTCCCCCATTCCGGGGTCCAAAGTGTAGCCTGCCCATTCTAAACCCCGTTTCCTTTTTTTTGTTTTATCGACAGACAGCATCCTCCTCGTCACCATGGCTCCTCGTCCTCGTGCCACCAACTCCGCGGAGCGAAGACGTACTCGAGGTATTCAATCCTACCGCTGCCGAGTCTGCCCGGGAATCCATCCTCTTCGGAAGTGAAAGAGGTTCCACAAATTGAGCGCGGAAAAGCGCCTTCGAGAAGCGCTTATCCACAAGTACTGCTCGAACTGCCTCGCCCATGAGCACTCAGGAGGAGTCTGCCGCAGCCAAGAAGGATGCAAGAAGTGCGGACAGAACCACCACACCCTCATCCACATGCACGAGGAACCCCGCCCCGCTCCAAAAAGATCCGCGCTGCCATCGCCGACCCGCAAAGGGAGTCAGCCCGCTGCACCCCGTCCGGACGCGATGTCCATTTCGCGGTCTCCGTCGCCAGCCCCAGTCGCCAAAGATCGCCCGCATCCGACAGTCTCCGTCCCGTCTCCGTCAGTGGCAATCCTGCCGACAGCCGACGTCGTTCTAGACACGGGCTCGAAGACCTTCGAGGCTGGCGCAATGATCGACCCATGCATGGCACTGAGCAGCATCGATCGGTCGTTGGCGGCTGCGTTCCGGCTGCCTATCACCCGGCAGGGAGACGACGAGGTTTGCTCGGTGACGCTCCGGTCCCGAACAAACCACTTCCAGGTCGAGGTCGTCCTGAAGATTGACCCCAGCCTCAGAATCCGGACACCCATTTGAGTGCTGAGCGACGCAGTAATGGCCAAGTTCGACGATATCCGTCTCGCGGACGAGCGCTTCCACCTGCCGGCAACCATCTCCCTCTTGCTAGGGTCAGATGTTAACGCCAAGCTGATCCAACCGGGGTTCCTGAAACTCGACGATGGGTTGCCCGTCGCTCAGAACACGGTGTTCGGATGGACCACATCCGGAGCTTGTTTGGAAGGATGACACCGAGCCTACTGCCCATCCGGCCGATGAGTTCTTTGCCTACGCAAGGGGGGAGAATGTTCACGCCAGAAGGGCGCGAACTATTGACCGGCAGTGTGAGCGGCCAGCGCTCGCGCTAAAGCTTTCGCTTCTCTTGCTCTCCTCCCTTTTCCGCCAAAGTTCACCACTCCGCGGTCCCGCGGCTTTTCTCTTGTTAGAAATAAGTTAATCTTAAGCAACCATTGTTCAGTGCCAGAAGTGCGAAATAAAGTGAAGAAAAATCGAAGCTTCCCCCCGCTGCCTATTTACTTCGGGCCCCCAACAGCAACAACAGCAGCACTTCTGCACATCCACCCAGCGACCACGACCATACTCCAGCGGTCGTACGGACCTTTTGGCATCTATCCACCCACTCCAGTTCAGTTAGTATTAAGGTTAGTTTTAAGCGACGTAAGAAGACCCACGAAGGGCACCTGTAAAATAGCTAGGAGTTAGGGAAAACCAAACACCCGCCAACAACATCGACATAGCCAGCCACGCATCTCTGGCAACGACACGCCGCAGCATCATCACTGGCAACGGCCAGCAACATCGCGAGCACACGCGCCCGCAACATCACTGGCAACGGCCAGCAACATCACAAACACACGCCAGCAACATCGCGAGCACACGCCCGCCGAGAGAGAGCCCCGATCGGGAAGCGCGCATGCGAAGAAGGGACGGCAAGAACATACGCCGCGGCAGAGGCCGAAGCTTCTGCGCCAGAACGTTGGCAGAGGAAGGGCCCGACAAGCGCCGCCGCCAACGATCTTACTTCGGCGGCCCTCAAGCAGAACGGACATGCGACGCTATTCCCGCAGGAACACGTGGTGATAAGTACCGACGGCAATTTCAACCCTGAGGCCACATGGACACGGAGTCCAGCGCCCAGGGCTAAGGAGGGTGAGCCGGCCAAGCGGCCTCCCGCGGCATGGGAGCCGGCGGTGTCTTCAGTAGGTAGGAAAACGAGAATAGGGAAAACTAGACGGACAAAATAAACTTAAATCATAAAACCCGACGGCTTTTGGCATTCTTTCCTTGCAGCTCCTCCTCCTCCTCCTCTTCCCTAAAACCCACTCCTGGGCGGATTTGGACCCGGCACCATGGTAAACAGGGCCGGATCTCCAGTTCCGCAAATCTGTCCCGTAGCGGCGGAAGCCGAGACCTGGAAGTCGGCACCATGGTAAACAGGGCCGACTCCGGGTTCGTGGCTCTGCTCCTGGATCGGGGCATCGGCACTACGGTAAACGGGGCCGATTCCCAGTTCCGAGGCTCAGCTCCGGGATCAGGAGGCCGGGACGACGGCTACGCGCCCGGCTATCCTGGCCTGGACATCTTCCCCGGCGCGGCCAGCGGCCCGGCACCATGGTAAACAGGGCCGGGTACCTGACCACGCCTCCAATGGCTCCGACGCGGTTCCCGGCTCCGGCCGGCCGCTCTGGCTGCTCATCCGTCTGTCCCAAATAAAACCTGGATCTTGGATTTGTACGTAGTCCTGCACGGACCGCCCCTTTCCTAGATTATCCTCCTAAAATTAAATACGCGCTCTCACCAGCGTCCATCCCGTTTCCCCTGCCTGTCTCACTATAAATAATGGGGGAACTCCTGAGCCGCTGAGGGTATCTCAGCCTTAGAATAGATCGCTTCCTCACATGGCGCCCGAGCAGGGATAATTCCATCCATCGTGGCGTAAAGAACCACTAGAAAATTATAAGGTCAAAATTTGAGGTTAGGGACGAAATCTGAAAAAAATAATAAAACACGCGGTCATCGCGACAAAATTTTAGGGGACAAAAGAGACGAGAAAATAACGGGGACATGAGAAGGAAAAGAGGCATAGAAGGTCCGCATAGCAACAGAGAATGTTGTCGTCGCACACGACACGAAACAAAGGCAAGCAGAGGAGCAGAGAAAAGAAAGAAAAAAATCCGTCGTCGCTCACGACACAAAACAACGGCAAGCAGAGAAAACCGTCGGCGAAATAAAGGCAAGCAGAGAAAATCCGTCGTCGCACTCGACACGAAATATAGGCAAGCAAAGGAAACATGAAAGCTAGGGAATTTTCGAGCATTTTTGTCGTCGCACACAACACGAAATAAAGGCAAGCAAGTACAGTCAGACACCGAAAACACACACTAGGAAAACGAAGGGGCTGGAGGCCGCTCTACTCGAGTTTGGAGTAGAGTCGAGTGGAACAGTCGAGGAGCAACGGGCTCGATTGTACGCCTTCGCTAGGCAACCGGACCTTCCAGCCGACGCTCTGGCTACGCTAGGGAGACTGGAACAGAAGTACGGGAACACCCCTTCCGGGGATACCAAGCCGCTGTCACCGCTACCGGTTGGCCACGTGGACGCACCCAGTGCCCGCCACACGCTGGATATTCCACGCAGCACTTCTCCTGGAGTACGAGGGAGATCTGAGGGACCTCCTGAGCCCCCGATCACCGCATCACCGATAATATTATCGGACTGAAGGACCCTAATTTTAGAGGCTTCTAGTAAACTAACTATTGGGGTGTCTTGTTCAATTAGTAATTTCAGATCGGCATGATCAAGGATAGTGGGATTTATTATGTTGGCCTTAGCCAATGTTATGGCCGTCAGCCAATGGGCAGACAGGGGGAACAACGGGTGAGAAATCACCTGCCGTAACTGTCTGCACCACTGGAAGTGCGACTATACTCTCCCCGTGAGGGCGACTGGAAGCAGGTCCCAGTACGGTCATGTCTCTGCTGAGGATGCTGACAAATGGTAGTCGGGCGGGGAGAAGAAAACTCCTGCCCAAAAAATTACCCAATCCAAGGTGGAACAGCATATGCCGAGGGATGCGTGTCCGGGGGGTGCTTGGACATTAATATGCGGACTCTGGTGGCCGACCCATCAGTTTTAACTAGGCTTACCACGGTATGCGATCTCTACCGTGGCGGACCATCCCAATCCCAGCATACTTGTGGGACCAAAAACATGAATCGGAACAACAAAAACGAAACCGTAGGTGGCCGTCAGACCTTAAAGTCGGCAGGGGGTGTACCCCCCTCAAACCCCAACTCGAAGACGCTTTGCGGTCGAGTGTGCAAGAAGGAGGAGGAGAGCTCTTCAGAGCGCCTTCATCCGGGGACCAGCGCTACTGGTAAGGGCGAACCGATGGGCCCGCCGAGCAGCGTGATCGGGGGCAAGTCCCTCGACGTGATTGCAGGCGGCTCCAAAGGCAACCAGTCCCCAGGAAGCACGGCCCAAACGAAACAGAGGAAGAAGCCGCTCTACCATGAGCGGAGAAGAGCGGCCTTCATCCTCTCCCGAGCCAACCCAGCCATGGAGGCAGACCCGGAGCAAGCATCTCTCATAAGATGGGCGAAAGGTATACTGCCTGACTTCCAGCCTGAGAAGGCGGGTAGGGAGGTTGCCTCCAAAGCCCAGCAAGCCAGCACCGACGCGGGCAGGAGCACCGCCAAACGCCAGCGGTCTGCGGACGTACAACCGCCGCAGCCGAAGCGTTCCAAGGTGCAGCCTCAGCGGTCCTTCGCCGAGGTTACTAAGGGAAAGATCCTGATTGGAGTGGTGGACGAGGGCTCCAGTTACGGACACATCCCGAGGGACCAGTGGCGGTGGATCGTTGGGGAACTGCACAATAGGTTCGTGGAGGAGCTGTTGGCGTCAGGTGAGGCACTGCCCTGTTGTGAGGATGCCGGCTGGCATCAAGGAGGCGTGAAGGTGATCGCGTGCGATCGCGATCGCGGGATTGGGAGAAGTGTTCCCAGGCGCGAAGCTCGCGGTTGTCGGCTGGGACAAGATCCCCAGAAAGCCTAGAGCCAGGGCGTGGCTTACGCACAAGCCGGCAGAGCCTGAGAAGATTCTCAAGCTTCTGCAGTTGAGTAATCCCGACCTCCCCTCCTCGGATTGGAGAGTCGCCAAGTTTGAGGAGGCCGTTGGTCCGAGGCGCCAGGTTGTCCTGACTCTCAATGAGGGGACAGTCGAGGCGCTGAAGAGAAACGGGGGAGCACTCAGATACGGTTTCGAGAGTGTAGCCGTCCGCAAGTATAAGGCAGACGCAAAGCCGGGCCTAAAAGAGGAGGATCCCGATATAGAGGGACCTCTCACAGAGGAGGCGCCCGAAGGATTGTCCGACGAGGAGGACATCCTGGAGGGATACGACTCCGAGGAGAGCGAGCTCGCGAGGGGCTTACGCGGAGTCGGGATGTCCGAGGAGGAGGACGGGTTGGACGAGCCGACCTCGGACGCCGACATCACTGTGGTGGAGGTCAAGCAGCAGAATGTCGTTGACGTTCCTGCAGATCAACCTCCACCACAGTAAAGCAGCTCCGCTGCTCTTTTAGTCCACCTCTCAGAAGGTGATACCGACGCTGTCCTCATCCAGGAGGCCTGGATCTGTGGCGACAGAATCCTTGGGCTGAGGGCAGCTGGCTATAGGCTATACGCAGCCCCCACAACAGGTAAATCGCGAGCCTGCATACTCGCTAGGAAAGACTTAACTCTTTTCTTGCTTCCCAATTTCAGCAATGAAGACATTATAACCGCATGTCTAGAGGGACCAAACGTTTCCCTCCGGATATGCTCTGCATATCTGTGGAGGAGATATGCATATCTGCATATCAGGACCCCATCCCCCCCAACCCTGAAGCATGTAACCGAGGACAGTAGGAGACTGGGCCTGGGTCTCATCATCGGGTGCGACGCGAACGCCCATCACCATCAGTGGGGCAGAACTAACACCAATGACAGGGGTGAGTCTCTATTTGATTTTATCCTTGCATCCAACTTGCTGGTGGGAAACTCAGGTAATGAACCCACCTTTATAATTAAAAATCGCAGGGAGGTATTGGATATCACCCTTCTATCTGAATCCCTTAGGGATAACCTTAAGTCATGGAGGGTGCTGGAGAAGCACTCTTTCTCTGACCACAGATACATTTGGTTCACGCTAGGCTTCGACAGGTTCAACCCAGTTACCTTTCGGAACCCCCGGAGAACCGACTGGGAGAAATACAGGTCCCAACTAAATAGGATCCTCAAACCCCCTCCAGCCCCAACCCACTCGGACTACTGTCCAGAGGGGCTGGAGCGCCTCGTAAAGACCTTTACCGATGCATGTATCAAGGCTCTGGATAGGTCCTGCCCCCAAAGTAGGAATGGGGGACACTGGGAAAAAGCCACCGTGGTGGTGCAAAGAACTAGGCAGCCTCAAGAAGACCGCGAGGCAGTCCTTCAACCTAGCCAAGAACGTCAACACAGTCGAATCGTGGCGCCTCTACAAAACCAACATGTCCCTATACAACAGGGAATTAAGAAAGGCCAAAAGGAGGGCCAGGTCCGACTTCTGTTCGGGAATCCAGGATCACTCTGAGGCGTCTAGGCTGCGGAAGGTCCTCTCGACGATGCCCTCTAACCCGGGCTTCGTCAAGCGCCCCGACGACAGCTGGACGACCTCCAGTGAGGAAACCCTCGGGGTTCTCCTGGACGTTCATTTCCCCTCTAGCTCTTTCCAGAGCAGCCCACCTAACCCCCCGGCTCGGCGGGGTCCGTCCGAAATGGCATACCTTCTTACTGATAGGAACATTAGATGGGCAATCAACAGCTTTAGCCCATACAAATCCCCAGGGGTGGACGGCATCATACCTGCACAGCTTAGCTACGCAGCTGAGCGCTCCACGTCCTGGCTTCGCCTGATATTCTCGATTATTCTAGACACAGGGGTCATTCCAAGTGGATGGCTCCGCTCAAATGTTGTTTTCATCCCCAAGGCAGGCAAGCCTTCGCATTGCACGCCTAAGGATTACAGGCCGATAAGCCTTTCCTCGTTTCTACTCAAGACGCTGGAGAAACTCATCAGTCTGCATCTTAGGACTAATATTCCCCAATCATCCTCATCTGGATCTCAACACGCGTACAGGAGGGGCAGGTCGACAGAGACAGCACTCCATTCGCTTACCACCATCATAGAAAAATCGCTCCACGAAAAGGAGTTCACACTCGTCGCCTTCCTGGATATAGAGGGCGCTACCAACAACATGCTCCCAGACTCAATTACGACTGCACTGACTAAGCTGAGGATTGATCAACACTCGGTGGGTCTCATTAACCGGATCTTTCGCAGCAGAACGGTGGAGGCAACACTGGGGGGGTCAACCATCTCCAAACAAGTCAACAGAGGCACACCTCAGGGCGGAGTCCTCTCCCCTCTCCTATGGAATGTGGCGGTCAACGATTTGCTCCAGGGCATAGAAGAAGGCGGCTGTCGTGCTGTGGCCTACGCGGATGATGTTGCCTTGGCATTTACAGGAAAATTCCCGCAAACCCTCTGAGACAGGATGAGCGACAGTCTTCGGCTCCTGGCGGATTGGACTGCCAGTAAACCCAGCAAAGACCGAACTGGTCCTTTTCACTAGGAAATACAAGATCCCCAAAGTGATACCCCCTAAGCTTTGTGGGATACCTCTACCCCTTAAAAATCCGGCCAAATTTCTAGGTCTAATCCTGGACAAAAAACTAGACTGGGGCTTCAACACGGACGAGAGGGCCAAAAAGGCCACAATCGCGCTCTACACCTGCCGCAAGGCCATCGTGCTAAAATGGGGAATGACTCCAAAAATAGTCCGCTGGCTGTACACGGCTATCATTCGCCCGATACTCCTCTACGGAGTGGCAATCTGGTGGCCAGCTATAAAGCGGTCCACCTGCCTAGGCAAGTTAACACACATCCTAAGAAAAAAAAACAAAACAGTCCTTTTGTGTCAATTTGACACAAAACAAAAATTGTCGAGAAACAGAAAAACAAAATTTTTTTTTTGGGTTTTTTTTTATTAAAATTTGTTTTATTATTATTATTTTAATCTTTCATGCATTTTTTTTTTTAATAATTTTTACATAAAAAAAAAAAAAATTATTTTCACAATTTTGACAAAAGTTTATGTCGGGGGGTGGCGAGGATCCTCCGCTAAAGGATTACAGAAAATATAATGCGTATATATCCCGCGAAGAGGAAGACGTAGAAAATATTCGGGGGTCGAGGATCGACAATGGCATGGAGCGTCCGTAGTTTTTTATTGAACATGCATTTGGTTACTAATCTAAGCTTAAACATAAAGCCGTGCTCCCGCCCGCTTTACTCCACTAAAGCGAGAGCGGGAGATCGACAGCGGCCGACTGCGTTCGGATTTATCCCGATCTCGGGGCGCGGGAGCATCAGAGGGGCGAGAGTGGATGCGCTTGGCCAGGGAGCGGCGGACGAGTGCAGTGGCCGAAGATGTAGAGAGGAGCATAGAGGGCGATAGCTGCCAAGCTGCGGAGCGGAGAGCGGGCGAGCGTCGGGACTTCCGGCCCCCCTTGCAATCACTCGGATTGCAACATTGAGTTTTCTCGAGTTTTTGGGTCTTCAATTCTTGCTGATATTGCAGCAAGTGGTCTAGCTCTGCATGTAGCACACAAGCTTTCGACCAAGCCGGTGGCGTTTGCTGACCGTATATTAGCCACCTTACGTGGGCTATACGTTTCTTCAACTTGGTCTTAAAACCGCTACGGTGCTTTCCTATTCCTCAATACAACTCTACTCACTTAGATTAAAGTTTCCTTCTCTGATCCGTGGATAATTAGCATGTCCAATTCTATGCTCATCAGTTGTTCCCACTCGTTGTCCGTTAAAATGGATAATATTTCGTCGAAGATTTTTTTTATTGTATTTTCCGATGTAGTAGGTCCTCCTTCACATAGTAAGTATTGGGTATATATAAAATCGGACGTTTGCATTTTCCTCTGACTTTTCAGCTCTGCACGCACTCAAATCCAATCCAATGCACTTATCCGAAGATTGCAGCAAGTCACGGTCGCCATGAAAAAAGGTCGAGGGCTCCAGAGTGAAATTAACGAACACTATTAATTTCGTTATGCAGCCGTCAGGCTGACTTTGGTTTTCCTTATTTATAATTTTTTTAATCTGACAGAAATGGTTCTACCAGTTTAACTCTTCACAAGTATCTTGTTCTGATTCTTAAATATATTTCGCCTAAGGCTAAGGCGCGTAGCTGCGCTGCCGGATACGCCAGCAGCGGAGTGGTTCTCTTATGTATATCATATATAGATATATATATGCTTAACGAGAGGGCGAGTTATGCACTTATGTATTTGGCACTTGGTAAGCGTGGGAGTGCTGACCATGCACATATACTTTGGAGCCTTCATGTGGACGATCATGTTACATCCGCCTTGGGCCTTATTGGTTGCATAAATATAGTAACAAAGTGCTGCTATGTGTTTGTATGTATGTTCTGAATATTACATTGGCGCATACTACTTAATAATCGGACTTGGAATCGGAAGATGCCATAGTGTCGGATCAATCGGACTCGGATTTGGACAAAATCATGCAAATTACCGGCAGCAATAATGAAATGTTGATTTATCTTGTGCGGTGTTAAAGCAACCGGAGCTGCTGGAATGGAATTATGGATTATCCGGCTCGAAGGACCAAATGTTCGGAGGAGGCTGGCTTTAACCTGAAATGCACACGATAAGAAAAACACGGAAGAACTTTCGGGGTATTACGCGACGGGCGTATGTCTTTATTGGTAGAATCGGAAATTGGTACTAAATGCAAGAAGTCTTAAAGTTAGCTTGGGGAGAGCGGATTAGCATCTCTATGCACGAATGTGCAGTGGAAGAGAGAGAGAGAGAGAGCGAGTGTAAGTGATCACACTGGCCTTTCTGGCGTGAACACCTTTCGATTAAGTTGTCATACTATATGGTGTGATAAACAATAGATTTAATACTCGAAAATTAATGCTTTTTGAGGCAGTTTTCTCCATTTTTTTGGGTTAACCCAATTTTGAAAATTACTTTCGATTGTTTTCTCTATTTTGATAGGAGGAATACCGCGGATCTTTAAGGACACATAATAATAATAGTTTTCTAGAGGTTACTGCACTGCGACCACTAGGGTCTATTGTGCCCTCGTCCTAGTGAATGAGCTATAGCTCCTCGAACAGTTCAATCGATCGCAGGAATGCGATGATGTCGCCTGGTCAAAGGGCCCTCATTTCCTTTGTGGTGAGTGTAAGGCCCCCAAAGTGGGCCAACCTCATCCTACTGATAGCCGGGCACTCCTCAAGTAGGTGCTCCGGAGTCTCTTCTCCTTCCAGAAAAAAACTGCAAAGACTGTCCTCCCCTATTTTGAGATTATGCATATGCTTGCGCAGTCTGCAGTGCCCGGGCAGGAAACCCGTGACTATTCGGAGAGATCCTTTGCTCAACTCCAAACATTCCTTGGTCCTCTTACTGTTGTAGCTGCCTAGCAGACGTTTACTCTGCCTGGCCCCTTTCGACGACCGCCAGAAGTCATCGCAGGCAGTCATGAGATCCTACTCATGGCCCTAGTCCACAGAAGGGCTCTGGACCATAGAAGGGGGTGCTCGCCCCCTTTCTAGCCATTATGTCGGCCACTTCATTGCCGGGGATAGCCGCATGCCCTGGTACCCAGTATATGGTTACTTTATTGTTCACACCCATCTCATTGAGTGTTCCTATACATTGCCAAACTAGTCTGGAAACAATCTTATGTGCACTGAGTGCTCTGATTGCTGCCTGACTATCTGAGAAAATGGCTATGTCTCTTCGATTGTAACCCCGCTCAATATTAAACGAGGCACATCTCCCTATCGCGTGTACCTCTGCTTGAAAGATACTGGCGAATTTCCCTAGAGGTTCGTGATATTTGAGTCGGAGATATTTGAGTACCACCTAATAGCATGTGGTTTCACATCATAGGTGGTAGATATGCTGGTCCACTCCGACTTGTTGCTAAGCTCTGTTTTAAAGAGCTTATCAAAGCTAAACTTGGCCAATTGAACATCCTGCGGATATTCTAATAACAGGTCAGTTGCAGTCGCGGCCGAGTCAGCTGGTCTTGCCCCTGTTATCCTCATGGTAGATCTGCGCGCACTGTGCTTGATATGCAAGTGCAGTGGTGGAAGCCCGAGCAGCACATCCAGAGCAGTGGACGGGCAAGTGCGCATAGCGCCCGAGATGCACGTGCAGGCAAGTCTCTGGAGTTTCCCCAGTTGCCTTTTTGTGACATCAAGGTCAGCGCGATTCGCCCAAACCGCAGCCCCGTAGCTGACTATGGGCCTCACCATAGCAACATACATCCACAGTAGGATCTTTGGAGATACTCCCCAGTTTTTCCCTGCAAGAGACCTACAGCTCATTAGGGCCATAGTGGCCTTGCGAACGGCATGTTCCACATGTTGTCTCCACATTAGTCTCTTGTCTAGGATGACTCCTAGATATTTGACTTCTGTGGAGATCGAAATCTCTGCGCCCCCAATGGCTATGGGCCGAATGGATTTCAACTTGTAGCGATTGGTGAAGGCGACCACTGTGGTTTTTGCTGGATTGATATTCAGCCCCACGTCTCTGCACCAGTCTAAGCTAATTCTTAGGCCCAGTGTGATCCTCTCGCACAATGTGCTCTCAAAATTTCCTTAACATACAAGAGTGATATCATCGGCGTCCACCACGAGGCTCCATAGTAGTGGTGATAGGACACCCCCCTGCGGGCAGCCTCTGGTGGTTTGAGCTCTAACAGTCGCATTGTTGACAGTGACTTCTGCTATTCTGCTATCAAGGAGTTTGCCCAGCCAGGTCGTGAGACCCGTCTCAACTCCCCTTCTGCAGAGTGCTCTTACCACAACGTCATGAGCTGTGTTATCAAAAGCACCCTCTATGTCCATAAGGGCACAAAGAGCTACCCCTTTGGCTTTTACAGAGCGCTGTATACTGTTCACCAGGCTCAAGAGAGCCGATTCAGTAGACTTTCCTTCTCTATAGGCATGCTGATTCGCATGCAGAGGCCTTCGCACCAAGTGCGAGTTTCTAATGTGGTTGTCCACAATCTTCTCAAGGGTTTTCAGCAGGAAGGAGGTTAGGCTGATCGGCCTGAAGGATTTGGGATGGAAGGGGTCTTTCTTCCCAACCTTCGGGATAAAGATCACCCTAGCCGTTCTCCATGCCCTAGGAATGTAACCCATTGCTAGGCTTCCCCGGAAGATACTAATAAGGAACAGCATTAGCTGTTCTGAAGATGGATGGGTATGATTCCATCCACCCCCGGAGCCTTGTAGGGGCTGAGTGTACTCAACGCCCACCTAATCTTTTGTTCAGTTACGATCGCTGCAGCCAGGCTCCAGTTGGGTCTCCCGTTGGGGATCCTTTCGTAGCTGTTGTCTATATCGGAGATGGTTCTACACATGGGGAAGTGAGTTTGCAGGAGAAGCTCTGCTTTCTCCTCCTCGTCCTCGGTGAATGACCCATCCGCCCTCTTCAGACAGAGCTCAGAAAGTACTTTGCCTTTTGAGATTGCCTTAAACACTCTAGCCGCAGGTGCGGCTTGCTCTATGGTGGAACAGAATTTCCGAAAGTGAGCACGCTTACTGAACCGGATTTCTTTGTTATATTCTGTCAGCTTTTTGGTGTAAAGTTCCCAATTTGCGCTGTTCTTTTTAGCTGTGTTAAACAGCTTTCTGACTTCTGCACGAAGTAGTCCTAGTTTCTTATTCCACCAGGGATTGTTCCTACTGGACTCTATGGATTTTTCGGGACAGCTTGCATGATATGCATCCAAGATTGTGTCTCCTACTTCTCTTGAGAGTTGCTCAAGATCTTCTGGAGACGATACTCTCCTACTATGATTCAGTCTGCTCAGATTTAATCCCAAACAGGACTGATAGGCTGGCCAAGTGACGTGCCAGGCACATCATCGGTATTCGCCTTCGTGGGCACCTCCGCCCCCACAGGTTCCTGCTTCTTGTGCAGGCGGCATTTAAGCTGGCCGAACCTTTAGCTCACCAGCATTTTGCGCTTCTTAAGGAGTGTCAGCGCCTCCTCATCCAGGCCTAGCATCAGCACCTTGCCACCATTGGACTCCAGGTGCCGGATGACCCACCAGGTCTCGGTGAGAAGGCCCCTGTTCTGCTCATTGAGCAGCCCAAGGGACTTCTCCATCGTCTCCCCTGCGGTGCGTGGCAGGTAAACCGTGACGATGTTCATCGCCGGCACGTCATCCTGCAGGCAGGTGCGGAGCTGCACACCCACCTTGGTGCTGATGCTGGGGACCGTTAGCTCCAGCCACTTCTTGGCATCGCAGTCCATGCAGTCCACCAGTAGTAGACCATCACGGAACTGGATGCCGTTAAAGTTTAGAGCCGCGGTCCAGCCCTTCCTCATCTCTTCGACGAGGGCCTGCTCCACCGCCGACAGCTCATCCTTCGTCAGGAGCCTCCTCGGGTAGTCCTCCGCCAGTATAGCAAGGTTCGTGCCCTTGGCTACACTTGCGTACGAGGCCACCTTCGGACGCTTCCCGACTAGCGAGGTCCTCGATCCCTCCAGCGCTGCGACGTTCTTGGTCCGTTTGGACTCGGTCTTGGGGAGGTCAAGCGGCGACGTGAGTTGCAGTAGCCTCTTCCTTCCCGCAACGGCCTGGCCGCCGACTCTCTCCACTGGAGACACGTTCGTCCCCGCAACGGCCTGGCCGTTCGGTGCACGGTGCTCCAGTGCTCTTTTCCGGGCCTCCTCCGGCCTCAAGCCACGCTCGAGGTACCGGAGGTACCACTTACGGCCGGCTCCGCTGAGTCCTTGCCTCAGGGGATCAGCGGCTCCTCCAGGCTGACCTGCCGCTGGGACAGGCTGCTTCGCCAGTTGCTGCCTCGACCTTCCGGAAGAGGGTGAAGGACACATAAAATGGACCACAAAAATCTACTCCGCAAACAAGAAAGGGGCGGACCCTATCGGCTGGCAAATTGCCCATTATCTGGCTCATCAGCACTGGTTTATACCGGAAACAGTGAACGCAGCTACGGACCATTTTCGTACATGCTTCTCGCGCATTGATCACCCATATCTGTTGCCTCAAAAGTGAAACCATCGCCTTGACACCGGTATGGTAATGAGTCCGATGCAGGTTGCGAAGAATTAGCGAAACAAATTCTGACTTTGAGGACAGTAATTGTGGAAATTTGGCATCATACGGAATTGGCGCATTTAGCAATCTCCCCCCAACTCGGATTAAGTTGAACTTCACACCTTCTAAATCGCTGGTAGATGTGGGCTTAAAATTTCAGACTTTTCCAACTTGACATATTCTGAACTGAACTCTGCCTTTTGAAATATTTCGACCATCCTAAGAAACGACAACTTCAGTTCGTTAGCCGAAATGACGTCCTCGCGTTGATGCTTCTTCCCTTGAATAAATCGATTTACGTAGGCCATGACCCGTAGGAGCTTACTAAATGATGAACATCTTCCAACGGCGGCTAAGGCTGTGTCAGTGAAGCGTGTGCGCCTGTCGCCGCGTTGCTCCGACACTTGCCGACTTCTAAAGACCGACCATACGTGGTGAAGAACCACATCCTGCTCGAGGTGCCCCTGCTCTAGACTAAATATGGCGGATCTAGAGAGGATAACTCGAAAAAACCCGTAATCACCAGTGTTACCGTACCGTGCCCCTGTGATGAATGGCACTACGTTAGTGTGTCTTTTAACGGTGGCTTCCGGATACCTGGCACCTCCGGTCGTACAAGCGCCCGATCCGGGATATGAGGCTCTGCCCCGGGAGATACTTCCTTCCTCACTACTCGTCGGACCAATATATGGAGACCAATAAAAGTAATACTGAAACAGGGTGCTCTAGCAGCCCCAAATCGATCAATATCGAACCCACTCGGGAGCCCGAAGAAGCCATGGACGTCTGTTCACAAGGCTCTGGCACCGACAACATCACCAAGGAAGAGGAAGAAGCCCTTCTCGCCTCTCCCAAGGTTGACCAAATAAAGCGGATCGCTCTATCGGGCGCCGCACGAAAAAGGTTGCGCAGACACCTTGCGAACGGCATACCCTTAGAGGAGGCCAAAAGGCTCGCCCAGAAGCCTATGGACCCTCCTAGGGCAGTGCCTAGCAAGAGTGGCGGGACCAACAAAAGAGGTAGATCGGCCAACACGACCCCATAAGGAGTGTCGCATAAGAGGCCCATGACCAAAACCGCGGCACCTAGTGCCTTGACGAAGGGTCCTGCAACAGTGCAGCTTGCCACGGAGGCTCCAGTAGCCTCCACATCCGCTGCTGCGGCTAGGCAGGCAGCACTGGAGCAGTCGACCCAAGTCGGTGTCATGGCCTCTTACAGGGACGCAGCCAGCTCTGTGAAGATGGCAATACTCCCTGAGGACTACCCGAAAAATCTGCTCACGACGGAGCAGCTAAAGACGGTGCAATCCGCCATCTTGTCGAGGGTGATGGCCCTGAAACACGGCTCCACGAAGCCGCTATTTTCGGGCTGCACCTTCCGACCAGGCTGGATGGCCATAAGACGCAAAGACAGCAGAGTGGCTGAGCACCGAGGTGTCCAAGCTCCGGCTTTGGAAGGACGCCCACATAAAAGTAGTCCCAGAGGCAGAGGCTCCACGTGCCGCTGTCTACATCGGCTACTTTCCGCTCCCTAATGCAGATATGAAGACGTCGGAGATTCTGGACCTTATTGAAGGCCGAAACAGTGGCCTAAGCGTGGGAGACTGGCGCGTCTTCCACCGCGAAACAAAGCAGAACACGGCGGTTATAACAATAGCGCTCGACCCAGTCTCGGCCAATCGGCTGAAAGAGCTAGGGCATAGCCTAAACTTTGCGTTTGGCAAGGCTACCCTTAAGCCAAAGGCCGACACGTAGGCAAAAAGACAGGCAGTGGCTACCGTTCCCGCAGCGGAGAAGCCCACCTGCTGTACTGCCAGTGCTCCTGCTATGGCTGCTGCGAGACCACAGGGCACCGCGATGGCCCAGGAGCCCGCAGCACTGCGAAATTTCCTGCGCCCCCCACTCCATGGGCGCATCACGCGCGGAACCGGGCGCATCACACGAGGCACCGGGCGCGTACCCAAGAGTGCGAGGCGCACCCAGGAGGAGGAGGCCCTTCTGGGCACCAACCGCGGCCGGAAGATTGCGGCCAGGGGCCGCAAAAGGGCGGACTAATGTCCGCCCCCTCTCTCCCCACTCCCCCCAACGCCAGGAGACACCTCCGATGTCTCCAAGCGAACCTCCACCACGCAAAGACCGCATCTGATGTACTTTGCGAGAGGTTCGCTACAATGAACATAGCGTTCATCCAGGAGCCCTGGATAAATGCAGGACGTGTCCGGGGGCTTAGCACCCCATCCGGTAGGTTGCTGTATGCAAATGACCAACCCCGCCCTAGATTGGCGTTGTTAATTAACAAAAATTTAACATTTGTTCCCCTTTCACAGTTCATAACTGAGGACCTGGTGGCGGTTTGGGTTAAAATACCCACCGCCCACGGCGAGCAGGAGGCAGTGTTGGCCTCCGCCTATCTACCCGACTTGGAGGAGGTGCCTACGGCGGCTACTTGTGCCCTGATAGAGCACTGCCAGAGAAACCGGCTCAGATGGATAATCGCCTGTGATGCCAATGCACATCACACGGTCTGGGGGAGCAGTGACATCAACAAGAGGGGTGAGTACCTTCTTGAATACATTATTAGTAATAACATAGGATTACTAAACCAGGGCAGCGAACCCACATTTATTAATGCCATTAGAGAGAAGGTCCTTGACCTGACTCTCTGTAGTACAAATATGTTGTCCGTTGTCTCAAACTGGCACGTTGCAAGTGAGATCACTATGTCAGATCACCAACACATTAGATTTGACATAGGATGCGCCTTGCAATGTAGCCAAGTCACCAGAAATCCCAGGTGTTCATGCTGAACAAGGGAGTCAGCTATCCCGCCAGCAGACCATCACTGTTGGCGAAAATGTACATTTTACCCGGTTCCGTACTGGGGCACGAAGCCGCCATGTTCAAATGTACTAGGCTAATACGAAAAATAAACTCAAAGCGAAAAGTCGCCTTTACACGCTCCTGCACTTCCAACCCCCATCTCTTTATTTCACTCTTTGGGATTTTTTTGGAATACCAGCTTGCCGGCCGACAACATTTTGGTCCTTCGAGCCGGATTTCCAGCGCTTTGCCGAGATAAGTACAGTGCCAGAATTCCCACCATATATGTATGTACGTACACATATGCACATATCGCTGCGATTGCTCACTATTAACTAGTGGCCGGCTGCGCAATCATATATGTACATATGTGTGTATATGCTATATATACTAAATATAAAATTCAATAACACTATATAATAATAATAATAAAAGCGACCAACGGCGCTAATATTTACATATTTGTGTAGGCATACGGACATATGTACGTCTAGGTAGCAACACTAGGGTCATACGCGGCTAAGGCACCGTTCTCACTTGCACTACTTTTTTGTACGTTCCAATAGAAAGTGACGGTGGATGTAGTTTTTCTTTAATATTAATATTTTTACCAAACCTATATAAAATGTTGATCGTATAATTGGTCGCACGCTTATCCAGCGTCCCAGATCGACAATCGTAGTCCAGCGTAACCCAACGCCCCCATATCTGGTTTTCCTTAATCGCCTTTTTCCCGATCATTATTATTCTGCGCTTTATCCAGCAACCCTGCGTTTTATATAAAAACGATAACATAATTGGCACGATTTTTACTTGTCACGCGTAATCTAACGCCCCCTATTTCTTTTTAATTTATATTTTTATCTAAATTGATAAAACTTTCCCGTTAATTCATTTAGTTTGCGCTAAGTCTAGCGACCCCGGATTTATTTTCTTTCCATTCCGATAACATTATTTCGTTCCGATTATTACCTGTGTCACGCGTAATCCAGCGCCTATTGTCTGTGTAAATCGATAACACACTGTTTTTTCGATTATTCAGTATTTTTTTTGCGCTTCATATAGCGAACCCATATCACTCAAAATTGACAACCATTATATTTATCCGTCCGTTTTATCCATCAACTCCAGTTACTTTTTCCAATTACGAAATATTTCGATCGATCCAACTGGTTGCACGCTTATCCAGCGTCCCAAATATAAGTTTGTGAGGACCCATAAATGGGCCTCACAAGCATGAAGGCAGGGACAAGTAAACCGGCCAGGAAGGCCAAGAAGAAACCAGCCATGAAGGCAATGAAGTTGGATTTAGATTTAATTAGAAATTTAGCTTTAATTAGAAATTTAGAAATTTAGATGTAATATGGAGCCGGGAGCCCACTGTCGCCGGCTGCTAAGAGAGCGATCAGCGTGGGCAGCTAAGAGAGTCGGACATTGCACCCAGAGAGCCAGGCCCAGCTGCTGTCCAAACGCCGAGCGGCGCTAAAGCGAAGCTTGGGGAAGCCACGTCAGCCGAGCACGGGAGAGCAGCGCTGAGCCGAACACGTGAGTCACCGAGGCCGAGCAGGTGCAGCTGTGCCTAACAGAAACTCCGAGCGGCGCAACAACAAGGCTGGGGGAAGCCGCTGCAGCCAGCGCACGAGAGCGGCGCTGAGCGCCAGCAAAGACGTCACCGCTACAGCCGAGCCCCCGCTGCTGCCCAGCGACTGCAGGCAGAGGCCGAGGAATGTGGGAAAGAAACTCCCGAAACTCCCGAGATGACGTAGGAGAAGGGGGAGTGGAAGTTCGGGTGCAGCAGCGACGTCAGCGCCAGCGACAATGGGGAAAATCTGGGTCAGAGGAGGAGCGAGTTAATTAAGTCAAGCTTTTCTTGTGTTAGAAAGAAGTGAAAACTTGGAGATGTCTGCGACTGGAGATGACATGGAAAACCTGCGCTACGAGCCCACTTCTCCCCGGGATCACTGCACGTAAGCACGCTTGGGTTTCCTCCGCTCTAGCACCGGCGGAGGGGCTACAGCCTAAAGGAATAAACATAGATAGAAATAAAATAAATGATGGATTTTTGTTAACTTAAATCTCTGAAGTGTGTGTGTTCGCCTTTTAAGTTGGGTTCCTTCCCCGGCCCTAACCCCCATCCCGCCTATATTCCGCTCTATACCTCCGCAACCAGGACACCCAGCCGGTTCGGGTTCCTCAGCCACGAGTTTCCGAGAAGTTTCCTCTGCTCGGGGAAGAGGGTCGTAATCGGCGGAGCGAGCCGCCTCTTTGCGACCGACACGTTGGCGGGCACCTTCGCAACGGGTCATAGCAGAGGGAGGCCGAGCTTCTGGAGGGCAGCGTACACCGGCGGTTTTCCCCCACTTCCCTCCCTTCTGCTCTTCTCACCTTCTTATACGCTCCCCCTGGCCTTAGTGCGAGTGGTTGCTTGGCCGGCCGCTAGGAAACGAAGTTCCGCGAGCGGCGACGGCACCTAGGACCCCCCTCTTCTCCCTCCCCTTTGCCCTGGCTGCGGGTCCGACTTGGGCTCGGGCCGGTTGTTTGCGGAGATTTTCCGCAACCGGCAGCGACAAGCAGAACGATTGCGCCAGCCCTGTCCCTTCTCTCGGTTGGCCCCTTTCGCTCGATCCTGGCAGCAGGCGCTGCGGGACTCCTGGCCGGGGCTGTTGAAAACCAGCCGCAACCGACGGCGGCAAGCAAGTCAACGCGGAAGGGGAAGTTTTGCTAGTTCGGCACACCGCTAATCCCCCTTGCATTCCTTGTAACTCAACAAATTTTCTGTGAGTAACCCTGGCAGGACTGAGACACATCCTGGCCAAGGACTTCCTTACAGATGGCGCCCGAACAGGGACTACAAGGACGATTAATTTTTCTCCTTGGAAAATTTAGTCGAGGGTTTTATATTAATATCTAAATGGCTTAAAGCACCATTTGAGCGACAGCCGACTTAGGATAATTTTCCCCGGCACAAGATCAAAAGTTAACCTTTGACCAAGATATCCTCGTCCCTCCTTTTCTCGGATTCTCTCGGATTCTCTCGGGTTCTCCGTCCGAGCGAGCCACGGGACACACGGGTATATAATAACCCACCCGATCATTGGGAAGTCAGTCGTGCTCTGGCCATCAAAGTGTTCACATCCTCCGTTTACAAGGATATCTAAGCATCCTTCAAATTTATCTACGCGGTTACAAGGATACTAAGCATCCTTTAAATTTATTTACGCGTTTACAAGGATTTCTTGCATCCGTCGAATTTATCTACGCATCTATAAGGCTTTCTTGCATCCGTCGAATTTCTCTACGCGCGTTCAAGGATATCTAAGCATCCCTCGAATTTAGCTACGCGTTTATAAGGCTTTCAAGCATCCTTTGATTTTTTTTTTTAAATATTTAAAGAACACCCGAATATCTGGGTAAATTTATCATCGCGTACGCGAGAACCTCCGAATATTTTTGTGAATTTTTTTCCCCTTTTAAGCACATTATGGGAGTGCGTTGGATTGGTTACCGCCGTAAGGACGAGCTTATAGCCCTTGCTTCGGAGTTTGGGTTATCCCAACAAGGAAGCGTGGAGGAACTTCGCAGTCGCTTGGGGTCCTTCATCACGCGGGGGGATCATGAGGGTCCGATTCAGGACCGGATCAAGGAGCTAGGGGATATTTACACTGAGGCTCCAACGCCAAGGGATGATGGCGTCCAGGAGGCAAGGGGTGGACGATCACGATCCTTTTCTCCTGGTCGATCTGGGCCGCTCGAATCGAAAGCTAGGGTTCTCGTCAAGGAGGCAAACAGGAATCCCAGTTCCTTGCTACTCGAGGTACCACCGATACCGAGTTTTTCCCAGGCCGCTTCAGGGAATCGGGTTCGGCCAGAGAACTTATCCGCTCGGCCCGCAACGGAATCCGGCCATAGGCTTGAGCGGTCGGTGGACGGACTAGGAGGTGGCCCTCCAGCCTTCCGCCCCGAGGCCTCACAGCTCGATCTCACGCTGAGTCCAAGCGGGCATAGAAGCCAACGCTCCGAGATATCCTCTGCCGCACTGGCCGAAAAGCTGAGGAACTGGGGTGTCTTGTTCGATGGATATTCCGATCCATTGATCTTTATCTAGCGGTTGGAAATGCAAGCGGAAGCCTACCGAGTGGAACCGGCAAGGCTGCCTCGGGTGGTATCCGGCTTACTGACGGGTAAAGCCGAGAGTTGGTACCGGACGTTTCAAGTGCAGGATCAACCCTGGGGACATTTCCGTAAGGAATTTTTGGATTTTTTCCTTCCTCCGCAATACTTTCAACGGCTGGAAGATACGATCCGGACGCGCTACTAACGCAGCGGCGAGACGTGTAAGGAATATGTCGTGGAGCTGCGACTCCTAATGCAGCGGGCCAAGTTTACTCCGGAGCAGGAGCTTGATCGGCTGTATCAAAATCTGCTTCCAGAATATCAGCTTTTCGTGCGGCGACATGAATTTACCACTCTCGCCACCCTGATCCAACTGGCGACGGCCTATGAGATCGCCCGGGACCGCGATCGAGCGCTGCACACGACGCTCTTGGAGCATACGACGCGCAGGGCACCCAGCAATTATCAAGTCACGCCGAATTCAGCCGCTCGGGGGCACACCTACAACCCTCCGATGCCGGAACCAACAGCAGCGGCCGCTTCCAACCGGCGGATAGTCCAGGCTCCAGAAACGATAGCGGATGTGCACAATGCCTGTCGGCGATGCGGGGAAACTGGGCATTTCTATGCAGGGTGTTCTAGGCCTCAGGTCCTTTTCTGCTGGGAGTGTGGGCGGAAAGGACTGCGAACAAACAACTGCTGTCGTTCTCCGGGATCGGGAAACGGACAGGGTTCTCGCCCGCCGGGGGAAGCAGCGAGGACCGAGCCCCAAATACCCCACAACTAGCCACACCCCTACGACTAGAAGGGGGGCGCATCGTGGCAACGGTAATAATTACAGGCCAGCCGTTCCGCGCCACCCTCGACACCGGGGCTTCAAGGAGCTTCATCAGCGAAAGTGCAGCCAGAAAAGTTGGCCACTCCGCCACGGAAAAGGACGTGCGTACAAGAATCCTGCTGGCGGACGGGTCCAACGCCGAAGTGACACGGGCTCTTGTTACGACGGTCACCTTGCACCAGGATACACACACTATGACACTCATGGTGCTCCCAAATCTCCTGGATGAGGTTATTCTTGGAATCGACTTCCTCTGTGGGTTTCAGACCCACATTCAATGTGGAGGGGCCCGCCTAAGGCTTTTAGACCAGGACACCGCCCAAGACCAATTTACCTCCGCAGCACCAGCCTTGCTCGCCATGCCCTCTTCGCGGCTCCTAGTATACTCCGCCACACTGGCCACAACCCCCGTCTCAGAACTACCCCACGACCCTATCCCCAGCCAGAGAAAATGTCCTGTCCCTACGCCAAGACAACTTAGGGCCCCAAACTCGACGGACCAACAAGCCTCGCTCCCTCAAATTCTCCCAAGAAATAGCCCGCCCACAAAACCGGATTACGGTCTGGAACCTCTGGCGGATGCCGTGCAGGCCCGGGAGAGAAATCCGTTCCGACGGCCGCCTTTGACCCAGGTATCAAGGACGGTAGGGACAGTACGGTCCCCAACTCAGGAAGCAAACCTGGCCACCATAGTCACCGAAGAGTCCTTGAATTCCCAGTTTTCACAGTTTCTGGAAGAAGAGTTGGCCCCTTTCGCAAACATCACGGGCAGCTCTCATATCGCGGAGCATCGCATCTTTCTGCGAAACGATAAACCCATAAAGCAGAGGTACTTCCCGAAAAACCCGGCGATGCAGAAGATTATCAATGAACAAGTGGACGAACTCCTGCGCGATGACCGCATTGAGCCCTCGAGGAGCCCGCATAGTGCACCCATCGTGCTGGTGGGTAAAAAGTCGGGCGAGATGCGTATGTGTGTGGATTATCGGCTGCTTAACGCGAATTCCATTACCGACGCATATCCGCTTCCCCGGATCAGCCATATTCTGGAGCGGCTGCGAAATGCGAGCTACATTTCCACTTTAGATCTCAAGAACGGCTACTGGCAAATTCCGATGGCAAAGGACAGCAGGGAATGTACCGCGTTTACCGTACCTGGCCGAGGATTGTTCCAATGGAAAGTGATGCCATTTGGGTTGCACTCGGCTCCGGCCACCTTTCAACGGGCACTGGACAGCGTGATTGGGCCGGACATGGAGCCCCACGTTTTCGCGTACTTGGATGACATTATCGTGATCGGGAGATCAGCAGAGGAGCATATAGTTAACCTCCGGGAGGTCCTGCGGCGATTAAGGAAGGCAAGATTGCGACTGAATACCGCCAAGTGCAAATTTTTCAAGAAAAGCATTTCTTACTTGGGCCACGTAATCAGCGAGGCCGGGATTCACACAGACCCAGAGAAAATCGCCGCGGTTCAGGGACTGGAACCTCCGACAAACTGCAAGGAGCTACGGCGATGCTTGGGGATTGCGTCCTGGTACCGGCGATTTGTAGCAAACTTTGCTACGATCGTCCAGCCGCTATCGATACTCCTCAAGAAAGGACGTAAATGGACTTGGAGCGAGCCGCAACAGCAGGCTTTCGAGGAATTGAAGACAAAGCTGACGGAAGCCCCAGTGCTAGCCTGTCCCGATTTCAGCCAAAAGTTTCAGCTTCAGACGGATGCCAGCGATTTCGGCCTGGGCGCGGTACTGACCCAACAGTTGGAGGGGTCTGAGCGGGTTATCGCGTACGCGAGCCGGAGACTGCTGAAAGCGGAGGAGAATTATTCGGCGACGGAAAAGGAGTGCCTGGCGATTGTCTCGGGAATCCGGAAGATGCGGTGCTATCTAGAGGGATATCGTTTTGAGGTCGTCACCGATCATTTGGCCCTAAAGTGGCTAAACTCTATCGATAACCCGACCGGACGGATCGCGCGTTGGGCACTCGAATTGCAGCAGTTCCAGTTCGACGTGAGCTACCGCCGGGGGAAGCTGAACGTCGTGGCAGACGCCCTTTCGAGGCAGCCACTGGAAACCCTGCAGACACTCCAGGAAGAACCCGAGCCCTGCAAATGGATCGCAGCCAAAATCCAGCAGATACAGGCGAGCCCGGAGAAGTTCCCGGATTATGTCCAGGAAAACGGGCAATTATACCGTCACTTCGCCGACCCCTTCGATCAGGAAGGCCGCGGAACCTGGAGACTCTGCGTACCCAGCAGCCACAGGCAGCAGGTGTTGCAGGAATGCCACGACCACACCACGGCAGGTCACACGGGAATTCGCAAGACGGCAAAACGCGTCGGCCAAAGATACTATTGGCCAGGTATGTTTCGGGACGTAGCTCGATACGTACGGCGGTGTCCGACGTGTCAGCAGTTCAAAGTAAGCCAACTCAAGCAGGCCGGGAAGATGCTGACTCGACGGCCTGAAAGTCCCTTCTCAACCTTGTGTGCCGACTTTGTCGGGCCTCTGCCACGCTCTCGACGAGGGAACACGATGCTGCTCGTGTTCCTGGACCATTTCTCGAAATGGGTGGAGCTGGTTCCCTTGCGGAAGGCCACGTCGGCCAGCCTCGAGCTGGCTTTCCGGGAACGGATCTTGGCGAGGTTTGGAGCGCCAAGGACTTTTGTGTGCGATAATGGCACTCAATTTACCAGCAGGGCATTCAAGGCGTTTTGCAAGGGAGCAGGGATTCAGGTGCAGCATACGGCCCCATATTCTCCCCATCAGAACCCGACGGAACGGGCTAATCGAACTATTAAGACGATGATAGCTCAGTATGCGAGTGAGGATCAGAAGACCTGGGATCAGCTCTTGCCAGAGATCTTCTTGGCGGTCAACACCAGCGTCTTAGACAGCACAGGATTTAGCCCCTCATATCTGGTTCAGGGCCGGGAACTCAGGCTGCCGGGGGCGTGGTTCGACGAAGTGACCCCGGGGACAGGCGTGGCAACAGCTGAGCCTCAGGACAAGGCAAGCCACTTACGAGAGGTCTTTCAAACGGCCCGGTCCAACATGGAAAACGCCACACAGGAGCAGCAGAGATATTATAACCTCAGGAGGCGGGAGTGGAGACCCGCTGTAGGATCACTAGTCTGGGTCAGGACGCATCTGCTCTCCAAAGCAGAAGAGGCGTTTAACGCCAAACTGGCACCAAAGTACGAAGGACCCTGCAAAATACAAAAATTTATCTCGCCCAACATCGTGCGACTTCAGAATCTGGAGACCCGCAAGCGTCGCAACGCGAATTTGCCGGATCTGAAACCCGTGCACGAGGACCGGCCACAGGAGGAAATTGGAGGGGATACCAGATCTGAAGCTGGGTCGGAAGCCGCCTCCGGACACCCTCAGCAGGAGGTGCAGGGCACCTGTACGGGAGAACTCCCCGGAAAGGGAATGAAAAGGACCAGTCTGGTGGGACCACTTGAGTCAGGCGAGCCTGACCAACGCCCCAATATTCCCCTCTAGGATTAAGGGGGGACAAGAGCCATATTTTTCTCGGCAGGCCCACTTTACTATATGTTTATCATCGGGAAACACACGAGGGGGGGTCAAACGCCGGAAAGGGGAAACTCGGAGATAGAATCGGGATTATAAATGCTCCT
The DNA here is from genome assembly GCA_018903765.1 of Drosophila aff. chauvacae BK-2020. Lineage (NCBI taxonomy): Eukaryota > Metazoa > Arthropoda > Insecta > Diptera > Drosophilidae > Drosophila > Drosophila aff. chauvacae BK-2020. The sequence goes on along the minus strand of JAEIGO010000164.1, from coordinate 775,465 downwards.
TTGTTTATTTTACAGGACCAGCAGCGACTCCAGCGGGCAGTTCTCGGCCCGATCACCATCATGGGTGGCCGGCCCGGCGCCCAGTTTCTGCCTCAGGGGAACCTCGCCAGTCCGAGATGCGAAACCCGGATCATGGGGATCGGATAGCACCCAGTTGCGCACAGCCAGCCAGCAGAGGGGCATCTACGAAAGCAGCAGCAGTGGCTCCGCCGTCGACCGTCGACCCACGGCCGACAGGGAAGGTAGCCCGGAGGAGCCCGCTACGGTGACCGCATCTCGGTTGGCACAATGGCAGACGCTGGACGATAACCTGCATCCCGCATTTTGGACCGTGAGCAGCTGGCTGGACGAGATCGGGTGCCCTACGTTCGCTCCCGAGCTTCTGGAAGAGAGCCTGCGGCAGACTCGGGTGGTGGCCCCGGCCCCGATCGCTAGCACGAGAAGCAGTGAGGCGTCCTTGGCGAGCTCGGAGTCGCAGGACGACGGGCTTTCCCGCTCCTGGGAGCCAATGCCTCCCTCGGCGGAAGAGGTGGCTAGGGCCAACAGGGCATGGTCAATCCCGAGTGGAAGCCACGACTCCGAGTCTAGAAACGACATCCAGTCTGGAGGCGAGTCAGGACCCAGTGGCGACTCGGCTTTGGCGGATAGCCAGTGCGAGGACGGCTCTACCGATGCCGGCGACGTGGACCAGGCCGATCCGCCAGGTAACGAGAGCGAGGACACCCAGGCAAGCAGTTCGACCCACGGCAGCCTCGCAGCAGGCGAGATCAGGCCCGGATCTGCTGGGGCAGAGCCCGTCCAGACCGGGCTGCGGAGGTCTGAGGAGCCATCGGATGTCAGCGAGGGCGACGGCCTGGCGCTGTTGGAATCGATAGCAAGCCCTTCGTCGCCAAGCCTCGAGCTGGACTTGGACGAGAGTGACATGGCGGATCTGCTACGGATGCTCAACGATACGCCGGTGGTGGGTAATGTCCAGGAGGAGGACCAGTGGCATGTCGCTCCACCAGAGTGGAGGGTGGACAAGAGCGGGCGCCGCCTCCCGGCAGCGCTGATTGAGTTTATCTTAAACCACGAAAGGGCCAGCGTGCGGTTCCTACGGACCCTCGGCGGAAATCGGTTCCGAATCACCATTTCAGCCCGACGATATGTTACCGTCTCCCTTCGCCACCCCAGAGAAGGAAAGGGGTGTGAGGACCCATAAATGGGCCTCACAAGCATGAAGGCAGGGACAAGTAAACCGGCCAGGAAGGCCAAGAGGAAACCAGCCATGAAGGCAATGAAGTTGGATTTAGATTTAATTAGAAATTTAGCTTTAATTAGAAATTTAGAAATTTAGATGTAATATGGAGCCGGGAGCCCACTGTCGCCGGCTGCTAAGAGAGCGATCAGCGTGGGCAGCTAAGAGAGTCGGACATTGCACCCAGAGAGCCAGGCCCAGCTGCTGTCCAAACGCCGAGCGGCGCTAAAGCGAAGCTTGGGGAAGCCACGGCAGCCGAGCACGGGAGAGCAGCGCTGAGCCGAACACGTGAGTCACCGAGGCCGAGCAGGTGCAGCTGTGCCTAACAGAAACTCCGAGCGGCGCAACAACAAAGCTGGGGGAAGTCGCTGCAGCCAGCGCACGAGAGCGGCGCTGAGCGCCAACAAAGTCGTCACCGCTACAGCCGAGCCCCCGCTGCTGCCCAGCGACTACAGGCAGAGGCCGAGGAATGTGGGAAAGAAACTCCCGAAACTCCCGAGATGACGTAGGAGAAGGGGGAGCGGAAGTTCGGGCGCAGCAGCGACGTCAGCGCCAGCGACAATGGGGAAAATCTGGGTCAGAGGAGGAGCGAGTTAATTAACTACGCGATCTGAAACCGGCAAGTCAACGCAACGGGTCATAGCAGAGGGAGGCCGAGCTTCTGGAGGGCAGCGTACACCGGCGGTTTTCCCCCACTTCCCTCCCTTCTGCTCTTCTCACCTTCTTATACGCTCCCCCTGGCCTTAGTGCGAGTGGTTGCTTGGCCGGCCGCTAGGAAACGAAGTTCCGCGAGCGGCGACGGCACCTAGGACCCCCCTCTTCTCCCTCCCCTTTGCCCTGGCTGCGGGTCCGACTTGGGCTCGGGCCGGTTGTTTGGGGAGATTTTCCGCAACCGGCAGCGACAAGCAGAACGATTGCGCCAGCCCTGTCCCTTCTCTCGGTTGGCCCCTTTCGCTCGATCCTGGCAGCAGGCGCTGCGGGACTCCTGGCCGGGGCTGTTGAAAACCAGCCGCAACCGACGGCGGCAAGCAAGTCAACGCGGAAGGGGAAGTTTTGCTAGTTCGGCACACCGCTAATCCCCCTTGCATTCCTTGTTACTCAACAAATTTTCTGTGAGTAACCCTGGCAGGACTGAGACACATCCTGGCCAAGGACTTCCTTACAAGTTGTTTTTCGATCTTTCAACTGGTTGTACGCTTGATCCAGCGTCCCAAATATATAAGTTTTGTTTTTCCCCGATCCAATTGGTTGCACGCTTATCCAGCGTCCCAAACATAAGTTGTTATTCGATCTTTCAACTGGTTGTACGCTTGATCCAACGTCCCGACAATATAAGGTAGCTCGATCGCTTAATTAGTTGCACGCTTATCCAGCGTCCCAAATATATACGTATTTTTCTCGATCCAGTTGGTTGTACGCTTTATCCAGCGTCCCAAATATATAAGCTGTCTCGATTCTCTCAACTGGTGGCACGCTTATCCAGCGTCCCAAACATATAAGATATTTCGAACGTTTAGGTGGTTGCACGCTTTCTAAGTATTTGTCCAAGTGGACAGATAGTTTCGCCCCCTTACGGTTTTCGGCTCCTACGCGAGCTTAATATGCCAATTGGCCACTGTGAGGAGGGAAAACCCCGTTTGACTGTCTCTAAAGCGTCTCAGCGAGTTAGAGACAAAAGCGAGTCCTCTGTGGCCCCCAAAAGCCCAAATCCCTCTCAAAGTAGAACCCCATTGACAACTCCACTAAAATCTACGAGCACGTCGCTCCAAGTTCCGCGGTCAGTACCGAACACGAAATCTGCGATTTCTGACTTCCCACCCCAAGTTACTAGATCAGCCGCAAAAATGGCGAAAGCTGAGGCAGACAAGGCCTTGATGAAATTCATGACCGTGACCGATAGGGTAGGTCAGTTCGAAGCCAGAGTCAACACCCCAGCAGACACCAGTCCGTCAATCCACACGAGTAGGGTGCGACTCGAGCAGATCAGAGCCCTATGGGACAAGGTGGAAAAGGAATACGAGACTTGCTCCGAAGTTCTGTCCGGACTGAATTGCACAGACACAATAACCGTCATGCAGTCCAAGTATGACTATTGTTATACCGTGTACGAGCGGTGCGCTGCGAGTTTCAACGAGGTCATTGAAGGTTCACGCTCGCAACAGTCCGCTCAGGCTTCCACTTCGGCGCCTCCTCAGGGGGGGGACACCCCCCTTACACCCAGTCGAGTGCGACACTTTCTGTGGGGACTATGTTCACTGGCCCACGTTTCGGGACCTTTTCTCAGCTATCTACATAAATAACCCTCGGTTGTCAAAAGTTGAAAAATTGTTCCATCTCAATGCGAAAACTAGCGGAGAAGCCAAATCCATTGTGTCCTTATCACCTCTAACCAATGATGGGTTCGAATCAGCGTGGAGGAACTTGCAGAATCGGTCCGAAAATAAGAGGCTACTGGTCAACAGTCAGCTGAAGACTTTGTTTAATTTGTCTTCCGTCCCCCTTGAATGCGGCAAATCCTTGAAACAGCTAGAAAGCACGGTCCAAGGTTGTTTAACGGCTCTGAAAATAGCAAAAATCGATACCACTAACTGGGATTGCCTGCTAGTTTTTCGGTGATCCTCCAAGTTACCAAAGCTAACGCTGTCTCTATGGGAACAGTCCCTAATTAGTAAGACAGATATTCCACTCTGGTCTGAATTCACGGCTTTCTTACAAGATCGTCATCGAACGCTCGAGGCGATTGAAGAGTTTAAGCCAAACGCGAGCGCTCAATCCAGAGCACCGCGGACAATCCAAACTTTTGAGAATAGAGTTACAGTAAATCCACAATCCTGTAAACTTTGTTCTCAAGAGAACCATCCCATCCGAGTATGTCCCTTATTCTTACGAATGCCAGTAGGAGATCGGGAGAAATACATCAAACAGCAGAAGTTGGGTTATAAACTGTTTCGCCAGAACGCATCTTCTTAGGGACTGCACCAGCACGCATAATTGCTATACTTGCAGAGGGCGCCATAACACTCTCCTGCACCGAAATAGAACTCCGGCAGTCCAATCCGCGGTCAATCCTGACCATCAGCCCCTTTTATCCACATATGAGCACCAGCAAAATATACAGTCCACTCCATCGACGAGTCAACCGAATGTGCAAACGTTCTTGGCTGTAAGCACTCAAGCGGTCCTCCTGAGTACAGCTTTAATAGAGATTTGCCATTTGGGCATCAAATAGTCAGCACGGGCACTTATTGATTCCGGTTCTGAGGCAACTTTTATATCAGAACGGTTGTTCAACTTGATTAAATTACCTTATGAGTCCGTACAAGCTCAAGTTTCAGGGGTCAACCTCACTGTTGCGGCTCAGCCCCGTAAGCGCTGTTAACTCAACATAGGTTCTCCAGTCAAGCCCCACATCCAAATTGAAACGTCAGCATACGTACTACCACAATTGGCCGGAAATCTCCCATCCTGTACTGTACCAGAAAACTCTTTGAAGCAGCTGCCGCCGTTGCAACTAGCGGATCCGAATTTCTACCGGAGTTCGCAGATCGACGTTCTTATTGGCGCCGATATCCTGCCATCGATCATTCTTAGCGGCTCCCATTCCAATATTTGTGGCACGCTTCTTGGCCAAGAGACCATATTCGGTTGGATTCTTTGCGGGCCCATCGCAACGAATCCCACAAGTAGAATATGCTCATTTTCATCCCGGCTAGCTGTCACCGAGTCCAGACTAGACAACATTCTCACCAAGTTTTGGGAGGTAGAGGATGTTCCAGTGAGACCGGTTAGGGAATCCACTATGGTTTGCAAGGAAAATTTTGTCCGATCCACCAAAAGGAACGACGATGGGAGGTATGTGGTTTCATTGCCCTTTAAAGAGCCGAACAATATCAATCTGGGACACTCCAGGTCAATCGCACTGGCTCAGTTCCTGCGAAATGAGATTCGACTGAGTAAAGACGTTCAATCAAAACAGCAGTACGACTCAGTCATTCAAGAGTATCTAGATTTAGGCCATATGCACCAAGTCTCTCCGAACGACTCCAGCAATTTTTATTTGCCCCTTCAAGCCAGACAGTACCACGACGAAGGTTCGCGTTGTGTTCAATGCTTCCAGTCCCTCATCAAACGGGAACAGCCTCAATGATATCCTTCATGCGGGGCCTGTACTGCAGTCCTATCTGACTATCCAGATTCTAAAATGGCGTTTTTTCAAGTATGTTTTCAATGCCGACATCACAAAGATGTACAGGCAAATTCTGACCATACGCGTTTTCAGAGAATCCTCTTCCGCAATAAGGTCGGAGACCTCTGCGACTATGAACTCGATACGGTCACCTTCGGCGTAAACTGTGCACCTTTCCTAGCCATCCGCGTACTACACCAGTTGGCTCAGGATATCCGTGGCCAATATCCGTTGGCGAGTGACATCATTTCGAATTTTATGTACGTTGACGATGTGCTCGCCGGCACTCACACTAAGCAGTCGGCACTTTTAGCCATCGAGGAGCTTCGGCTGGCTCTTGAGAGTGCTGGTTTTCCATTGCGAAAGTGAACCTCAAACGAGAGGAACCTCCTACATGCGATTCCAAAGGAGCACTTGGTGAGTGCCGACTTTCTTGAGCTTGAAGAGGCTAGTACGGCGAAAACTCTTGGGATCCATTGGCAAGCTACGTCAGATAGTTTCTTTTCTATTCCGATGGATATCCACCTCCAAACTGCTTTCACAAAACGAGAGGTTTTATCTCAAATAGCCAAACTATTCGACCCAGCAGGTTGGCTATCACCGTTCGTAGTCCGAGCCAAGATTTTCATGCGGAAAATTTGGCTACGAGAGCTGGGCTGGGATCAGCCACTCCCTATGGACCTCGCAACCCAGTGGCGAGAGTTCCTAGAAGGGTATCCAGCCCTGAAGGAATTCGTATTCCGAGATGGGTACGTTTCCATCCAGCTGCTAAACTTAAATTCCATGCGTTGTGCGACGCGTCACAAGACGCATATGGGGCTGCTATTTTCGTTCGGATCGAAACGACGAAAGGCTGTTGTACCCATTTACTGACATCTAAAACCCGAGTAGCTCCCGTCAGAGCCATCTCCATACCACGCTTAGAATTGTGCGGAGCAGTGCTGCTCACTGAGCTAGCAGCATCAGTAATTTCCGAAATGCCTCCTCGTGTCTATGAGACTTTTTACTGGACGGACTCTACAATCGTTCTGGCTTGGCTAAGTAAGCCAGCATGCTCCTGGACGACATTCGTGGCCAATAGGGTCGCAAAAATCGAACAGTGCACCAACGGAAGCAGATGGGGACATGTACGATCCGAAGACAATCCAGCTGATCTGGCAAGCCGGGGCGTCTCAGCCCAAGAGCTTGAGAACAGCGCACTGTGGTGGCATGGGCCAGCTTGGTTGCACCTCAAACAGGAGCAGTGGCCGAGCGATTCAGGGGTCCATCCGGACACTGAGCTTGAGCAGCGCCCCATCAAATGTCACACTGTCACAGTACCCCCAGCAGTCGAGATCCTAGAGCGTTTCTCAGCCTTTGACAGGGCTCTGCGGGCTCTTGCTTATGTGTTTCGGTTCGTAAAAGGTTGCCGAGAGAAGAGTGTAGCCTCATCGGTAGAACTCACAGCGGCGGAATTGTCCGACGTGCAAGAGCGGTTAATCGTGCTCACTCAAAAGAACGAATTTCCCGCCGAATACAAGGCCTTCAACAATAAGCAGTCAGTTCCACCCGAAAGCGCAATTGCTAACTTAAACCCTTTTCTAGACGGAAAGGGGGTCTTGAGGGCAAGCGGCAGGTTACAATCATCTGAGATGCTTAGTTATGATGAAAAACATCCGATCATCGTTCCTGCACGGTGTAGGTTCGCCAAACTCCAAGTTGTAAGAAAGTCCTGGGCCAGGATGTGTCTCAGTCCTGCCAGGGTCACTCACAGAAGATTTTGTAAGTTACAAGGAAATACAAGGGGGTTTAGCGAGGTGCCGAACCAGGTGAATTTCGCTTCCCTCTGGGGCCGCGTCGCTTGCCGCCGTTGGCCAGGAGCAAGGACCCACGGTCCAGAGGGCGAGGGGCGAGATCGGGGAAAAAGCTTAGGGGAAAACCCGACCTGCAGCGCGGCGCTGGCGCGGTCCCCTGCACTTGTCGCCGCCGGTTGCGGAAATATCCCAAACAACCAGCCCGAAAGTAGGCTAGACCAGCGGCCAGGGCAAGAGGAGGGAGAGAGGGGAAAGCGGCCGGAACCAAGCCCGCCCTACGGCCAGGGTGGGTGAGCAAGGGGAGGTGGAGGAAAACGAAGGGGAAACGGGGAAGAAAACCGCCGGTGCCCGCTGCCCTCCAGAGGCGCAGCTTCACTCTGCCACAAACCGTTGCGGAATGCCCACCAACAGGTCGATTGCAGAGTGGAGGCTCGCTCCGCCGGTTTAGGAATCTCGACCACGAGCAGAGGAAGCTTCTCGGAAACCCGTGGATGAGAACCAGAACCGGCTGAGTGCCCTGGTTGGGGAAAAGGTGAACCCGAACACGGCCAAGAGGAGTGCTAAAACCGGGGAAAACCAAGGTGAAGATAAAACACTCGATTTGCGCTAAGTTTCATGGTTTTGCTTTTTATTTCCCTACGTATCACTATTTATCTACTTCTAGGCTGACGCTCTCGCCGGTGATAGCCGGAGGGAACCCAAGCTCGCTTACATGTAGTCTTCTTGCGGAGACGTCGGCGCGTAGCATTCCGGTTCCATGGTTTTCCTTGGCACTTGCACTCGAGAGTTTTCGCGACTAGCTCGGATTAGGGCGCGGAGTTAATTAATTTCCTCGATCCTTTCCTGACCCTCATCTGCCCATCATCGCCGGCGCCGCCGTCGCTGCTGCTGCGCTAGAGCTTCCGCTCCCCCTTCTCCTACGTTCTCTCTTCGGGAGTTTCGTTCCGACGTCGGCATCGCAGTTGCTGGGTCGCGGCGGGGGGCTCGGCTGCAGTGGTGACGCACTCGCTGGCGCTCAGCGCCGCTCTCGTGCGCTGGCTGCAGCGGCTTCCCCCAGCTTTGTTGTTGCGCCGCTCGGAGTTTCTGTCAGGCACAGCTGCACCTGCTCGGCCTCGGTGACTCACGTGTTCGGCTCAGCGCTGCTCTCCCGTGCTCGGCTGCCGTGGCTTCCCCAAGCTTCCCCAAGCTTCGCTTTAGCGCCGCTCGGCGTTTGGACAACAGCTGGGCCTGGCTCTCTGGGTGCAATGTCCGCCTCTCTTAGCTGCCCACGCTGATCGCTCTCTTAGCAGCCGGCGACAGTGGGCTCCCGGCTCCATATTCCATCTAAATTTCCTTAATTTCTAATAAAAGCTAAATTTCTAATTAAATCTAAATCCAACTTTATTGCCTTCATGGCTGGTTTCCTCTTGGCCTTCCTGGCCGGCTTCCATCGCCTTCGTGGCTGGGTTTTCTCCCATTCCCTGGGTTTTCTGGCCTTCACGGCCGGCTTTCATCGCCTTCGTGGCTGGTTCTAATCTCGGCCTCCTTGGCCTGTTGCATGTCTGTGAGGCCCATTTATGGGTCCTCACACCCCTTCCCTTCTCTGGGGTTGCGAAGAGAGACGGTAACGTATCGCCTGGCCGAGATCGTGATCCGGAATCGGTTCCCGCCGAGTGTCCGGAGAAAGCGCACGCCGGTCCTTTCGTGGTCCTCGACAAACTGGATCAGTGCCGCTGGAAGTCGGCGTTCGCACGTGTCCACCCTCCACTCTGGTGGAGCGACAGGCCACTGGTCCTCCTCCTGGACGTTACCTACCGCGGGAGTATTGTCCAGCATCCGCAGCAGGTCCGCCATATCGCCCTCATCCAGGCACAAATCCAGGTCTGGCGCCGAGGGGCTGGCTGCTGACTCCAGTAGTGCCAAGGCGTCGTCTTCGCTGATGTCCGAGTATTGGACAGTCTCGGCGACGACCGGAACCAGGCCTGGCCCACTCCCGGCCACTGAGGGTGGCTCCTCCAAAATCTGCCGCCCGGTCTGGACGGGCGCTGCCCCAGCAGATCCGGGCCCGATCTCGAGCTCTGCGCAGCTACTCCCGGACGAGGCCGATTCCTCGAACCAGGGGCTGTCGTGGTCCGTACTACCGGCCTGAGTGTCCTCGGTGTCGCTCCCCGGTGGGTTGGCGGGCTCCCCATCGGTGGCCTCGGTGGAGCTGTCCTCGTCCTGGCTATCCGCCAGGGCCGAGTCGCCACTGGGTCCTGACCCGTCTCCTGGCTGGGTGTCGTCGCTGTCCTCGGAATCGGGGTCGGGGCTGCCGCTTCGGATGGACCATGCCCGGTTGGCCCTGGCCACATCCTCTGCTGAGGCCGGCAGCGGCCCGCGACCACAGGAAAACTCCTCCTCCTGCGATTCCTGCACCTCCGAGGATGCCTCGCTACTCCCTGAGTCGGTTGTCGGCGCCGGGGCTACCACGCGAGCCTGGCGCATGCTCTCCTCCAGCAACCCTGGAGCGAACGCCGGGCATCCGATCTCGTCCAGCCAGCTGTTCACCGTCCAGAACGCAGGATGCACGCTCGGGTCCTCCTGTCCCAGCTTCTGCCACTGTGCCACCCGGGACGTGGTCACCGTCGCGGGCTCTTCCGGGCTACCTTCCCTGCTGGCAGCGGATCGAGGGTTGGCGGCGGAACCACTGCTGCTCTCTGTGGCGCCGATGAGGTACTGGCTGGCCGTGCGCAGCTGGGTGCTAGCCGACCCCCATGATCCGGCCTCCACACACCAAACTGGCGACATCCCGTCGGGGCGGAAGCTGGGTGACGGAACGGCCACCCATGATGGGGATCGTTCCGAGAACTGCCCGCTGGAGTCACTGCTGGGCCTGTAAGAGATAAGCAAAGAAAAACGGCAAGCTTATAATCCGGACTCCATCGCCAAATTCTCCCCTACTGTCCCCCTCCCCCGCTCTGTGCCCATGCTGACCGTGGCCGCGTAAATCTTAATATTACTCCGTAACCTGGGGGAAATATATGGCTACTTGTTCCCCCCTTACATCTTAAAGGGGAAGGTTGGGGCTTTGGCCAGGCTCGCCTGACTCAAGTGGTCCCTCCAGAATGACCCTTTTCATTCCCTTTCCGGGGAGTCTTCCGCGTCCATTCCCCGCGTCCCCTGCTGAGGGTGTTTGTAGGCGGCTTCCGCCTCCTCGTCTGATCCGGTATCCTTCTCGTTCTGCCCCAACGGCTGATCCCCATGCACGGGTTTCAAATCCGCCAAGTTCGCGTTGCGTCGCTTGCGGGTCTCCAGGAACTGCAGCCGAACGATATTGGGCGAGGCAAACCTTATTATCTTGCAGGGTCCTTCGTACTTCGGTGCCAGCTTAGCGTTAAACGCCTCTGCCGCTTTGGAGAGCAGATGCGTTTTGACCCATACCAGTGATCCTACCGTGGGCCTCCATTCCCGCCTCCTGAGATTATAATATCTCCGCTGCTCTTGCGTGGCGTTTTCCATGTTGGTCCGAGCCGTTTGGAAAATTTCTCGTAAGTGATCTGCCTTGCTCTGGGGCTCGGCCGTGGCTACGCCTGTCCCCGGTGTCACCTCGTCGAACCATGCTCCAGGCAATCTGAGCTCCCGGCCCTGCGCCAAGAAAGCGGGACTAAATCCTGTGCTGTCTGAGACGCTGGTGTTGACCGCCAAGAAGATCTCTGGCAAGAGCTGATCCCAGGTCCTCTGGTCCTCATTCGCATACTGCGCTATCATCGTTTTGACTGTCCGATTTGCCCGTACCGTCGGATTCTGATGGGGAGAATAAGGAGCCGTATGCTGCACCTGAATGCCTGCTCCCTTGCAAAATGCCTTGAAGGCCCTGCTGGTAAATTGAGTGCCGTTATCGCACACAAAGGTCCTTGGTGCCCCAAACCTTGCCAAGAGCCGTTCCCGGAAAGCTAGCTCGAGGCTGGCCGCCGTGGCCTTCCGCAAGGGAACCAGCTCCACCCATTTCGAGAAATGGTCCAGGAACACGAGCAGCATCGTGTTCCCTCGTCGAGAGCGTGGCAGAGGCCCGACAAAGTCGGCACACAAGGTTGAGAAGGGACTTTCAGGCCGTCGAGTCAGCATCTTCCCGGCCTGCTTGAGTTGGCTTACTTTGAACTGCTGACACGTCGGACACCGCCGTACGTATCGAGCTACGTCCCGAAACATACCTGGCCAATAGTATCTTTGGCCGACGCGTTTTGCCGTCTTGCGAATTCCCGTGTGACCTGCCGTGGTGTGGTCGTGGCATTCCTGCAACACCTGCTGCCTGTGGCTGCTGGGTACGCAGAGTCTCCAGGTTCCGCGGCCTTCCTGATCGAAGGGGTCGGCGAAGTGACGGTATAATTGCCCGTTTTCCTGGACATAATCTGGGAACTTCTCCGGGCTCGCCTGTATCTGCTGGATTTTGGCTGCGATCCATTTGCAGGGCTCGGGTTCTTCCTGGAGTGTCTGCAGGGTTTCCAGTGGCTGCCTCGAAAGGGCGTCTGCCACGACGTTCAGCTTCCCCCGGCGGTAGCTCACGTCGAACTGGAACTGCTGCAATTCGAGTGCCCAACGCGCGATCCGTCCGGTTATCGATAGAGTTTAGCCACTTTAGGGCCAAATGATCGGTGACGACCTCAAAACGATATCCCTCTAGATAGCCCCGCATCTTCCGGATTCCCCAGACAATCGCCAGGCACTCCTTTTCCGTCGCCGAATAATTCTCCTCCGCTTTCAGCAGTCTCCGGCTCGCGTACGCGATAACCCGCTCAGACCCCTCCAACTGTTGGGTCAGTACCGCGCCCAGGCCGAAATCGCTGGCATCCGTCTGAAGCTGAAACTTTTGGCTGAAATCGGGACAGGCTAGCACTGGGGCTTCCGTCAGCTTTGTCTTTTTTTTTTTTTTTTTTTTTTAGCGCGCGAGTCCCACGCCCACCTCCCGCCCAACCGACCGAGGGGCGCAGCCGTGTGACGTACGGCTCGATCGCGTACTAGATAGACGCGTGAGAAGGAAAATATAGGAAAGAACGAGGAAAGTTAGGTTTAGGTTCATGCAACATTACGAGCTAATTCTACTAGCAATACCGTTTTAAGACGAGGGAGGCTCTCAGGTCCCTCTATAAATTTAAAAAGTCGGTTGTAATCGGCACATAAGACCCTAAAAGGTTCATGTGCCTCAAACTCCCTCCTACAATTCAATTCCTTCAATTCCTCGAACGCCTGCTGCTGCGGATCGCTCCAAGTCCACTTACGCCCTTTCTTGAGGAGTATTGACAGCGGTTGGACGATCGTGGCGAAGTTCGCTACAAATCGCCGGTACCAGGACGCAATCCCCAAGCATCGCCGTAGCTCCTTGCAGTTCGTCGGAGGTTCCAATCCCTGAACAGCGGCGATTTTCTCCGGGTCCGTGTGAATCCCGGCCTCGCTGATCACGTGGCCCAAGTAGGAGATGCTCTTCTGGAAGAATTTGCACTTGGCGGTATTCAATCGCAAGTTTGCCTTCCTTAGGCGCCGCAGGACCTCCCGAAGGTTAATTATGTGTTCCTCTGCTGATCTCCCGATGACGATAATGTCGTCCAAGTAAGCGAAAGCGTGGGGCTCCATGTCCGGCCCAATCACGCTGTCCAATGCCCGCTGAAAGGTGGCAGGCGCCGAGTGTAAGCCAAATGGCATCACCTTCCATTGAAACAGTCCTCGGCCAGGCACGGTGAAAGCAGTGCATTCCCTGCTGTCCCTTGCCATCGGAATCTGCCAGTAGCCGTTCTTGAGATGCAAAGTGGAAATGTATCTCGCGTTCCGCAGCCGCTCTAAAATGTGGCTGATCCTGGGAAGCGGATATGCGTCGGGAACGGAGTTTGTATTAAGCAGGCGATAATCCGCACACATACGCATTGAGGGCTCAATGCGGTCATCGCGCAGGAGTTCGTCCACTTGATCATTAATGACTTTCTGCATCGCCGGGTTTTTCGGGAAGTACCTCTGCTTTATTGGCTTATCGCTCCTCAGAAAGATACGATGCTCTGCAATGTGAGAGCTGCCCGTGATGTTTGCGAAAGGGGCCAATTCTTCCTCCAGGAATTGTGCAAACTGTGCCTCTAAGGATTCCTCGGTGACTATAGTGGCCAAATTTGCTTCCTGAATGGGGAACCGCCCAGCCTCTGAAGCCCTTGCTCCCTGGGTCAAAGGCGGCCGTCGGAACGGATTTCTCTCCCGAGCCTGCATGGCATCTGCCAGAGGCTCCAGTCCGTACGCTGTTTTTGTGGGTGGCCCATTTCTCGGGAGGACTTGAGGGGGCGCGGCTTGTTGGTCCGTCGAGTTTGGGGCCCTAAGTTGTCTCGGGGTGGGAACAGGACTTTTCTTCTGGCTGGGGATAGGGTCCCTTCGATCCGTTGCCTCATGGGGTAGTTCTGAGACAGGAGTGCTGGCCAGTGTGGCGGACGGTACTAGGAGTCGCGTTGAGGGCATTGTGAGCACTGCTGGGTTTGCGGAGGTGCCGGGGTTATGTGAGGTGTCCCTATCTAGAAGCCTCAGGCTGGTTCCGCCACATCGAATATGGGTCTGCATCCCACAGAGGAAGTCGATCCCCAGGATCACCTCATCCAGAAGATTTGGGAGCACCATCAGCGTCATAGTGTGCGTGTCCTGATGCAAGGTGACCGACGTAACGAGAGCCCGCGTCACCTCGCTAGTGGATCCGTCAGCCAACAGGATTCTTGTGCGCACATCCCTTTGTGTTGCGGAGTGGCCCACTTTTCGGGCGGCGCTCTCGCTGATGAAGCTCCGTGAGGCCCCGGTATCGAGGGTGGCGAGGAACGGCTGGTCCATGATGGTTACCGTTGCCACGATGCGCCCCCCTTCTAATTGTAGTGCTGGTGCTAATTTTGGGCTATTCGAGGCTCGGTCCTCGCTGCTTTCCCGATCCCGGAGAACGACAGCAGCTGTTGGTTCGTAGTCCCTTCTTCCCGCACTCCCAGCAAAAAAGGACCTGCGGATTTGGACACTCCGAGTAAAAATGGCCCGTTTCTCCACATCGCCGACAGGCGTTGTGCACATCCGCGACTCGTTCTGGTGCTTGACCTACTCGTCGGTTGTACGCCGCCGCTGCTGCTGGCTCAGGAGCTGGGAGGTCGTAAGCCTGATCCTGCGAAGTGGGACTAGGAGTGGCCCGGTAGTTCCTGGCTGTTCCACGCGTTGTATGGCTCAAGAGTGTGGTGTGCAGCGCGAGATCGCGGTCCCTGGCTATCTCGTATGCCGTTGCTAGTTGAATCAGGGTGGCGAGAGTGGTAAACTCGTGTCGCCGCACGAAAAGTTGGTAATCCGGAAGCAGGTTTTGGTATAGCCGCTCCAGCTCCTGCTCGGGGGAAAACTTGGCTCGCTGCATTAGGAGTCTCAGCTCCACGACATATTCTTTACATGTCTCGCCACGGCGTTGGTGGCGAGTCCGGATCGTGTCCTCCAACCGCTGGAAATATTGCGGAGGCAGGAAAAAATCCAAAAATTCGATAAAGCTCAACGGATCCGAATATCCGTCGAACGAGACGCCCCAGCTTCTCAGTTTTTCGGCCAGCGCGGCAGAGGATATCTCCGAGCGTTGGCTTCGATTTCCACCTAGACTCAGCGTATAATCCAGCTGTGAGGCCTCGTTGCGAAAGGCTGAATGGCCACCCATTAGCCCGTCCGTCTGCCGCTCGAGCTTATGGTCGGATTCCGGTGCGGGAAAAGCGGCCGTGTTCCCTTGCCGAGTCCGCTTCCCAGAAGCGGCCTGAGAGAAACTGGGGATCTGCGGCACCTCGAGTAGAAAGGAACTGGGATTCCTGTTCCCTTCCCTGACGAGATCTCCAGCTTTTAATTCGGCCGGCCCCGATCGACCAGGAGACAAGGATCGTGATCGTCCACCCCTTGCCTCCTTGACGCCATCATCCCTCGGCGTGGGAGCCTCGGAGTAAGTATCCGCTAGCTCCTTGATCCGGTCCCGAATTGGACCCTCATGATCCCCCCGCGTGATGAAGGACCCCAAGCGGCTGCGGAGTTCCTCCACGCTTCCGTGTTGGGCTAACCCGAACTCGGCAGCAAGAGCTATGAGCTCGTCCTTGCGGCGGTAACCGATCCAACGCACTCCCATGTTGATGTGAAAAATCCTTCCCGGCGAGCGCGAATGCAACTTGGAAATTAGTAACTTTGTATAAATTGCTAAATTGTCGACGCGTAGGTAAATTCCAAGGATGCTCGGATGTCCTTAAAATCGCGTACGTAAATTCGAAGGGGCTCAGATGTGATTAAATACACGTAAATAAATTCGACGGCTGCTCGGATGGCCGGAATACCCGTAAGTAAATTCGATGGAGCTCAGATGTGATTATAAACGCGTAAATAAATTTTCAGGATGCTCGGATGTCCTTACATACACGTAAATAAATTCGATGGGGCTCAGAGGTGATTAAATACACGGAAATAAATTCGCAGGATGCTCGAATGTCCGAAATACCCGAAAATAAATTCGAAGGGTGCCCGGATGTCCTTATGAACGCGTAAATAAATTTGAAGGATGCTCGGATGCCCTTGGACACACGTCTTAGAAATTCACAGGATACCCGGTTATTCTCGGAGGATGTGAATGCTTTGCTGGCCAGAGCGCGACTGGCTTTCCACCGATCGGGGTGGTTATTATATACTCGTCGGGCCCGCGGTTCGCCCGAGGAAAATCAGAGACAGGAGGGACGAGGATATCTTGGCCAAAGGTCAGGCTTTGCCCTTGCGTCGAGGGAGAGAGACAAAAAAATCCCCCTAGGTCGGCTGTCGCTCAAATGGTGCTTTAAGCCATTTAGATGTCTGTAAAAAACCCTCGACTAACTTTTCGGTGAGAAAACTTAATCGTCCTTGTAGTCCCTGCTCGGGCGACACCTGTAAGGAAGTCCTGGGCCAGGATGTGTCTCAGTCCTGCCAGGGCCACTCACAGAAGATTTTGTAAGTTACAAGGAAATACAAGGGGGTTTAGCGAGGTGCCGAACCAGGTGAATTTCGCTTCCCTCTGGGGCCGCGTCGCTTGCCGCCGTTGGCCAGGAGCAAGGACCCACGGTCCAGAGGGCGAGGGGCGAGATCGGGGAAAAAGCTTAGGGGAAAACCCGACCTGCAGCGCGGCGCTGGCGCGGTCCCCTGCACTTGTCGCCGCCGGTTGCGGAAATATCCCACACAACCAGCCCGAAAGTAGGCTAGACCAGCGGCCAGGGCAAGAGGAGGGAGAGAGGGGAAAGGGGCCGAGACAAGCAAAAACCCTCGCCGTCGTCGGTGGCGGCACTCCTGACTCCCAGAAAGCGGCCGGAACCAAGCCCGCCCTACGGCCAGGGTGGGTGAGCAAGGGGAGGTGGAGGAAAACGAAGGGGAAACGGGGAAGAAAACCGCCGGTGCCCGCTGCCCTCCAGAGGCGCGGCTTCCCTCTGCCACAAACCGTTGCGGAATGCCCACCAACAGGTCGATTGCAGAGTGGAGGCTCGCTCCGCCGGTTTAGGAATCTCGACCACGAGCAGAGGAAGCTTCTCGGAAACCCGTGGATGAGAACCAGAACCGGCTGAGTGCCCTGGTTGGGGAAAAGGTGAACCCGAACACGGCCAAGAGGAGTGCTAAAACCGGGGAAAACCAAGGTGAAGATAAAACACTCGATTTGCGCTAAGTTTCATGGTTTTGCTTTTTATTTCCCTACGTATCACTATTTATCTACTTCTAGGCTGACGCTCTCGCCGGTGATAGCCGGAGGGAACCCAAGCTCGCTTACATGTAGTCTTCTTGCGGAGACGTCGGCGCGTAGCATTCCGGTTCCATGGTTTTAGGGATTAGGGCGCGGAGTTAATTAATTTCCTCGATCCTTTCCTGACCCTCATCTGCCCATCATCGCCGGCGCCGCCGTCGCTGCTGCTGCGCTCGAGCTTCCGCTCCCCCTTCTCCTACGTTCTCTCTTCGGGAGTTTCGTTCCGACGTCGGCATCGCAGTTGCTGGGTCGCGGCGGGGGGCTCGGCTGCAGTGGTGACGCACTCGCTGGCGCTCAGCGCCGCTCTCGTGCGCTGGCTGCAGCGGCTTCCCCCAGCTTTGTTGTTGCGCCGCTCGGAGTTTCTGTCAGGCACAGCTGCACCTGCTCGGCCTCGGTGACTCACGTGTTCGGCTCAGCGCTGCTCTCCCGTGCTCGGCTGCCGTGGCTTCCCCAAGCTTCGCTTTAGCGCCGCTCGGCGTTTTGGACAGCAGCTGGGCCTGGCTCTCTGGGTGCAATGTCCGCCTCTCTTAGCTGCCCACGCTGATCGCTCTCTTAGCAGCCGGCGACAGTGGGCTCCCGGCTCCATATTCCATCTAAATTTCCTTAATTTTTAATAAAAGCTAAATTTCTAATTAAATCAAAATCCAACTTTATTGCCTTCATGGCTGGTTTCCTCTTGGCCTTCCTGGCCGGCTTCCATCGCCTTCGTGGCTGGGTTTTCTCCCATTCCCTGGGTTTTCTGGCCTTCACGGCCGGCTTTCATCGCCTTCGTGGCTGGTTCTAATCTCGGCCTCCTTGGCCTGTTGCTTGTCTGTGAGGCCCATTTATGGGTCCTCACAAAGTCCTGTTTTCCCATCGCATATCCTTGCATGGGGGGAATCAATTAATGATTCGACTGATTCGTTCCAAATTCTGGATTCCTAAGCTTAAAAGCTTGGTAAAACAAACAATACACTCGTGCCGAGTTTGTGTCATTCACATGAAGAAACTGCAAACGCAGTTGATGGGGAACTTGCCCCGTGCGAGGTCCACGTTCTCCAGACCGTTCACCCATACCGGGATGGACTTCGCAGGACCATTTGACATCAAGAGTTATGTCGGTCGAGCCTGCAAAATCACAAAGGGGTATGTTTGCGTTGTTGTATGTTTCACTACCCGAGCCATCCACCTCGAAGCGACCTCCGACCTGACGACCGAAAAGTTCTTGGCCGCGTTCTCCCGTTTTTTCGCTTGGTGGGGGTGCCCACAGCACGTCTACTCTGACAACGGGAAAACCTTTGTCGGAGCCTCCACGTCCTTAGCCAAAGACTTCATTGAAGCAACCAGAACGTTGGTTTTATCCCAGCACAACCTTCAGAATGTGACCTGGCACTTCAACCGCACCTCATATGGGAGGACTCTGGGAGGCGGGGGTTAAGAGCTTTAAGGTGCATTTTTACAAGCACACAGCCGCTGGGAAGTACACGTTCGAGGAACTGGCTACCCTCCTGGCAAAGATTGAAGCCTGTTTGAACTCCACGCCTATCTCGCCAATGTCCGAAGATCCCACTGACCTTGTGGCTTAGCCCTGGGCACTTTCTAATCGGCGGACCATTGCTTGCTGTAGCAGAACCTGAGATTGAAGAAAAAGCCAGCTCCATTATCAATCGGTGGCGGAGGTTGAAAGCCCAGCATCAGCAGTTCTGCCTGCGCTGGAAGGAGGAGTACCTAAAGGAACTCCACAAAAGAAACAAATGGAAGTTCCCAACGCGAGATCTCCAGAAAGGAGACATGGTGGTGATCAAAGAGGAGAATCTGCCAGCCAACGAGTGGCGGCTTGGGCGTATCCAAGGGGTCTGTCCGGGCGCAGATGGCAAGGTCAGAGTAGCAGACGCTCTCACGGCAAGGGGTGTCATACGACGACCAGTGGCGAAGATGATTCGCCTCCCAATGGACAGCCCTAATGAGTCTAAGGACTCCTCCATATAGTCTTTGACTAGTCCTAAGTTTGTGTCGTCCCACGTCGTCCGTACGTCCATGTGTGTTCACACGTGAACAAAAACAACTCCACTAATTCGAAATAAATATAAATTTATATGAAACAAAACGCCGTGTGAGCAGGTAAATTTTCCAGCTCTCACGGTAAGCACTTCCCACGGTTGGGAAGTATATGGCCACTGCGTTGGCCTAATATAAATAAAATCAGATTCTTACGAGAACTCAACGCAACCAGGCTTATTATTCAAGGTTTTGGATTTAACAAATGGTTCCCCCACCAGTGGTAAGAAGATTAAGGATTAAATCAGCGCCTATCTAAAAAGGCTACTCTTGTTTCCCCCTCTATGGTAAGGGACAGAGTATAAACCAAAAAACAAAAGGATTACAAATCCTTTGTTTTAAAATAAAAAATAATAATTTTTAAAAAAACAAATTAAAAGTGCATTTAGGCCCGCATAAAATAGCGGCAGCCAAACTAAAATAATTTTTTAAAAAGTGCATTTAGGCCCGCATAAAATAGCGGCAGCCAATACATAAAAAACTAAAATAATTTTTTAAAGTGCATTTAGGCCCGCATAAAATAGCGGCAGCCAATACATAAAAAACTAAAATAATTTTTTAAAGTGCATTTAGGCCCGCATAAAATAGCGGCAGCCAATACATAAAAAACTAAAATAATTTTTTAAAAGTGCATTTAGGCCCGCATAAAATAGCGGCAGCCAATACATAAAAAACTAAAATAATTTTTTAAAAGTGCATTTAGGCCCGCATAAAATAACGGCAGCCAATACATAAAAAACTAAAATAATTTTTTAAAGTGCATTTAGGCCGCATAAAATAGCGGCAGCCAATAATTAAAAAAAAAAAAAAATTTTGTTAAAGTGCAGTTAAGTCCGCATAAAAAAGCGGCAGCAATTAAAAAATAAAAAAACGACTAAAAGTGCATATTTGCAAATTGTGACAATATAGCCCCGGAAAAAAAAAAGCGGCAGGCAATACGAAACCTCGTATAAAGGCAGAGGTAGAACAACAAAGCTACGACGAAGAACTTCTCTGAAGCTGAAAATTGTTCGTCGTACCTTCACGACGGCAACGGCGACAGCAACAATGTAAACGACGGCGACGGCGACGGAGGCAGCGACGGCAACAACGGCGACGACAGCAGCAACGAAAAACCCGAGACCCCAGATAAGATATATTTTAAAATAAATACAGAATATAATACAAGTTAATAATTTTAAATATATATATTTTAAAATAAATACAGAATATAATACAAGTTAATAATTTTAAATATATATTCAAAAAAAGATAAGATAAATATTTTAAAATAAATATATACGGAATATAATACGAGTTAATAATTTTAAATATATAATAAAAAAAAAAAAATTACAAAATATTTATATTTTTTGTTGTTCTTAAATTTCACATATAAAACAAAATGTTGTCCGAGCAAATCATAAACCTGCTGAAAAGGCAGTCTGAGCTAAATAAGATCTGTGTAGAAATAGTAGGTAAAGAGATAAAACAATTTTCAAGCCGTGAGTTAGAGTATTTAAGTGAGTTGGAAAAAGAATTTCAATCCAATCACAAAACATTAGTGAGCTTAGGCCCTATAGACCACGACTATTTCAATAAAAAAAGGTATGAGCATATTTTTAGTGCATTTCAGCTAATACAAGAAAGGGTCGCGGGGTCATCGTTAGTTAGCAAAGAGGAGCACAAGCATCCATTAATTGAAGAAAAAATTCAAAAACTGAGGGAGTACTTAAACGAAACGTATATTGAAATACAAAGCCAGAAACGCGAAACCTTGCGAATCAGAAAAAACAAAATTCTTTTTCTCTGGCAAAATATTTCCGACCTCAAGAGTAAAATAGGAGCATGTAGCTCAAATTTTGAGGCAGCCCTTAACGAGTTAGAATTTGATATTCAAAATATTTCATCTGAGATAAATGAACAGATTAAGGAAAAGGTCGTGGAAACAATTGAGGGAACCAATACTATCCCAGATTTACCTAATTTACCTACCCTACCTAATATTGAGGTACCCACATTTGGCCAAAGAGTGGGACATCTTTCATGAACTATTCATGGAATTAATTCATTCTAGGAAAAATCTTAGCAGTTCCTTAAAATTTAACTATTTAAAATCCGCACTAAAAGGTGAAGCTCGAAATGTTGTCGCGCATCTGCTAATGGGTACCGCTGAAAATTACGAGGCCGCTTGGGACCTTTTAACCAAGCGGTACGAAAATAGACGTAAAATTTTTTCAGAACAATTAAATCGCCTGATGGATTTATCAAATTTAAATATTGTTTCCGTTAAGCAAATTAAATCCCTTTATCGACACCATTAATGAAGCGATACACATATTGAAAGTGAAGGCCAATCTGTCCGATGAAGTTGATGGTTCACATGGTGCTTAGGAAATTTAACACGCAAGCTCTTCAACTGTATGAGAGTCACATAGAAAAGACAAAAGACATCCAGAATTTATCGGATGTAATGGAATTTTTAGAGCAGCGACTAAGATCGACTAGCTCTGTGCAGGCTGAAAAACCTGTACACAAATACATAAACAATTCAAAATATGTTAATTACTCGAGTAGAAATAATTTTGCCAATGCAAACGAAAAGTGTCCTATCTGCAAAATAGTGGGACACATAATAACCCAATGTCACAAATTTAAAGGGATGAACCCCACAGAACGACTAGAAATCGTAAGGAAAGTACAACTATGTACAAAATGCCTTAAACATTTTAGCGGTATAAGATGTACAAGCGAATATTTGTGTTCGCTATGTAATAAAGGGCATCATACCATGCTGCATATCAATTCTCAAAAAAGAGAAAAAGTCAACACCTGCGTAACTTCAACACAGGCATTGCTTGCAATAGCAAGAATTAAAGTAAAATCGGCCAATGGCGATTTTGAAAATTTAAGAGCTCTGATAGATAGTGGATCACAAAGCACTATTATATCAGAGGAAGCAGCACAAATTTTAAAGTTACCAAAAATTAAATCAAAAACCGAGATCAGTGGAATTTCATGTTCAGAATCATTCATGCGTATCCAAGTATAAAATAAAATTAGTTATCAACGACCCTACATCAAAAAAGCAATTAAAAACCGAGGCATTAATATTGCCAAAGTTAATGAAAGCTCTCCCAGTAAACGAGATAAATGTAGATAAATCCAAATGGGCAAATTTTGCATTAGCTGACCCAGACTTTAATAAGCCAGGTCGAGTTGATGTAATTATTGGAGCGGATTTATATACACACATCTTAAAGAAAGGTATAGCAAAAATTAATGGTTTATTATGTCAAAACACAAATTTTGGGTGGATAGTATCCGGTTGTACTAAGTCTAAGGGCACTCATTCAATAGTTGCAACTACTATTGAAGTTCAAGATTTAGAACGATTCTGGGAATTGGAAAAAGAAGATAAAACTGATGTTGAAACCGAAATTTGTGAAAATAATTTTATCAAAACCACCACCAAGGATCCAAGTGGTAGATATATTGTAAAGATTCCCTTTAAAGACTACAAATCATTAGGAGAATCAAAGCCACAGGCTATGGCACGATTTTTAATTTTAGAGAACAAATTTCAACGTAATGAAAGGCTAAAAGAAAATTATACAAAATTCATTAAGGAATACATTGATCTCGGACACATGGCGGAGTCGGAAATAGAAGGCAAATACTACCTGCCGCACCAAGCAGTACTTAGGGATTCAAGTTTAACCACAAAATTAAGGGTGGTGTTTGACGCTTCAGCAAAAACTACCAACAATAGAAGCCTCAATGACATAATGTGGGTTGGACCCCGAGTACAGAAAGAAATTTTCAATATAATTTTGAATTGGCGTAAATGGGAGTACGTCATATCAGCGGACATTGAAAAAATGTACCGTCAGATATTGGTTGATGAAAAAGATCAAGAATATCAATATATATTGTGGAGAGACTCTCCAAATGATAGAATAAAATCTTACAAATTAAAAACTGTTACCTATGGTACCGCGTCTGCTCCATATTTAGCTACTAGAGTTCTAGTAGATATAGCAGACAGGTGTAAAAATAAAGAAATCGGGAAGATAATTAGGAGCGACTTCTATATGGACGATCTTATGACAGGAGCCAATTCAATAGAAGACGCAATACATATTATAAAGCAAATTTCCAGTGAATTCATGTATGTCAATATAAATTTAAGAAAATGGATTTCGAATAAGCAAGAAATATTAAAAGTTGTAGAAGAAACTGGAGAGAATAAGATAATATATATTGAAGATAACGAGTTTGTCAAAACATTGGGACTTCAATGGGAGCCCCAACGAGATGAGTTTAAATTTAGCGTCAACATAGCAGCTACAAAAAAAGAAAACAAACGTACCGTGTTGTCCACGTTATCTAAAATTTATGACCCCTTAGGATGGTTAGCTCCAGTAACCATTACTGGAAAACTGTTTGTGCAGAAACTTTGGCTTTCTGAGAAAAGCTGGGATCAGGAATTATCTGAGGAGGATGCCCATGAATGGGCAAGCTACAAGGAAAAACTTTCATTATTAGAAAAAATTAGGATACCAAGATGGATTAATTCAAATAATTATTCTGTCATCCAAATTCATGGATTTGCTGACGCCTCCGAAAAAGCATACGCAGCAGTAGTCTATGCTAAAGTAGGGCATAAAGTTAATATAATAGCTAGCAAAAGTAGAGTAAATCCAATAAAAAATAGGAAGACAATTCCCAAACTTGAGCTGTGTGCAGCTCATTTGCTAAGTGGGTTAATCCAAAAAATTAAAGAATCTATTAGCGATGCAGTCAAAATATACGCCTGGAGTGATTCTACTATTACTTTAGCATGGATTAACAGTGGTCAAAGTAAGATTAAATTTATTAGAAGAAGAACGGATGACATTCGGAAATTAACAAATACTGAATGGAATCATGTGAAATCAGAGGATAATCCAGCAGACTTATCATCAAGGGGAATTGATTCTAACAAATTAACCAACTGTGATCTTTGGTGGAAAGGTCCGAAATGGCTAGCTAACCCAAAGGAACTTTGGCCTCGGCAGCAATCTGTAGAAGAAACTGTGCTGGTAAAAACAATAATTAATGACGAAACAAATGATCCAATTTATAAATTAATAGAAATGTATTCCAGTATTGAAAAGCTTATACGTATAGTAGCATACATAAATAGATTCGTGCAAATAAAAACAAACAATGAAGCCTATCCATCTATTCTTTCAGTAAAAGAGCTAAAAATAGCTGAAAGAGTTGTTATTAGGAAACAACAAGAATATCAATTCAGGCAAGAGATAAAGTTTCTGAAAGGCAATAATGAAATTAAGACAAATAATAAAATATTGTCATTAAATCCATTTTTGGACAAGGATGGGATTCTGAGAGTAGGAGGAATACTGCAAAACTCAAATGCAGAGTTTGAAGTTAAGCATCCGATTATTTTAGAAAAAAGTTACCTAACAAAATTATTAATACAAAAGGTTCATAGTGAAACATTGCATGGTGGGATAAACCTAATGCGAAATTACATCCAAAGAAAATATTGGATTTTTGGTTTAAAAAATTCACTGAAAAAATATTTAAGAGAATGTGTGAAGTGTGCAAGGTATAGGCAAAACACAGCTCATCAAATAATGGGTAATTTGCCAAGATATAGGGTGACTATGTCATTTCCATTTTTAAATACGGGATTAGATTACGCAGGTCCTTATTATGTTAGGTGTTCAAAAAATCGCGGACAAAAAACATTTAAAGGATACGTTGCCGTATTTGTTTGTATGGCCACCAAAGCCATACATTTAGAAATGGTAAGCGATCTAACCTCTGACGCATTTATAGCTGCTCTCAGAAGGTTCATTGCAAGACGAGGAAAATGTGCCAATATCTATTCAGATAACGGCACAAATTTTGTAGGAGCTGCCAGAAAATTAGATCAAGAATTATTTAATGCAATTCAAGAAAATTTAGCAATTGCTGCGCAGCTGGAGAAAGATAGAATTGACTGGCATTTTATTCCCCCGGCAGGACCTCACTTCGGAGGTATTTGGGAAGCTGGGGTTAAGTCAATGAAATACCATTTAAAGCGTATAATTGGCTACACTGTTTTGACATACGAGGAAATGTCAACTCTTTTATGTCAAATAGAAGCATGTTTAAACTCAAGACCATTATATACTGTAGATAATGAAATGAGCCAACAAGAGGTTTTAACACCCGGTCATTTTTTGATTGAAAGACCACCTTTAGAAATAGTAGAACCAATGGAAGATGAAAGAATCGGACATTTGGATAGGTGGAGACTTATTCAAAAAATGAGAAATGATTTTTGGGTAAAATGGAAAAATGAGTATCTGCATACACTACAGCAAAGAAATAACTGGAGGAGAGAACGTCCTAATGTAGAAGAAGGGTTGTGTTATTAAAGGATGAAAATAGTCATCCAGCAAGATGGCCTCTAGGAAAGGTAGAAAAAATACATAAAGGCAATGATGATAAGGTCCGAGTGGTGAAAATAAAAATGCAAGAAGGATCTATCACAAGGCCTATTACTAAAATGTGTCCCTTGGAAGGAATAAAGGCGGTGGATAAAAATGAAACCGACTCCTTGCCAAAAAGAAAAACTAGAGCGACATCAGGAGTGTCCAAAGTCGGGTTTGTCATAGCAATGTTGTTATTTATATTGAGTTGTCAATTTTCTAACGCATTGCCTACTACTAAGATGCCAAAATATTCAATAGAGAAGATAAACAAGAATTCGGCAATATACCTAGATCCAATGGGCGACGTCGAGATTGTGGCCTCCTCTTGGAACTTGGTAATTTATTATAATATGGACACTTATTTCGAAATGTTAAAGAACGGAAAGCAGTTGATTCCAAAAATGAAAATAGTTTGCGAAAAACTTTATAGTTTTGAAGATCAGTGTCTTTTGGATCTAGATAGCACAGAAAGACAGATCGCAGACTTGGAAGAAAATAACAAGCTCTTTATGTCCCAAGGCAAAACTAGAAATAGAAGAGCACCTTTTGGCTTTATGGGATCTCTTTATCACATATTGTTCGGAATAATGGATGAAGATGATACAATACAAATGGAGGAAAATATGAGGAATTTAGTGAGCAATCAGCAGAGCCTTAACGAGTTGAGCAAAAAGCAAACGTCGATTGTCGATTCTACAGCTAATATTTTGAATAGCACGACCGATGACATTAATACAAACTTTAGAGGCATGAACAGAAGAATTGAAAATATGACTGCTCTTCTGCAAGAATCATATTATGTGTACAAGGAATCAACCAATTTCTTCATGATTGCCAAGCAGTTAAGCAATATTATAGACGATTGCGAAAAAATACAGTCAGGAATCATAAGTCTATTAATTGACATCAATCATGGGAGGCTTAATACGAACATGTTACACCCTAGCCAGTTAAAAATTGAGATTTCCAAAATTAAAGATTTATTGTCCGAAAATTTAGTATTGCCAGGAAAAAGGACAGGCACTGAACTAAAAGAAGTTTATACATTACTAACAGCTAGAGGACTTTTTGTTGATAATAAATTAATTATCAATGCAAAAATACCTTTGTTTGGTAGACATGCGTCAGTACTTTACAGAATCGTTCCAATACCGATTAGAATTGACGAACGATTAATTATGGTTCATCTCGAGTCCCCATATTTAGTTTATAATTTTGAAATAGACGCTTATCACCTAATGGCAGAATCCACACTTAATAAGTGCCAAAGGTGGCAATCAAACAAAAGAGTTTGTGAAGGAAGTTGGCCTTGGAGACGAGCCAACGATAACAGTTGTGAAATAACGCCTCTTAAACCGACTAGGGTCCCAAGTTGTAAATACAAATCAATTATTGAGGATAAATCGTTCTGGTTTGAGTTAGATAGGGACATTGTCATTGTCATATATAGGTGAAATTAACGAGATACCTAAAATTATTTGGAATCCGTTAGGTAGACAAATGATTAACCACACAGGAGAAATTAATAAACTTTCAAATGAAATAAAGGATTTAAAAACACACGGGCTAAAATTAAATAAATTAGAGTTTCATCATATTACTGGCCATACCGCTTTAATTATAGGTATACTTATAATTGTAATTTTGATTGCGTATGCTCTACGTAGATGTAGTGTAAGAAGGCAGTTGCAACCCATAGTCTTTCAGGGCCATGCTCCAAATGCTTAAATAATAACTATATGATGTATATTTTTTGTGCTGGCCCTTGGCAGAATGTTCACACGTGAACAAAAACAACTCCACTAATTCGAAATAAATATAAATTTATATGAAACAAAACGCCGTGTGAGCAGGTAAATTTTCCAGCTCTCACGGTAGGCACTTCCCACGGTTGGGAAGTATATGGCCACTG
This sequence comes from Drosophila aff. chauvacae BK-2020, assembly GCA_018903765.1. Lineage (NCBI taxonomy): Eukaryota > Metazoa > Arthropoda > Insecta > Diptera > Drosophilidae > Drosophila > Drosophila aff. chauvacae BK-2020. The sequence continues at coordinate 748,106 of JAEIGO010000164.1, read as the reverse complement.
CGTTGGCCTTTATGTAATAAGAATTTCAATGTTAGCTATATAAGGACCGAATTAATATAAATAAAATCAGATTCTTACAAGAACTCAACGCAACCAGGCTTATTATTCAAGGTCTTGGTTTTAAGAATGTGTCATAATCATCTGCATCCATATCGCCTCATTCTCCTTATTTATCCATTTCTACTATAGCTTCGTATATAATGGCTCCAACGACCCGCCACGTTGTTCGTCGCTCGGCTCAACTTGGCCATCACGGGCATTGGCGGCAAACGGGTGTGCACCACCGAGATTCGCTCGAAAGCATCCCTGATGAGCAGGCAGCTGCTGTGGACGAGCAGATGCAGACGCGAACGCCGGCGCAGCCTCTGGATCCGAAGGTTCAGGAGATGTTCCAGAACTTGACGCTAGCGGACGACCGTTGGTTCCACCCATCGCTGTATCGGCGGTACTGGGGGCAGATGTATATGCCGATCTGATGCTGCCAGGTACTCTTCCAGGCCAGGACGGCCTGCCCATGGCGCAGAACTCGACATTAGGATGGATCCTTTCGGGACGTTGCTCCTTCTCCTAAATTGCAAGTCTTCCTCTTGCAAGGGGGGGAGAATGTTCATGCTGAACAAGGGAGCTATCCCGCCAGCAGACCATCACTGTTGGCGAAAATGTACATTTTACCCGGTTCCGAACTGGGGCACGAAGCCGCCATGTTCAAATGTACTAGGCTAATACAAAAAAAAACTCAAAGCGACAAGTCGCCTTTACACGCTCCTGCACTTCAACCCCCATCTCTTTATTTCACTCTTTGGGATTTTTTTGGAATACCAGCTTGCCGGCCCCGACGACAACACCAGGAAAACCAACTGGGATCTCTTCTGTTTTGAACTTGAGCAATCCAGAGACTGCTCGACCCGTCCGATAACATCCATAGACGAGTTAGAGCGTGAAGCTACTGTGCTTCATAGAAATGTTGAATCAGCATATCACGCCAGCTGCGACCAAAAGGTACGCAAGACCGAAAGGACTGTTCCCTGGTGGAACAAAAGCCTTGATGATCTCAAAAAGGCTGCGCGCAGGCTCTTCAATAAAGCGAGGAGGGGGAGGGCCTCATGGGACTCCTACATAACTGCTTTAACGCTCTACAACAAAGAGCTGAGAAGGTCAAAAAAAGCCCTCTCCAAAGACCACTCAAACGGCACCTGCACGCTGAAAAAGCCGGATGGAACTCACACAAACAACCCAAAGGAGACGAGCAGCCTACTCCTGGCTATTCACTTTCCTGAGTGTGTGGCTGTGGAGCAACCCATCTCAGAATTTGAGGCACCAACCTACCTCTCTGAGACTGGAGAGTGCCCACACCTGCACGTGACTATGGTGGCAGACTCTAATGGGGCTGAGAGAGAGGAACCCCCCTATTACTCAGAACCTGTTGGAAACATGCCCTATAGACTGTTCTATCACAATAGCGTAAAATGGGCATTACAAAATTCCAGCCCATACAAATCACCTGGACCAGATGGGATCTATCGATGCTTGTTGCAGCGGGGACTGCACCAAATCGCACTCCCCCTGGTCCGTCTATTTCGAGCAAGTCTCCTGCTTTGACACATACCAAGCAACTGGGCTCATGCCAACGGCACTCATGCCTCCGGGGCGCCACGTCGCCCGGAGCCGCGCACCGGCTCAAACCGCCATCAGGACCTGCGTCGGGGATCCGACGCACCAGGACGTACGATAGACCCTTCACCCCCCCCCCCATGAAGTAAGAGGGGAGTGTGACGAAGTCACAACCTTTGTACATATGTAAATATCTAGGTATAAGATAAATATAAACTAGACATAATCATAGCCAAAACGCCTGCACTCACTCACGCACTCAGGCGAGTGCCACTCAAGCACACTCCCACACTCACTCAAAGGTGCACTCACACATGAGACCCACTCAAGCCCGACGAGAGAGGGAGCAGCGGCCGATCGCCGCTATCACCAAAGCGCAGGCGTGGGAAAAAGGGCGCGTGCCAAGCCGCCCTCCCGTTTGGGCAGATCCGATCACGCCATGAGCACAAGACCGACACCAGAGCGACGGCACATGCGCTGAAGCATCCAGAGAGCGGCAGAATTGTGCTGCCAACACGATCTCCTGGAGGAGTGAGCGAGAGGGAGAGAGACGCCGCCGACACTCAAGCGACAAAACTAGGCCAGGGCCAAGCCGTGGGAAAACGAACTTGGCAGTCAATTCCTGACCAGGAATGCGAGCAGCAGTAAAGTTCTAAGTGCCCAGAAAACCCGCCTAAGTCCGCGATCCCGCACCACGCGGTTGAAACCCAAAACGTAAAGTCGCCGCCGCGAGTGCCACGCCTGTAGCGCGCCCAGATCCTGCGACAGGATCGTCGCAGGACACGACCGCCCAAGGACAAGGAGGCGTGTGTACGGGTGAGCCATGGCCGTAGGCCAACATTCGTCAGGGGCCGGGGGAAGGCGCCAGCCCTGTTAAGGCCCTTCTCTCCTCCCCTTTCCGCGCTGCTTTCTTTAGGCTGCAGGCCTTTTATATATATATATTCAATTAATAATTAACCCTCGCCGCCGCCGGCCATATATATATATGTATCAAATTGTGAAATTAAAATCCCGAGTCCTGCCGCCGCCGGCGAGATAATCATATCGTGTGAAAAATAAATCTATATCGTGGAAAACCTTCGCCTCTCATTTGTCCCGTATTCCACTCCGGGTTTCTGCGTGTCGCGGGGGAATCACGCCGTTCGGAAATTCTTCCAGGCGTAGGGCGGGTGGACCGTCCGGAAAATCCTCCGAGTCCAGGGGCGCCCGCCGTTCGGAAATTCTTCCAGGCGGGGCGCGTAGGCGGACCGTCCGGAAAATCTTCCGGGTCCGGGGCATAGGTGGACCGTCCGGAAATTCCTCCGGGTCCAGGGCATAGGCGGACCGACCGGAAAATCTTCCGGGTTCGCAGGGACCGCCGATCGGAAAGCCTTCCAGGCGGTTCCGAGGCTTTCCCTCTCGTTCTCTCTCTCTCGTTTTCCCCGCTTAGTTCGACCCCTTATTTTTTTTATATTTCGGACGTTGATGCACTACGATCAGTACATTCAAGTGGCCCATCTGACACCAAGCACGTGCCTGTTTGTGTTAGGTGTTAGTAGGCGCGACAAATGAAAGTATAGAAAAGGAATACGAGGAAGTTACTACTGGCGTGCTGCCAGACTGTTTGCCTGCATGCGTACTAAGTGGGTTAATATTAAGGTTTTTAGTTGGGGAAGGCTATCTACGTTTGATGTTATCATGTACAAATCGTTATAATTTGCACATAAGACTCTAAAGGGTTCATGCAATTCAAAAGACGTTCTACATTGGCTCAAAACTAAAGGAATATAGGATCTAGTATTTCTACTCGGTACGCGAAAGTTAAGCTGACCCAGCAAGTCAGCACTTTCCACGTTACCGTGGATAAGGTTAAAAATGAACGTAATGCCAAGCATGGTTCTACGGTTAGCTAAAGAGGGTAAGTTAATTAGGAGAAGTCTACTAGAGTAAGAGGGTAACCTCTGGTTTGGATCCCAGTTCAAACCGCGTAAAGCGAAAAGCAGAAAGTTCTTCTGAACTGACTCAATGCGTGTACTGTGAACCCCATACTGAGGGCTCCAGACGCAAGATCCATATTCTAGGATAGGACGAACTAACGAAATATATAAGGATTTTGTAACATAGGGGTCATTGAATTCTTTCGACCACCGTTTAATGAAACCAAGCACACCTCTGGCTTTATTCACCATGCACGAAATATGATCGATAAAGTCAAGTTTAGGGTCCAGTCGGACACCCAAATCATCAACTATATTAATTCTTTCCAAAGAGCAGCAGTTAAGCGTGTAAGTCGCGAGCTTGGGAGCGACACGTGAGAAAATCATTAGCTTTCATTTAGAGCCGTTTAGGTTCAATAAGTTTATACGGCACCATGTTTGGAAGTTATTGAGATCTGTTTGTAAATCAGACTGGCAGGAAGCGTCCTTATATTGCACACAAAGTTTGACGTCGTCCGCGAACATAAGTACTTTGGAGTTAGTCAGAACTTTCGGCAGGTCGTTGATAAATAATGTAAACAACAGGGGACCCAAATGGCTCCCTTGCGGGACGCCAGAAGTAACCCTGAGAACATTAGATAAAGAATTTTTAAAGAGGACCTTTTGCGTTCTGCCATTCAGATAACTTGAGATCCAACTAAGAAGATCAACCGGAAATCCCATTAGATCGAGTTTCCGAACAAGAAGAGAATGGTTGACAGAATCAAATGCTTTACTGAAATCAGTATAGATTACGTCTGTCTGAAGGCCCTTATGGAAGCCCCTAACTAAGAAGGAAGTGAACTCTAAAAGATTGGTTGTCGTTGATCTACGCTTTAAAAATCCATGCTGACATGGAGAAATAATTGATCTACACAGGTGCTGCAAATGTGGAGTAATGATTTTCTCGAAAAGTTTCGGAATGGCCGACAACTTAGAGATTCCTCTATAGTTGCTGGCAACCGATTTGCTACCTTTTTTGTGGAGAGGAATAACAAATGATTCCTTCCAAATAAGGGGAAAGTGGGAGGTTTCTAGGGACAAGGTAAACAATTTTAGAAGGGGATTGCACAGGGCGTCGGCACAATACCTAAGCACACAGCCAGGTATACCGTCGGGACCTGGCGAATAAATGGGCTTAACGCGATGAAGATCTGAAAGAATAGTGCTTTCGTCTAAAGTAGGACTGAAAATAAAGCTCGATTTGGGCATGATGTAGGAATAAGTCTGATTACAGTCAGTTGAAGTTGAGTAAGTGGTTTGAAAAAACTGCGCAAACAGATCGGCAATAGCCCGATCATTTTTTACGGTTGTATTTTCAAACGAAAGCGAGGAAGGATGCGTAATTGGCTTACGTTTAGTGTTAACAAAATTATAAAACTGTTTTGGGTCCTGAGAGATCTGGACCCTACAACGAGTCAAATAATTTTTGTAACACTGCGCGTTCAACACGGTAAATCTTGACCGAGCAGATAAATAAAGGGATAGGGCAGAGTTAGAACCGGTACGTTTATATTTAGTATACAGCCTAGATTTTTTGTTTTTAAGATGACTCAACTCTTTAGTAAACCAAGGAGGCTTATTCGATGTTGATGGATAGTATAACGGAACACATTCAGTAAAAAAGAGGGCGCAGTGGTCTGGTCGGGCCTGGGAAGACTTATTCCTACGGGCCGCCGTTTCTTTTTCTTAGCTTCAAACTCTTTGACGACAATATACTCTGGCCAGAAATTGGTAGAGCATATTGTATCAAAGAGTTCATTCGGGACATTTATTTTAAAAGATGAAATATTCCTAGCATAAGAAAATTTGAATTTTTCCACCTTTATTTGTATTTTTTCAGCTCTAGTTTTGCCTTGGATAAAGGCAATAACATCTTCCGATGTCTGACCAGGGGAGAGCCGCGAAACAAATATCTGTTTCGTAGGTGGTACTACTACAAGGGCTTTCGGCGCTGCAGACTGATTGTCTGCAGTGCCGATATCGGCCGGTAGTCCGGGCCTGATACCCTGAGCAGGTGAATTAATGGGGCTTTGAGGGGTCAGTATTTGGGACCCCCAGGGGACAAAACGGAAATTTTCGGGGGAGCGGTCCCTCCCGCAACACATTCGGATGCCGAATCTTTTTTGCCACTCGATCTCAGAACTCTTTGACTGAATTCTGAGGTCGAGGGCTGTGTTGAGAGAGGCTGCTGTTGGGAGTCCGCCGCTGTTTGGTGAGATCCGCCTATATGCTGTAGACCAGTTGCGGTTTTTTTGCGCCTAGGAGACTCATTTAATAGTTTAAGGCTATTAAATTGAGTGTCCAGCGCCAAGAGCATATCATGAGTTTTACGAAAACTCGATAATATGTCTTTAAAACCGCCCTTGGTCTGCCGCATAAAAGACATCATTTCTCTTTCAACCTCGCGACAGGCCTCGCAGCAGTAACGCAGACCGATGTTTCTTCTTACATCGTCCACCGTCCGAGCAACAACACCAATGCACTTTGCATGCACAATGTTGTCACACAGCCAGCAGCCGACTGTAAGATCGGTTGAATTAATTGCCTTTTTACAGGTCTTAGAGAAACAGACGATAGCAGACATTATAGGGACTTACCACTGTACCTTTACGTAGAAAGAGATAAGAAAAGTGCAGCTGCACCGAGAGAGCGGGAGAATGAGAGAGCGGGTAAACGGGTGAGCGTGGGAGCGAGCTTAACGTTTAGCTGTCGCGACGGCGCAAACTAAACGGAGAAGGCACAAAGAGGAATGCAAAAAATGCAAAGCAAACACCGGCAGCACAAACTAAATTGTGAAAATAATAACAATTAAATACACAAAACAGAATAGCTGCATGCACACGAAGTGAACGGGAACTTTATTAATCACAAAGTAGAAGATTTAAATAAAACCCCGGTTGTTTTAATGCAAAAATTAACACAAAACGAGAGCGCAAGAAAAAAACACGTCCGTTCACTTGGAAGAGAGAAACGATGATATATTTTCAAAAATATATAGCTAAACTTCGGCCGCCGTTATGTCCTGGCTGCCGCGGAAATAAATAAATTCTGTGGGGACCTCTGGAGCCGCTTAGGATTACCCCGGCCAGAGACGCTTCCTTACATGGCGCCCGAGCAGGGACTGGCCAGGACATAAAGGACGTTGGCACCCAGGCGAATTAAAACCCCGCCGGCCAAAAGTTAGCTTTTATTTTTATTAATTAAAATAATATATTATTATATATATATATATTATAATGACTAACATTCTTCCCAAGGGGAATTGATACGGTCCATTTTTCGCAAGGGGTTCTTTTTTTTCGCACGTGTAGCGGCCGATCGACGCAACAAATAGAAGGAGGAAAGGGAGACGAGGAAAAAACTTTCCGCGAGCCACGCGGAGTTTTGTCGCCGTTTTTCGCATCGTTTTGCATCGTCTATTTCGCATGGCCTATTTCGTGTGCAATTTTACCTGCGTCCCAACTGCGCTGCCGCCGTCGGCAGAGCGACCTATTTTTGGCGTGCAATTCCGCCGCTGCCGCCGCTGGCAGAGCTTGCTAAGTTTTTCCTCCGCGATCTCGACGGCGCTGCTGCCGCTGGCAGAGCGACCTATTCCCGGCCTGCGATCCCGCTGCTGCCGCTGGCAGAGCGGCCTATTTTGCCCGCCACTCCGGCAGCGCTGCCGCCGTCGGCAGAGCGACCTATTTTTGGCGTGCAATTCCGCCGCTGCCGCCGCTGGCAGAGCTTGCTAAGTTTTTCCTTCGCGATCTCGACGGCGCTGCTGCCGCTGGCAGAGCGACCTATTCCCGGCCTGCGATCCCGCTGCTGCCGCTGGCAGAGCGGCCTATTTTGCCCGCCACTCCGGCAGCGCTGCCGCTGCCGGCAGAACTTAATATTTTTGCACAAATATTTTTGCTAATATTTTCGCTGCCGCCGCCGACAGAGCCGCCCATTTTTCTGGCCGACTGCGCTGCCTCTAGGCTGGGACCAATATAGCGAGCTGCCCTTCACCAGGAGGGACACTCAGTAAAGAGCTTCGGTCGTGACAATTGGAAAAATTTTCTCTCGCCTTGATCCTTACGAAGGATACCTAGACACTCAGGAAAAAAAAATATTTTATCTCGCCTGGATCCTTACAAAAGGATATCTCAAATACAAATCAAAGCTCTTTCGCCGCGATCTACATCCTTCGTCGTCGAAAATATCCTTGCACATCGGGAAGGATTTCAAACACCGGCTCTCATCGTAAACCTTAGTTCATCGACAATATCCTTTCGCATCGGGAAGGATTTCCAACACCGGCTCTCATCGTAAACCCTAGTTCATCGATAACATCCTTGCACATCGGGAAGGATTTCGAATACCAGCGCTCGCCGTGAACCTTAGGTCATCGTCGACATCCTTTCGCACCGGGAAGGACATTTCTAATTTTATTAAAATTTTCTAAATAATTTCTCCCGAGCCCTCGTCGAACCGCAGGCTAACCATGGGGGTCACCTGGATTAGCTACCGTAAGAAACACAAATCCTCAACGAGTTCGGTCTCGAGGCCTCGGGAACCGTCGACGAGCTGCGCTCCCGCCTCACGGCCTTCGTTCGGCAAACCGACCATGCCGAGCCCGTGCTGCTGCGCCTTGCCGAGTTGGAGCGGCACCTCGGGAACATGCCCAGCGGGGACACCAAGGTGCTGTCCCCGATACATACAGATAAGGATCTCTGCTCGCCAGGATTAGGGACATCCGCCCCGCCAGCAGCGCTTACACTGAATATACCGCGTAGCATCTCCCCTGTAGGAGCCCGACAGCCGACCGCGAGGACCGAGGCGCCTCCCCAAGCCGTAACCCGGCCGGCCGATCCCCATATGGGTGCCACTCTGGTCGAAAGGATGACCAAGTGGGGCCTCTCGTTTGATGGAACCACGGAACGAACGCATCGAGGAGCGCGCCGAAACCTGCCCGATCGACCGGAAATATTTGGCCCAAGCTTTGGTGGTGCTCTTGTCTGGCAGAGCGGAAGGATGGTTTCGGACCAATGGCCTCCAAGGATTTTTTCTTGCCGCCACGCTATTACCAGCGACTGGAAGACGAAACCGGAACTATTACCAGAAGCCCAACGAGCCCTTCAAGGATTATTTAATCGACATCCGACTGCAGATGCGCCAGGCAGGATTCTCTACGGAGAGAGAGCTGGAGCGGATTTACGACAATATGCTCCCGGAGTACCAGCTGTTCACCCGGAGGCAGGACTTCCGCACCCTGGCGGAACTGACCCACCTGGTAGTAGACTACGAAGTCAAGCGCTGCCGAGGAGGACGAGCCCCGGATTATCGGCCCCAGCCGACCCGACCGGCGCTCAGCCGGACCACCATGGAAGCAGACAGGACGACCCGCCGGACGCCGGCTATAGCCCCGCAGGGGAACCCACCCAACGGATCCCGGAACCAGAACGAGAATGCGGGACGGAACGCAACCGCATCAGCAGTCTCGGACCCGGTCAACGTGCGAGACGCCTGCCGCAACTGCGGCCAATCGGGGCATTTCCAAGGCGAGTGCCGGAATCCCCGCCTCCTCTTTTGTTGGGACTGCGGCCGCTGGGCGATTCGGACAGTGGACTGCTGCCGTCGACAAGATCAGGGAAACGGGAACGGGCCCAGCGTGATCGGGAATCACCCGGGGAACCCGCCCATCTCAGCAACGCAACGTGGACCATGGAGGGGCGAGGATTCGTAGCCACCCTGGACACCGGAGCTACGGATAGCTTCATCAGCAAGGGCTTGGCCGAGGAACTGGACAACAAACGCAACATGAGGGACATCCGGACCCTGGTCACCCTAGCGGACGGGACCAGCCGGGAGCTGACCCCGAGCGTCGTGACTCAGCCGAGCCCGAGGAGCCCTGGGTAGAGGAGTTCCTGGAGCGCGAGCTGGCCCTCTTCGACACCCTCGCGGGGGTGTCGCACATAGCGGAACACCATATCACCATGCGCAACGACCGGCCGGTAAAGCAGCGGTATTTTCCCCGGAACCCGGCCATGAGAGCAGTCATCGACAATCAGATCGACGAACTCCTCCGTGACGGGCGAATCGAGCCATCGAAAAGCCCACACAGCGCACCCATCGTAATAGCAGCCAAGAAGAATGGCGACGTCCGTATGTGCGTGGATTATCGCCAGCTGAACGAGAACTCTGTGCCGGACGCCTACCCTCTCCCGAGGATCCACCAAATCTTGGAGCGCCTGTGGAATGCCAAGTTCATATCGACGCTAGACCTCAAGAACGGGTATTGGCAAATCCCGATCGCCCCCGAGAGTAGGGAGTGCACGGCCTTCACCGTTCTCGGCAGGGGCCTCTTCCATTGGCGGGTAATGCCGTTTGGCCTACATTCGGCCCCCGCCACTTTTCAGCGCGCCTTGGACACGGTCATCGGACCGGATATGGAACCTCACGCGTTCGCATATCTGGACGACATCATCGTCGTCGGAGCCACCCTGGAGGAGCATGTCGGCAATCTTCAAGAAGTCTTCCGGCGCCTGCGCCGCGCGAACCTACGGCTGAACCGAGGGAAGTGCCACTTCTTCCAACGCCGTATTGTATACCTAGGTCACGTCATCAGCGAAGCCGGAATCCACACGGATCCGGAAAGGGTGGCCGCGATCCGCGAGCTGAAGCCCCCGACCTGCCTAAGGGAACTCCGGAGATGCCTGGGAGTCGCATCCTGGTATCGCCGCTTTGTTCCCAACTTCGCCGATGTTGTGGAGCCCATGACATCGCTGCTGAAGAAGGGCCAAAAGTGGGAGTGGGCGCCGAGGCAGGATCTCGCCTTCCAAGAGCTGAAGACCTTGTTAACCGAGGCTCCGGTCCTGGCGTGTCCGGACTTCGGCCAGAAGTTCGTCCTCCAAACGGACGCCAGCGAGTACGGCATTGGAGCCGTGCTCACACAGAACCTCGACGGACAGGAAAGAGTCGTCGCCTACGCGAGCCGCCGACTCAACTCCGAGAGGAACTACTCGGTGACCGAAAAGGAGTGCCTCGCCATCGTGTGGGCCATCAGAAAGATGCGTTGCTACCTCGAGGGCTACCGATTCGACGTTCTCACCGACCATCAGTCCCTGAAGTGGCTGAACTCGATAGACAACCCGACTGGCAGGATCGCGCGCTGGGCTCTTGAGCTGCAGCAATTCCAGTATGATGTCCACTACCGGAAAGGATCCCAAAACATGGTGGCTGACGCCCTTTCTCGCCATCCGCTGCCCACGGCACTGCAAGCTCAAGTACAGGAGACCAACTGTAAGTGGCTCGCGAGGATGCTCCGGAATTTTCGGACCGAACCCGCAAACTTCCCGGACTTTAGAGAGGAAAATGGCCAGTTGTATCGCCGCATCGGGTTACGACCAGAAGAGGAGGAGTACACACCATGGAAGCTCTGCGTAGGAAGCGACTACCGGCGGCGAGTCCTCGAGGAGTGCCACGACCATCCTACCGCCGGACACTTGGGAATCCGGAAAACCAGCAACCGCGTGGCCCAGCGCTACTACTGGCCGGGCCTATTTCGCGAAGTCGCCCGCTACGTCCGCCGTTGCCAGAGCTGCCAGAAGTACAAGGTGAGCCAGGAGAAGCCCGTGGGCAAGATGTTCACACGAGTAGTCGAAGAGCCGTTCCACGTCCTCTGCGCGGACTTCGTGGGCCCGCTTCCCCGCTCCAAACAGGGCAACACGATGCTGTTGGTGTTTCTGGATGCCTTTAGCAAGTGGGTGGAACTCGTCCCACTGAGGAAGGCCACCGGAACCCACCTCGAGCGTGCCTTTCGGGAAAGAATCTTGAGCAGATTTGGCGTCCCCAGGACCTTCGTGTGCGACAATGGCACCCAGTTTACGGGTCTCTCGTTCAGGAATTTCTGCAAAAATTTGGGCATGGAACTGCAGCATACGGCCCCGTACACGCCGAGGCAAAACCCAACCGAGAGAGCCAATATCTGGATGGAGGCCAGCAGAACGAGTGGGATCAGCTACTGCCGGAAATATCTTTCGCCATCAACAGCAGTATTTCCGACACCACAGGGTTCAGCCCAGCGTTCCTGACACAAGGACGCGAACCTCGGCTACCGAGGAACCTGTACGACGAGGTCACACCTGGTCGAGGCACCACGGAGGTGGTCCCGACCGAGCGGAGCGAGCAACTCCGAACCATATTCGACGTCGCAAGGAGCAACGCCGATCGCGCCGCAGCCGACCAAGGGCGACACTATAACCTACGCAGGAGGACATGGCGTCCACCAGTAGGATCTTTAGTGCTCGTAAAACGCCACTCCCTGTCCAATGCAGCCGAGGGATTCGCCGCCAAGCTGGCCGCGAAGTACTAGGGACCCTTCCGAGTCGCAAAGTTTCCGTCGCCCAATATCGTGCAGCTCATCATCCCCGGCAGCCGCCGGCGGAAGACGGCCAGCCTGGGCCAACTGAAGCCCTATCACAAGGGGGAAACCGACGAGGAAAACGACCAGCGGGACCAAGGACACTCAACCGCCAAAGGAGGAAGAAAGCCAAGGGGAGCCACCGCCGCCCGCTAGGGCCCCGGAGACCCCACGCCGCCGCTAAAGCCAAAAGCCGCTTCCAAGGGGAAGGAGACCATGTTTTCGCAGGGGCCACTTGCTGACAGGCGCGCCTGTCCAACGCCTCGACCCCGAAATGGGAGGAACATTGGTCCTCTTGGATAGCGCCCTCCACATGAGCGAGACCAATCGAGTCCCACTCTGTTAGGTAGGGTCCAGTACGACGAACCCCCTAACATGGTCTTTCTATTTTCTTTCCCTCCACAGATCTCGACGCCAATACATCCGGCACCACTGCCCGGATCCACGCCACCGACGCCGAGGACCTCCGCCCTCGCCACTGTCGCCCGACGCCAACGCTCCGGCACTCCAAAGCCGGACCCGCGTCCCGAAGCCAGCGCCGGCAATCAGCGCCTACGCCGACATCAACGCATCCGGCACCACTGCCCGGATCCACGCCACCGACGCCGAGGATCTTCGCCCTCGGGGCCGAGCTCCTCGAACCGCCGGGCCTGGTCCCAAACCCAGGGCCAGACGAGGACGGCGAGTTCGCATGGATGGCCGCCGCGGTGGACGATCTCCTGGAGGTCCTACAGCGGGAAGGAAACCGGCGACCCCACCCCGACGACGAAGGGGTCATCGAGCCGCCACCGCAAGAGGATTCTCCCCAAGACCTCGACGAAGGGGCACCCCCAGCCGGCGACGAGTACAACGTCGAGACCGCTCTCCGCGAGTGCTTCGGGGATTTGCCCCCAGAATTATTCGGCGAGATGCCCCGTGCGGAAAGGCCCGGTCCCCTCGGAGCCACCTACGAGGCGATATCCGACGAGGAGGACGACGACGTGGTCGAGATCTACGACCCCCTCGCCGAGGACTACGAGCCACAACCCATCCGGGACCCAAGGGCACAGCCGCGGGACTGGGCGGCTCGAGGATCACCACCCTCCTACGAGAGCCCTGGATTCCCCGAGGAGGACGACGACGTAGTCGAGGTCTACGACCCCCTCGCCGAGAATTACGAACCACAACCCATCCGGGACCCGAGGACACGGTCGCAGGGCATAGGAGGTACAGCAGCACAAGGACCACCGCCATCCTATGAGAGCCTCTTCGGGACGGGCCCCTACAACGCCGACCCAGAAGTCCGCCTCCCGTCGGTACGGTGCCAGGCCATCCGGACGCAACCACGCTTCCCCTCCATCCAGGAGTACGAAGCCGGCACCGACCGCCAACGGGCAGAGCTACTACACGCGGAGCTCGAGTCCGACCCGGAGGTCGAACGGCCGTCCTCTCGGCAAGAACCTCCGCCTCCCCGCGACAACCGGAGGCCCCGACGCCCCGTTCCCTGGACAGACTCCGAGAGCGAAGACTCGGAGGGGACAGGATCTCCGCCTCATCGCCCTGGTCATCAGCCATGGGTGCCGGCGCCAGAGGAATGGACCACCCCGTATGGGGCCCTGCCGGCCCGACTCATCCGGAGGATCCAGCTGCGTGTCCCGGGCACCCGACGACGAGCCCTCCGGTACCGGGAGGAGGAGCAAGGCCAACGCTTCAGGGTGCACATCAGCACCAACCACCGGGTGGGAGTCTATGTACTCCCCTCTCAGAGGTAGGCCGTCCCTGCCGCCGCCCTCACCGCCGCATCTCCACCCTCGTCCCTGCCGCCGTATCCTCGTCCCGTCACCACGTCTTCCCACCGCTATGACGCGACAGCGCCGCACCGCGCTATCGCGCCCTCCGAACCAGACCCTGAGCCGCCGCTGCCAGGGTCTCACGACGTCCAGCACCACGCCTCGAAGACCTCGACGTCGCCGCACCGCGCTATCGCGCCTTCATGACCAAACCCTGAGCCGCCGCGGCCAGGGTCTCGCAGCGTCACCCGCCACACCGCTTGGCTCAGGCCAGAACGCCAACGCCGCCAGGACCCGCACCTACGTCGTCGACTCGAGGCACCACACTCCCGAGGCGCCACGCCGCTCTGATCTGTGCATCAGCACACCTACGCCAGCAGGACTCGCGCCCATCGCATCCGGGGCGCCCAGCCGCCCGGATCTGCGCACCTGCGCCGCAAGGACCATCGTCCACACATCCTAGGCGCCAAGCCGCATGCATCCGCAGACCTGCGCCGCCAGGATCAGCGCCATCGCATCCGGGGCGCCCAGCCGCCCGGATCCGCACACCCGCCGCAGACGCCGCCACCAGGACTTGCGCCCCTCGCATTCGGGGCGCCAAGCCGCCCGGATCAGCGCACCTAGAACGGCACACATGCTCCGAGGCGCCCAGCCGCTCGGAGCCGCGCACCTGCGCCACAGCCCGTCGCCGCCGACTAGCGCCATTGCATCCGGGGCGCCCAGCCGCCCGGATCCGCGCACCCGCCGCAGACGCCGCCACCAGGAATTGCGCCCATCGCATCCGGGGCGCCCGGATTGTGACGAAGTCACAATTTATATATATGTAAATATTTAATTATAAGATAAATATAAGTTAGGTATAATTATAGCTGAAACGCCAGCACTGCCCGCACCCAAAGCCACTCACCCACGCAACTTCCACTCAAGCACACTTCCACACTCTCTCAAAGGCGCACACAGATCATTCACACCGAAGAACCCACTCAAGCCCTAACGAGAGAGGGAGCAGCGGCCGATCGCCGGCAGAGGCGTTCGGCACGAAAAGAGGAACTTGGACGGCGAATGCTGTACCCTCGGGCAGTGGACAGCGCATGCGTGGGAAAAAGGGAAGAGACGCCGCCTACGCTCAGCGACAAAAATTAGGTCAGGGCCAAGCCGTGCAGAACAGAGCTTGGCAGTCAGTTCCAGACTCTTAAATCGATCGGAAGCAAGAAAACTATAGAGTGCGAAAACCTAAGTCCGCGATCCCGCCACCACGCGGTTGCTAACTCGAAGCCTATATCCGCCGCCGCGAGTGCCACGCCCAGGACCTTGCGACGGGACCGTCGCAGGACACGACTACATAAGGAAATCGAGGTGTGTGTGAGCGGGTGAGCCATGGCCGCAGGCCAACATTTGTCAGGGGCTGGGGAAGGCGCCAGCCCTACTAAGGCCGTTCTCTCCCCTTTTCCCCGCGGTTTTCTTTGGGCCGCAGGCCATGTACATTATATATTTAATTAAATAATTAGTTTCGCCGCCGCCGGGCAAAAGGCGCCCGCCGGATTAGGGCCCCTTTTCCCGCGCCGCTTCTTCGGGCCGCCGGCCATATATATAGATATCTGCAAATCAAATCCGGCTGTCTTGCCGCCGCCGGCCAGATAATTATATCGTGTAAAATAAACCTATCTTGTGGAAACCCGCGCCTCTCATTTTCCCCGCATTCCGCTCCGGGTTTATGGGCCCATTCCTCGTGTCGCTGGGGACCACGCCGTTCTCAAATTCTTTCAGGCGTAGGGCATAGGTGGACCGTCCGGAAAATCCTCCGGGTCCAGGGGCACACGCCGCTCGGAAAGTCTTCCTGGCGTGGCGCAAGGTGGACCGTCCGGAAATCCCTCCGGGTCCAGGGGCATAGGCGGACCGACCGGAAAATCCTCCGGGTTCGCAGGGACCGCCGATCGGAAAGCCTTCCAGGCGGTTCCGAGGCTTTTCTCGCGTGTCTCTCTCGTTTTTCTCCCGCCCAACTCCACCCCTTTCTAAAAATATAGCTAAAACTTCGGTCGCCGTTATGTCCTGGCTGCCGCAGAAATAAATAAATTCTGTGGGAACCTCTGAAGCCGCTAAGGTTTACCCCGGCCAGAGACGCTTCCTTACAAAACCAATAGTTATACTTCCAATCGGGCAGAAAAATTTACGCTAAATGTTACACTATTTTGTGTAAAATAGTATGCAGCACAGTGCATTGGTGGTGTGCCACGCAGGGCAAAAAAAAAAAAAAAATTAATTGGCTGCAGCTCCTCCTTGCGTCAGCTGGACGTCACTCCCTGAAAGGTGCAGTTGGCGGCGTGCCTCCCGCACTTGCTGCTGTCCTGGGCCTATGGGCTCAGGCAGCGCCGGTGTTGGTCGTCGGACAGACTATTTATCTTCTGCTGCATATACGGATGTCCTCGGCCTGTGATGCCGGGATAAGGATGCCTTGAGGGGGTTATTGCTGGATGGTCTCGGTGGTGACAGCGGCGATGATGAGGAATTGACTAATGGAGGATGCCATTGGGGATGGTTCTTGCTGCTGCACTGTTTGCGGTGGGGGACAACGGCCGGGTTGATGGGCGAAACGTAACGAACCTTTGTATCCATGATTGTTCATTATTTTATGCTAAAGCTTGTTATTTTTTTGTTTTTATGTAAATTGTACGTGGCTCGGCTGCTAGAATGTACATTTTCCGCATTAGTTCCCAGTCCTGAAGTTCTCTAAGCAGTCCTTGAAAATGTCCGGTGCAGATCTAAAAGGATGCAAATAAAAATACCTTCATTTTCTGAGTTGATATTTCAAACTGAATTTATTTTCTTTAATTCCTAGCCCAATGATCATGGATCTTTGTCTGGACCGAGTTTAATGAGATCATCGGTATCGGTGCGTTGATAGCTTGCCCTTGCGAACGTGCTCGGGCTAGTTCGTCCGCTTTCTCGTTTCCTGGGATGTCGCTATGTCCCGGTATCTGACCTCGTTTCTCCCTGCAAGGTTATTAAGGGCCTTCTTGCATTTTGCCAGCAGCCGTGAATTTGTTCTCACGGCCGCTAGGGATTTTATAGCCGCTTGGCTATCGGAGTAAAACCGTACTTTGGTGTCGTTAAAGACCTAGCCGTAACGTTCCGCTATGGCGAGTACCTCAACCTGAAAGACCGTCACTGAGTCTGGGAGAGTGATGGACTCCTCGATTCCCCATTGCGCAGCTCATTCTGGAGCCGACTGTGTAGAGAGACACCTCCTCCGCCACAGTTAGTCAATCCCTTTTTCAATCTTCCCTTGTTGGGTATGTGGTCGTGTAGCCATTTCCGAAGTTCATCTCCGTGGACTCGTAGTCCATTTTTGCGTTTGTCTGTGTCTTGATGCCAGTATCTTGCCGTGTCTGGTACCGAAGAACTAGTGAGATGGTTCTGAGGTGGGCAAGCTGAAGCCACCGGACGGGTCGCAGGTCGCGGATAGCGCAAGGCCTCCTGTGGAGGTTAGCTGCGAATAGCGGGACTTAACCGCAACCCGGGTGGCAGAGCGGATAGAGGAGGCGGCTCTGGACGACAGTGGTAAGCTGTCGCTACGTAGGGGCTTGGCCCCTCACCCGAAGAGTGCTGCAAAGCCGAAGGGCCTGGCCCTGACGCAGAGCGCCTCGAAGAGTGCTGCAAAGCCGAATGCCTCGAACCCCGACGCGAAGCGCCTCGAAGGGTGTAGAGACCTTCAAGTCTCAAGTGGCTGGCAGTGAGGCCACCAAACGAACTGACAGCAAGGGGGGGGGGGGGTTTGCCGTGCGCGGCAATGCCCCAGTGGCTGTCCCCCAGGCGGGCGACGCCAGCAGGAGAGACGCTGCAACAACCTCTTCCGTTAGGTCGAGGCAGCAACTGGCGAAGCAGCCTGTCCCAGCGGCAGGTCAGCCTAGAGGAGCCGGTGATCCCCTGAGCCATGGCTTGAGGCCGGAGGCCCCGAAGAGAGTACTGGAGCACCGTGCACCGAACGGCCAGGCCGTTGCAGGGACGAACGTGTCTCCAGTGGAGAGTGTCGGCGGCCGAATGGCCTCGTACGCCAGTGTAGCCAAGGGCACGAACCTTGCTATACTGGCGGAGGACTACCCGAGGAGGCTCCTGACGCAGGATAAGCTGTCGGCGGTGGAACAGGCCGTCGTCGAAGAGATGAGGAAGGGCTGGACCGCGGCTCTAAACTTTAACGGCATCCAAGTCCGTGATGGTCTACTATTGGTGGACTGCATGGACTGCGATGCCAAGAAGTGGCTAGAGCTGACGGTCCCAGCATCAGCACCAAGGTGGGTGTGCAGCTGGCAGGTGCGGCCTGCAGGATGACTTGCTGGCGATGAACATCGTCACAGTCTACCTGCCTCGTACGGCTGGTGAGACGATGGAGAAGTCCCTTGGGCTGCTAAATGAGCAGAACAGGGGCCTTCTCAACGAGACCTGGCGGGTCATCCGGCACCTGGAGTCCAAGGCGGCAAGGTGCTGATGCTCGGCCTGGATGAGGAAGCGCTGACACTCCTTAAGAAGCGCGAAATGCTGGTGAGCTACAGGTTCGGCCAGCTTAAATGCCGTCTGCACAAGAAGCAGGAACCTGTGAGGGCGGAGGTGCCCTCGAAGGCGAATACCGATGATGTGCCTGGCACGTCAACGGTGACAGATAAGGAGGCACCCTCCTGCCCCTCGGCCGAAGCAGCTGAGGCCATGAACTTAGCAGCCTATCTGACGCTCTCGGAGGGTGAAGAAGAGCTCTAAGGATGGGGGTCACCAGCGTGGCACAGATCCAGGGCCTCGGCTGTCATCGGCAGGTTGGTCTCCAGGTCGGACCTGGGGCTGGTGCTCATCCAGGAGCCTTGGGTCGTCAGAGGCACGATCTGCGGCCTAAATCAAGTAAGTATGCAAACTATTGCAGACGTAAGGGAGGCATCACCGAGAGCTTGTATCGGTGCAAAAGGATATTAACTTTCTTTGTCTCTCTCAATTTCTCAACAGAGATCTAGAAGCGGTGATGATCACTAGCGAGCACGGGACTATTGTGGTGGCGTCGGCATACTTCCCGGGAGACGTGACGGATGCCCCCCACCAGAGGTGCAGGATCTGGTGCAGCATTACAGCAGCAAAAGGCTACCCCTACTGCTAGGGTGTGATGCAAATGCGCACAATGTTGCATGGGACAGCACGGACAACAACAGTAGAGGTGAGTGTTTACTAGATTATCTTTTATCTAGGGATCTCACTGTTTTTAATGTGGGGGCCGAACTCACATTCATTACTAGAACCATTACTGGACATCACATTCGCAACTGGAAGGTCTCCTCAGAACCGTTAATGTCAGATCACGGGATCATCCTGTTCGACATTCATAGTAACCTTAGATTCAGCAGGGTTATCAGGAATCCACGACGGACCAAATGGCCAGCCTATCAGTCCTGTTTGGGATTAAATCTAAGCAGACTGAATCATAGTAGGAGAGTATCGTCTTCAGAGAATCTTGAGCAACTCTCAAGATGAGAAGGAGACACAATCTTGGATGCATATCATTCAAGCTGTCCCGAAAATTCCATAGAGTCCATTAGGGACAATCCCTGGTGGAATAGGAAACTAGGATTACTTCGTGCAGAAGTCAGAAAGCTGTTTACCACAGCTAAAAAGAACAGCGCCAATTGGGAATTTTACACCAAAAAGCTGACAGAATATAACAAAGAAATCCGGCGGGGCGAATTCGCCAAGAGCGAGAGAGAGCTTTATTATGCTCCCGCCTTCGCACTAGACTTCAAGTTTTTCCTTCTTCATCTATGGCAACAATAAAAACAAACAATAAACAATAAGATACAATATGGACTCAGCAAACACCGGCCCCGTTGAACGCCTCCACGGCTTCAACAAATTGGCAGCGGCGCCAGCTTGTGGATCGCCCTCCGGAAGATCGCTCCATCACTCCTCCTAAGGTCGACGACCCTGACCTTGCCGTCCTATCCTGCGTGCGTTGCGACTATCCTTCCCAGGAGCCACTGTTGGGGCAGCAGGTTGTCCTCTGCCACGACGACGAGTTGGCCCTCCTCGACGATGGACTTCTCCTCGTGCCACTTGCCCCGAACCTGAAGGCCCAGGACATATTCCCGGGACCATCGCCGCCAGAACGTTTGCCTGGCTGACGAGACAAGTCGCCATCGCCGCAAGCAACTGAGACCCGCCTGGTCCGGGGTCCGGAGTGCTGGTGCTGCGATGAGCGGCCCGCCTGTCAGCAGGTGCCCGGGTGTTAGCGCCTCTCCGTCACTCCGAGGGGCCGCGAGTTCATTGCGGCCTCGATCCCGACGAGGACTGTTGCCAGCTCTTCGGCGTTGAGGAGTGCGCTGCCCACCCCTCGTAGGAGTAGGTGCTTTGCAGTTTTCACACCTGCCTCCCATAGTCCGCCCATGTGCGGAGCCCGAGGGGGTGTGAACGCAAATTCGCATCCGCTTTTTGATGCGAACTCGCGAATTGCGTCCGCCTGCTCCTCGAACCGATCGCGAAGAGCCAGGAAGTGGCGACTCGCTCCGACGAAGTTCGTCGCGTTTTCGCTATGCACCGTCTGCGGACATCCTCGTCGACCAATAAATCTTTGAAAAGCCAATAAAAAAAAATCAGTACTTAGATCTGAGACAATCTCTAAGTGAATCGCCTTGGACGCAAAACAAACAAATAAGGCAACGTAGGACTTATACGGGGGCCTTCCTCGAATTTTTAATGTCGTATAGACAGGGCCACAAAAATCAACGCCACATATCGCAAATGGGCGGAGAGCACAGAGTCTATCTGCGGGTAGATTTCCCATAATTTGTGTCATCAGTCGAGGCTTGCATTTAACAAACCTTTGTATCCATGATTGTTCATTATTTTATGTTAAAGCTTGTTATTTTAATCGACAGCGGCCGACTGCGTTCGGAATTATCCCGAGATCGGGGCGCGGGAGCATCAGAGGGGCGAGAGCGGATGCGCTTGGCCAGGGAGCGGCGGATGAGTGCAGTGGCCGAAGATGTAGAGAGGAGCATAGAGAACGATCGCTGCCAAGAAAGGTGCCGAGGAGCGGCGGAATAGTGAAGCGAAGCGGCCGGAGATTGCAGCGGATCGGAGAGCGGGCGAGCGTCGGCACGCTCGACGAACTATGCGCGGAAGCCCGAAAGACGGGAGCTCAAGAGCGGCCGAGCTTTCGGAAGCTCGGTGGCCAGAGGGCTACAATGGGCCCCTTACGTAAACATTCCGGCCCCCCTTGCAATCACTCGGATTGCAACATTGTCGTCCTTCTTATTACTGGTGGCAGGATCCGGAGCGGCTTCAACTGCCGTGATCGATGCGCATCATAGGGCGTTGAGACGGCGAAACTGATCGGCTCTCTGTCGCGGATGGATTCCGTGTAGACTCGGCTTCGGTAGGACTAAGTACCTCGAGAACGTCTGCTTTTCGGCGAAATGTTGATGATGAATTCCGCTCAGACTCGGCTACGGTAGGACCAGGTACCTCGGGTACGTCTGCTTCTAGAAGAAACTGCGTTGCGTGGAAGTGACGACGTCGGATCTGATCTAGATGGAAAAATGGAGCGTGAGAGATGGTACGTAATGTGTGAATTAAAAGTAGGGAGGTAGCCGATGTTGCGAACAGGGATAATGCACTGGCCGGTCGCAGAAGCGTGTGGTGGTCCTGATTGCATGTTTTGCATCGGTCCCCACTGCGGCAGGTTCCCTCGGAATGTTCGTGGGCCAAACAGTTGGCACAGTAGCGGTGGACGATAACCGCGTGGAGCCTCTTTTCAGCACTAAGCTTGAGGAACTGTTGGCACTTCCGAAGGGGGTGGATTCCGTTGCAAAGTCGACAACGGTAGGACTGACTGCGTTTGGGAAACCTTTCCTTTAAGGCGGCCGCACTGCGAGTGGCAAGGATTTGGTCCAACGGACCTCTGGATGCGCAGGAAACTCGCGTGGAAAATACAGACACGGTGCGAGCGGCTGTGGATAATCGGCCTGTGAGCACCCAACCGAAAATTGTCTCTTGTGCCAGAAGAGAGCCTAGAATGTTGCGCTTGGAACCGCTCAGAAGTACAGACGGAAGAATGTCTGCTCCTAACAGGATGTCGATTTCGGAGGGCTCGAAAAACGTCGGATCCGCCATGGGGAGATCAGGAAGCTCCCTTAGGAGGTCTCTCGGAATATGGAATGATGGTAGTTTTCCGGCTAGATGAGGAAGGACATAAGCAGTCGTCTCCAACTGCAGCCCGGGTCTGGAGGTTCGAATAGAAAAGTTGCAGAGCTTCGTGGATTGAGCGGCAACTGTGTCATTAAGACCGGAAACCTGGGTCTGGACGGGCTTGAATGGTAGCTTGATTCTGTCAAAGAGTCGCTCCGTAATAAGCGTTGCTTCGGAACCAGAGTCGATCATGGCTCGTGCTTGGAAGGTGCGACCAAGATGGCAGATGTTAATAATAGCTGTGCCGAGCAGGACAGCTCTTGATCCTTACGCAAAGCACACTTGCACATTTGGATGATCATCGGAAGTTGTGGCGCTTCTCGCAATGGGTTCGAGTCGTGGACTAGATGGATCGAAGGATCTTGGAACTGTTGTATTGTTGTGGTGCAAAAGTGTGTGATGCCGGCCACGGCAGGTAAAGCAGGAATTTGCACTAGTGTAGTCCCGGTGTCGGTGGCCTCGAGCAAAACAATTTAAGCAGAGTTGCTGTCTTCGGATCCATTGTCAGGAAACGGGGACATGTCCGCAGGGGGTGATTTCCACGGAACACAGGTCACACCCTCTGGGAGCCGGAGCCATCCTGGCTTCGCTGGAGTTGAGTCTGCGCGGTGGGGCGCTCGTAGTTGCCGATCTTGGCGGAATTTGCCCCGAAACGCTAGGTCTGATGTCGTCGATTGCCTCCAGAGTCCGATAGCGCTCTGTCAGGAATGCGTCCATCTCACCCCAGGTTAGAATTTCGGCGTTGTTGTGGAGTGATTGCTCCCACATGGAAAGCGTGATCTTGGGAAGCTTCAACGAAACCATATATACCATATTAACCATAATCCCAAGCCTCGACATCAATTGAAGACATTCGTAAGGCAGTGAGGCAACTCTGAATGGTGCCTTGTAGCTCTTTTAGAGCGGCTCCGGACTCTTGGGGAACAGTCTGGATGTTGAAGAGGATCTTCAACTGACTGTTGACCAGAGACCGCCGATTTTCGAAACGATCGGTCAGGCCTTGCCACGCTGAGACGAAACCTTCATTGGTTAGCAGGGCCTTACAGACAATGGCGTGCGAGTCGCCACTTGTCTTCGACAAAAGGTGGGTCAACTTTTCCACCAGTGTGAGCCCCGAGTTGCGGATATAAATGGCGGTGAACAAATCTCTGAATGTGGGCCACCGAAGGTAATCACCAGCGAAAACTTCGATGTCCACTGGCGGTACCCGGCACCCCGTAGAAGCGGGCAGTTGGCTGGGAGCGGAAGCCTGAGCGGACTGGACGGCGGCCTTTTCTACCACTTCCTGAAGATGGGCAACACACCTCGAAAAACGGTGTAACAGTAGCTGTATTTGGATCTCAGCACTGTTGAAGTGGCAGGGTCATCAGCGGATACGGATAGAAGGTCTAAGCAGCTCCTGTAAGTCCTTTTTGACATCTTCCCATAAGCCCCGGACTTCGTCCAGATGGACTCGGCACATGTAGGGGGAGAAACTGTCAGTGCCAGGGGCGCCCGGAGTATGGATGTCAGCTTCGATCTGGCTAACTCCGTCCGTCGTGGCCGTGAACTTCTTCAGGGCGACTTCTAACGCACTCTGTGTCATCTTGGCGACTGACCGAGTAAACCTTGGCGCGGGATCGTGGACAGTGTCGACTGACTCGTCGCTTTTTGCCTTTGGAATGGCAGTGGCAGACTTTGGATTTAATTGGGACGACCGCGGAGATGCGGATTGCGACCTGTCTAAGCGGATGGATGGGATCAGACGGGGCTTTTTGTCGCCTCCCGTGGGCATTCTCAGAATCCTCAGCTGATCAGAAGAATAAGAATCTGATAAAAATCAAGGTTGGATACGTCCGCTGGTTGAAATATTGGAGTATTTTTACTACAGCGGACAAAAAACCCAAAACAATTGCCAGGGAATAATTTGAATCCAAAAATCAACTGAGTTACTGGCAAAAGTGGCGCGGGGCTCGAGGAGGCACTGACGAAAATTCGGTCAGAAAACACTCTTGACGGCCTACTGCTGCTGCGGGCGGATATTGCACTATGCGGATCAGCAGAACAAAAATATCCAATTTTTAAATTTAAATATAAATATTTCGGTAGAAATATATATACTGCGTGGCTCAGACGTGGATCTCAAATATTTTCGCCGTTGACACAGGAGAAAAATTAGGCTCGCGACAGGGTGGATCGGGTGCCGTAGTCCCAAAGTCAATTAATTAATAATTTCTTTAATAATAAGTAACCGGAAAAATTATTAACTCTTCAATAATACTACGAAGCCGGAAAGGTGGACTTAAAAACCTTGGCTTGGTTCGACAAAAGCCTCACTTCTTGCCGTCGGCAACGCAGTGCGTGTGCAAAAGAAGGAACAACAAAAAAACAGCAACAGCAATAACACAGCTGCTGCGAAATATCCAAAAAATTTAAAAAAAAACAATCGCTGTCCCGCCCGTGTGGATTTGCAGTAATAATTATTTTTAATAATTGTTGGATGTCTCTTTTTTAATTTGTATTTTAACTTTTGATTTGATTTAATTGTGAAGTTTCGTTGTGTGGGTTATTTTTCCTGAAATCGGGTGCAGAAAATATACATATGTACATAAAAGGGCATGCATGCATATGTAAGGGCACAGTAGAGCATCGATGAAGTGGACTGTATTATGTAGGTTTGAATGTCTGGAAACGGACAGCAAAATTATGTGGCGAAAAAAAGACACACCGGAATGAAAACAGAAAGAATATCGAAACAACGGCAGACTGTTCGGCGAACAGGGAAAACTACCGCACAGTGCACACTCGTTGGCCGATATTGTTTGTCTTTCCCTCTTCACTACACAATTTCACTTTTCAACTGCGGAGTTGGAATTGCGCTTACATATAATACTATATGTACATATATATGTGCCAGCATGTATGGGATGAATGCACACACATATATATGTACATATGCCGCGACCATTTGCACTTTGATGTACGGACCGAAAACGACGCGGAATATGGCGGCGCGAAAAAGAAGCGGAGACAAATAGAACAAATATTGGCGAGGAGGAATGAAATTCTCAACTGCCGTTATGTCAGGAAAATTCGCGGAGGTGGAATTGACACAGAAAAAAATAAACGATCTTACAATAGTGTGAACTAAATTTAAAGTTCGGACCACTGCTGAAGATCGGCAGCGAGATGGAGACGAAAAGACCTTGTACTTATCTTTAGCGGCGGCACCACCAGAGCCGCTGGTGAAAAAAGGACTCCAGGACGACATCCTTATCCGGCTCGAAGGCGAGGATCCTCCTCTAAAAAATTCCAGAAAGGTAGAGTGGAAAATTCCCGCGGCGCAGGCGAAAAATGATGAAGTTAAAATGTGGGGGCGTCGTGGGATCGATCGGGGTGCGTCAGCTTTATTTCGCTGCATACATAATACTAATCTAAGCTTAAACATAGAGCCGTGCTCCCGTCCTCTTTACTTCGCTAAAGCGAGAGCGGGAGATGGACAGCGGCCGACTGCGTTCGGAATTATCCCGAGATCGGGACGCGAGAGTATCAGAGGGGCGAGAGCGGATGCGCTTGGCCAGGGAGCGGCGGATGAGTGCAGTGGCCGAAGATGTAGAGAGGAGCATAGAGAACGATCGCTGCCAAGAAAGGTGCCGAGGAGCGGCGGAATAGTGCAGCGAAGCGGCCGGAGATTGCAGCGGATCGGAGAGCGGGCGAGCGTCGGCACGCTCGACGAACTATGCGCGGAAGCCCGAAAGACGGGAGCGCAAGAGCGGCCGAGCTTTAGGAAGCTCGGTGGCCAGAGGGGTACAATGGGCCCCTCACGTAAACAATTACATTGCTGCAGCGGTTCAATAGTTGTATATATATTTCTTATGTATATTTACATGTTTGTTTATTCATGTTTGTCTGAACAAAATCTTTTTAGCTCCTGGCAGGAATAAAAGTCACGGTCGCCTTATAAACATTTTTTCGCCATGTATCAATGGATAAAAATATATTTTTATCAATTACAAGAGGCCCGCTTTTGCATCCTTGCTTTGATCGGATGCAGATCCACACTTAAAATTTCGTATTAAATTACAAATTATTTAAGCAGTAAATATTGGAAAATTTTGAGAACGTTTTCAATGCTTGCTTAGCGAGCTGGCATTTAATGCAATTTAAATTTCTGTTTTTTATTATTTAAAATAGGTTGCAGGTGGAATTAGAAAATTAAAATACCCATACGAATCTGGAAATTTTTTTCTGATTTAAAAAAAAAACTTCAAGTCTCTTAGACATGTGGTTTGGCCATGGCTGTGATATATCAGTCAGTCAGTCAGTCAGTCAGCGAGGACAAAGCATTTCATATATTTAGATTTCCCGGAGCAACATAGGTCGCTCCGAGTGTTCCTTATTGATTAAATTTTAATTCGGTTACATATTTTGTTCTTACCAAATAAGTCGCAGCCGGTAGCATATATATGCATATAAGTAAGCGACGGCAAAGGGTCGGTGAGGTAGGGAGGAGATATTATGTTCACATAGGGACAGAGTGTTCGCGCATGTAAGGATTGCAGACTCAGCACTTAGGAGGCCCATTGCAAGAATTTTTAATGTGTGTGAATTCTTTCCGAATGCCCCATTTTTCCATTGCGCTTTTTGTTTTGCGTCCGGTGAACTGGACTCCATAATCCGATGTTAATGTTTTTGCTGTTACTCTCTCTCGAAAAACTCGAAGGAATGAGCCCGATGTTGCCTGTCGAATCGCCGCCAGTTCTTGGAGAATTTAGCCACTAGGACCAGTAGTGTGGTGTTCCCATGTTTTGTTCGCGGTAGTGGACCCACAAAATGTACGTATACTGTTTCCCAAGGTACATCCGCGACCTTGGTCAACATCTTTCCTGCGGCTTTCTGTTGCGATATTTTGTATCGCTGGCAACTCTCACAGCTTCACACGAATTTCCTGAAATCTCTTGTCAGCTGTGACCAGAAGTACCTGTTCCCTATTGTTCGGAGGGGGGTGGCTTTAAGCTGAAATGCACTCGATAAGTAAAACACGGAAGATAAGTTTCGGGGTATTACGCGACGTGCGTCTTTATTTGTGTAATGGTAAATTAGTACTAAATGCAAGAAGAAGCCTTAAACCTAACTTGGGGAGAGCGGACTAGGAGCTCGATGCACAAAAGTGCAGGGGGAGAGGGAGAGAGAGAGCGAGTGTACGGGATCACACTGCCTCCGGAAAATAAACGGCCTTCTGGCGTGAA
Organism: Drosophila aff. chauvacae BK-2020; assembly: GCA_018903765.1. Taxonomy (NCBI): domain Eukaryota; kingdom Metazoa; phylum Arthropoda; class Insecta; order Diptera; family Drosophilidae; genus Drosophila; species Drosophila aff. chauvacae BK-2020. The sequence continues at coordinate 720,943 of JAEIGO010000164.1, read as the reverse complement.
CATTCTCCCCCCCCTAGCGAGGATACGCTGTAGGAAAATTGAAGGCATTTGCTCGGGAAAGCGTTGGATACGCTGAGCGCTCGTGGACATGAAGAAGTGTGTGGTGATCCTGGCCACACGACTGGCATCGGTCGTCACTGCGGCAAGATCCCGTGGAATGATGGTGGGCCAGGCAATTGACGCAGTACTTCTTTTGTATGACTGCCTGGAGCCGTTTCTCAGCGCTAAGCCGAAGAAAACGGTGGCACTTCCGAAGAGGATGGTTCCCTTGGCAGACTCGGCATGGGTAGGATAAAATACCTCGTGAACGTCTGCATTTCATCTCGTTGTCACTCGTGTGGAGAACGAGGAAATTCTTTGGATCGGCTCAGAAGCAGTATCAGGAGCAGTCGGTTCACTGGAGGAGCAGTTGCTTTGATGCAACAAAGTGTGATGCCGACCGTGACACTTGAAGCATTTGTGGGCGCTTGTGCAATTACGGAGTTGATGACCGCTTGCAAAGCAATTTAAGCACAACCCCTTTTTCTGGATATAAGATGAACGATCCTCTGTCGTCATCTGAAGGAAGCGTGGACATAAACGCACTGGATGGTTCTCTTCGGAACATACATCGCATCTTTTGGATATCGGAACGATCCTCGTACTGAAGGATTTCAGTATTCGTGGCGCCACGTCGGAGGGTGTCGTTTCTGACGGATGGAGGCGCAACTTAGGAGGTTGAATAGAATCTATAGTTTCTAGAGTTCTATGGCGCTCAGTCAGGAATGACTCAAGTTCTTGCCACGTAGGAATTTCGGTTTTATTTGTTACGGACTGCTCCCATAGTTAGAGCGTCAGTTTTGGAAGTTTCGTGAAACACAAATAAACCAGGAGACAATCCCAATTATCCGTAGGAAGGCCGGACAAATTTAGGGATGTGAGGCAGTTCTGGGTTGTATTTTGCAGCTCCTTCAAGGCTGCCGAAGATTCTTGTGCGACGGACTCCATGTTGAATAGCTTTTTCAGTTGGCTGCTCACCAGCGCTCGTTTATTTTCGAAACGCTCAGAGAGGTTTTTCCAGGCTGAGCGGAAACCATCGTTGGTGAGTGGCGAATTGGAAACTACGGAATGAGCTTCACCACTAGTCTTGGCATTTAGATAGAACAACTTTTCAACAGGGGTCAGCGCAGGATTGTCTATATAGACCGCTGTGAAAAGGTCTCGGAAAGTCGGCCAGCGAATGTAATCGCCCGAGAAAACTTCTGTTTCGCACGGAGGAAGCTGACAGCCAGACGGATAGGAATTTTGGGGCGGAACGGGTTGGACTTGAGCTGTTGTAGAAGCGATCGTTTCGATCTGTTCCATGAGCTTTGCGGCACACTTTTCGTATATAAAATAGGCATACTCGTATTTTGCCTTTAGAGTAGGTAAGGTGTCCGCCGTGCCCTCTAAGCCAACTGAAATTTGCTCTGAACAAGTTTCATATTCTTTCTCGACCTTATCCCATAGCGCTCTGACTTGGTCGAGATGAATTTGACACGTATATTTGGATGGACTAATTGCTGCCGGATTGCAGATTTTGGAATCGAAGTGACTTAGACGGTCACAGATCGAAATAAATTTATTTAAAATGGAGGCAGTCAGTTTGGATATTTAAAGAACAAACTGGATTGTTTCTTTATGGTTATATTTTGGAACGAATTAACTTATATTTTCGGAACGCTGGATAAAGCGTACAACCAGTTGAAAGATCGAAAAACAACTTATATTTGGGACGCTGGATAAAGCGTTCAACCAGTTGAATGATCGAAAACAACTTCTATTCGGGACGCTGGATAAAGCGTGCAACCAATTGGATGGAAACGTATATATTCGGGACGCTGGATAAAGCGTACAACCAGTTAAGAAATCGAAAATCAACTTATTTTTTTTGGGACGATTTAGTTATACGTGTCGAAGCTGGCATTGGAATTTAGGAACCAATCGGAATGTATTAGGAATTTAATTTATTTGTATAGTGTAATTTTATTGTGTAGTGGCGGAGATGTACGGAGATGTACGGTCACACTAATGCGGATATGGAAGCGCACTTGAATTTCTAACTGATTTAGTTAGTTGGGATTTTATAAAAAATAATTTTAAAATTATTTTGTGGGCCTGGATTTATTCAGTTGACCGCTGCTGTATTTGCCGCGGTACTGTTCTTGGAGATAAGGCGTGCTTGTGAATCTGTTTGTGCATTAGCCGTTGCGAATGCAAAATAGCGGAGACAACGGAGGCGGAAGAAAATTGCCAAAAGTCGGAGCGTCGACTTGCCGACGATTACGTATGTACATATGTAATTGCAATATTTGCCTATGTTTGCAAGCAGCTGAGCTCAGGATAGAGCAAAGCACTATGGGAAATTTGACCACTTTTGGTGACCAAAATTAATAACTCAAGAACGGAGCAAGATATTTGACTTCTGTTTTTTGCATCGGATTAAGTTGACCAATATCTTTTATCAGTAGAAAAATAGTGGGCGTGGCACCGCCCACTTTTTTTTTGACTAATGTAAATTTTTTTTAGGTTTTTAGAGAATTAATTAAAAAGTAAATAAAAGTTCTGTGACAGTATTTGGTTATAATTTTTGCAAAATAGTGGGCGTGACACGCCTCTAACAACGTAAAGTAACATAAGTAAATTAAAAATAAAAAAAAAACATAAAGCCCATCTAAAGCATCTTGTGGCCCTGTAATGAAAGACAATTAACAATGTATATTAACAATGTATTCTGCGATATGTGTAGCTCTTCGCATTAAAAGGCATCACCGCTTTGGAATCCATCCAAACTGCATGCTTCCGGCGCAACTGACTTAAGGGGGTCTTCTACCTTCGCGCTCAAATTTGGGGCCTATTTTTCAAAAATGGATTGCAAAAAAACTACACATGATATCCGAACAAAATTTTTTTTTATTTGATTAACAAAAGCTTGAACTTAAAAAAAAAATAAAAACCATATGAATTTATCATAACGTTTGCCATTGTCGCGTCGTCGAATTAGCCTCTGCCGGCGCGAAAGAGTCAAACGGTTGGCAAGAAATCTCAGCTTCAGAACATGCAAAAAACAAAACATATTTTTTAACTTAATTTTAAGAACGTCGATTAGGTCAGGACACAAGCTTTTTTTAATATTTGAAAATTTCACAAAATGGCAGCGATTTGAACAAAAAATTTAATTTTTGACCATGTTTTTCAACCTAAAAATGACTGTAAAAAATTATACAAAAATGTTTTCGAAAAAAGCTTGTGTCCTGACCTAGCGAGATGTTTTGTGAATAAGTAACGCTTTACAGATCTAGGATATCTTCTATGGTTTCGTCAAAATCGTGCCAAAACTTTTGAAAAACACTACTTTCGGGAAAACGCGTTTAAAGATAAATGTTACAATACTATAGGCAAGGTGGGGCCGGGTTTGAAGCTCGATATCTCGTAAACGAGCATGAATTCGATCGAATCCTTCACAGGGCATGTTCTTAGTTATGTCTACTTTAGAAATATGCAAAAAAAAAAAAATCGATTTTTTAAAACCGCGAAGGTAGAAGACCCCCTTAAATTAGCACAGGAACTCTTCCACATTTGCGTCAAGCGGTAGCAAAATTTTTTACTCGCTTGGTCTATAATATCGCTGTACTTGTCAAAATCTACTTCTGATTTGGCATCTTTCATAAAATTGAACACAGCATTCTCCTTTGCGACTTTTCCCCTCGCTTCGTGCCACTTGCCAAACAAATCAGCATTTGCCAAATTGAGGTTATGTCCTAAAAATGAAAAATTCTCGCAAAATCGTAAAAAGTGATATTTTTAATAACATTTATTTGAACAAAAATTTAATCCTCTACAACATACAATACATCTCATGGATGAACTCTTCTGGACTCACTTTAAATCCCTTACGGAACATGAGACTTTTTCCAAAATATGCACTTGCAGGTCTACTTAGATTTTTGCTTTATTAAGGGGACAACACGATTTTTTTTTACAAATGACGCTCACAAACACATAATACAAACCACACAGATTCGAACTCATTTCAAAAATTTTAGTTATATTGTTTAGTTTTATCGTTCTGACCACTTGAACTTGAGCAAACAAAACTTTAAATGACAGGCACGGGTGCTTTGCAAATGCAACACCTGTTTTATCAGCTGATTCCTTTGTTGTGGCGCCCTCTATAAAAATTTATTTTATGCAACACTGAAGATTGGTGTTTTGTGAAAGCATTGCACTGAAACTTTTTTTAATTTTCCGACTTTCAGAAAATGGGTTTTGGTCACCAAAAGTGGTCAAATTCCCCATAGTGCAAAGGAATGACAATAAATATTGTTTATTTAAATGTAGCACAGCTCAGGATAGAGCAGGGAAGAGTAAATAAATACAATAAAATTAATTCGGCGTTTCTGCGCCGTGGTTTTTTGATATATTATATTTATTTCTTGGAGCAGTGGACTGTATTTGTAGTGCCGAAATATTTGTAAGTATATATATCCAATTTTGTGTAAATTGCCGTGGCGCTCGTAGATCAGTGGAGTGGACTGTATTGTATGTATGTATATAGGAGAGTGTAAATAAATGCAAGCGGAACACAGTGAACGAAGAGAAATTCGAAATGGGAAGTTTCACTGTGGCTTGGCATATATTTAAACACTTTAGAAACACGGAGTTTTATAGAAATTAAGGAATTAAGGAACCATAATTCGGAATTCGGAATCGGAAATTATTAGCTGCCGTAGTGCCGGATTAATCGGACTTGGATTTAGGCAATAATCATGCAGAGAAGTTAGACGAACTGGGTTTCGAAAAACCTAACTGCATGACCGGCAGCAAATAATGTAATGGTTACTTATCTTGTGCGGTGTTGAAGCCACCGTAGCTGCTGGACTGGAATTATCCGGCTCTGATGGACCAAATGTTCGGAGGGGGGTGGCTTTAAGCTGAAATGCACTCGATAAGTAAAACACGGAAGATAAGTTTCGGGGTATTACGCGACGTGCGTCTTTATTTGTGTAATGGTAAATTAGTACTAAATGCAAGAAGAAGCCTTAAACCTAACTTGGGGAGAGCGGACTAGGAGCTCGATGCACAAAAGTGCAGGGGGAGAGGGAGAGAGAGAGCGAGTGTACGGGATCACACTGCCTCCGGAAAATAAACGCCCTTCTGGCGTGAACACCTATTTTCCTAGCTGTTTTAAACATACCCATGTGTCCCGCTTCTTCTTCCGTTACACTTAACTTCCATGGGTGCGGATCTCAGCTGTCTCCAGCTAACTTGTGCAGTCGTTTCCCTTCCTTCCGGAATTCCGTGTTCTGTGGGTCCCTCTCCAGCTCTCTGGCTTTCCGCTCTATCCAGCTTTCTGGTAGGTAGGTTGCAGTGGTGAGGCCCTTGTCTAGAACCTCCAATTAGAGCTGGGCTCCTTTTTGATCCACTCCGTCTGTTTTCCTTTTGTATTCGTAGTTATACTTTAGTACCATCCTAAGTCACTGAGAAAGCCTAGGACTGCTGAGACTGCTGAGACCTTCAGCTTTCCTATGCCTTCTAGTGACTCCAGCTGGTAGGCACCGAAGTGACGTAGTCTGATGTGATTTAGGGCCGGACAAAAACAGAGCAGGTGCTCTGGTATATCTGGTTCCGTGATTTCTTTGCATCTTCTACAGCTTGTGTTTAAGGGCAGTCCCAACTTCATTGCTGCCGTTCCAATCGCCCAATGACCCGTTGCGACCAGCATAAATCCTCTCATATCCCTTTTACAGTACAGGATAGCCGCTCTCATTCGATTCTTGTCGAAGGTTGGCCAACATTTCTTTGATCTTTTATGTTCGCTCTTACTTGACCATTCCTTGTTGGCTATCTGCTTGAAATGATCATGGATCCTTGTCTGGACCGAGTTTAATGAGATCATCGGTATTGGTGCGTTGATAGCTTGTCCTTGCGAACGTGCTCGGGCTAGTTCGTCCGCTTTCTCGTTTCCTGGGATGTCGCTATGTCCCGGTATCTGACGTCGTTTCTCCCTGCAAGGTTATTAAGGGCCTTCTTGCATTCTGCCACCAGCCGTGAATTTGTTCTCACGGCCGCTAGGGATTTGATAGCCGCTTGGCTATCGGAGTAAAACCGTTCTTTGGTGTCGCTAAGACCTAGCCGTAACGAAAGCTTGGCAGCTTGCGCTATGGCGAGTACCTCAACCTGAAAGACCGTCACTGAGTCTGGTAGAGTGATGGAATCCTCGATTCCCCATTGCGCAGCTCATTCTGTAGCCGACTGTGTAGAGAGATACCTCCTCCGCCACTGTTAGTCTATCCCTTTTCCAATCCTCCCTTGTTGGGTATGTGGTCGTGTAGCCATTTCCGAAGTTCAGCTCCGTGGACTCGTAGTCCATTTTTGCGTTTGTCTGTGTCTTGATGCCAGTATCTTGCCGTGGCCTCCGCCGTATTCCCGTCGCACAAACACACGCTGCGCTCTATATACTTGTCAATTTTGAGATATTATAAGCTCTAGTTAGCGCTGATCACCATACTCGGGCTCCGTATGCTATAATTGCCCAAACAACCGCTGTGTAAAGCCATATTATGATCTTTGGGTGTAGTCCCCATTTGTCTTCGAATATTTTTCTACAACAGTAGAAAGCAATACTTGCCTCCTCCACCTTTCTGTAATGTTTCCTTTCCACGAGAGCTTCGGGTGTAATATCAGTTTTAGCTCTGTGCCATCTATTCTGGGCATATTATAGGCTGGTATCTTAGTCCTTTTAGTGAAGAGCATAAGTTCTGTTTTAATTGGGTTGATACCTAATCCCCTGGGCTTTGACGCCACCCATATTGATCTCTTCCAATATATTATTCATGTTTATGAGCCAAAGTAGAGGCGATAGGATGCCACCCTAAGGTGTGCCTCTCTTCACGAACCGTGTGAGTTAAGTGCCACTCCATCGATCGTCGTTCAACACATTAGCATAACTGCGATTCATTATCTGATGCCTCTCTCAATGCCCATCGAGGTGAGGGAGCTCAGGATGGAGTCGGCGTTCACGTTATTGAACGCACCTTCAATGTCTAGGATGGCGGCCATCGTTTTTTTTTTTTTTTTTTTTAATTCATGCTTTATTTAGTGGGATGGGGGGTGAGGGTAATGTACAAAGTGGGTGGGGGGGGGGGGGTTTGCGTATGGCTAGAAAATGGAGACGAAGCCCTCGCGGTACGGCCGCAAAGCATTGCTTCGCGAAAGCATAGCCCCCATTAGCCCGGTACGCCTTTCCTGTGCCGTTCCTCCTCCCGGAGTCTGGTCATAACCGTCGCAGCATAATTGCTCACCGCCTGCCAGTTGGCATTGCTGACGAGCATCATATCGACCAGGTTGTCCACGCTGATCTGGTCGCCTAGGAACTCCTCCAGTCGCCTCCTCTCGCTCTCGAATTGCCCGCAGATGAACACTACGTGCTCCGCGGTCTCCTCTGAGCCGTCTGCACACCAGACGCAGGCAGCGCTGTCCTCATGCCCGCGCATGTAGAGGTACCCTCTGAAGCACCCATGGCCGCTCAGGATTTGGGTCAGGAAGAAGTTAACCTGGCCGTGCTTCCTGCCGGTCCACGGCTCGAGCTTGGGAATAAGCCGGTGGGTCCACCGTCCCTTTGTAGAGGACTCCCATCGGGTTTGCCAGGATTGGAGGGTGTCAGCTTTCAATGCAGAGCGTGCCAGCTTCTTCTCCGCCGGTGGGAGTGCTCTACCGTGCAGCCGCCCGAAGAGGGTGGCCTGTTCCTTGGCCAGGAGATCCAAGGGGGGTGTCCCGGCTAGGACCAGTGCCGCCTGGTCCGACACTGTTCTGAATGCGCTGCATATACGCAGAGCGGCGAGCCGGTGCGTCGCATTCATTCCTCGACTATACGAGGGCGTCGCCATGGCGTGCGCCCAGACCGGGGCAGCGTACAGCAGGGTTCTCGTCGCGCTCGTTAGGAGTAGTCTACTCCCTTGTTTAGGGCCTCTACGGTTCAGCATGATCCGAGACAGCGCCCGGAAGGAAGTAGCCGCCTTAGTGCTGGCATAAGCGAGGTGCTCGCGGAACGAGAGCCTCGTATCCAGCATGACTCCCAGGTATTTGATCGCTCTGGACGATCTGATCGATGCGCCACCCACCTCGATGGTTGCGGTTTCGACCTTTTTTCGGCTGCTTATCAGCACGGCTTCCGTCTTCTGCGGCGCTAGCTGCAGGCCTACGCTCGACAGCCATGAGCTGATGGCCACGATGCACGAGTTGCAGGTCTCTTCGGCACGAGATAGCATCTTATCCACGACGACCACCGCAATGTCGTCGGCGAAGCCCACGAGCTCGGACCGACCGGGCAGTGAGAGGCGCAGTACTCCGTCGTCCATCGCGTTCCATAGTAGCGGTGCTAATACGGAACCTTGAGGTACACCGCAGGAAAGCTCAACAGACTCAGCGCCGTCGGAGGTGGAAAACTCCAACGTACGGTCCTTGAAGTAGCTGCTCATCGACTTCATGAGGTATGGGGGGACTCCGAAGCTGGATAGTGCCTCCATGATGCAGCTCCATCTCGCCGTGTTGAAGGCGTTGCGTACATCAAGCTTTCGAGCCGCCTTTCCACCTCTTTCCGGCTATTGCCGACCTGGCGATGTCTACCACCTTGGAGATGGCATCGACGGTGGATTTAGCCTTTCGGAAGCCGAACTGCGCGGCCGAGAGGTCGCCAGCTGATCGGATCGCCTCCTCTAGGCGCGTTCAAATTAAGTGCTCGAGCACCTTTCCGGCTCCGTCGATGAGGCAGATTGGTCGGAAGGATGCCAGGTCGTCCGGCGGCTTTCCGGGCTTCGGCAACAGAACCAGCCTCTGCAACTTCCACCTGGGCGGGAACACGCCCTCTGCCAAGCACCTGCTGAACAGCCCCGCAAAGAGGTCAGGCCGACACGTCAGTGCGAGCTTCAGGGCCTTATTGGGTATATTATCGGGGCCAGCGGCCTTCGACGTCTTTACCCTTGCGGCCGGCTCCTGAATCTCATGTGCCGTGACCGGGGCAAAACATGCCAGGGAGTCGCCGGCGTCGGGGAATGTTGGGACGTCCATCGATGGGAACAGGCGCGAGCGGCGCAAGTTTGCCGGGGCAGTTTATACGCTTGACGACCGTTTTGTAAGCGATGCCCCACGGGTCGCGGTCCGCCGAATCACAAAGTTCAAGGAAACACTTGGATTTGCTCGCCCGAATAGCAGCCTTAAGTGCTCTGCGACAGGTCTGGTACTCCCGCCTTTTGTCCAGAAGGGAGGTGGTACCATACGACCGCTGGTAGCGTCGCCGCGAACGGACGAAGTCTCTCCGCGCGTCGGCTATCGACTGATTCCACCAAAACACCGGCTCGCGGTGGCGGCTGTGGAGACTCCTGACTTGCATGCAGTCAGTGCAGACCGCCTGGAGCTGCCGCATGCGCTGCGCATCTTCAGCCATCTGCTCAGCGGAGCCAGCGACATCCAGTCTCTCCATGCCCTCCGAGAACAGCCGTACATCCAGTGTGTCGGCCCTGTAGCTCCTCGCCGGTCTCGAGTGTGACCGTGGAGCAGGCGTCCTGTGGGGGGCCAGGTTGGTGAGTATGGCGGCATGGTCGCTAGCTGTGTAAATCCCGCTGAGCTCCCATACGCACGGGGTGGCTCTGGAGCCGCTCACAAATGTAAGGTCGACCATTGAGCCAGCACCGATCCGGGAGAACGTGTGTTGCCCCCCGAATTAAGAAGCGCAACATCAAGCATGGCAAAGGCCTCCAACAGCGACCTACCTCTGGCGTTGGTGTAGGTGCTGTCCCAGTCCACGGCCCAGGCGTTGAAGTCGCCCGCGATCAAAACCGGGTGACGGCCCCTGGCATCGGTGGCCAGTCGGTCCACCCTGACGCAGAACTCCGCCAGCGATAGGCTCGGAGCGAGGTAGACACTGTATACCCACCAGTGGCCTACTTTCGCTCTGACGAACCCGCTCGAAGCGAGTACCTGGGAGAGGCGGGTAGCTCCTGGGCCGCACGTCCAGAGGGCGGCTTTGCCCGAGCTGTCGGCCGCCCAGTTAGGGCTCGTCCCGACCTTGTAAGGCTCGCTGAGCACAGCGAGATCAGCGCCGCACTCCCTCGATGACTGCGACAGCAGGTCTTGTGCTGCCGCACAGTGGTTCAGGTTTAACTGAATCACCTTCATGCCCTTGGTACGAAAGCCGCTCCGGCGGACGCCATCAGTGGGCAGCTGCGGCTGCAAGCCTGGTGGTTGACGTCCTTCAGCTCACTGGGTTAGTGCACGTTGCAATTTTGTGCCCTTCTTGCCCGCACTTGAAGCAGGACTTGCTTCTGTCCACCGGACTCTTGGCGGCCATCGTGTATTGCTTGTATTGTAGTGTCTTGTCGTCGTGACCTACAGTGGTGCTGTTTCTGTTGACCGACCTTTTCGGTACGCATGCTGCGCGTCCGATAGGTGGAGTCTATCGATTCTTTCTCGCATGTGAACATCTAGTAATCTTTCTAGGGTCTTCAGGACGAAGGATGTTAGGCTGATCGGCTTATAGGCTTTCGCTAAAATGTGCCACCTTCTGTCTGGCTTCGGTATAAATATGACTTTGGCTTCCCTCCACCTGAGCGGGGTGTGCATTAGCCTTATATAAGACTTGTATATGGCTTTAAGCCACCTACAGAGGCTTCCTTTGGCAGATTATAGCATTGCCGGTATTATGCCGTCCGTGCCCGAGGTTTTGTATTTGTCGAAAGACTCTATTGCCCACTGTATTTGCTCCGTGATGATAATATCTTTCGTTTGTGTATCTGTCTGTGTAACTGTGCCTTCCTCGGGTTCCGAGTTCTCTCGTAGGTTCCCCGGGAAGTGAGTGTCGACTTGTAGCTCTAGTGATTCCTCTATTGTCGTTCTAGGTGAGCCGTCTGGTCTGTTAATGAGAGGGGGCTTGTGTGCCCCTTGGAAAGGATTTTGCTTAATCTTTTATGCCTTGTGAGGTAGTTTTCTGGCCTGGTATAGAGACTCAGTCCCGCCAGGGTTTCTCAACAGAAAATTTGTAAAGATATGGGACATGAGATATGAGACGGTGGGCTGACGTGTGGTGGAGTTTGTCAGCCACCGGGTTACACTCAAAAAAATATGTTGATAGGGTGCGACAGAGGAAAGACACGGAGTTAGCCTTCACGCATGTTTGTGGCCGATGAGAGCCGGGAGGGAAAGGAAGAAATATTTGAGAATTTGCTCTCCAGTTGGGGTCAAACGACCTCCGCTTCGCCCTACTAATTTCCTGTGGCCGGCTGTGCCTGGCCCGGCCAAGTTGTATTCATATTTATTTGAAAATTTCCCAAAGATATAATTTCGTAAAATATAATTTAAATTATTTCATGTGTTTTCCTCAGTTTGCCTATGTTTCATTATTTTCCTTATTATTTTCCGTCACTCATTTCAAATATGTTTATTTCGCTATTTATTTCAAATATTTCTGCTAGTTTTATTTTTTTTATTTCTTATATTTAATTTTGCTATTTTTTATTTCCATGATTTTTGTCTTCCCGTCCTTTTATTTCATACCAAACACTTTATTTAATTTAATTTCATTATTATAATTTTTTTTTTTGGTTTTCATTTGTCAAAATATTTTCTCTCGGTGCACTCGCTTTTACATTTGTTTCCTTTTATAATTTCCTATTTTTATACCCTGGCAGGGTATTATAATTTTAGTCAGAAGTTTGCAACGCAGTGAAGGAGACATTTCCGACCCAATAAAGTATATATATTCTTGATCAGCATCAACAGCCGAGTCGATCTAGCCATGTCCGTCTGTCCGTCTGTCCGTCTGTCTGTCTGTCCGTTTATACGCAAACTAGTCCCTCAGTTTTGAAGCTATCTGAATGAAACTTTGCAGATAGTCTTCTATATGCTCTCACTGCTATATATATCGGAACGGGATCGGACGACTATATCATATAGCTGCCATAGGAACGATGGGAATTTTTTTAGAAAAAAAATTTTAACTTTGCCAATTTTCAATATATTTTCATATAATTTGAGATACGGCCATTTTATATTATTCCAGAATTTCGGTTTTAATTTTATTCAAATCGGACCACTACATCATATAGCTGCCATAGGAATATATATATCAATTCATTTAGTTTGTTCGCAACATTTTTTTGGCTAGCAACATTTTTCGCTAGCAACATTTTTCGCCCGCAACATTTACCTTATGTCAGTACCCGAGAAAGCGGAAAGACAGAACATTTTTCTTCTTCTTCTTCTACTTACTGCAAGGGTATTTAAACTTCGGCATGCCGAAGTTAGCTTCCTTTCTTGTTCATAATTTCATAGTTTTCACAATTTCAAACTTCCACATTTTCTCTCAGTGTATTTTACATATTCTTACCCACCTCGTGGTTTTGTAATTTCGTAATTCCTACTTTTCATAATTTCATATATATTTTAGATTTTTCTTGTTTCAGGTTATTTCTCTCAGTGTTAAAATGGTTATATCAAGACATGCATATTTTTAGAGTCGGTCTGACCGCACTCTCCGGTGACCACCGCATCGAGGGCTCGCGAAGATTATTCTACACACACCTGCTAGCCACCTCGTTGCGGTTTCACTAACACTCACCCGTCTCGCTCCGGCACACACACGTGGCTCCGTCCCGCCGCTGGTCCTGGGCCAGACATCGCCGTTGTCCTCCTGATCTCCTTGCTGCTTCAAAAATCACTCTCGCCTCTTCACTTACGGTGGCAATCGCCGACCCGTATCTCCTTTAAGTTTTCTTTTAAGTTTTTCAAAAGTTGTTGGCACGCACACGCGGGTTTCTTTTCCGTCACTTAATTCCCCGCACGTCCGTCCGAATTCGCCACTTTTCTCAACTCAACTCCGTTTCGCTTCGCGAAATTTCTTGCTGAGTTCTTTTCGACTTCTTCCAGAAGTTTACCGTACGATCGCTCGTTTCTCTCTTCCAAGTGAACGGACGTGTTTTTTTTCTTGCGCTCTCGTTTTGTGTTAATTTTTGCATTAAAACAACCGGTGTTTTATTTAAATCTTCTACTTTGTGATTAATAAAGTTCCCGTTCACTTCGTGTGCATGCAGCTATTCTGTTTTGTGTATTTAATTGTTATTATTTTCACAATTTAGTTTGTGCTGCCGTTGTTTGCTTTGCATTTTTTTTGCATTTCTCTTTGTGCCTTCTCCGTTTAGTTTGCGCCGTCGCGACAGCTAAACGTTTAGCTCGCTCCCACGCTCACCCGTTTACCCGCTCCCTAGTTCTCCCGCTCTCTCGGTGCAGCTGCACCGATAAGTCTTTCTAATGTCCGCAATTATATGTTTCGCTAAGACCTGTAAAAGAGCAATTACTGAAACGATCTTACAGTCGGCTGATGGCTGTGCGACAACATTGTTCATGCCAAGTGCATTGGTGTTGTTGCTCGGACGGTGGACGATGTAAGAAGAAACATCGGTCTGCGTTACTGCTGCGAGGCCTGTCGCGAGGTTGAAAGAGAAATTATGTCTTTTATGCGGCAGACGAAGGGCGGTTTTAAAGACATATTATCGAGTTTTCGTAAAACTCATGATATGCTCTTGGCGCTGGACACTCAATTTAATAGCCTTAAGCTATTAAATGAGTCTCCTAGGTCTCCTAGGTCTATTTGACAGCGTTTTTTGCCTTTATTTGAAGTTATGTAGCATCGAATTTGTTCTTTTACTGAAAATACTAAAAAAGCCATTTTAAAGTATAACCCTTGCTCTTTCAAATGCCGTTGAGTTTCATTAAATATCTATTTTTTTCGCTGAGATATCGTACTTTAAAATTGATATAGAGTATTCTTTGTCGAGTGAGCTGTCTGACATTCCCCGCGATTTCGTTTATGGTCGTCATATTGAATTTTTTACTTACAAAAAATAAAAATCTATCATCAAATTTCAGAATTTTATCTCAGTTTGGTAAACAGCGACCCCGAAGACCCACATATACCAAGTTTTACGAATTTGGTCCGCCATATTGGATCTGCCATCTTGAATTTTGAAAATTTGAGTCCGGATTCGTGATCATCAACCCCAAAAACCCCCGCGTAACAGATTTAAGCTGTTTTATGTGCAAAGAAAAATGTTTTTTTCATAGGGCCTATCCATAATGTTTTTTTTTAGGTAAATTCATTAACATGATACAAGAGCCTTGGACCAGGGACGAGCAATTCACTGGTCTTAGAGTCCGACGATACACTTTACTATGCACCAACTCGATGGGTAGGTCGAGAGCCTGCATATTAATTAAGAACCACTATAACGCTTTTCTTTGTTCCAATCTCAGCACACCAGATCTAACAGTAGCTATATTCGTGGCAGCAGATGGGAGCGGAGTACTGATCGCCTCGGCTTACATGGCCCACGACGACCCGGCCCCGTCTGAGCCGGTCGTCAAGCTGCTGCAAAGGGCTGAAGGCACAAAGACGACCCTGGTGTTGGGATGCGACGCGAACGCTAGGCACCCCCCTCTGGGGCAGCATACTATTATTTGTCGTAACGTTACAGTAAGTAACAAAGGTACAACAAAGGTAGAAAAAAACGTTTCTCTCTTCCAAGTGAACGGACGTGTTTTTTTCTTGCGCTCTCGTTTTGTGTTAATTTTTGCATTAAAACAACCGGTGTTTTATTTAAATCTTCTACTTTGTGATTAATAAAGTTCCCGTTCACTTCGTGTGCATGCAGCTATTCTGTTTTGTGTATTTAATTGTTATTATTTTCACAATTTAGTTTGTGCTGCCGTTGTTTGCTTTGCATTTTTTTTTGCATTTCTCTTTGTGCCTTCTCCGTTTAGTTTGCGCCGTCGCGACAGCTAAACGTTTAGCTCGCTCCCACGCTCACCCGTTTACCCGCTCCCTAGTTCTCCCGCTCTCTCGGTGCAGCTGCACCGATAAGTCTTTATAATGTCCGCAATTATCTGTTTCGCTAAAACCTGTAAAAAGGCAATTACTGAAACGATCTTACAGTCGGCTGATGGCTGTGCGACAACATTGTTCATGCCAAGTGCATTGGTGTTGTTGCTCGGACGGTGGACGATGTAAGAAGAAACATCGGTCTGCGTTACTGCTGCGAGGCCTGTCGCGAGGTTGAAAGAGAAATTATGTCTTTTATGCGGCAGACGAAGGGCGGTTTTAAAGACATATTATCGAGTTTTCGTAAAACTCATGATATGCTCTTGGCGCTGGACACTCAATTTAATAGCCTTAAGCTATTAAATGAGTCTCCTAGGTCTCCTAGGTCTATTTGACAGCGTTTTTTGCCTTTATTTGAAGTTATGTAGCATCGAATTTGTTCTTTTACTGAAAATACTAAAAAAGCCATTTTAAAGTCTAACCCTTGCCCTTTCAAATGCTGTTGAGTTTGTTTAAAAACCTTTTTTTTCGCTTAGATATCGTACTTTAAAATTGATATAGAGTATTCTTTGTCGAGTGAGCTGTCTGACATTCCCCGCGATTTCGTTTATGGTCGTTTTATGGCCGCCATATTGAATTTTTTACTTACATCTAACATCTAACATCAACCATAAACCAACTCTTGAACATGCTACATAAAGCTGTCCATGAGAAAAGCATTCGTCTCTCAGGTCTAGCCCAGCCATTTTTAAAGTTTGTCCTTGAGCCTTGTTTATTGTCATGGCAAAACAGACTTTAATAGGAAATTGAATTCTTTTAAATTGAAATGCTTTAACTTGCAATCTTGTGCCATTGCATAATTTGGGTGGGGATAGGTTTCTCAACAACATTATAGGTGCACCAACCTTTAAAGTTAGTTTATGCTGCGGAAGACCTGGTGGATTCTGCTTATTCAGAAATTCAATAGGATAATGAACAGCATCTTCCTCGTCAGTAACCTTATCGATAGATTTATATGTAATTTCCTCAGCACGAAACTCATTTAAAAGCAAAGCATTAATAGAAACGGCTCTATCATTTCTTGGTGTTAAAATTGCTCGTTCACAAAACCAATCTAATGATTTATGGGAGATATTGGTAATATCAGGAAATATTTGTGATGTTAGTTCCTGTATACACTTGACAATAGTCCCTAAATGTGAAGGAATTGTAATTTTATCCTCAATTGTTGGATATGTTCCATTTCCTATATTCAGTAAAGTTTGAGCAAAAACTTTAGCTGTTGTGTCCCCTCTTAGATGTACACGCATATTTTTTGAAAGTTTTAGCGTTTTGATAAGAGTCCACAAAAATGAAGATTTTAAACAGGCATTTATTTCATCGGCACTTGTTCCATTTGGAACTACCGAGAGAGTTTGACGAAAATCTCCTGCCAAAAGAACTGTAATGCCTCCCATTAAAAGATCATTATCGCGTATATCTTTTAAAGTTCTATTTAAGGCTTCATAACCGCCTTTATGTGCCATAGTACACTCATCCCAAACAATGAGCTTGCAGTCCCTAAGTACTATTGCTGTATTTGACTGTTTGGAAATGGAACAGTGTGGATTTTCTAAACGTGTTAAATCTAATGGAAGCTTAAATGCCGAATGGGCTGTTCGACCACCTGTTGGCAGTGTTGCAGCAATTCCAGATGATGCAACAGCTAAAGCAATTTGACGCTTTCCTCTAATTTTTGCCAACAACAAATTGAGCAGAAATGTTTTTCCTATACCACCAGGATATAAATTTCCGTTAAAACTTGAGGTATATAATTGAAAATTATGCCAGTTAGCAAAAAATTCTTGGGTGCCATTTAAAACATAAGAAAGTGCTCTAAAAAGGCAAGCTCCGTCTCCACGTATAGTGTTTACACCAGCTCCCGTGTGCCAGTTCCACGCGTCCCTAAATGGAGAAGGGAATCCACCCACTCTCTTTTGAAAAAGGGAGTATTCTTCCATTAGGGACCGCTGGCCACACTTTTGCTACTTACTCTTTTTTTCTACAAGAACACGATCACGATTTTGGAGCACCCCCCTTTTTATACCCGATTATATACGCTGAATAAAGACTATCTTTTTGGAGAAACCACAACCCTCGTCTCTGCATTTTCAATTGGAATCCGAACAATCCAGTTCTCAGCCGCACCAACCCCCAGCAGAACCATTACTACATTTTTTGGTCCTTCGAACCGGATTCTTCGAGGGATAGTCCACAGCTAAGTACTGCACGCCATTTTGTCCAATTGTAAGCCTTTTGCCGACCGCCATATCGCCTTTTCAATTTTCCCTTTGGCCGTCAGAAGTTTTTACATCGTTCCTTCATGTATGTACATATATGTTATAGTTCTAATTCTACAGTTGGTTCATCAATTTCCTACATTCTTTTATTCTTTGCAAGTGATCGGTTTTTTTGCATTAACCTACATACATACATTCTACATTTGGTTCCAAAATTCCAAGTGTCATCGTTTTTCAACATTCATTTATTTTTTTTGCAACTGATCGATTTGCAATTAATAGTTCCCAATTGTCCATATAAACATACATTTACCTACATACATACATTACACATTTGGTTCCGAAATTCCAAGTGTCATCGATTGTCTACATTAATTTATTTTGTTCAACTGATCGAGTTTGCATAAACAAATATTAATTTTGTGCAATTAATATTTCCCAATTGTCCATATAAACATACATTTACCTACATATATACATTACACATTTGGTTCCGAAATTCCAAGTGTCATCGATTGTCTACATTAATTTATTTTGTTCAACTGATCGAGTTTGCATATACAAATATTAATTTTGTGCAATTAATATTTCCCAATTGTCCATATAAACATATAAACATACATAAACATACACACATACACATTTACATATTCCTGCATTTACTTCGGCCACAGTAACAGTGTCTTCACACTGCGTTACATTTCTACATTTCGCATTTCTGGTGGACGGTACTGCTACATTCTTAATTTTTTCGGACGGTACTAAAATCACCGTATTGTTTTGGTTTTCCGTCAGTTCACATCAGTACCATCCCGCATTTCCTACATTCCGCATTTCTGGTGGATGGTACTACTACATTCTGAATTTTTTCGGACGGTACTCAAATCAACGTATTGTTTCGGTTTTCCGTCAGTTCGCATCAGTACCATTCGGCTTTTCTCCATTCCGCATTTCTGGTGGACGGTACTTCTACATTCTGGATT
Organism: Drosophila aff. chauvacae BK-2020; assembly: GCA_018903765.1. Taxonomy (NCBI): domain Eukaryota; kingdom Metazoa; phylum Arthropoda; class Insecta; order Diptera; family Drosophilidae; genus Drosophila; species Drosophila aff. chauvacae BK-2020. The sequence goes on along the minus strand of JAEIGO010000164.1, from coordinate 702,794 downwards.
TTTTCGGACGGTACTCAGGTCTGCATATTTGTTCTACGGTTTCCGCAAAGTAAACTTTGCGTCAGATCAAACGACCGTTTCGTATACTTGCATCTCGACGTTATTTAACTATATTTGGATCGGTTTACTGGCTTGAGTACAGAGATTAACACGTCTACTATTCCATTCCTACAGCAAATCCTTGAACCTTGTATATAAACAATAAATAATAAAATAATTACAAGCATCATTTTCCAGCCAATTTACTCGGAAGAATCAAGTCACCAGTTTTACACGGTTGTTCTCTATTTCTTTTTTGGTGTTAATTTTGCGCTTTTTCTCAAAAAACTATTATGATGTCTGAAGCAGGCCAGAAGCGGGATCCTAGCCCAAGGGACGCAGGGGCCGGACCCGCTGGCAATTTGAGGTCAAAAACTAGAACCCCCTTAGACGCTGCGGTGCTTGATTTTATAGCCACCAGCGACCGGCTTAGCAAATTTGAAAGCCAGATTTGTGCGGCATCCTCGTCCTCTGCCGAGCCCAATGCTTTTACACTAAAGATCCGCCTAGACCAAATCCAGTCCCTCTGGGACAAGGTTGAGCGGGAATACGAAGCAGTCTCCCGACTAGCCCTTCACGAAGGAAGTGGCGAAAGCGTTCGGCAGCTTCAGAGCAAATATGAGAATTGCTACTTGGTTTATGAGAGGTGTGCTTCCCAATTAAATGAACAGATTGCCCGTCTGTCCGCCCCCAGTTCTCAGGGGAGTTCAAATCCGTCCGTTGAGACGTTCTCGAAGGGTTGCAGGCTTCCGCCATGTGACACAGAAATCTTCACTGGAGATTATCTGCGGTGGCCCACCTTCCGGGACCTATTCACAGCGATCTACATCGATAATTCCAGGCTGACTCCAGTGGAAAAATTATTCCACTTAAACTCTTAGTAAACAGCCAGTTGAAGGTTCTTTTCAATCTCCCGAAAATAGGCACCGAATCAGGAACGGCCTTGAAGGATCTTCAGAGCACGATTCAAGGGTGTTTGATTGCCATGGAACACTCCAATGTCTCCACAGAAAATTGGGATTGCATTCTGATTTTCTTCTGCTCTTCCAAGTTGCCAACAGTCACTCTCTCATTGTGGGAGCAGTCGTTGAACAACAAGTCCGAAATTCCTACCTGGGACGAGATGAATTCGTTTCTCGAAGAGAGATATCACACGCTAGAAGCGATTAAAGAGGTTCGACTTCACACTTCCAACTCACAACATACTAGGGAGCCCAGGAACCCACAGCCTAAAAGGGTAAACTCCTTTGAAACGCAAGTCGCCCCACGTGTACGCTCCTGTGATCTCTGCTCCAGAGAGTCACATCCAGTTCGGCAGTGTCCTCGTTTCCTCCAGATGACTCAACCACAAAGAGTATCATACATCAAGCAGAAGCGATTATGCCTTAATTGCTTCGCCAAAGGGCACAATCTTCGGGAGTGCACAAGTAGACACAATTGTTTTACGTGCAAGGGCCGCCACAACACGCTGCTTCATAAGGAAAGTCCTGCTACTTCCACCAGCGCAGCGCAGGCTCATAATCCAGATCAGCCCATCGCGGACACTTCTGTTCATTTCGCCTCCAATCGGACGGGCGTCCTTTTAGGAACGGCCATTGTCCAAGTCTGTCACCAGGGAGAAAACTTTCCCGCACGGGCTTTGATAGACTCAGGCTCCGAGGGCACCTTCATCTCCGAGAAGCTTGCAACTCGAATCAAGCTTCCTTGTCAGGCCGTGAGAACTAGAATCACGGGGCTGAACCAAACCAGCACAGGTGTCTCACAAAGGATGTGTCATTTCCAGATGGGCACGGCGGCGAAGCCGATGCTCAAGATAGACACGACTGCGTTTGTTTTGCCCAATCTGGCCGGGAATCTGCCGACGAGTTCGATCGATCGCAGCATTCTCGGAAGACTTCCCAATATTCCGTTGGCTGATCCACTGTTTTTCCAGCCCTCCCAGATCGACCTTCTAATAGGGGCGGATATTCTTCCGTCTGTCCTCCTCTCAGGCTTGAAGCCAAACTTATGTGGGTCACTGCTAGGGCAAGAGACCATTTTCGGGTGGATTTTAACCGGCCCAGTTTCTACAGCCACTAGTAGGGTTTCGTCCTTCACGACAAAGATATCCATAGAATCGGAACCTACCATGGAGACACTTCTCACAAAATTTTGGGAGGTGGAGGATCTTCCATGTAAAGTGGTAAAGGAGTCGGATAACTTGTGCGAAGAAAACTTCGCGCGAACGACTATCAGGTCTCGGGACGGGAAATATGTAGTATCCCTACCCTTCAAGGATGCTGAGCAATGAGACTCGCCTGAAAAGGGATCCAATTCTCAAAGATACATATGACTCAGTGATCAAAGAGAGACACGGTGAATTTTTATCTTCCCCACCACGCGGTTTTCAAGCCCGAAAGTACTACCACAAAAGTCCGTGTGGTATTCAACGCATCCAGTCGTTCGTCAAATGGTAACAGCCTGAATGACATCCTGCATCCAGGGCCAGTACTTCAGTCCGATCTCACCCTCCAGATCCTAAAGTGGCGAACATTCCAATTTGTCTTTAATGCCGATATCACCAAGATGTATAGGCAGATTCTCCTAAACCGTGCACACACCGCTTTTCAGAGAATTCTCTTTTGAGATGATCGTGGGGACATCAGAGACTATGAACTTCAGACTGTCACGTTTGGAGTTAATTGTGCCCCGTTTCTAGCTTTACGAACGTTGCGGCAGCTGTCCGAGGATGTCCACGCCCTATATTCACGGGCGTCTCGAATAATTTCAGATTATATGTACGTGGAGGATGTGCTTGCAGGAGCGCACACGAAGGTCGAGGCTACTTTAGCCATTCAGGAGTTGAGGACAGCTCAGAGCTCCGCAGGATTTCCTCTCCGCAAGTGGACAGCAAATGAGCGAACTCTCCTAAAGGCACTTCCTTCAGACCACCTGCTCTCAGGTGACTTCCTCGACATCGAAGAGGTGAGCACCACTAAAACGTTGGGAATACGGTGGAACGCCAAGGCGGATGAGTTCTATTTTGTCCCGACTGAGCTTGTTGTCAATTCGAATTAACCAAGCGGGACGTCCTATCGCAAATCGCAAAACTGTTCGATCCCGCTGGATGGATCCTAATGCAGGACATATGGTTAGCCGGCATTGGATGGGACGAGTTTCTCCCTGCAGAGCTACGGCAACGCTGGCATGATTTCCTTCGCAGCCATAGTTCCCTCCACAAGGTTCGCGTCCCGCGTTGGGTACAATTCCGAGCGGGAGCACAAGTTCAGATCCACGGCTTCTGTGATGCATCTCAGAAGGCCTATGGGGCAGCGATTTATGTTCGCATCCAATACGACGGAGGCATTTCGTCGAGTCTGCTCACGTCAAAGACTAAAGTCGCCCCTGTCAAAACCGTGTCACTCCCGCGCTTAGAGTTGTGTGGTGCAGTTCTTCTTGCTGACCTGTGGGCCGCAATTCTTCCTCACATCCCGTTCGGTCGAATAGAGACGTTTTTCTGGACTGATTTCACCATTGTGTTGGCATGGTTGAACAAGCCACCATGTCAATGGACCACCTTCGTAGCGAATCGAGTGACTAAGATTGCTCTAAACACAGATGCCAGCCAATGGTCACGTGTGCGTTCCGAGCACAATCCAGCAGATCTAGCCAGTCGTGGTGTCACGGCTGAAGAGCTGGCAAGTAGTGACCTCTGGTGGCATGGCCCTTCGTGGCTGATTCAGCCGCAAGTCTCCTGGCCCACGTCGCACGAAGCAGTATCGGACCTTGAACTCGAAAGACGATCCATCCGGTGCCATTTGGCGTGTCCATCATGGGATCTCCTAGAGCGGTTTTCAAACTTCAATCGCATGCTGCGAGTCATGGCTTTTGTGCAGCGGTTCATCAACCGCTGCAGACGCATTCCTACGCCTTCTTCTACAGACTTAAGCAGTAAAGAGCTCGCCCATATACAACTCGTGCTTATTAGGCAAACTCAACGGGCCGACTATCCAGAGGAATACAACATCCTGCAATCCAAAGGACAGCTTCTCTCGTCCAGTTTAATCCTCAACCTTAATCCGTTCCTGGATGCTGACGGCATCATGAGGTCATGCGGTCGTTTGACTGCATCTGACTCGTTATCCTACGACGAACGTCATCCTATCCTTTTGGCGTACCATTCCAAACTAGCTGAGCTTCTGGTCACATTTACTCACCGTATCTCCATACACGGGGGAAACCAGCTGATGGTTCGTCTCATCCGGACGAGATACTGGATTCCGAAGCTGCGGAACCTGATCAAACGTGTGACCACGACCTGCAAGGTGTGTGTCGTTCACCGGAAGAAGGTGCAGTCTCAGCTAATGGGTAAACTACCCCAGTCCAGAGCGACCTATTCGCGACCCTTTACACACACAGGACTCGACTTCGCGGGACCGTTTGATGTCAAAAGTTATTCAGGTCGTGCCTGTCGAATCACGAAAGGCTATGTCTGCGTCTTCGTGTGCTTCAGTACGAAGGCCATCCATTTGGAAGCCACTTCGGACTTGACCACGGAGATATTCCTCGGAGCCTTCTCAAGGTTCGCGGCCAGAAGAGGGTGCCCTCTCCATCTTTACTCTGACAACGGAAAGACTTTTGTGGGCGCGGAGAAGGCCCTCACAGAAGATTTCATCGCTGCGGTTAAGGAAAAGGTTACCTCGTCATTTAGTCACCAGAGCCTATCCTTTCAACCCTCCAGGCGCCCCCCATATGGGAGGCCTGTGGGAAGCAGGAGTCAAGAGTTTCAAGACTCACTTCTACAAGACGACAGGTAACTTTAAGTATACCCTTGAAGAGTTATCCACTCTACTGTGTCGGATAAATGCATGCCTCAACTCCAGACCAATTTCCGCGATGTCAGAAGATCCGTCGGATATCCTCGCTCTCACTCCGGGACATTTTCTGATAGGCGGACCGCTACTCGTCCCCGCCGAACCTCCCACTGCCGGCGAAGCCAGTTCTATCCTGAACCGATGGCAGCGACTAAAGCCCTTGGCCAGCTTTTCGCATCGAGATGGAAAGCTGAATACCTGAAAGAGTTCCATAAGAGGACCAAGTGGCAAATTGCAACCAGGAATATGTCCGAAGGCGACATGGTGATTATCAAGGAAGACCACGTTCCATCGTATAGATGGAGGTTAGGGCGTGTTCAAAGGGTTTATCCTGGCTCTGACGACAAAGTTCGCGTCGTAGACGTCCGCACGGCCCGTGGTATCCTCAAACGGCCTATTTCCAAATTAGTTTTCCTTCCCGTAGACAAACATGTCCAAAGTCTATGCGTTCAATGTCCACAACTGTGAGAGTAAAGCGTATCCACTAATTATTATTTTTTTTGTTCTTTCCTCCAGTCGGTATTTTTTTTTCTGCTTCTCTCATCTCTTTGCGCCAGCCATGCCATCCCATCGCAACCAACGTCGCCAGCTCATCGACAGATGTTCTCGAGGAACTCGATCGTTCCGATGCCGAGTCTGTCAGGGGATTCATCCGCTTCGGACGTGTTCGCGGTTTCTCCGGCTAGATGCAGAACGGCGGCTCCGTGCGGTCCTCATCAATAAATACTGCCCGAACTGCTTGGCGCACCAGCATTCCGGAGGCTCGTGCCGGAGTGAGTGTCGCTGCCTAGTATGTGGGGACGCTCATCACACCTTGCTACATCTCCATCGGCGGGAAAAGCGAGAGCGGCCTACTAGCGCGGACAGGCCCATCGAGACGCCAGAGCCGAAGGCCAACATCGAGCAACCCCGCCTCTCGGCAGTGCTCTCCCACACTGCAACGGCTATCCTGCCCACCGTCAATCTTCGGTTTGACATCGGGGACAAGCGCTTCGATGTGCGGGCCATGGTCGATGCGTGCTCTACCTTCAATCGTTTCTATTACTTATTTATGCCTAATATATTATATATGTGCGCGTCTGCGCGTCACACATGGTCGATGCGTGCTCTACCTTGAGCCGCATTGACGGATCACTGGCCGAGGCCATGGCCCTCCCTATCCTGGGAGTCGGTGATGAGAGGGTGTGCAGAGCCACTCTCATCCCGATTCATACAGAGACGCCGCGGATTGAGGTGGTGTTCCACGTCGAGGAGCAGCTGCGAATGCGGACTCCTGCCCGAGAGCTGCCTGACGCCGCCAAAACAGTGTTCACCAACCTCATCCTGTCCAGTTTTCACAGGCCGGCTGGTACCTCCGTCGTGCTGGGTGCGGATGTGTATCCCACGCTCATCCAACCTGGTGTCATGCACAGCCAGAACGGGCGCATCGTAGCACAGAGCACGGTGCTAGGATGGATGCTCTCCGGAACATACACCCACTGATGCATCGCGGATTCTTTTGCAATCTGTGGCATTGCAAGGCGGGCGGGATGTTTACACCAGCTCCCGTGTGCCAGTTCCACGCGTCCCTAAATGGAGAAGGGAATCCACCCACTCTCTTTTGAAAAAGGGAGTATTTTTCCATTAGGGACCGCTGGCCACACTTTTGCTACTTACTCTTTTTTTCTACAAAAACACGATCACGATTTTGGAGCACCCCCCTTTTTATACCCGATTATATACGCTGAATAAAGACTATCTTTTTGGAGAAACCACAACCCTCGTCTCTGCATTTTCAATTGGAATCCGAACAATCCAGTTCTCAGCCGCACCAACCCCCAGCAGAACCATTACTACATATAGGAATGAAAGAGTAAAGTTCACCATCTATGATTAATTCATCTGAGCCAATGATTACTAATACTTTTTGTCTATATATTAAAAAGTCTGAAAATAAAACTCTCAGTGGAAGAAAAATTCAAAAGAAAATTAAAAAGTCAGAAAATAAAAATCTCAGTTGAAGAAAAAATTCGCCGCCCGCTTTATATAGCCCTTGGCTAAGCCTAGTGTGCCCGTTGTCTCCTCACAGATCTGCCAGAACTGGTGTGACCAGCTCCCCTGGTCTAGTGTGCCCATTCGCCCGTGGTTGGCGCGCGCGCGCAACTTATTTAAATTAAATGTCGCTTTGAAGTCAGCGCACTGAATGAGAAATAAAGATTGTTTGAAGTCGAATGACAAATATAAAATGAGGCAAGGCCTACTACTTAAGCAGTAAATATTGGAAAATTTGGAGAACGTTTTCAATGCTTGCTTAGCGAGCTTGCTTAAATTTATGTTTTTTACTTTTTAAAATAGGGTGCAGGTGGAATTAGAAAATTAAAATACCCATACGAATCTGAAAATTTTTTTTTTCTGATTTTAAAAAAAAAACTTCAAGTCTCTAAGACATGTGGTTTGGCCATGGCTGTGATATATCAGTCAGTCAGACAGTCAGTCAGTCAGTCAGGACAAATCATTTTATATATATAGATTATTTATATATTATTTATTTGGGAGGATCGTTCCTCACAGCCTTCTAGTGATTTGCAGTAGCTCTTTCAAGATTCACTCTTGCTTCGTATACTCCTTTTTTGTACGCTTTCTTTGCTTCCTTGTATGGTTCCCATTTTCCAGTTTCCCATAACTTGTGTTAAAGGATTTTCGACGGCTTTCCTACCGATTCCGATAAGTCAGAGAAGATGTAAATATGGTCAGAAAGGGAGAGTTGAGTCGACACTCTCCAGTTCTCGTCTTTATAAATACTTTGTTCTACTTGTAAGGTGAGATCTGGCACCTCTTCCCAACCCTGAAAACCTTCCGAACAAGGAAATATGAAGGTTGGTGTGTTACTCTTCTGGACGTTGATGCACTATGATCAGTACATTCAAGTGGCCTTTCTGACACCAAGCACGTGCCTGTTCGTGTTAGGTGTTAGTAGGCGCGACAAATGAAAGTAAAGAAAAGGAATACGAGGAAGTGACTACTGGCATGCTGCCAGACTGTTTGCCTGCATGCGTACTAAGTGCAAGCACGTGCCTGTTCGTGTTAGGTGTTAGTAGGCGCGACAAATGAAAGTATAGAAAAGGAATACGAGGAAGTGACTACTGGCGTGCTGCCAGACTGTTTGCCTGCATGCGTACTAAGTGGGTTAATATTAAGGTTTTTAGTTGGGGAAGGCTATCTACGTTTGATGTTATCATGTGCAAATCGTTATAATTTGCACATAAGACTCTAAAGGGTTCATGCAATCCAAGCATGGTTCTACGGTTAACTAAAGAAGGTAAGTTAATTGGGAGAAGTCTACTAGAGTACGAGGGTAACCTCTGGTCTGGATCCCAGTTCAAACCGCGTAAAGCGAAAAGAAAAAAGTTCTTCTGAACTGACTCAATGCGTGTACTGTGAACCCCATACTGAGGGCTCCAGACGCAAGATCCATATTCTAAGATAGGACAAACTAACGAAATATATAAGGATTTTGTAACATAGGGGTCATTGAATTCTTTCGACCACCGTTTAATGAAACCAAGCACATCTCTGGCTTTATTCACCATGCACGAAATATGATCGATAAAGTCAAGTTTAGGGTCCGGTCGGACACCCAAATCATCGACTATATTAATTCTTTCCAAAGAGCAGCAGTTAAGCGTGTAAGTCGCGAGCTTGGGAGCGACACGAGAGAAAATCATTAGCTTACATTTAGAGCCGTTTAGGTTCAATAAGTTTATACGGCACCATGTTTGGAAGTTATTGAGATCTGTTTGTAAATCAGACTGGCAGGAAGCGTCCTTATATTGCACGCAAAGTTTGACGTCGTCCGCGTACATAAGTACTTTGGAGTTTTCGGCAGGTCGTTGATAAATAATGCAAACAACAGGGGACCCAAATGGCTCCCTTGCGGGACGCCAGAAGTAACCCTGAGAACATTAGATAAAGAATTTTTAAAAAGGACCTTTTGCGTTCTGTCATTCAGATAACTTGAGATCCAACTAAGAAGATCAACCGGAAATCCCATTAGATCGAGTTTCCAAACAAGAAGAAGGAATTGGCTTACGTTTAGTGTTAACAAAATTATAAAACTGTTTTGGGAGAGAGATCTGGACCCTACAACGAGTCAAATAGACCTAGGAGACCTAGGAGACTCATTTAATAGCTTAAGGCTATTAAATTGAGTGTCCAGCGCCAAGAGCATATCATGAGTTTTACGAAAACTCGATAATATGTCTTTAAAACCGCCCTTCGTCTGCCGCATAAAAGACATAATTTCTCTTTCAACCTCGCGACAGGCCTCGCAGCAGTAACGCAGACCGATGTTTCTTCTTACATCGTCCACCGTCCGAGCAACAACACCAATGCACTTGGCATGAACAATGTTGTCGCACAGCCATCAGCCGACTGTAAGATCGTTTCAGTAATTGCCTTTTTACAGGTCTTAGCGAAACAGATAATTGCGGACATTATAAAGACTTATCGGTGCAGCTGCACCGAGAGAGCGGGAGAACTAGGGAGCGGGTAAACGGGTGAGCGTGGGAGCGAGCTAAACGTTTAGCTGTCGCGACGGCGCAAACTAAACGGAGAAGGCACAAAGAGAAATGCAAAAAAAATGCAAAGCAAACAACGGCAGCACAAACTAAATTGTGAAAATAATAACAATTAAATACACAAAACAGAATAGCTGCATGCACACGAAGTGAACGGGAACTTTATTAATCACAAAGTAGAAGATTTAAATAAAACACCGGTTGTTTTAATGCAAAAATTAACACAAAACGAGAGCGCAAGAAAAAAACACGTCCGTTCACTTGGAAGAGAGAAACGTTTTTTCTACCTTTGTTGTACCTTTGTTACTTACTGTAACGTTACGACAAATAATAGTATGCTGCCCCAGAGGGGGTGCCTAGCGTTCGCGTCGCATCCCAACACCAGGGTCGTCTTTGTGCCTTCAGCCCTTTGCAGCAGCTTGACGACCGGCTCAGACGGGGCCGGGTCGTCGTGGGCCATGTAAGCCGAGGCGATCAGTACTCCGCTCCCATCTGCTGCCACGAATATAGCTACTGTTAGATCTGGTGTGCTGAGATTGGAACAAAGAAAAGCGTTATAGTGGTTCTTAATTAATATGCAGGCTCTCGACCTACCCATCGAGTTGGTGCATAGTAAAGTGTATCGTCGGACTCTAAGACCAGTGAATTGCTCGTCCCTGGTCCAAGGCTCTTGTATCATGTTAATGAATTTACCTAAAAAAAAACATTATGGATAGGCCCTATGAAAAAACATTTTTCTTTGCACATAAAACAGCTTAAATCTGTTACGCGGGGGTTTTTGGGGTTGATGATCACGAATCCGGACTCAAATTTTCAAAATTCAAGATGGCAGATCCAATATGGCGGACCAAATTCGTAAAACTTGGTATATGTGGGTCTTCGGGGTCGCTGTTTACCAAACTGAGATAAAATTCTGAAATTTGATGATAGATTTTTATTTTTTGTAAGTAAAAAATTCAATATGACGACCATAAACGAAATCGCGGGGAATGTCAGACAGCTCACTCGACAAAGAATACTCTATATCAATTTTAAAGTACGATATCTCAGCGAAAAAATAGATATTTAATGAAACTCAACGGCATTTGAAAGGGCAAGGGTTATACTTTAAAATGGCTTTTTAGTATTTTCAGTAAAAGAACAAATTCGATGCTACATAACTTCAAATAAAGGCAAAAAACGCTGTCAAATAGACCTAGGAGACCTAGGAGACTCATTTAATAGCTTAAGGCTATTAAATTGAGTGTCCAGCGCCAAGAGCATATCATGAGTTTTACGAAAACTCGATAATATGTCTTTAAAACCGCCCTTCGTCTGCCGCATAAAAGACATAATTTCTCTTTCAACCTCGCGACAGGCCTCGCAGCAGTAACGCAGACCGATGTTTCTTCTTACATCGTCCACCGTCCGAGCAACAACACCAATGCACTTGGCATGAACAATGTTGTCGCACAGCCATCAGCCGACTGTAAGATCGTTTCAGTAATTGCCTTTTTACAGGTTTTAGCGAAACAGATAATTGCGGACATTATAAAGACTTATCGGTGCAGCTGCACCGAGAGAGCGGGAGAACTAGGGAGCGGGTAAACGGGTGAGCGTGGGAGCGAGCTAAACGTTTAGCTGTCGTGACGGCGCAAACTAAACGGAGAAGGCACAAAGAGAAATGCAAAAAAAATGCAAAGCAAACAACGGCAGCACAAACTAAATTGTGAAAATAATAACAATTAAATACACAAAACAGAATAGCTGCATGCACACGAAGTGAACGGGAACTTTATTAATCACAAAGTAGAAGATTTAAATAAAACACCGGTTGTTTTAATGCAAAAATTAACACAAAACGAGAGCGCAAGAAAAAAACACGTCCGTTCACTTGGAAGAGAGAAACGTTTTTTTCTACCTTTGTTGTACCTTTGTTACTAACTGTAACGTTACGACAAATAATAGTATGCTGCCCCAGAGGTGGTGCCTAGCGTTCGCGTCGCATCCCAACACCAGGGTCGTCTTTGTGCCTTCAGCCCTTTGCAGCAGCTTGACGACCGGCTCAGACGGGGCCGGGTCGTCGTGGGCCATGTAAGCCGAGGCGATCAGTACTCCGCTCCCATCTGCTGCCACGAATATAGCTACTGTTAGATCTGGTGTGCTGAGATTGGAACAAAGAAAAGCGTTATAGTGGTTCTTAATTAATATGCAGGCTCTCGACCTACCCATCGAGTTGGTGCATAGTAAAGTGTATCGTCGGACTCTAAGACCAGTGAATTGCTCGTCCCTGGTCCAAGGCTCTTGTATCATGTTAATGAATTTACCTAAAAAAAAACATTATGGATAGGCCCTATGAAAAAAACATTTTTCTTTGCACATAAAACAGCTTAAATCTGTTACGCGGGGGTTTTTGGGGTTGATGATCACGAATCCGGACTCAAATTTTCAAAATTCAAGATGGCAGATCCAATATGGCGGACCAAATTCGTAAAACTTGGTATATGTGGGTCTTCGGGGTCGCTGTTTACCAAACTGAGATAAAATTCTGAAATTTGATGATAGATTTTTATTTTTTGTAAGTAAAAAATTCAATATGACGACCATAAACGAAATCGCGGGGAATGTCAGACAGCTCACTCGACAAAGAATACTCTATATCAATTTTAAAGTACGATATCTCAGCGAAAAAATAGATATTTAATGAAACTCAACGGCATTTGAAAGGGCAAGGGTTATACTTTAAAATGGCTTTTTTAGTATTTTCAGTAAAAGAACAAATTCGATGCTACATAACTTCAAATAAAGGCAAAAACGCTGTCAAATAGACCTAGGAGACCTAGGAGACTCATTTAATAGCTTAAGGCTATTAAATTGAGTGTCCAGCGCCAAGAGCATATCATGAGTTTTACGAAAACTCGATAATATGTCTTTAAAACCGCCCTTCGTCTGCCGCATAAAAGACATAATTTCTCTTTCAACCTTGCGACAGGCCTCGCAGCAGTAACGCAGACCGATGTTTCTTCTTACATCGTCCACCGTCCGAGCAACAACACCAATGCACTTGGCATGAACAATGTTGTCGCACAGCCATCAGCCGACTGTAAGATCGTTTCAGTTTTTACAGGTCTTAGCGAAACATATAATTGCGGACATTATAAAGACTTATCGGTGCAGCTGCACCGAGAGAGCGGGAGAACTAGGGAGCGGGTAAACGGGTGAGCGTGGGAGCGAGCTAAACGTTTAGCTGTCGCGACGGCGCAAACTAAACGGAGAAGGCACAAAGAGAAATGCAAAAAAAATGCAAAGCAAACAACGGCAGCACAAACTAAATTGTGAAAATAATAACAATTAAATACACAAAACAGAATAGCTGCATGCACACGAAGTGAACGGGAACTTTATTAATCACAAAGTAGAAGATTTAAATAAAACACCGGTTGTTTTAATGCAAAAATTAACACAAAACGAGAGCGCAAGAAAAAAACACGTCCGTTCACTTGGAAGAGAGAAACGTTTTTTTCTACCTTTGTTGTACCTTTGTTACTTACTGTAACGTTACGACAAATAATAGTATGCTGCCCCAGAGGGGGTGCCTAGCGTTCGCGTCGCATCCCAACACCAGGGTCGTCTTTGTGCCTTCAGCCCTTTGCAGCAGCTTGACGACCGGCTCAGACGGGGCCGGGTCGTCGTGGGCCATGTAAGCCGAGGCGATCAGTACTCCGCTCCCATCTGCTGCCACGAATATAGCTACTGTTAGATCTGGTGTGCTGAGATTGGAACAAAGAAAAGCGTTATAGTGGTTCTTAATTAATATGCAGGCTCTCGACCTACCCATCGAGTTGGTGCATAGTAAAGTGTATCGTCGGACTCTAAGACCAGTGAATTGCTCGTCCATGGTCCAAGGCTCTTGTATCATGTTAATGAATTTACCTAAAAAAAAACATTATGGATAGGCCCTATGAAAAAAACATTTTTCTTTGCACATAAAACAGCTTAAATCTGTTACGCGGGGGTTTTTGGGGTTGATGATCACGAATCCGGACTCAAATTTTCAAAATTCAAGATGGCAGATCCAATATGGCGGACCAAATTCGTAAAACTTGGTATATGTGGGTCTTCGGGGTCGCTGTTTACCAAACTGAGATAAAATTCTGAAATTTGATGATAGATTTTTATTTTTTGTAAGTAAAAATTCAATATGACGACCATAAACGAAATCGCGGGGAATGTCAGACAGCTCACTCGACAAAGAATACTCTATATCAATTTTAAAGTACGATATCTCAGCGAAAAAATAGATATTTAATGAAACTCAACGGCATTTGAAAGGGCAAGGGTTATACTTTAAAATGGCTTTTTTAGTATTTTCAGTAAAAGAACAAATTCGATGCTACATAACTTCAAATAAAGGCAAAAAACGCTGTCAAATAGACCTAGGAGACCTAGGAGACTCATTTAATAGCTTAAGGCTATTAAATTGAGTGTCCAGCGCCAAGAGCATATCATGAGTTTTACGAAAACTCGATAATATGTCTTTAAAACCGCCCTTCGTCTGCCGCATAAAAGACATAATTTCTCTTTCAACCTCGCGACAGGCCTCGCAGCAGTAACGCAGACCGATGTTTCTTCTTACATCGTCCACCGTCCGAGCAACAACACCAATGCACTTGGCATGAACAATGTTGTCGCACAGCCATCAGCCGACTGTAAGATCGTTTCAGTTTTTACAGGTCTTAGCGAAACATATAATTGCGGACATTATAAAGACTTATCGGTGAGCTGCACCGAGAGAGCGGGAGAACTAGGGAGCAGGTAAACGGGTGAGCGTGGGAGCGAGCTAAACGTTTAGCTGTCGCGACGGCGCAAACTAAACGGAGAAGGCACAAAGAGAAATGCAAAAAAATGCAAAGCAAACAACGGCAGCACAAACTAAATTGTGAAAATAATAACAATTAAATACACAAAACAGAATAGCTGCATGCACACGAAGTGAACGGGAACTTTATTAATCACAAAGTAGAAGATTTAAATAAAACACCGGTTGTTTTAATGCAAAAATTAACACAAAACGAGAGCGCAAGAAAAAAACACGTCCGTTCACTTGGAAGAGAGAAACGTTTTTTTCTACCTTTGTTGTACCTTTGTTACTTACTGTAACGTTACGACAAATAATAGTATGCTGCCCCAGAGGGGGTGCCTAGCGTTCGCGTCGCATCCCAACACCAGGGTCGTCTTTGTGCCTTCAGCCCTTTGCAGCAGCTTGACGACCGGCTCAGACGGGGCCGGGTCGTCGTGGGCCATGTAAGCCGAGGCGATCAGTACTCCGCTCCCATCTGCTGCCACGAATATAGCTACTGTTAGATCTGGTGTGCTGAGATTGGAACAAAGAAAAGCGTTATAGTGGTTCTTAATTAATATGCAGGCTCTCGACCTACCCATCGAGTTGGTGCATAGTAAAGTGTATCGTCGGACTCTAAGACCAGTGAATTGCTCGTCCATGGTCCAAGGCTCTTGTATCATGTTAATGAATTTACCTAAAAAAAACATTATGGATAGGCCCTATGAAAAAAACATTTTCTTTTGCACATAAAACAGCTTAAATCTGTTACGCGGGGGTTTTTGGGGTTGATGATCACGAATCCGGACTCAAATTTTCAAAATTCAAGATGGCAGATCCAATATGGCGGACCAAATTCGTAAAACTTGGTATATGTGGGTCTTCGGGGTCGCTGTTTACCAAACTGAGATAAAATTCTGAAATTTGATGATAGATTTTTATTTTTTGTAAGTAAAAAATTCAATATGACGACCATAAACGAAATCGCGGGGAATGTCAGACAGCTCACTCGACAAAG
The DNA here is from genome assembly GCA_018903765.1 of Drosophila aff. chauvacae BK-2020. Lineage (NCBI taxonomy): Eukaryota > Metazoa > Arthropoda > Insecta > Diptera > Drosophilidae > Drosophila > Drosophila aff. chauvacae BK-2020. The sequence goes on along the minus strand of JAEIGO010000164.1, from coordinate 687,509 downwards.
AATACTCTATATCAATTTTAAAGTACGATATCTCAGCGAAAAAATAGATATTTAATGAAACTCAACGGCATTTGAAAGGGCAAGGGTTATACTTTAAAATGGCTTTTTAGTATTTTCAGTAAAAGAACAAATTCGATGCTACATAACTTCAAATAAAGGCAAAAACGCTGTCAAATAGACCTAGGAGACCTAGGGAGACTCATTTAATAGCTTAAGGCTATTAAATTGAGTGTCCAGCGCCAAGAGCATATCATGAGTTTTACGAAAACTCGATAATATGTCTTTAAAACCGCCCTTCGTCTGCCGCATAAAAGACATAATTTCTCTTTCAACCTCGCGACAGGCCTCGCAGCAGTAACGCAGACCGATGTTTCTTCTTACATCGTCCACCGTCCGAGCAACAACACCAATGCACTTGGCATGAACAATGTTGTCGCACAGCCATCAGCCGACTGTAAGATCGTTTCAGTTTTTACAGGTCTTAGCGAAACATATAATTGCGGACATTATAAAGACTTATCAGTTGCAGCTGCACCGAGAGAGCGGGAGAACTAGGGAGCGGGTAAACGGGTGAGCGTGGGAGCGAGCTAAACGTTTAGCTGTCGCGACGGCGCAAACTAAACGGAGAAGGCACAAAGAGAAATGCAAAAAAAATGCAAAGCAAACAACGGCAGCACAAACTAAATTGTGAAAATAATAACAATTAAATACACAAAACAGAATAGCTGCATGCACACGAAGTGAACGGGAACTTTATTAATCACAAAGTAGAAGATTTAAATAAAACACCGGTTGTTTTAATGCAAAAATTAACACAAAACGAGAGCGCAAGAAAAAAACACGTCCGTTCACTTGGAAGAGAGAAACGTTTTTTCTACCTTTGTTGTACCTTTGTTACTTACTGTAACGTTACGACAAATAATAGTATGCTGCCCCAGAGGGGTGCCTAGCGTTCGCGTCGCATCCCAACACCAGGGTCGTCTTTGTGCCTTCAGCCCTTTGCAGCAGCTTGACGACCGGCTCAGACGGGGCCGGGTCGTCGTGGGCCATGTAAGCCGAGGCGATCAGTACTCCGCTCCCATCTGCTGCCACGAATATAGCTACTGTTAGATCTGGTGTGCTGAGATTGGAACAAAGAAAAGCGTTATAGTGGTTCTTAATTAATATGCAGGCTCTCGACCTACCCATCGAGTTGGTGCATAGTAAAGTGTATCGTCGGACTCTAAGACCAGTGAATTGCTCGTCCATGGTCCAAGGCTCTTGTATCATGTTAATGAATTTACCTAAAAAAAACATTATGGATAGGCCCTATGAAAAAAACATTTTTCTTTGCACATAAAACAGCTTAAATCTGTTACGCGGGGTTTTTGGGGTTGATGATCACGAATCCGGACTCAAATTTTCAAAATTCAAGATGGCAGATCCAATATGGCGGACCAAATTCGTAAAACTTGGTATATGTGGGTCTTCGGGGTCGCTGTTTACCAAACTGAGATAAAATTCTGAAATTTGATGATAGATTTTTATTTTTTGTAAGTAAAAAATTCAATATGACGACCATAAACGAAATCGCGGGGAATGTCAGACAGCTCACTCGACAAAGAATACTCTATATCAATTTTAAAGTACGATATCTCAGCGAAAAAATAGATATTTAATGAAACTCAACGGCATTTGAAAGGGCAAGGGTTATACTTTAAAATGGCTTTTTTAGTATTTTCAGTAAAAGAACAAATTCGATGCTACATAACTTCAAATAAAGGCAAAAAACGCTGTCAAATAGACCTAGGAGACCTAGGAGACTCATTTAATAGCTTAAGGCTATTAAATTGAGTGTCCAGCGCCAAGAGCATATCATGAGTTTTACGAAAACTCGATAATATGTCTTTAAACCGCCCTTCGTCTGCCGCATAAAAGACATAATTTCTCTTTCAACCTCGCGACAGGCCTCGCAGCAGTAACGCAGACCGATGTTTCTTCTTACATCGTCCACCGTCCGAGCAACAACACCAATGCACTTGGCATGAACAATGTTGTCGCACAGCCATCAGCCGACTGTAAGATCGTTTCAGTTTTTACAGGTCTTAGCGAAACATATAATTGCGGACATTATAAAGACTTATCGGTGCAGCTGCACCGAGAGAGCGGGAGAACTAGGGAGCGGGTAAACGGGTGAGCGTGGGAGCGAGCTAAACGTTTAGCTGTCGCGACGGCGCAAACTAAACGGAGAAGGCACAAAGAGAAATGCAAAAAAAATGCAAAGCAAACAACGGCAGCACAAACTAAATTGTGAAAATAATAACAATTAAATACACAAAACAGAATAGCTGCATGCACACGAAGTGAACGGGAACTTTATTAATCACAAAGTAGAAGATTTAAATAAAACACCGGTTGTTTTAATGCAAAAATTAACACAAAACGAGAGCGCAAGAAAAAAACACGTCCGTTCACTTGGAAGAGAGAAACGTTTTTTTCTACCTTTGTTGTACCTTTGTTACTTACTGTAACGTTACGACAAATAATAGTATGCTGCCCCAGAGGGGGGTGCCTAGCGTTCGCGTCGCATCCCAACACCAGGGTCGTCTTTGTGCCTTCAGCCCTTGCAGCAGCTTGACGACCGGCTCAGACGGGGCCGGGTCGTCGTGGGCCATGTAAGCCGAGGCGATCAGTACTCCGCTCCCATCTGCTGCCACGAATATAGCTACTGTTAGATCTGGTGTGCTGAGATTGGAACAAAGAAAAGCGTTATAGTGGTTCTTAATTAATATGCAGGCTCTCGACCTACCCATCGAGTTGGTGCATAGTAAAGTGTATCGTCGGACTCTAAGACCAGTGAATTGCTCGTCCATGGTCCAAGGCTCTTGTATCATGTTAATGAATTTACCTAAAAAAAACATTATGGATAGGCCCTATGAAAAAAACATTTTTCTTTGCACATAAAACAGCTTAAATCTGTTACGCGGGGGTTTTTGGGGGTTGATGATCACGAATCCGGACTCAAATTTTCAAAATTCAAGATGGCAGATCCAATATGGCGGACCAAATTCGTAAAACTTGGTATATGTGGGTCTTCAGGGTCGCTGTTTACCAAACTGAGATAAAATTCTGAAATTTGATGATAGATTTTTATTTTTTGTAAGTAAAAAATTCAATATGACGACCATAAACGAAATCGCGGGGAATGTCAGACAGCTCACTCGACAAAGAATACTCTATATCAATTTTAAAGTACGATATCTCAGCGAAAAAATAGATATTTAATGAAACTCAACGGCATTTGAAAGGGCAAGGGTTATACTTTAAAATGGCTTTTTTAGTATTTTCAGTAAAAGAACAAATTCGATGCTACATAACTTCAAATAATGGCAAAAAACGCTGTTTTTGCACTTTTAGGTTAGGATATCTCGGAAACCAGAGCCAATTCGGAAATTTCGACCTCGGATTCGGATTCAGCGCACCGAAAACCTTCGGTATAAGTATAAAAGTATATACTGGTTTCTGGGTCAAAATTTTGTCGGCCTGTGTTTTATTCATGATTTTTAATTTTTTTACTCAAATGTAATGATTATTTTTGATCAAATTGAAAAAAATCATAAATGTATATAGAGGATGCCAAGGGAGCCCCTAGAGCGACGTCCTTCGTCAAGCCGGCGAAAAATGCAGTGAGGTGGCAAGAGACAGCCTGCCCATGGTACTGGTGGATGAGCTCTACGACGATGGGCGCGTGCTGTCGGAGAAATGGGATGAGGTCGACACCAGACTGTCTGAGATGGTATCAGACAAAACTCTCGTTGAGCCAGCCGGTCCAACACCATCCTTTGACTCCTCGGACATGGTTCGAGGGCACCGGGTGATCAGGTGCGACGATGAGTCTTCGAAGGACTTCCTGGCGGAGTGCGTCGCTAAGATTAGCGGCGCCTGGAAGGGGCTTAGCCTATAGCTCGCCCCCCACGGATATCCCGAGAAGGCCCAGAGCTCGTATCTGGTTGCCAAAGGGGCTCCGGACCATGATAGGGTGCTCAAGACTCTGAGGGCTCTAAACAAAGATGTCGACATGGCAGACTTTACGAATATTCTCAACAACGCATATTAAGAGTCGTGCAGACTAACGAACTCCAAGAAGACATATCCGCAATGGTGGAACAAAGAGCTAAGCAAGCTCAGAAAAAAGGCTAGGAAAGCCTTCAATACAATTTACGGAACCAAAGACTGGCAGCCGTATAAGGAAATACACAAGGAATACAAAAAATGATATAGGCAGCCAAGAAAGACTCTTGGAGCCGGTACTGCGAATCGCTAGAAGGATTCAAAGACACGGCTAGGTTAAGCAAAATACTAGATAAGGGGCACACAAGCCCCACGCTTATAAACAGATCTGACTGCACAGGAAGTACGTCAGCAGAAGAGACACTGGAGATCCTGGCTGGACACACACTTACCAGGTAACCAGAAAGAAGAAACTCAAGCAGAGAAAAGTAAAATGGCGGAACACCAGCTAAGAGTCGACGAGATCGTCACCATGGAAAGAATCCAATGGGCGGTGGACTCTTTCGATAAGTACAAAAGCAATGTTGCTGACAGCAAAAGCATGCATTGGCAGATGGCTGGAAGCAATCTTCCAAGCATGCATTAAAACAGCACACATACCACTTCCGTGGAAGGAAGCAAGAGTAGTCTTTATACAAAAACCAGGAAGAAGAGGACACATCCAAGCCAAGGATTACAGGCCGATCAGCCTGACCTCATTCCTCATGAAAACAATGGAACGGATACTAGATATCCATATCAGAGAAAGAACGGAGAAAAACCTTTCCGAAGCACAGCATGCATACAGGAAAGGTAGATCCACGGAAACAGCACTACACGAAGTAGAGGGATACATAGAAAAGGCATTGGTCTACAAAAACTACGCACTGGCCACCTTCTTAGACATAGAAGGCGCCTTCAATAACGTAAACGCAGATTCCATCCTGAGCTCCCTCAACAAGATTGGAGTTGAAGCAGGCATCAGAAAATGGATCGACGCAATGCTAACGAGCAGAAGGATAACAACCGAACTGAGTGGCACTCATCAAACGAGGTACTTGAAGAGGGGCACACCTCAGGGAGGAGTTCTGTCTCCCCTGCTGTGGCTGATTAACATGGACGATATATTAAGAGAACTCAATAGCGAAGGAGTTAAAGTGGTAGCATACGCAGACGACGTAAGTCTACTCACTTCAGGACCATTCCCAGACGTCATCAGCGAACTAATGAGAAGGGCACTGAAAAAACTCAACCAATGGGCATAAGCCTGTGGGTTGGGCATAAACCCAAGCAAAACGGAACTTATACTCTTTACAAAGAGAACAAAGATCCCCAGATTCAGTAAACCGAAGATAGACGGTACAGAGCTAGAGCTGTCACAATAATCCAAGTATCTGGGAGTGATACTGGATACGAAGCTATCTTGGAAACAAAACATCAACGAAAGAGTAAAGAAAGCAAGCATAGCATTTTACTCCCGTAGGAAGATGTTCGGGAAAAACTGGGGCATCAACCCCAAGACAATATTATGGCTCTACACAACGGTTGTAAGACCCATACTCACAAACGGAGCACTAGTTTGGTGGCCAGCACTAACTAGGGCATACAGCATCCAGAAACTTACCAGGATACAGAGATCGGCATGCGCAGGTGCAACGGGAGCACTTAGATCATGCCCCGCAGCAGCGCTGAATGCTATTCTAAACATATTACCGATAGAACATTTCATAAGGAACGCAGCAGCCCAAAGCGCGGTACGACTGAAGGCAAGCCAGAGCTGGAAGAACTACCACACCGGGCACTGTAAGATCCTGAATGAAATAAACGATCGGCTAACAGTAAACACCGACCACATGACAACCGAGATGCTGTTCGGCAATGCATATACTACTAAATACCCAACAAGAGAAGAGTGGCGAAGAGGGAGTGTAACCGAGCCAGATGAGGTATCACTCTACACCGATGGCTGAAAGATGAGGCGGCGGGGTAGGGGCCGGAATCTTTGCCGAAACCTGGGGGATAGAAGAGTCCTTCCACCTCTCAGAGTCAGCAACAGTGTTCCAGGCGGAGGTCCTTGGGATATTGAAAGCAGCTGAACTTTCATTGGACCGAGACCTCCAGAATACCAAGGTAAGAATATACTCAAATAGCCGAGCGGCCATCAAATCTCTAGCAACAGCAAGGACTTCATCTACAGGATGAATGTAAGGAACACAACAGATTGCAGATAGCCTGGGTACCCGGGCACTATGACATCCCCGGCAACGAAAAAGACGACGAACTGGCCAGAAAAGGGTCAGAAGAAATCAAGTATCTCTGAACACGGTTCAGGTCGAGATTCACGACCACTTCAAAGTACTAGCCAGTAAGGAATGGTCGATGAAGGCGGAACACAGGAGATCGAAACTGTGCTGGCCTGAATGCAATAGGAGACGGACTGCAGAGCTGATCTCCAAGAGTAAAACGGACATCAGAAGGGTAACGGCAGCCATCACGGGCCATTGGCCAATAGGCACGCATGCCTTTAAGATGGGCCTACCCTATAACCCACACTGCAGAAGTTGCAAGGAGCTAAACGAGCAGGAGACACCGGAGCATTTACTGTCTCACTGCCCGACACTCAACCGGATAAGAGCGCGTCACTTCGGAGCATACCAACTCGGGTCACTAGGGGAAGTGGGAAGGCAGACAGTGAATGCCATCCTGGCTTACCTGAATGACACGGGCTGGTACTGAAGGGAGGCGCGGACTACAACCAAAACGAGGGTGTGGATCAAAACGGAGCACAGCTCTAAATGGAGGTTACTCAGCGGAGAGTAGCCTCACCACTTACACCTACCTACCATAGGGCAAGGGTCTTTGATGAGACGGCAGCCCAACGAGGCTGTCAGAATCCGGGCTATAGAAAATAGTTTTAAATTTCTGCATTAGAATTAAGCAAAATATTTAGCGGGTACGCGTTTGGGCCGAAGGGCCAAAAGAGGGAAAGACATATTTGGACGCCTCTCGAGGCTGTAAATCATGTGGCCGGCTCTGCCTGGTCCCAGACAAACCCATGGTTATGTCTCTTTCACCGAAAAAAACCCCTTTTGAGAAAAGGGATTTTTGTTTTAGTTTTTCCAGTTTTGTTTCCCCGAGGGTTTCTTCGTAATAAAAACGAGTATTTGATTTCAGTTATATTATATTTGTTCATTTCATTATTTCCTTGTGGTTTCAGTTTTCTTGTTCAAAGTTTCTCTCAGCATATACTATTTCTAAGTTTATTTTCAAGTTTTTAGTTAATTTATATTCCCGGCACCGTGACATTCTCTAATTAGTTCTTACATATGTTTTAAATAGAGTAATGTCAATCGACCTCTGATTGGAAACTAAACTTTGGTTCGCTTTGCGAAAACTCTCGCGGAGTTTTAAAACTTTTTCCAGAATCGTCGAATCGGCGATACTCGGAGATGTCGTGCTTTGCGTAATCGGTTATCCCGGATCCGCACTCCGGGCAGCCGTCCTCCTCCTCGTGGCCGAATCTTTTCAGGTAGCTCCTGAAGCATCCGTGTCCACTCAGCACTTGGGTCAGGAAGAAATTCATCCATGCGTCAATGCTGGGGATCAGCCTGCGCGTCCTACGGCCTTTGGACGAGGCGTCCCACCTGACCTGCCAGCTGGCGTAACTCCTCCATCTGGCGTCGCTCTTGATCTCCGCCTTGGAGACACCCTCGGGTCCGGGGTGCCGTCGTCCCGTACCAACTCTTCTGCAATAATACAATACAATACAATACAATACAATACAATATGGCTAGAAAATGGAGACGAAGCCCTCGCGGTACGGCCGCAAAGCATTGCTTCGCGAAAGCATAGCCCCCATTAGCCCGGTACGCCTCTCCTGTGCCGTTCCTCCTCCCGGAGTCTGGTCATAACCGTCGCAGCATAATTGCTCACCGCCTGCCAGTTGGCATTGCTGATGAGCATCATATCGACCAGGTTGTCCACGCTGATCTGGTCGCCAAGGAACTCCTCCAGTCGCCTCCTCTCGCGCTCGAATTGCCCGCAGATGAACACTACGTGCTCCGCGGTCTCCTCTGAGCCGTCTGCACACCAGACGCAGGCAGCGCTGTCCTCGTGCCCGCGCGTGTAGAGGTACCCTCTGAAGCACCCATGGCCGCTCAGGATTTGGGTCAGGAAAAAGTTAACCTGGCCGTGCTTCCTGCCGGTCCACGGCTCGAGCCTGGGAATAAGCCGGTGGGTCCAATGTCCCTTTGTAGAGGAATCCCATCGGGTTTGCCAGGATTGGAGGGTGTCTGCCTTCAATGCAGAGCGTGCCAGCTTCTTCTCCGCCGGTGGGAGTGCTCTACCGTGCAGCCGCCCGAAGAGGGTGGCCTGTTCCTTGGCCAGGAGATCCAAGGGGGGTGTCCCGGCTAGGACCAGTGCCGCCTGGTCCGACACTGTTCTGAATGCGCTGCATATACGCAGAGCGGCGAGCCGGTGCGTCGCATTCATTCCTCGGCTATACGAGGGCGTCGCCATGGCGTGCGCCCAGACCGGGGCAGCGTACAGCAGGGTTGCTCTCGTCACGCTCGTTAGGAGTAGTCTACTCCCTTGTTTAGGGCCTCTACGGTTCAGCATGATCCGAGACAGCGCCCGGAAGGAAGTAGCCTCCTTAGTGCTGGCACAAGCGAGGTGCTCGCGGAACGAGAGCCTCGTATCCAGCATGACTCCCAGGTATTTGATCGCTCTGGACGATCTGATCGATGCTCCACCCACCTCGATGGTTGCGGTTTCGACCTTTTTTCGGCTGCTTATCAGCACGGCTTCCGTCTTCTGCGGCGCTAGCTGCAGGCCTACGCTCGACAGCCATGAGCTGATGGCCACGATGCACGAGTTGCAGGTCTCTTCGGCACGAGATAGCATCTTATCCACGACGACCACCGCAATCTCGTCGGCTAAGCCCACGATCTCGGACCGACCGGGCAGTGAAAGGCGCAGTACTCCGTCGTACATCGCGTTTCATAGTAGCGGTGCTAATACGGAACCTTGAGGTACACCGCAGGAAAGCTCCACAGACTCAGCGCCGTCGGAGGTGGAAAACTCCAACGTACGGTCCTTGAAGTAGCTGCTCATCGCCTTCATGAGGTATGGGGGGACTCCGAAGCTGGATAGTGCCTCCATGATGCAGCTCCATCTCGCCGTGTTGAAGGCGTTGCGTACATCAAGCGTTACCACCAGGCAGTACTCTTTCGAGCCGCCTTTCCACCTCTTTCCGGCTATTGCCGACCTGGCGATGTCTACCACCTTGGAGATGGCATCGACGGTGGATTTAGCCTTTCGGAAGCCGAACTGCGCGGCCGAGAGGTCGTCAGCTGATCGGATCGCCTCCTCTAGGCGCGTTCCAATTAAGTGCTCGAGCACCTTTCCGGCTCCGTCGATGAGGCAGATTGGTCGGAAAGATGCCGGGTCGTCCGGCGGCTTTCCGGGCTTCGGCAACAGAACCAGCCTCTGCAACTTCCACCTGGGCGGGAACACGCCCTCTGCCAAGCACCTGCTGAACAGCCCCGCAAAGAGGTCAGGCCGACACGTCAGTGCGAGCTTCAGGGCCTTATAGGGTATATTATCGGGGCCAGCGGCGTTCGACGTCTTTACCCTTGCGGCCGCCTCCTGAATCTCCTGTGCCGTGACCGGGGCAAAACATGCCAGGGAGTCGCCGGCGTCGGGGAATGTGGCCAGCGGCGTTCGACGTCTTTACCCTTGCGGCCGCCTGCTGAATCTCCTGTGCCGTGACCGGGGCAAAACATGCCAGGGAGTCGCCGGCGTCGGGGAATGTTGGGACGTCCATCGATGGGAACAGGTGTTCCACGATCCGCTTTAGGCTCTCCGGCGCGAGCGGCGCAAGATTGCCGGGGCAGTTTATACGCTTGACGACCGTTTTGTAAGCGCTGCCCCACGGGTCGCGGTCCGCCGAATCACAAAGTTCAAGGAAACACTTGGATTTGCTCGCCCGAATAGCAGCCTTAAGTGCTCTGCGACAGGTCTGGTACTCCCGCCTTTTGTCCAGAAGGGAGGTGGTACCATACGACCGCTGGTAGCGTCGCCGCGAACGGACGCAGTCTCTCCGCGCGTCGGCTATCGACTGATTCCACCAATACACCGGCTCGCGGTGGCGGCTGTGGGGACTCCTGACTTGCATGCAGTCATTGCAGACCGCCTGGAGCTGCCGCATGGCATCTTCAGTCATCTGCTCAGCGGAGCCAGAGACATCCAGTCTCTCCATGCCCTCCGAGAACAGCCGTACCGCACTCGCCGGTCTCGAGTGTGACCGTGGAGCAGGCGTCCTGTGGGGGCCAGGTTTGTGAGTATGGCGGCATGGTCGCTAGCTGTGTAAATCCCGCTGAGCTCCCATACGCACTGGGTGGCTCTTGAGCCGCTCACAAATGTAAGGTCGACCACTGAGCCAGCACCGATCCGGGAGAACGTGTGTTGCCCCCCCGAATTAAGGAGCGCAACATCAAGCATGGCAAAAGCCTCCAACAGCGACCTACCTCTGGCGTTGGTGTAGGTGCTGCCCCAGTCCACGGCCCAGGCGTTGAAGTCGCCCGCGATCAAAACCGGGTGACGGCCCCTGGCATCGGTGGCCAGTCGGTCCACCCTGACGCAGAACTCCGCCAGCGATAGGCTCGGAGCGAGGTAGACACTGTATACCCACCAGTGGCCTACTTTCGCTCTGACGAACCCGCTCGAAGCGAGTACCTGGGAGAGGCGGGTAGCTCCTGGGCCGCACGTCCAGAGGGCGGCTTTGCCCGAGCTGTCGGCCGCCCAGTTAGGGCTCGTCCCGACCTTATTCTCCGGCATTCCTTTTTTAGAAGCATGTGACCCCTGCTTACGGGTTTTGCGTTTTATACCTTCCGCCAGGTTATGAAAGCTGCCGACCGATGCGGTGCAGACGCAGACCAGACCGCCGGCCAGTGTGGCACAGACGCGGTGTGGATTTTGAGAGTCGTCGCTAGATGAATCTGCCGGCCAGTGTGGCTCAGACGCAGACTGCTCGGCCGCCCAATGAGGGACAGACGCTGAGCTTAGCGAACGTGGCTAGTGTTAACACATTGCGGGGCTTCCAACGGAGGCCGAGGGTTTCTCCCCGGCTTAACCGATGGGGGTTATACCGCCCCGTCTCGGTCGCCAGAGCCCCGTTTCTAGGTGTACCGCACACGCGGGGGGGATGGCAGTTGGTCTGCTCCGTGACCTTTAACACCTCGTAGGCCACCGGTGTGCTGGGAGGGAGTTTCTAGTCTGAAACCTGCCTCCGTGCCAAAGGATCTGAGCAGCAGCCCAAAACAGTATACTACTGTAAATTGCTGCCTTTGAACAAGTGCGTGACGTAGCAAGTAGCTTTGGTCAGCCTACTCAACTATGATCACCAGCGCCCCCTGTCGGACGGTTGCGGAGGAAGTAATCATATGTGATTGCTCCCTTTTCGAACACTGATTCGACAGCTGACCTGTCGATCAGCTGGCATGATATGCCACTTCGTGCAGGACGCCACCTTGCTAAGAGAAATTACTCAAAGGAAGAGAAAGTGGGACGCAGCCCCTCTGGGAGAGATTCCCCCCACTTACCCCTGCCGCTGAAGTGGCGGCCAGCGTCTGGATATCTCTGGAGGGCGGAGCGAGGTCCGAGGCTTACCAATCCGCACAGGTAAGTACCGCCTGGCGTTCAGTGCACCATCCCACACACTCACGAACCACTACGATCTTAGGTTTGGCTGTTTTACCGCCTTCCCGGAGGAGCACCCGGGAAACACAACCTCACCGTTTGACGCCACGAACAACGACCGAAAAAAAAAAAAATATATATATATATATATGCTCATAGCGTATGTTCTTGCCGATTCCGCCTCTCCTTGTTTTCGCTGCGCGATGTGCTCCTTGAGTTGTTTTTGATAACTTCGCGGTAAGAAGTAATCCACTAGCTCTTCTGTAAGCATTGCCCAGCTTTAAATTTTGCTTGGCGTGCAGTTCCACCAATCGATCGCGTCATCTTCTAAAATGAATCGTTTCAACCAGTTGGTCATGCCGGATTCCATATCCCGTCGCCCAATCTTCCATTTTCCTTATAAACTCCAGTGGATTGGTTGTTCCATGGTACCGTATTCCCCAGCTTCGTATCCGGTCCAGGATCTCCACGTTTATCTTTCCTTCCATCTTCGTGTACGTTCGACAATCCGACAATCTATCGTTGACCGCATCCGTGTGTTCGTTGGGCAACTCCATATCACCTTCATCCACTTCGTCCGCTTACTCTCTTAGCCAGCTTATGGTTTACCGCTGCCGGTTTCTCTTCAACCACTTCAACCTGTCTCGGGCGCCACTTTGACGATCTGTCATTGCTCTGGTGGCTCAAGGCTGGCCAGGATTCGTCTCAGGAATTTATATTTGGTCCAGGTGTGGTTGCTGTAAGAGATTCCGACCCGGTTCCAGAGTAGAACGTTAGCTAATACGGTATAAGTTATCATTATGTTTATTGACATAATAGGTACAGATTAATGATAGTTTCATTTCTCGTCGCCTGGTAACGTCGTGATCTAGTGACGGGTTTTAGAGGCCGTTCTGGTCTACTAATTGGTGAGAAGAGTTTAGAGGCCGTTCTGGTCTACTAATCGGTGAGAAGAGTTTAGAGGCCGGTCTGGTCTACTAATTAATGAGAAGAGTTTAGAGGCCGTTCTGGTCTACTAATTGGTGAGAAGAGTTTAGACGCCGTTCTGGTCTACTAATTGGTGAGAAGAGTTTAGAGGCCGTTCTGGTCTACTATATATGAGAAGAGTTTAGAGGCCGTTCTGGTCTACTATATATCGAGAAGAGTTTAGAGGCCGGTCTGGTCTACTACACGGTTCTAAATTTTATTTTGAGATTGTATCTTACCCAAATGACTATATTTAATTAATTTTATTTGATATTTATCAGTTAGCATGAGTATACAGACATTATTAAAGCTTTTCAGTAGGTATTTTCATACAAAATGTGGTGATTCTTTAATTCAAATATCGCGAAATGTAGTCAAATGTGGCATTTCTCACTATATGCAATCGAACAAGAATTAATTGCTCTACAACACACAATGGGTATCAAGGTTGGACTAGGTGGGACTCACTACTTATACCCTTTTAAAAATTGCATTTCAGAAAAAAAAATTTTTTTTTACGACTCACTTTAAAATCAAACTACAAAGACATCACAAGGAGTACGGACATTTCACAACACAAAACAAATAGTACAAACCCCTCTGATTCGAACTCATTGCAAATTTTGACCAGTTCTTTTGTATTTATTGAGTTTTTTTAATTTTAGAATTGTCATAATTTTCGAATATTTTCTCTGTCCGATTGCTCGAGTAGAAACACCAGGGTATTCCAGGGTATTTTTTTTTTATTGCAGGGTATTATAATTTTAGTCAGAAGTTTGCAACGCAGTGAAGGAGACATTTCCGACCCAATAAAGTATATATATTCTTGATCAGCAGCAACAGCCGAGTCGATCTTGCCATGTCTGTCTGTCCTACGCAAACTAGTCCCTCAGTTTTGAAGCTATCTGAATGAAACTTTGTAGATAGTCTTCTATATGCTCTCACTACTATATATGTCGGAACCGGCCGAATCGGACGACTATATCATATAGCTGCCATAGGAACGATCGGAAATTAAAAAAAAAAAAATTTAACTTGGGCAATTTATTTCGGGCAACATATTTTCATGAAATTTCATACATGGATTTTGTATTATTTTAGAATTTCGATTTTAATTTGATCAAAATCGGACCACTATATCATATAGCTGCCATAGGAATATATATATATATATAATTACACGTTCGTATTATTAAGTAAGTAAAAAAAAATATAATTTTATTTAATCGAATATTACAATTGTTTTGTGAAGAACACCGACCGCTTAGTATTGGGTCTCAAACTGAAATCAACTTATTGATCTGGATTGATTGACGTTCAAGACTCGGTTTCGAGTTTTTCCAATATGGACTTTGGACTATAATGGTTCTGAAGAGATAAAGGGGTTCTGAGGCGACATATTTTCATGAAATTTCATACATAGATTTTGTATTATTTTAGAATTTCGATTTTAATTTGATCAAAATCGGACCACTATATCATATAGCTGCCATAGGAATATATATATATATAATTACACGTTCGTATTATTAAGTAAGTAAAAAAAATATAATTTTATTTAATCGAATATTACAATTGTTTTGTGAAGAACACCGACCGCTTAGTATTGGGTCTCAAACTGAAATCAACTTATTGATCTGGATTGATTGACGTTCAAGACTCGGTTTCGAGTTTTTCCAATATGGACTTTGGACTCTAATGGTTCTGAAGAGATAAAGGGGTTCTGAGGCGATAACGAGTTTTTCTGGAGTTGCCGACTTTTGGTGATCTTTGTCTCTCTTAATTTCTGGCACTCTTGAGATTATTTTAATTATGTTTACTTGAATCGGAATGTCTGTTTTTGGGTTATCGAGTACGAGCTCTGAACGTGGGAATGTGACAATGGCGCGAGGGTTTAGGCAATGGTTTGTTTTAAACAATGGATGTTTAGTCTACCAGAAGGGGACTTGTCTTATCAAAAGTTTCAATTACATCCTTAGTTCAATTTTGGGGATTTTCCACTTGGCCTTGTGTCAGTGGATTGGCTGACAGTTTATTCTTATCTGTATCTTTGGGTGACAGTTTATTCTTATCTGTATCTATTGGGGTACATGTAGGATAGTGTGGGGTGTATTGATTACAATTGGGAAGTTTAGGGTAGTGTTATGTGGGCATGTTCTTAAGTCTAAGGGACTTATGGACATGTCACTCCCCCAATCTTTGTTTTTTGCCTGTCCTCAGGTCATTATATTTGGGAAATTTGGATTTATCATAAAATTGTTTTCTGGTTGAATTACATTATTTTCTGGTACAATGTTCTCTATAGTTACGGGGTTCGGATGTTCTTCCTTTTTACAGCATTTTATAATAACATTTTTTTTTGATTAACATTTGTTTCAGGGATGTTCCATGTTAACAATATGTTTGGTTCTACATGGTTTATTTGGAAATTTTTGTGTGTTTTAGTATATTTGCATTCAGTGGTCTCTTGTTTAATAATTCCTCTTATACATTTGTCGAAAATTACTTTTCCTGTATCTTCATGATGAACCTTATTGTTAAAGATGTACAATTTATCGAAAACTTGCTCTGTCAGAATGTTATAGTTGTCATCTGGATACGGAACTATTTGAAGTAATGGAACTTTAGTAATTTTAATCGGGACGTGGGAGATAATCAAGATTTCTTTCGTGTCCGTTTTGAACCAAGTTGATGTTTTTATTTTCAACATTTTTCTGAATTAATCTGTCTCAAGTAATCATGTTTCAGTAGTTTCGGATTGAAGATCCCTAATCTGGTCAGCTGCATTCCTAACTTAATATCTTCTATATATTCCGTGAACTGTTGCAGATTGAAGATTAGTATTGAAATCTGTTGGTCTCTCTCCCTTTTTATTTCGAGTTTGTTGATAACACTAATTCCACTGTTTATTACATCTAGAATTGTGTCTAAGTCATGTTTCTTATTGAGTTGTTTGATAAGTCGTTAATTTTTTCCTCCAGTTCGTCTTTATCATCTTGGTCTAAAGTGCCAAACAGGTATTTGTATACCGATCCTACTGCATTTACGAGACCTCTTTTCCTCCTCTTAACGATTCTCAACCCATTGATTTCTCGTCTTAATTTTTCTATTAAGTATCGTACTTGGGGTACGCTGGAGAAATTCTTCGCTTCTTCTAACAGGTTGTCGAACATTAACATAGTCTTCGTTGTATTCATGGTAAGAAAATGGTATTCGTAGTTCGTTGGGATTTCCACTGTTCCCGTTTGAAATATTAAATATCCGTTTTTTGCATTGATGGGGTTCACTTCTATTTTACCGCTTTTGACTGTGGTAATGAGGGAAATCATACAGATAAACGATATCAATAGTATGCTCCATCCTTCATACTTCTGCGGTCGTTCTGGAATTATCGTACTTACTCTTATTAATTTTCTTTTGTTTTTTGAATTTATACTTATAATGTACGATCTTCCTACCGCGGTTAACCTCTTCAAAATGCTTTTCATCCACTTGTTCAATCCTTCCTGTTTTCTTAAATGGATTGGTAATTTTGCTTTTTACAAGTGGGGCCTGTCTATATTTTGTATAAATTTCGAAATCATGCCTCCTTTTATTAAGTTGATCAATCTTATCGATTTTGTTTTGTTGAACATTCGTGTCGGGACTGCCTGCATATAGAAATATATCTGCTGGATATCTTTTGGTAGTATTATGCTTAGTTTTGTGATTATAGACGTATAGTATTGTTTCGAATTTAGTACATCTATCCTCTATATTTTGTTCACTACCAATAATCCTCAATTTTTCATTCACTGTCTTAAGAAATGTTTCGATATCGGATACACCGTTTATGCTAGTAGTAACAGAAATTTTGACGCCTTCGGAAGTTAACCAGTTGTGCAAAGCTATGCACATAAAAGCTGCGTCTTTATCTGCTTTTATTTCTTCCCATGTCGTTAAATATCTTCATTATGGCTCTTTTTGCTTCAAGCCAATCTCTACTCTTTACTTCAACTAGTGATGCAAATTTCGAATAGATGTCAATACATGATAAGAAGATTTGGTTCCCTGTGAGATAAAAATCGATCACATATTTCTCCCTAGCGTTCATTATTTCTGGTGTTGTTTCGTATGTCAATTTGGTGTCTCTATGTTCTGTCTTTGCTAAACTACACACTTCACATTCGTTGATGATATTTTGGATTAATTTTTGGCTATCCGGGTAATAATATTCTTCTTTAAACCAATTAATGGTTTTCTTTATACCGGGATGCAATACTTCTTTATGCCGCTTTAGGATTAAATCTTTAAATTCAGCATATGTCAGTATATCAATTAATTTCCTAGTGCATCTTAATAATTTTGTGAGCTTGTTAGGGCTTATGATTTCAGTAAATGCCCTCTGAAAGAGCAGAAAATCTTCGTCATTAGGGAAATATATGGCGCTTTTCTTAGTGCACACGTATTCCTTAATGAGACTTTTGGCGAATTCATGTGTCATTTGTTGTGTCGCTATCACCCTTTTCTATTTCTATTTGTCTCGAGAAGTAATTGACCGGTCTTTCTGTTATAGAGATATAATTTAAATTATCTTCATTAGCACTGTGTATAGTTGCGTCTGCATTGCTTTCGACTTCACCAACCATGACTTATTCTATTTTTGTGCGGGAAAGAGCATCCGAGACATGGTTTTCCTTGCCTGGAAGATATTTTATTTTATAATCGAATTCATTCAACTTTATTTTCCATCGTTGTAGTATCACATTTGGTTCCTTAATGTTGTTTAACCATACCATTGGTTTGTGATCACTCATTATTTCAAATGGTCTGCCGAATAGGTATGACCTGAAATATTTAGTTGCCCAAACTATAGCTAACAATTCTTTTTATATAGTAGCATAGTTTATCTCGTGTTCAATCAGCGTTCTGCTGGCATAACAAACGGGCTTATGATTTTGAGATAGCACAGCACCAATAGCAATATTACTGGCATCAGTTGTCAAAGAAAAGGGCTTTGAGAAATCCGGATAGATTAAAATTGGATCTGAAGTTATCAAAACTTTTAGTCTCTCGAAGGACCTGACGTAGTTTTTGCATTTGGTGTCGATTACAGCGACTTTCTTCAGCTTGAGGGTCATAGGTTTAACTACCTTGGCGAGGTTCGGAATGAACTTGCGATAGAACCCACATAATCCCAAAAATGATTTTATTTGCTTAGGCGTCTTGGGTAATGGAAAATTCGTGATTTCGTTTGTTTTGTTAGGATTTGGTTTGATACCTTCTGTTGTAACGATATGACCTAGGAATTCAGTTTCCTTTTTCATGAATTCGCATTTGTCTAACTGCAGTTTTAAATTGGCATCTCTCAGCTTTTCAAAGACTTTCCTTAGAGATATCGTCCAAGTAAACTAAACAATACTTATAGATCAGATCTTCCAAGAGATTATTCATACATCTCTGAAAAGTTGCTGGAGCGTTCTTCAGGCCAAAGGGCATACGCGTGTATTCATAGTACCCATGTTTAGTAGAAATAGCAGTTTTTGCGATTGAATTCTCTTCCATTTGAATTTGGTGGAATCCTTTAGCTAGGTCGATAGTTGTGAAATACTGACATCTTCCTAATTTATCTAATATTTCGTCCATTCGGGAATTGGAAATTTGTCGTTAACAGTAATCTCGTTGAGACTTCTGTAATCGACCACTAATCTGAATTTTTTCTTCTTAGAGGCGTCTGCCTTCTTGGGGACCACCCATATAGGAGAACAATACGGAGATTTCGATTTGCGAATAATCCCTTGTTCTATCATTTCTTTAATTTGTGTGTTGACTTCCTGGTCAACACTCTGGGGGTATTTATATGGTTTGCGATATACCGGATCTTCATGCTGAGTCTGGATGACATGTTTAATGGTACTCGTGAAGGTCAAATGTGTCTATAATCATATAGGACCTTCTTTAACCCTCTCAGCCCACATTTAAAAATAGCCAAGATAAAAATTTTTTTTTAACAGATATGTATTTGGCTTTATTCAAATATGAACTGACGAAAATTTCAAGGTCCTTGGTGTCCTGGTTCGATAGTTACAGGATGTTGCCACAAAATGTTTACAAAATTCTTGTAGACAAACTATGAACTTTTTTTAAATTTTTTTATTTTTAAATAATTTACTTACCCCTATATATGTATAATTCCCACCTAGTTTTCCATTACAACAAATATTTATTGAATAAAATAAAAAAATGAATTTTTATTTTACCAACACTTTTCCCGCCAACCATTTTTTTTCATACAACTGCACCTAAAACGTCTGCTAAATAAACACGTTTGCAGCTTACAAGTAACTTATTAGTTATTTTGGTTGCAGAAAACATTAAGGAAGATGTTGAAAAAAAGCGCGAAGCAAAAAAATGTATATTCCAGGTAACTGAGGCGTATTTCTACAATGTTGCCTATAGGCAACAAATGGGCTGAGAGGGTTAAACACTCAACTTCCTCTACATTTAGATGTTCCAGTCTATATTCGTTATATTCGCGTAACTCATTATTAATCACGAAATTGACTATTTCGTTGTCAACGGATATGGGGTCGAGATTTGTTGTATCATCGTCTCCTGTGTCACTAACAACTTCTGAAGTGAGACATTTTTCGAATGCGGTCTCCTTTTGTTGTTTGGGTTGGAGTTTGGGTTTAAGGCCCTTAGGTACGGTCTTAACCTTTTGTTTTTCTGAATTAATTTTCTTCTCTGGTTTTTGGTTGAGGCATTTGTATGCGGTCTCACCTTGTTTTTCTTCATAGAAAAACTTAAAAGATTTTAAACCGCTCCGAACATCACATGTACTTGTCGAAGTTCTTGGGTAGGGTATAAACCGAGAAGATGTTCCACTTGGTTGACAAATCCAGACAGTTTGCCTGGTGCGCCATCACAGTAGTTAAGTTTTTCGATTTGACGAAGGAACTGATTCAGATGAATCTCGGAGAGTTGTGGAGGGTTTGCCATTATTATGCTTGTTTTTTTATTGTTTGGTTGTTTAAATGTTCAGAATTTGAATTTTAGGTTTTGATTTAATTTTAAATTAAATTTTGTTTCCGACCGCACGGGTTTTTTTTTTTTTAATTATTTTACAGGGTTTTTCCTGACCACACGGGATTTTATTGTAAAATCACACATAGTTTTTAGAATCACTGTTTTAATTCGCCAGGCTAGGATATCTATTTGTATAGCATATCCTTTTCAATTGCCTAGTACCGTACTAAAAGGACTCTTGTTTAATTTGTTGATCCTACCGGCTGCGCCAATTACACGTTCGTATTATTCGTAAGTAAAAAAAAATATAATTTTATTTAACCGAATATTACAATTGTTTTGTGAAGAACACCGACCGCTTAGTATTGGGTCTCAAACTGAAATCAACTTATTGATCTGGATTGATTGACGTTCAAGACTCGCTTTCGAGTTTTTCCAATATGGACTTTGGACTCTAATGGTTCTGAAGAGATAAAGGGGTTCTGAGGCGATAACGAGTTTTTCTGGAGTTGCCGACTTTTGGTGATCTTTGTCTCTCTTAATTTCTGGCACTCTTGAGATTATTTTAATTATGTTTACTTGAATCGGAATGTCTGTTTTTGGGTTATCGAGTCCGAGCTCTGAACGTGGGAATGTGACAATGGGGCGAGGGTTTAGGCAATGGTTTGTTTAAACAAAGTTTCAATTACATCCTTAGTTCAATTTTGGGGATTTTCCACTTGGCCTTGTGTCAGTGGATTGGCTGACAGTTTATTCTTATCTGTATCTTTGGGTGACAGTTTATTCTTATCTGTATCTATTGGGGTACATGTAGGATAGTGTCGGGTGTATTGATTACAATTGGGAAGTGTAGGGTAGTGTTATGTGGGCATGTTCTTAAGTCTAAGGGACTTATGGATATGTCACTATATATATATGTAAGATGAGATATACTCAGCTTAGTTTTATTTATTATATTAGAATATGTTTGTTATAGTTAACGATGAATATTACAAGTTTAATTTAAGTTTTCTGCTTTTGTTTTTTCTGCTTTTCTTCACTCTTCCTCTGGCGTCCGTATCTGCTGACTTCTACTCTTCGAATCCCGCTTCTCTCGCTTCTCCTGCTGCTCTCTGCTGTCGCTTCTCTCTTCTGTCGCTCTGCTGTTTCTACTGCTCTCTTCTGTTGCTCTCCTGCTGCTCCGCTGTCGCTTCTCCTGCTGCTCTTCTGTCGCTTCTCCTGCTGCTCTTCTGCTTTACTGTCGCTCTGCTGCTCTGCTCTACTGTCGCTTCTCCTCTGCTGTTCTGCTTTATTTCTGCTGATCTCTCTCTCTCTGTTTTTGCTTTAATTCGCTCTCTCTGCTGTTCTGCTGGTACACTTTCTTACATTCGGCCATTCCTGACTAGTCATCTGTCCCAGATGATCATCCTCTTTATCCTTGACGAAAGTTATATTCTCTTTAATCGATTCCTGTGCATCTTCAACCTCAATGTTTCCATCCTGTCTATTTTTCTGCCGTGGCTTCAGCTTTCCAAGCTTTTTCTGTGACAAATCCGTCCGTTGATCCGACAAATCCTTGCAAGCATAGCATTTGAACCAGGTACCGTTGTTCTCGCATCCCGATTTAACTTGATCTTCCACAAAACTTCTCTCCAGGGTATTCCAGTTGTCGAGAGTCGCGACATGGTTTGTTTTCTGCAGAATATCGCCCTCCTTCGACTTGATTTTGATCTGCTTCAGGTCCTTTGCCAACTTTTGGGACTCACGCATCCTTACGTAGGCCAACTTTTTGCGGCGGGCGACGAGCTCATCGTATGTAAGTTTCCTTTGCAGCAGCTGGCGATCCTTTTTAGCCACCGCCTTCTTAGTTTTAATGTCGCAAATTTGGGTTTTGCGCAGCTCACGCATCTTGAAAATGCTCGCCTTCTTAGCGTACTGCGGAGGAATATCTGTTTCATCATCTGAATTTATTATGTTGTAAATACTCATCTGATTTGGTTCCTCACAAGCTTTCTCCCCCAGCGGGGAAGAAAACTTGTATCCGTCGGCCGACAGCGAAAAGTCGAACTTCGAAATGAAATCGAATCCGAGCAGTGCGTCATACCCCGAGTCCTCATCCTCAACTACGACGAACTTGTGTGACGTTATCTCCTGGTCTACTGCGACCTCAGCCAAAAAATAGCCAACTGGGCGCGTGATCTTCTTTCCCAGCCCACGCAGCTTCGTTGTACATCTCTCCAAAATAACATCTGGTATTTTGTTAAAGATGAACTTCCGCAGAATAGATATATCGGCTCCGGTATCTACCAGACACTCTACTCCCACGCCGTTGATGGTGACCTCCTTCATGCGACTTGCACTGCGTATAACTTGAATGTCAGCAGATGACTCATGGCAGTCTCTGGACATGTGTCCCTCCTCGTTGCAATTGAAACATTTTACAGCAGACTTGCAGTCCTTACGATGATGATCTAATGATCCGCAGTTAAAGCAGTGACTCTTCCTGTCGTGCTGTCCCTCGTGCTGCTTCCTCCACTTTCCATCGTTCGGCCGAAATGGCTTCTCGACCACACGGTCGAATACCTCAAACTGCTCCTGTAGTTCTTTGTACGACTTGCAGCTGTATAGCGAGTATCTGAAATCACTACTCATGTTCAGGCCGTCCACAACATAGCGGATAACCGAACGTGCATCAATGTTGCCAAGTGAAGCGATCTTTTTCATCTGCAGTAGGTATTCATGAAAAGATTCCTGCTTGCGTTTCTTGCGATCGCGGAGCTGCTCGTGTACATCCGCGCTGCACACATATTGTCGGCTGAACTCTGTCTCCATCAGCATACGCATCTCTGAGTATTGGTGTACATACGTAGAGTCCAAAAACAACTTCGCTGTGTTCGTCATTTTGGCGCGAGCCTGAACATACATCTGCTTAATGTTCAGATCGTAGGCTGCAGCATTCATCTCAATTTTCAAACCAATTTTTAACCGGCATGGACTCTCCGTCAAACTCTGGAATGATCTTCGCAAAGCTTTCTGCCGTAATCGAGCAACCGTTGTTTCGCTCATCCGCTCCAATCTTAATAGCGAGAAGCTGCACTAAATCTTTCAGCATTTTTGTATTTTCGTCGATCGATCTGCTTTCGATTAAACTAGCTGCGCCACGTTGCTCTTGTCCCGACATGATTTTGCATGTTGCTTCTTGCACTTCCACATTGCTCTCTGCTTGTTGCGGCAAGTTCTTGCACGATTTTCATTTCTTTCGTATTTTCATTTACAACTATTTCGCAATCGCCTTCCAACTGCGTACTCATTTTAATATTTTTGTCTGCTGCAGCCACTGACCTTGTGTAATACGGCTGTTTTCCTTTTGAAATTGGAATCCGCGACGGCTCTTGCTTCATTTCCTTCTCACTCACACTCATTCCCCGTTGCTATCCGGCGTCTGTCCAACTCTGCTTCTTCGTCTTTTGAGACTTCTCGGGACAGCGTTGAGACTTCTCGGAACGGCGTTGAGACTTTTCGGGACAGCGTTGAGACTTTTCGGGACAGCGTTGAGACTTCTCGGAACGGCGTTGAGACTTTTCGGGACAGCGTCACTTGCAATTTTCAGGTTAGGACGAGCCCCCATATGTAAGTTGAGATATACTCAGCTTAGTTTTATTTATTATATTAGAATATGTTTGTTACAGTTAACGATGAATATTACAAGTTTAATTTAAGTTTTCTGCTTTTGTTTTTTCTGATGTTCACGCCAGAAGGGCGCTTATTTTCCGGAGGCAGTGTGATCCCGTACACTCGCTCTCTCTCCGTCTTCCACTGCACTATGTCCGAATCGCAATTAATTTATATTAATTTTCCGCGAATTCAACATTCAGAAAGTGTATTTTTAAATATATGCCATAAGCCACAGTGAAAATTCCAAATTCGAATTTCTCTTCGTTCGCTGTGATCCGCTTGCATTTATTTCCACTTCCTACACTTACGTACATACATAAGTCCAATACATACAGTCCACTTCACTCATCTACAATCGGCACCAACAATTTACGCTATAAATATTCCTATCCTAGATAATAATAGTAAAGAAACATTCCAAAATCCACAAGTGTAAATTGAAATATATGTACGTATGCTATAAGCCACAGTAAAACTTCTAGTTCCGAAATTCTAACCGTTCACTATGTTCCGCTTGCATTTACATATTTACACTCTCCGATATACAATACAGTCCACTCCACTGATCTACGAGCGCCAAAAGCAATTTAAACAAAATTAAATTAATATATACCTACTTACAAATATTTCGGGTTTTTAACACATAATTTAAATAATTTAATCCACAACTGAAAATAAATATACCCTTATTAATTTCTAAACTTTAAACTCCAACTACAGTCCACTGCTCTAAAGAATAAATATATTTATATCCCCAAAATCACGGCACAGAAACGCCGAGTTAATTTGTACATTCATTTATTTACTCCCCTGGTCTATCCTGTACAGGGCTAAATCGAAAGAAACATATATTTATTGTCTTTTCTTTGCTCTATCCTGAGCTGAGGCGAACATACCTACATACATTGTAATTACATACATATTCGACTGCAAGTCGAAGCTCCGGTTTTTTGGCAATTTTTTCCGCCTCTCGTTGTCTCCGCTATTCTGCATTGGCAAACGGCGAATGCACATTGTGCATTGGACAAACATATTCACACGCACGCCTTATCTTCAAGAACAGTACCGCGGAAAATACAGCAGCGGTCAACTAAATAAATCCAGGCACACTAAATAATTTTAAAATTATTTTTTATAAAATCCCAACTAACTAAATCAGTTAGAAATTCAAGTGCGCTTCCATATCCGCATTAGTGTGACCGTACATCTCCGTACATCTCCGTACATCTCCGCCACTACACAATAAAATTCATAAATTCATTCCTTCTATATTCCGATTGGTTCCTAAATTCCAATTCCTGCGTCGACACGTATAACTCATTAAACAAATATATATCCATAAACAGACAATCCAGTTTGTTTTTTAAATATCCAGAACGAGTTCTTCCATTTTAAATAAATTTATTTCGATCTGTGACCGTCTAAGTCACTTCGATTCCACAGTCTACAATCCGGCAGCACCCAGTCCATCCAAATACACTTGCCAAATCCATCTCGACCAAGCCAGAGAGCAATGGAATAAGGTCAAAGAAGAATATGAAGCTTGTTCAGACCTAATTTCAGTTGGCCTAGAGGGCGAGGCGGACACCTTACTCACTCTGAAGGCAAAATACGAGTATGCCTATTTTATTTACGGAAGGTGTGCCGCCCAGCTCATGGAACAGATCGATACGATCTCGTCTAACGAAGCTCCAGTCCAAGCCCCTGCGCCCCAAAATTCCTTTCCGTCTGGCTGTCGGCTTCCTCCGTGCGATACCAAAATTTTCTCGGGCGATTATATTCGCTGGCCGACTTTCCGAGACCTTTTCACAGCGGTCTATATAGACAATTCTGCGCTGACCCCTGTTGAAAAGTTGTTCTATCTAAATGCCAAGACTAGTGGTGAAGCTCATTCCATAGTTTCCAAGTCGCCACTCACCAACGATGGTTTCCGCTCAGCCTGGACAAACCTATCTAAACGTTTCGAAAACAAACGAGCGCTGGTTAACAGCCAACTGAAAAAGTTGTTAAACATGCAGTCAGTTGCACAAGAATCTTCGGCAGCCTTGAAGGAGCTGCAAAATACGATCCAAAACTGCCTCACATCCCTAAATTTGTCCGGCCTTCCAACGGAAAATTGGGATTGTCTCCTGGTGTATGTGTGTTCCACGAAGCTTCCAAAGCTGACGCTCTCATTATGGGAGCAATCTATCCCGAACAAGACCGACATTCCTACGTGGCTAGCACTTGACTCTTTCCTGACTGAGCGCCATAGAACTCTGGAGGCCATAGAGTTTATACATCCTACTACGTTGCGCCTTCATCCGTCCGAACCGACACCCTCCGACGGGTCGCCACGAATACTGAAATCCTTCAGTACGAGGATCGTTCCAATATCCAAAAGATGCGATGTATGTTCCAAAGAGAACCATCCAGTGCGTTTATGTCCACGCTTCCTTCAGATAACAACAGAGGATCGCACCGCTTACATCCGAAAAAAGCAGTTGTGCTTAAATTGCTTTGCAAGCAATCATCAAATTCGTAATTGCACAAGCGCCCACAAGTGCATCACGTGTCACGGTCGGCATCACACTTTGTTGCATCCAAGCAACTGCTCCTCCAGTGAACCGACTGCTCCTGATACTGCTTCTGCTCCAATCCAAAGGATTTCCTCGTTCTCCACATGAGTGACTACCGCTCCCGATTCCTCCAATTACTGGGTTCCATACGACGATGTGAAATGCAGACGTTCCCGAGGTATTTTATCCTACCCATGCCGAGTCTGCCAAGGGAACCATCCTCTTCGGAAATGCCACCGTTTCCTTCGGCTTAGCGCTGAGAAACGGCTCCAGGCAGTCATACAAAAGAAGTACTGCGTCAATTGCCTGGCCCACCATCATTCCACGGGATCTTGCCGCAGTGACGACCGATGCCAGTCGTGTGGCCAGGATCACCACACACTTCTCCATGTCCACGAGCGCTCAGCGTATCCAACGCTTTCCCGAGCAAAGGCCTCCTATATTCCTACAGCGTATCCTCGCTAGGGGGCCTCGAAGGCCTTCTTATATTTTTTGCTGCGTATCCTCGCAAGGGGGGGGGAGAATGTTCACGCCAGAAGGGCGCTTATTTTCCGGAGGCAGTGTGATCCCGTACACTCGCTCTCTCTCTCCCTCTTCCACTGCACTTTTGTGCATCGAGCTCCTAGTCCGCTCTCCCCAAGTTAGTTTTAAGGTTCTTCTTGTTCAGTACCAATTTACCATTCTACAAATAAAGACATATACCCCGAAAGTCATTCCGTGTTTTTCTTATCGAGTGCATTACAGCTTAAAGCCACCCCCCTCCGAACACTGATTTTCTTCACTCTTCCTCTGGCGTCCGTATCTGCTGACTTCTACTCTTCGAATCCCGCTTCTCTCGCTTCTCCTGCTGCTCTCTGCTGTCGCTTCTCTCTTCTGTCGCTCTGCTGTTTCTACTGCTCTCTTCTGTCGCTCTCCTGCTGCTCCGCTTTCGCTTCTCCTGCTGCTCCGCTGTCGCTTCTCCTGCTGCTCTTCTGTCGCTTCTCCTGCTGCTCTTCTGCTTTACTGTCGCTCTGCTGCTCTGCTCTACTGTCGCTTCTCCTCTGCTGTTCTGCTTTATTTCTGCTGATCTCTCTCTCTCTGTTTCTGCTTTAATTCGCTCTCCCTGCTGTTCTGCTGGTACACTTTCTTACATATATTCGCAACATTTTCGTTCGCAACATTTTTTTCGCAACATTTTGTTTCGCAACATTTTTCGCTAGCAACATTTATGTCAGTAGCCGAGAAAACGAAAAAGTCTTACTTACTTACTGCAAGGGTATTTAAACTTCGGCATGCCGAAATTAGCTTTCTTTCTTTTTACTAATATTTTTATAACCTTCTAATTATCTCCCCTTGGTATGGATTTCGAGATAATTGAAACCCGTCGATGTGTGCCGTTCGGTCGTGCCTCGGGTAGTCAGGGCTGGCCAGGGTCATCCAGGACATTTATTTGGTTCAGGATAGTGGTGCTAGAAAGGAATTCCCGACCCGAGTCCCAGTGAGAACGCGCAGAGTTTAACCTTAACTAGGCTTATATATACAAGGTTTATTGGTTTCTCGACAGCGTGTAATGCAATAGGATATGAAGACGGGCTGTGTGGCCGATTGTCCACGGAGGGCGTTGCTCGACTGGCGTCCGGGGCGAAGCTTCTCGTGTCTGGTGTCCGCGTCTGTGGGTGTGGCCTCTCGCGTCTGGCTGGAACAGGCTCCGTTGAATCCCTGGGAGGTATAGGAGAATACTGGTGCGGACCCTGAAGTCAGCGGGGAGGAGTATTATAGGACCCTGAAGTCGGCGGAGAGAAGTGTTATAGGACCCTGAAGTCGGCGGAGAGAAATATTATAGGACCCTGAAGTCGGCGGAGAGAGATATTATAGGACCCTGAAGTCGGCGGAGAGATGTACTATAGGACCCTGAAGTCGGCGGAGAGATGTATTATAGGACCTTGAAGTCGGCGGAGAGATATATTATAGGACCTTGAAGTCGGCGGAGAGAAGTATTATAGGACCCTGAAGTCGGCGGAGAGAAGTATTATAGGACCCTGAAGTCGGCGGAGAGATGTATTATAGGACCCTGAAGTCGGCGGAGAGATATATTTTAGGACCCTGAAGTCGGCGGAGAGAAGTAAATGCTGTTGTTAAGGGACCCTGAAGTCGGCAGAATACGGAAAGGTTGTTAATGTAGGACCCTGAAGTCGGCGAAATACGTAGTTGTTGTTAGAAGCAGGATCCTGAAGTCGGCAGAAGACGTGAATGTTGTTGAAGCAGGACCCTGAAGTCGGCAGAATACGTAAATGTTGTTAAAGCAGGACCCTGAAGTCGGCGGAATACGTAGATGTTGTTGTAGCAGGACCCTGAAGTCGGCAGAATACGTAACTGTTGTAAGAGCAGGACCCTGAAGTCGACGGAATACGTAAATATTATTGAAGCAGGACCCTGAAGTCGGCAGAATACGTAGATGTTGTTGAAGCAGGACCCTGAAGTCGGCAGAATACGTAAATGTTGTTAAAGCAGGACCCTGAAGTCGGCAGAATACGTAAAAATGGTTATAGCCTTACTCCTGGCTATTAATAGTTACCACTGGGCTCCTAGTCCTGGTTTGGCCGCCTTGTTGCTGCTGGCTGGTGACTTCCACTTTGGTCGACTCCGACCACTGAATGATGAATCTGAGGCCAGCGCTTGGCTGGGTTTAGTGTGGCCGCCCGTGCCGTGGATTTGCCCGACTTAGTGTGGCCGGTGCTCGGGTTTAGTGCGACCGGCGTTCGGTTTTGAGTGCCCTTTAGCTTGGTTGGGCGCGCGCGCGCGCCTCGTTCGAATTTGAACTTCTTTATCACTGGGGGTTGTTTTATTGGTTTTTATTATTATGGGTTATTATTATTATTTATTATTTTATTAACAGTTTATTATTATGGGTTATTCTTATCATTTATTAGTATTTTATTTATTTTTATTATTTCTGGATTCTTATTTATGATTTATTTATTTATAGTTTATTATTGTGTATTATTTATTTACAGTTTATTATTGTTTATTATTTATTTATTTATTTGTGCGCGGCCCGCGTCACACTCCCCCCTCCTTTGGGATGTGACGTTTTACCGTCACATAGTTTCCTCGGTTGGATACAATGCGCCACCATGCGTCCCCGTCTTTCTCCAACCAGCGCCGTTGGGTCCTTTTCTGTTTATGGACCAGGTTCGCCCTTATCTTCGCCATTACTTCATCAGAGATTTGGGCTCCCGCTGGCATCGTCCATCCAAATTCGTTCACGGTGTTGTCGGTGTGGAGCTCGAGGACGTCTCTATCCGGTGATGTGTCCCGGCTGTCCGAAAATTTCTAGAAGTGGTTGGTGTCTACGCTGCTCGTTCGTTTCCAAAGCTTTGTCCTGTCGTTGGTCCTGTGGTCGTCATCGGTTGTCTCTCTGCTCGTATCTCGGTTGTTCCTTGGCTGCTCCGTGGGTGTCCACCGCTAATCCTCGGAAGGTGTGCCACGGTTGCACACCTTTCCGTCGTTGGCCTTTCCGTCGTGGTCCGCCTCCCTCGGGTTCGCTCCGCCAGTGTTTCCCGTTGGGGTTTTGGCATTCCCGTTCCGGCCCTGCTGGACGTTCTCCGTCTGCGTCGGGACCGTTGCGGGATAGCCCGTCCCCCTCTGGCCTTGTGGGTGGGTCGTTCCGGATCGGACCGTTCGGACGAGTTCCGTCTGCTGGGCCCTTCCGTCGCGGATCGCCTCCCTCGCCGCTGGTGGTCTCACGGTCTCCGGATGGTTGGTTGTGCCGCTTCGGCCTCCTTGGACGGTCTCCGTCAGCCGTGAGGTCGCCGCGTCACTCCCTCCTCCTTGACCAGCCGGTCTTCGCGGCGGTGCCATTTTTGGTGGCGCCGTCCTTTTCCGGGCTGTGCCCTACGCCGACGGCTTGATCAACTTTGACCGGGCTAGCACTTCCCTCGCTCTGGCGTGGTTCTCCCGGAACCGCTTAACGCTCAACTTGAACTTATTCATGTTCGCTGTCGCTCGCCTTCTATGTTTCTGACTGCTTCTGGCTCTGCTTATATAGGCCTTGGCCGCCTTTTAGTGTGCTTGTCTTCTCTTTGGCTTTCCCTCCTTAGTGTGCCCGTTGGCGTTGGTGGCTCGAATCCGTCACTTTGCCCCTGTATTGGTCCTGGTATCGATATATCGATATTCCTTGTTCCGATAGTCGATTGATCGTGTTCGTGATGGTTCGTGTCTTCGCTTCTGTGCGGTTTTGTGTCTCCGATATATATTCGTTTTGTTTTTCGTGTTGTTTGGTTTCTAACTGTCAGGATCACCGGAGACACGAACCCTATCACTTTCCAAGCACCGTCGTATTTTGGAGCTAGTTTGGTGTTGAATTTTTCCGCTGCGTTGGATAAGTGGTGTGTCTTGCACCACACGTGTTCCCCTCTTGCTGGTTTCCACTCTCTTTTCCGTAAATCGTACTGGCGTTTTTGTTGTTCCGCTGCTTTTCCCATGTGTCCTGCCGCCTCTTTCCGTAGGTTTCCTATCCGTCTCCACCTTTCCTCTACGCTTTCTTCTTTCATGCCTGAGCCTTCTGTTTCCCTATCGAATACCGTGTTGGGTATTCGTAATTCTTTCCCTAGCACTATCTGCGCTGGGCTATATTTGGTGGACTCCGACGTGCTGCTGTTGAAGGCCAGCATTAGTTCTGGGATTTTGTCATCTCAGTTTGTCTGGTCCTCTCCTGTTTGGGCGATCATTGTCTTTACGGTCCTATTGGTTCTCTCTGTGGGGTTTTCCTGCGGGGTGTATGGGGACGTAAATTGTTGACGTATGCCTTATTTTTCCATTTCGTGCTTCGTCTTGCGCCCGGTGAATTGGACTCCATTGTCTGATATTAGTATTTTTGGAGCTCCATACCTGGTCACTATCCTTTCCCGAAACACCCGCAGGAATGAGTCTGCTGTTGCTTGTCTGATTGCTGCCAACTCCACCCATTTCGAGAACTTATCCACCATGACCAGTAGTGTCGTGTTTCCATGCTTTGACCGTGGCAACGGCCCTACGAAGTCGACACATACTGTTTCCCAGCGGGCTTCCGCGACCCTGGTCAGCATTTTTCCTGCTGCTTTTTGCTGCGCCACTTTATATCGCTGGCAGCTTTCACAGCTCCGTACGAAGTTCCTCAAGTCTTTTGTTAACTGTGGCCAAAAGTACTTGGTTCTTATCCTTCTAGCCGTTTTGAACATCCCCATGTGTCCTGCTTCTGCCTGGCAGTGATTCTCCGTTAGGATCTGTTGTATTTCCTCTTCCGGAACGCACAGTTTCCACGGGTGTTGGTCCCTTCTGTCTTGACTCAGTTTGTATAAACGTTTTCCTTCTCTTCGGAATTCCGTGTTCTGTGGGTCCTCCTGCAGTTCCCTGTTCTTCCGGTCTATCCAGCCTTCGGTGTTTCTGATCGTCTTTAGTTCCACTGGTGGGGCTCTTGACAGTGTGTCTGCCACCACATTTAGTTTCCCTTTCCGATATTGCACCTCAAATTGGTATGGCTGAAGTCACAATGCCCATCGTGCTATACTTCCTGCCGGGCTCTTGATTGAATTCAGCCATCTAAGCGCCATATGGTCTGTCACCACTATGAATTGGTATCCTCCAGGTACATCTTAAATTTCCCGATGCCCTAATGGATTGCTAGACATTCCTTTTCCGTTGCGCTGTAGTTTTGCTCCGCCCTATGAATTGGTATCCTTCCAGGTACATCTTAAATTTCCCGATGCCCCAATGGATTGCTAGACATTCCTTTTCCGTTGCGCTGTAGTTTTGCTCCGCCTTACTCAGCTTCCGGCTGGCAAAAGATATGACATGTTCCCCGTCCTCTGTTTCATGGGTTAGTACGGCTCCGATGCCCACGTCGCTGGCGTCCGTCTGCAGTTTGAACTGTTTGGTAAAGTCTGGGCATACCAGTACTGATGCTTTTGTGAGGCTTTCCTTTAGGCTGTCAAAGGATTCCTGGTGACGATTGCTCCACTCGAACCTTTTCCCTTTCCGGATTAACTCCTGTAGTGCTCCCGCTTGTTCGGTAAACTTTGGTATGAACCTCCTATACCATGAAGCCATCCCGAGAAAGCTGTGCACCTCTTTGGTGGTCTTCGGGGCTGGTAAATCTTTGATTGCTTCTACCTTTTCGGGATCCGTTCGGATGCCCTGGTCGCTTACTATGTGTCCCAGGTATTTTAACTCCTTATGGAAAAATTTGCATTTGTCCGGGTTGATCCGTAGGTTTGCTTGTTGCAATCTCTTGAATACTTCTTTCAGTTTTGCCAGGTGCTCTTCTTTGGTTCGTCCTATCACGATTATGTCATCCAGGTACGCGAAGGCAAATGGCTCCATTTCTGGCCCGATGACGTTATCCAGTGCTCTTTGGAACGTTGCCGGCGCTGTGATCAGCCCGAATGGCATTACTGTCCATTGGAACAGCCCTCGCCCTGGTACCGTAAATGCCGTATATTGTCTGCTCTTCTCCTCCACTGGGATTTGCCAGTAGCCTGATTTCAAGTCGATGGTGCTTATGAATTTGGCTTCCCGTAGTTGGTCGAGGATGAAGTTCATACGTGGTACCGGGTACGCATCCTTCTCTGTCCTGTCGTTCAACAACCTGTAGTCGATGCACATTCTCCATTCGTTATTCTTTTTCCTTACTAACACTACAGGTGCGCTGTATGGACTTCGTGATCGCTTTATCAGGCCCAGGCTTAGCAACTCATCTACCTGTTCGTTGATTATTGCCTGTTGTTTTGGGTTTCGCGGATAATACCACTGTTTGATGGGTTTGTCGTCCTTGAGGTATATTTTGTGTACGGCTGCGTTACTGACTTCTTCCATGTTCTCGAATATCCGCTTGTTTTCTTCCAAGAATGCATTGATCTCCTCCTCGGACAGCTCCCTTGGTGACGTTGTCTCTCTTGTGTTTCGTCTCTCCTTCCTCCCTCCGTTTTCGGTTCCCCGGATTTCCAGCTCCAATCCGCCGCATCTGAGCACGCTCTCTGCTCCTGCCAGAAAGTCCATCCCCAAGAGGATCCCTCCTTCTACGTTCGGTAGGATCATGAATGTTATTTCAAATCTCCGTCCTCTGAAATCCACGTTTGTCTTGAATCCTCCCATCGCCTTCTGTCGTGATCCGTCCACCAGTGATATCTCCGCATGCATCCTGTTCCACCTTCCCTCCTCTCTCAGATCTTGGAACATATTTCTGCTTATCGCACTTTTTGTTGCTCAGGTGTCTATTATGCCCTTGGCACTCCTACACCCTACTCCAAATTGCGCTATTAACTGGTAGCCGTCGCATCTCATATCACCTGCTGCTGGACATATTCTTCGCGCCTGAGCTGCCAGCTCTACCCGCTCAGGCCTCCGTCGTTTCCCGACCTGGCCCGGCAACATTCTGTTGTTCTGACTCCGTTTCTCCCGCACACCCAGCAGAACAGCCTTGGTGGGTTGCCGCATGTGCGTGCCGTATGACCAGTTCCGCCTGATCGCATGCATATTTCTGGCCTCACCGGTTGTGGTCCTGCTTGCCCGGTTTGTGCTTCCATTTGCTCGATTTCCTCCACTTCCTCGACTAGTTTGAGGAACTCCGTCAGTCCTGTGAATCCGGTCCTCCTTGCGTATAGTTTTAGCTTGCTCCTACAGTTCTTGTACACCCAGTCTAGCTTTTCTATTTCCGACAGTTTCGTGAACCTCATAAGCTTCCTCAGGTTCATCGCGTATTCCCTTACTGGCTCGTTCTCTCTCTGTCTTAACTGCGCTATCTGGGTTTCCAGCTGTTCTCCGTACCGAGGTGGTAAAAAGTACTCCAGCAGTTCCCTTCGTACTTGCGTCCATGAGGTGATCCTTGTTGGTGTCGTGTTCCACCAGTCTATAGCGATCCCTTCCAGTATGAATGGCATTGTTTGGACCAGCTGATCTAGATGGACTCCATATCCGGTTGCCCATTGCTCCATTTTTTCTAGGAATTCTAGCGGGTTGGACGTCCCTTGGTATCTGATATCCCAATTTCGCACCCTGTCAATTATCCCTGTTTCCCTCTTTCCTTCCATTTTCGTCTCCTTTTCGTTGTCCATTCTTGTTTTTATTTGTGTTACTATGATTTCTGGTATCCGGGTGGGGCTTTTCTCTTTCCTGTATTTGTCTGCCAGCAGTGTCAGCTTCTTCCTTACTGTTTCTGCGTGGTCCGTCCTTTTTGAAAAAGCGGCCAATGTTTTCCGTAAATCGTCGTTCTTTCCTGACGAATCCAATCCGAATTCACTTGCGTACTCTATCAGTTCGGGTTTTGTTGCCATATATACCCAACTGGACATCACTCTCTCGGCGTCGGTTTCCTCTAATCACCACTTAAACCTGCTCGGGCGCCACCTGTGACGTTCGGTCGTGCCTAGTCAGGGCTGGCCAGGGTCATCCAGGACATTTATAGTGGTGCTAGAAAAGGAATCCCCAACCCGAGTCCCAGTGAGAACGCGCAGGCTTATATATACAAGGTTTATTGGTTTCTCGACAGCGTGTAATGCAATAGGATATGAAGACGGGCGGTGTGGCCGATTGTTCACGGAGGGCGTTCCTCGACTAGCGTCCGAATCTGGGGGGAAGCTTCTCGTGTCCGGTGTCCGCGTCTGTGGGTGTGGCCTCTCGCGTCTGGCTGGAACAGGCTCCGTTGAATCCCTGGGAGGTATAGGAGAATACTGGTGCGGACCCTGAAGTCAGCGGGGAGGAGTACCCTAAAGTCGGCGGAGAGAAGTGTTATAGGACCCTGAAGTCGGCGGAGAGAAATATTATAGGACCCTAAAGTCGGCGGAGAGAGATATTATAGGACCCTGAAGTCAGCGGAGAGATGTATTATAGGACCCTGGAGTCGGCGGAGTGAAGTATTATAGGACCCTGAAGTCGGCGGAGAGATGTATTATAGGACCTTAAAGTCGGCGGAGAGATATATTATAGGACCCTGAAGTCGGCGGAGAGAAGTATTATAGGACCCTGAAGTCGGCGGAGAGAACTATTATAGGACCCTGAAGTCGGCGGAGAGAAGTATTATAGGACCCTGAAGTCGGCGGAGAGAAATGTTATAGGACCTTGAAGTCGGGGGAGAGAAGTAAATGTTGATGTTAAGGGACCCTGAAGTCGGCAGAATACGGAAAGGTTGTAAATGTAGGACCCTGAAGTCGCCGAAATACCTAGTTGTTGTTAGAGCAGGATCGGCGGAATACGTAAATGTTGTTGAAGCAGGATCCTGAAGTCTGCAGAAGACGTGAGTGTTGTTAAAGCAGGACACTGAAGTCGGCAGAATACGTAAATGTTGTTAAAGCAGGCACCTGAAGTCGGCGAAATACGTAGATGTTGTTGAAGCAGGACCCTGAAGTCGGCAGAATACGTAACTGTTGTTAGAGCAGGACCCTGAAGTCGACGGAATACGTAAATATTGTTGAAGCAGGACCCTGAAGTCGGCAGAATACGTAACTGTTGTTAGAGCAGGACCCTGAAGTCGACGGAATACGCAAATATTGTTGAAGCAGGACCCTGAAGTCGGCAGAATACGTAAATATTGTTGAAGCAGGACCCTGAAGTCGGCAAAATACGTAGATGTTGTTGAAGCAGGACCCTGAAGTCGGCGGAATACGTAGATGTTGTTGAAGAAGGACCCTGAAGTCGGCAGAATACGTAACTGTTGTTAGAGCAGGACCCTGAAGTCGACGGAATACGTAAATATTGTTGAAGCAGGACCCTGAAGTCGACGGAATACGTAAATATTGTTGAAGCAGGACCCTGAAGTCGGCAGAATACGTAACTGTTGTTAGAGCAGGACCCTGAAGTCGACGGAATACGCAAATATTGTTGAAGCAGGACCCTGAAGTCGGCAGAATACGTAAATGTTGTTAAAGCAGGACCCTGAAGTCGGCGGAATACGTAAATGTTGTTGAAGCAGGACCCTGAAGTCGGCAGAATACGTAAAGATTATTATTATTTGTTATTTTATTTATTTACAGTTTATTATTATGGGTTATTATTATTATTTATTATTTTATTTACAGTTTATCATTATTTTTTTTTTCTGGTATCATTATTTTTTTTTTCTGGTACTGAAGAACTAGTGAGTTGGTTTTGAGGTGGGCTAGATAGCGGATAGCGCAAGGCCTCCTGTGGAGGTTAGCTGCGAATAGCGACTTGTCGTGAATAAGCAGTCCCGGACAACAGCGGGTACTACACCGTTGTAGTACCGACAAGGCGCTTGTCTGACCGTCTTCAACACATAGTCTTACACACTCCATACATCCTGACACGTGGTGCGCGAACTCACGGCGAGCGGTCGCCCGCGCAGGCGCTGCGTTGGATAAGTGGTGTGTCTTGCACCACACGAGTTCCCCTCTTGCTGGTTTCCACTCTCTTTTTTCGTAAATCGTACTGGCGTTTTTGTTGTTCCGCTGCTTTTCCCATGTGCCCTGCCGCCTCTTTCCGTAGGTTTCCTAACCGTCTCCACCTTTCCTCTACGCTTTCTTCTTTCATCCCTGAGCCTTCTGTTTCCCTATCGAATACCGTGTTGGGTATTCGTAATTCTTTCCCTAGCACTATCTGCGCTGGGCTATATTTGGTGGACTCCGACGTGCTGCTGTTGAAGGCCAGCATTAGTTCTGGGATTTTGTCATCCCAGTTTGTCTGGTCCTCTCCTGTTTGGGCGATGATTGTCTTTACGGTCCTATTGGTTGTCTCTGTGGGGTTTTCCTGCGGGGTGTATGGGGACGTAAATTGTTGACGTATGCCCCATTTTTCCATTTCGTGCTTCGTCTCGCGCCCGGTGAATTGGACTCCATTGTCTGATATTAGTATTTTTGGAGCTCCATACCTGGTCACTATCCTTTCCCGAAACACCCTCAGGAATGAGTCTGCTGTTGCTTGTCCTTTAGGCTGTCAAAGGATTCCTGGTGACGATTGCTCCACTCGAACCTTTTCCCTTTCCGGATTAACTCCTGTAGTGCTCCCGCTTGTTCGGTAAACTTTGGTATGAACCTCCTATACCATGAAGCCATCCCGAGAAAGCTGTGCACCTCTTTGGTGGTCTTCGGGGCTGGTAAATCTTTGATTGCTTCTACCTTTTCGGGATCCGTTCGGATGCCCTGGTCGCTTACTATGTGTCCCAGGTATTTTAACTCCTTATGGAAAAATTTGCATTTGTCCGGGTTGATCCGTAGGTTTGCTTGTTGCAATCTCTTGAATACTTCTTTCAGTTTTGCCAGGTGCTCTTCTTTGGTTCGTCCTATCACGATTATGTCATCCAGGTACGCGAAGGCAAATGGCTCCATTTCTGGCCCGATGACGTTATCCAGTGCTCTTTGGAACGTTGCCGGCGCTGTGATCAGCCCGAATGGCATTACTGTCCATTGGAACAGCCCTCGCCCTGGTACCGTAAATGCCGTATATTGTCTGCTCTTCTCCTCCACTGGGATTTGCCAGTAGCCTGATTTCAAGTCGATGGTGCTTATGAATTTGGCTTCCCGTAGTTGGTCGAGGATGAAGTTCATACGTGGTACCGGGTACGCATCCTTCTCTGTCCTGTCGTTCAACAACCTGTAGTCGATGCACATTCTCCATTCGTTATTCTTTTTCCTTACTAACACTACAGGTGCGCTGTATGGACTTCGTGATCGCTTTATCAGGCCCAGGCTTAGCAACTCATCTACCTGTTCGTTGATTATTGCCTGTTGTTTTGGGTTTCGCGGATAATACCACTGTTTGATGGGTTTGTCGTCCTTGAGGTATATTTTGTGTACGGCTGCGTTACTGACTTCTTCCATGTTCTCGAATATCCGCTTGTTTTCTTCCAAGAATGCATTGATCTCCTCCTCGGACAGCTCCCTTGGTGACGTTGTCTCTCTTGTGTTTCGTCTCTCCTTCCTCCCTCCGTTTTCGGTTCCACGGATTTCCAGCTCCAATCCGCCGCATCTGAGCACGCTTTCTGCTCTTGCCAGAAAGTCCATCCCCAAGAGGATCCCTCCTTCTACGTTCGGTAGGATCATGAATGTTATTTCAAATCTCCGTCCTCTGAACTCCACGTTTGTCTTGAATCCTCCCATCGCCTTCTGTCGTGATCCGTCCGCCAGTGATATCTCCGCATGCATCCTGTTCCACCTTCCCTCCTCTCTCAGATCTTGGAACATATTTCTGCTTATCGCGCTTTTTGTCGTTCAGGTGTCTATTATGCCCTTGGCACTCCTACACCCTACTCCAAATTGCGCTATTAACTGGTAGCCGTCGCATCTCATATCACCTGCTGCTGGACATATTCTTCGCGCCTGAGCTGCCAGCTCTACCCGCTCAGGCCTCCGTCGTTTCCCGACCTGGCCCGGCAACATTCTGTTGTTCTGACTCCGTTTCTCCCGCACACCCAGCAGAACAGCCTTGGTGGGTTGCCGCATGTGCGTGCCGTATGACCAGTTCCGCCTGATCGCATGCATATTTCTGGCCTCACCGGTTGTGGTCCTGCTTGCCCGGTTTGTGCTTCCATTTGCTCGATTTCCTCCACTTCCTCGACTAGCTTGAGGAACTCCGTCAGTCCTGTGAATCCGGTCCTCCTTGCGTATAGTTTTAGCTTGCTCCTACAATTCTTGTACACCCAGTCTAGCTTTTCTATTTCCGACAGTTTCGTGAACCTCATAAGCTTCCTCAGGTTCATCGCGTATTCCCTTACTGGCTCGT
Source organism: Drosophila aff. chauvacae BK-2020 (assembly GCA_018903765.1). Lineage (NCBI taxonomy): Eukaryota > Metazoa > Arthropoda > Insecta > Diptera > Drosophilidae > Drosophila > Drosophila aff. chauvacae BK-2020. The sequence goes on along the minus strand of JAEIGO010000164.1, from coordinate 648,909 downwards.
TCTCTCTCTGTCTTAACTGCGCTATCTGGGTTTCCAGCTTTTCTCCGTACCGAGGTGGTAAAAAGTACTCCAGCAGTTCCGTTCGTACTTGCGCCCATGAGGTGATCCTTGTTGGTGTCGTGTTCCACCAATCTATAGCGATCCCTTCCAGTATGAATGGCATTGTTTGGACCAGCTGATCTAGATGGAGTCCATATCCGGTTGCCCATTGCTCCATTTTTTCATATACGTTGGGCCTAGAAGCGTCGACAATAGATTGCTTTGGCAAGACTAATTGTTTATTTCCTGCGCAGGATTTTTTCTGTTTACTTTGGTTTCGTATAGTGACTTTCATTATATTTCCAGTAATTTCTTTTAATTCTTTGATGTGAAATAATTGATAAACACCATGGACTTTTGATTTAATATTTGCTTTATTTTGGGAGCAGCAATGGTGCCGCTTCCCATACCAAAATGGATCTGTCTTGAACATTCTTTCTTAGGTTCTAATTAAGCCTAAGTCTCCTGGCTGCGCTGCCCACAGTTGGACAGCAGGGAGACGGTTATGTATATATATTATATATTGTATATATGTATGTGTTCTCTTTAAGCTAGGGAGCAGTGGTATATGCATGCACTTAAGTTCGAACCAGCGGTCAGCGCATGTAGCAAAATGCTTACATATGCTATTTCTTGGTGCGCGCCGATCGACTCATATTTCGGCCACTAGGACCGGGGCTCTGGTTATGTAAACAGTGCAACAAACTTGGTACAGTAGATATTCAATATATGCATACTACGAGGGAGATGGAAAATAACGTAATTTATGAAGTTATTTATTTATTTTTTTTTATATTTTACTTAAAAGATTAGTTTTTAATTAACAACGGAGATTTTACCATTTTTTTTTTTTTTTATGTTATATTTTTTTTATTTATTTCTTTATTTTTTTTTAATTTTGAATATGTATATTAAATTACAAATAATATTCAAATGTAGATAAGTATTTTTGAATTAGCATGGCCATACTAATAACAATTATGAAATAAATATTTTTAACCTATCCTTATGTACTGTTTGTTTTTATTATTCGTTATTATAATGTTATTTCTATCTCCTATTTCCGTTACTTTATACGGACCAGTATATTTATATTCTAGCTTAGGACCTGTTTCATTTCGTAATAAGACTTTATCACCTACCTATGTTGTTTATGATCAGATCATATGATATCTTATTATTGTTCTTATTTTCTTCTATCATTATTCTAGCTCTTTCGTAAGCTACTTCTAATCTATATTTACTCTCATTAGCATAGTCATCTATATTATATATTGCCTCTATTTTATCTATACTATTGAATTGTTTTGGTAAATTATTTGTTTTACCAAATACTAATTCATATGGACAGTGTTCACGCCAGAAGGGCGTTTATTTTCCGGAGGCAGTGTGATTCCCTACACTCGCTCTCTTTCTCCCTCTTCCACTGCACTTTCGTGCAGAGAGCTTCTAATCTGCTCTTCCCAAGCTAGTTTTAAGCCTTCTTCAGTTTAGTACTAACTTCCATACGATTCAATAAAGACCACCAACGCACGTCGCGTAATACCCCGAAGTTATTCCGTGTTTTAATTATCGAGTGTTCCAGCCTAAAGCCATCTCCCTCCGACAGTAATTACGTCTGTGACGTTCGGTCGTGCCTCGGGTAGTCAGGGCTGGCCAGGATCATCCAGGACATTTATTTGGTTCAGGATAGTGGTGCTAGAAAAGGAATCCCCGACCCGAGTCCCAGTGAGAACGCGCAGAGTTTAACCTTAACTAGGCTTATATATATATATGGTTTATTGGTTCGTTGACAGAGAATAATATGGCAGGATATGGAGGCGGGCGGTGTGACCGGTCGGTCTACGTAGGGTGCCCTTCGTCCAAGTCCGCTTCCCGGGTCGGTGTCCGCTTCTGTGGGTGTGGCCTCTCGCGTCGGTGGGTGTGGCCCCTCGCGTCTCGCCGGAACAGGCTCCGTTGAATCCCTGGGGAGTATATGAGAATACTGGTGCGGACCCTGAAGTCAGCAGAGAAAAGTGTTATAGGACCCTGAAGTCGGCAGAGAGAAGTATTATAGGACCCTGAAGTCGGCAGAGAGAAATGTTATAGGACCCTGAAGTCGGCATCTGGGGGCTGGTTTCGGCGTGATCGCTCGGGGTTCGGGGCCGGGTTCTTCCCGGTGAACTGCGGGTGGCGGCTCTAAGCGGGCGGAGGAGGGCTCCGTCGTTCCTTCTGGCGGCGTGTGGTCGTGCCGTTCCTGCGGTGGGTCGGTGGTCGTGTGGCGTTGGTTCCTGTCCAGGATGGGGTGCTCCGTGTCCTGGCCCTGGGGAAATCATGGTGATCGTCCGGTAGCAGGCTGAGGCTCTGTCCTCCGCATTGCAAGGAGGCTCCAATCCCGCCGAGAAAATCCATTCACAGGAGCACGTCGTCGAGGGCGTCGGCCATTACCATGAAGATGGTAGGCGTACGTCGGTTCCCTAGGTGGATATAGGCTGCCAAGGCTTGGGGTCAGCTCCCGGCTGGTCCCGTCCGCTAGGGTGACCTGGGTCCGGATATCCCTCATGTTGCGTTTGTTGTCCTGTTCTTTGGTCCTTGCTGATAAAGCTATGCGTAGCTCCGGTGTCCAGGGTGGCTACGAATCCTCGCCCCTCCATGGTGATGGCGGCGCGGATGCGTCACTGGTGTTGGTGGAGGGCACCTCCTATTGCGTCGCTGGGATAGACGGGTTCCCGGGTGATTCCCGATCACGCGGGGCCCGTTCCCCGTTTCCCTGGGCTTGTCGACGGCAGCAGTCCACTGTCCGAATTGCCCGCCGGCCGAAGTCCCAACAAAAGAAGAGGCGGGGATTCCGGCACTCGCCTTGGAAATGCCCCGATTGGCCGCAGTTGCGGCAGGCGTCGCGCACGTTGATCGGGTCCGTGACTGATGAGGCGGCTGCGTTCCGGCCCGCACTCTCGTTCTGGTTTCGGCATCCGTTGGGTGGGTTCCCCTGTGGGGCTGTAGCCGGCGCCCGGCGGGTCGTCGTGTCCGTTTCCATGGTGGTCCGGCCGAGGGCCGGTCAGGTCGGCTGGGGCCGGGGCTCGTCCTCCTCGGCAGCGCGTGATTTCGCAGTCCACTACCAGGTGGGTCAGCTCCGCCAGGGTGCGGAAATCCTGTCTCCGGGTGAACAACTGGTATTCCGGGAGCATATTGTCGTAAATCCGCTCCAGCTCTCGCTCCGTAGAGAATCCTGCCTGGCGCATCTGCAACCGGATGTCGATCATGTACTCCTTGAAGGGCTCGTTGAGCTTCTGGTAGTGGTTCCGGATCTCGTCTTCCAGTCGCTGGTAATAGCGCGGTGGCAAGAAAAATCCAAAAACTCGCGGGGACCTCGGCCCAGCTGGCTCCTTGGAGGCCACTGGTCCGAAACCATCCTTCCGCTCTGCCAGACAAGAGAACCACCAAAGCTTGGGCCAAATACTTCCGATCGATCCGGCAGGTGTCGGCGCGCTCCTCGATGCGTTCGATAAACCCCAGGGGGTCCGTGGTTCCATCAAACGAGAGGCCCCACTTGGTCATCCTTTCGACCAGAGTGGCACCCATATGGGGATCGGCCGGACGGGTCACGGCTTGGGGAGGCGCCTCGGTCCTCGCGGTCGACTGTCGGGCTCCTACGGGGGAGATACTACGCGGCATATTAAGCGTAAGCGCCGCCGGTGGGGCGGATGTCCCTAATCCTGGCGAGCTGAGATCCTTATCCATATGTACCGGGGACAGCACCTTGGTGTCCCCGCTGGGCATGTTCCCGAGGTGCCTTTCCAACTCGTCAAGGCGCAGCTGCACGGGCTCGGCATGGTCGGCTTGCCGAACGAATGCCGTGAGGCGGGAGCGCAGCTCGTCGACGGTTCCGGTGGCCTCGAGACCGAACTCGTTGAGGATTCCCTCCAGCTCATGCTTTCTACGATAGCTAATCCAGGTGACCCCCATGGTTATCCTGTTATACGACGAGGGCTCGGGAGACTTTATTTAAAAAATTAAAAAAAAATTAGGAATGTCCTTCCCGCTGTAAGAGAAGGTGATCGTAGGTGCACTCGAGTATCCCGGCGAGGGACGAGAGATGGTATTTGAATTATCCTTCCCGGTGCGAAAGGATATCAACGATGAATTAAGGTTCACGGCGAGAGGTGGTATTCGAAATCCTTCCCGATATGCAAGGATATCGACGACGAAGGATGTAAATCGCGGCGAAAGAGGTAGGATTTTTATTCGAGATATCCTTCCCAATTTCTAAGGATCACGGCGAGAGATTTTTTTTTTTGTACAAGTAGTCACGACCGAAGCTTCCGACTGAGTGTCCCTCCTGGTGAAGGGCAGCTCGTTATATTGGCCCTAGCCTAGCCTAGGGTTCTGCCGACGGCGGCAGCGCAGTCGGGAGTATAAGCAGAATTAGGCCGCTCTGCCCGGGTGGCAGCGGCGGGATCGCGGGCAAAATAGGGCGCTCTACCGGCGGCGGCGCAGTCGGGATGTCAAGCAAAAAATAATAGCACGCTCAGCCAGCGGCTGGATGGCGAGCAAAAATAGTAAACTCTGCCGGCAGCGGCAGCGCGGTCGGGAAGCGGCAAAATAGGCCTCTCTGCCGGCGGCGGCGGCGCAGTCGAGATCGTATGCAAGAAATCGCTCTGCGGCGACGCCTGGCCGGCGCCCGATGGCGAAAACGACGGCGGCAAAACTCCGCGTGGCCTGCGCAAAGATTTTCCTCGTCTCCCCTTTCCTCCTTCTATTCGCTGCTGAATTTTTTGTTGTTGTTGGCGGCGCTAATCGGCCGCTACACGTGCGAAAAAGAACCCCTTGCGAAAAAATGGCCCGTCTCGATTCCCCTTGGGAAAAATGTTAGTCATGTCCAAAAATTAAATTAATAAAATAAACAAGATAATTTTTGGCCGTAGGGGTTTTAATTCGCCTGGATAACAAGGTCCTTTATGTCCTGGCCAGTCCCTGCTCGGGCGCCATGTAATGAAGCGTCTCTGCCCGGGGTAAACCTCAGCGGCTCCAGAGGTCCCCACAGAAATTTATTTATTGCTGCGGCAGCCAGGACATAACGGCGGCCGAAGTTTAGCTATATTTTAAGAGGGGGTCGAGCTAAGCGGGAGAAAAACGAGAGAGAAACGAGGGAAAAGCCTCGGAACCGCCTGGAAGGATTTCCGATCAGCGGTCCCTGAGAACCCGGAGGGATTTCCGGTCGGTCCGCCTATGCCCTTGGACCCGGAGGATTTTCCGGACGGTCCACCTATGCGCCACGCCTGGAAGAATTTCCGACCGGCGTGCGCCCCTGGACCCGGAGGATTTTCCGGACGCTCCACCTATGCCCGACTCCTGGAAGAATTTCCGAACGGCGTGCGCCCCTGGACCCGGAGGATTTTCCGGACGGTCCACCTATGCCCCACGCCTGGAAGAATTTCCGAGCAGCGGGGTCCCCAGCGACACGAGAAATGGGCACAGAAATCCGGAGCGCAACTCGGGACAAAATGAGAGGCGAGGGTTTCCACGATATAGGTTTATTTTAGACTCTAGAAATATTTGGCCGGCGGCCCGAAAGAAAACGGCGCGGGAAAAGGGGGCCCAAATCCGGCGGGCGCCTTTGCCCGGCGGCAGCAAAACTTGGGGTTTTAATTACACACGTTTTAGATTTTCAACCGCGTGGTGGCGGGATCGCGGACTTAATCGGTTTTCGCACTTCGAGTTTTGGCTTCTGCCTTCTTTCAGAGTCGGGAACTAACTGCCAAGCTCGTTTTCGCACGGCTTGGCCATGACCTGATTCTGTCGCTTGAGCGTAGGTGGCGTCTCTTCTCCTCCCTTTCGCTCCTACAGGCGATCGTGCCGGCAGCAACATTCTTCCGCTCTCGGTGTTTCGGCGCATGCGCCGTCGCTCTTGGGTATAGCAAAGTACAGCATTCGCCGTCCAAGTTCCCCCATTGGCGCGTGCCGACGCCTTTGCCGGCGATCGGCCGCTGCTCTCTCTCTCGTCAGGGCTTGAGTGTGTTCTTCCGTGTGAGTGATTTTTGCGCGCCTCTGAGTGAGTGTGGGAGTGTGCTTGAGTGGTAATTGCCTGAGTTCGTGGGTGAGTGGCTTGTGTGCGGGGCAGAACGAGTGAGTGTGCAGGCGTTTTAGCTATAATTAGACTTAGATTATATTTAGCTTATAATTAAATATTTACATATATACAAGGTTTTGACTTCGTCACTGCAGTGATAAATGTTGCGCAACAACTCAATGTTGCTAGCAACAAAGCTTTCAAAATAAATTAATTGATATTCCTATGGCATGTTGGCATACATGTTCCTATATGATATATGAGTCCGATTTTGATCAAATTAAAACCTAAATTCTAGAATAATACAAAATGAAATGAAATAATGTTGAAAATTGGCAAAGTTATAATTTTTTCCTACAAAATTTCCTATGGCAGTTATATGATGTAGTTGTCGGATCCCGCACGTTCCGACATATATAGTAGTAAGAGCATATAGAAGACAATCTGCAAAGTTTCATTTCGATAGCTTCAAAACTGGAGGACTAGTTTGCGTAGAAACGGACGGACAGACTGACGTACAGACAGACAGACGGACATGGCTAGATCGACTCGGCTGTTGATGCTGATCAAGAACATATATACTTTATAGGGTCGGAAATGTCTCCTTCACTGCGTTGCAAAATTCTGACTAAAATTATAATACCCTGCAAGGGTAAAAAAAAGCTTTGAAAATAGCAAATATTGATACCACTAACGAAGATTCGCGAAGAAATGAACTGAAAGGCACTGAACTGAACTGACAAATAGAGTGTGCTTATTAACCCTTAACTGGCCCTTATAGTTCAAAATAGCCTACTAGATAACAAAGAGGTGAATTGGTTTTTTTATAGTGGCGTGGTAATTTTCCACTCCCGAGGGTACAGCGTTCGCCTGCTGGTTCCCTTTGTTGGCGATCGGCGGTTCTGCTTTAAGTGGGTTGTTGCGCGCACATTTGAGTAAGGGCCGGTGTGCGCTTGAGTAACATGTGCGTGGGTGCGTGCTTGAGTGAGTGCATATGTAGTGAGTGGGTTGTGTGCGCGGGGAGAATGAGTGAGTGTTTGGACATACTTAGGCTTAGCTTATATTTAGCTTATATTTACATATAAGTTAACAACTGAAAGAGCACCCAACATATTTGGGCAGCAACTATATAATTTTATGTCAACAATACCATAATACTAAGTAGCTTTGCATAAACAATGCTGATGCGCCTCACCTGAGTTCAGCGCTCGGCGCTACACCCCTTATCCGGGGTACCGAGCTATGTTGCTGTTTAGTTGTGTTTCCTTGTATAGTGTAACAAAGAGTGCATTGTAAGAAGGGTTCCCCGGCAAGAGTAAATAACACAGTTGGATAGATTTTAATCGTTATAATTATTTCGGGATTTACTTTAAACTAAGGTTATGTACTGGCGTTTGTGCGTATATATGTAACAATTAGATTGCTAGACCGGCTGCGGGCGTTCGGCGTCGTATGCAAATTCCTACTGGCTTTTTTTCTCTTCTCCGTTCTCCTTCTCCTCATCGGATGCACTGCCCAGGAAACAAGCGAGCGATCAGCTGATTGCCGCTCTCCCGCACATTGGGACAAACAGCAAACTGAACATGCCGCCCGCCAGTGCTACACGTAGCATGGAGGGTAGAATCTAGCTTAAAGAAATGATGCAAGAAGTGTGCGCAAGACACAATTTGTTATGATTAAGGTGTATACGTGAGAGCGCTTAAGAACGTATTGGAAGCGGACACAGTTTCTACACTGATCGTTTTAAATTACCCTGCTTGGTTTTAAGCGTTACTACTCGGACTAACTCATCCGTTCCTGGGTGCAACTCGAAGACACATCCCAGCAACCATTGTGACGGCGGAAATCGGTCAACCTTTGTGATGACAAGGTCGTGATTTTATTCTTTCTTTATTTTGGGAGCAGCGATGGTGCCGCTTCCCATGTCAAAATGGATCTGGATCTGTCTTAAACATTCTTCCTTAGGTTCTAATTAAGCCTAGGTCTCCTGGCTGCGCTGCCCACAGTTGGACTGCAGGGGAGACGGTTATGTATATATCTTATATATTATATATGAATATGCTCTCTTTAAGCTGGAGCGCTATTGTATATGCATGCACTTGAGGTCGGCGCATGTAACAGAATGCTTACATATGGTCTTTCTTTGTGCGCGCCGATCGACTCATATCCGTACGCTCCATACGCTCCTTTTGAAAAATAACGTAATCTAATGGAGTTATTTTCTAATTATTATATATTTTTGTATTTGTTATTATTAAATAGTATTTTAGGTTATAGATTTTTTTTTTTTACAAATATATATATTTTTTGTATATAGGTATACATATTTTTTGTTCTCTTTTTTGTTTTTTTTTTACTATTATATATATGTTTTTTTTTTTAATTTGATTTGGTTTATATATGTTTTGGTTTTTTTTTTTTTTGTTTTTCTAAACGGATGTCGACATCCGGGTTGCGGGGTGGCAAAGACTTCGAACTGTAGTCCACCGTTCGTACATTGTGAAAGTCGCCAACATCCACTACTTTATCTGCCAACTTAGCCAAGTCTTCTAGGCTGGAGTCCGATACCTGCAAGATAGTTTGCACTTGCGTTGGTAAGCGCTGCATCCAAAGTGCCTTTAAGAAGCTTTCGTTAACTTTATTTGCGGCGAGCGAGCTTAACTCATTAAGCAGTTGTGAAGGGTGCTTATCACCAAGGTCGATCTCCGATATTAACTTCTGGAGTTTTTTCTGTTCGCTTTCGCAGAAGCGTTCCAGAAAGCAAGATTTCAAATTTTCGTATTTGCCTTCGCTTGGCTGGTTGACGACTGCATCGGAAATTCGAGCCAAAACGGGTGCTTCGATTGATGCCAGAACTGTGTTGAACTTTGTGGCGTCAGAAGTTATTCCCGCCAAAATAAATTGGGCTTCGATTTGAGACAACCATAATTCGGGGTGCTCGGGCCAAAACGGTGGTATTTTTACAGCCACGCGGTTAATTGCGGCGTCGGGAATACGAGCGACGGTGTCGTGAAAAATGTCAGCGTCGTCTTCCATGGCGTCGTTGTTTGCCAAAATTGATGCAGGTTTTCGGGTGTATGTAAGTAGTGAATCACGTCGGGGTCACCACTTTAATGTGTATCGTACACAGAGTTATGTTTAAGTATTTATTCACTAACTTACAAAGACTGATTATTTTATTATATCTAATTGGCGAAATGAAAATAGGCAAAAGCGAAGAAGCAGCGATGATGATGATGTCGTGGTCGTCGTGAATAGGGATGGTAGAATCGCCTAGAGATGGCCTCTCGCGATCCCGATACTCGTGTCAGCTATCGAGTTCGATCGCACAATCGTAAGCTGCTGAGAGTTGCCACATTTTCAATTCGTAGATATTTGCATTAATCATTTATAATTGAATTCTTGTATTCTGTTCCCATGTCGTTAATGAACGTCTTCATTGGACCGTACTTCAGAATAAATGATTCAAAAATTGCTTTAGCGACAGTGTTCGCGTTCTTATTTGGAACTGGTATGGCAACTAAATATTTATTTATTTAGGTCACATATTAAGGTGACTGCATATTCATTGCCATTTTCTGATCTAGGTAGTGGACCAATAGTGTCTACTATCACCCTGTCGAAAGAATTTATTGGCGTATTGGTTATTATCAATGGGGTCTTGCTGTGCTTTGTTATTTTAGCTTTTTGGCATTTTTGACATTTTCGTATATACTCAGTAATATCTCGAGTCATACCTTTCCAAAAATAATGTCTTCTGACCTTGGCCAAGGTTTTTGAAATGCCGATATGACCTCCTTGTATTGGATCGTCATGGAATTTAGACAGTATAGCTTCTTTCTCTTTTTGTTTTTCTATTAGGTTCACCGGGTTGGGTAGCGCTACTCTTAATGTATTCAATATCTTATTGCCCATTTGTTTAAAATTATCTATTGAAACATGTTCAAAGATATTTTCCCACGGTGCCATTTTGAGTTGGCTGATTTTATTTATACCGGCCAGCATTTCAAGCCTTTGGAAAAATTGACCTAAGTCGAGGATTCCATTAGTATATAAATCGCGAACATCATATCTTGCAATAATTTTCTTACCATGTTTAAAGAAACAGCATATTTTTTATATGCAAGGTCACTACTTTACGTACTTCGTCATTGTTTATGACTTCATATACGTTGGGCCTAGAAGCGACGACAATAGATTGCTTTGGCAAGACTAATTGTTTATTTTCTGCGCAGGATTTTTTCTGTTTACTTTGGTTTCGTATAGTGACTCTCATTATATTTCCAGTAATTTCTTTTAATTCTTTGATGTGAAATAATTGAGAAACACCATGGACTTTTGATTTAATATTTGCTTTATTTTGGGAGCAGCAATGGTGCCGCTTCCCATACCAAAATGGATCTGTCTTGAACATTCTTTCTTAGGTTCTAATTAAGCCTAAGGTTTGGCCGACTCGGGTCGACGCGGAGCCTCCCTCGGTGGCCGAAGATTTCGTTTCGGCTTCATTTAGATGGGGGTTATACCGCCCCGCCTCGGTCGCCAGAGCCCCTTTTTTGGTGCTCCGCCATGGCGGTGGGGATGGCAGTCGGTCCGATCCGTGACCTTCTACACCCTCCGCGAGCGCACCTCGGTCAGGGCGAAACGCGGCAGGATTTAGGCTCCTTGCCAAGGATCCCGAGCAGCAGCCCAGAAAACTGTGCTACACCCTCCGCAGCGATCGTTTGCTGAAGCTTGTAGCAAGCAGCTTCTGTCATCGCACAGGTGGCGCTAGTGTGCGGCGCTTAGTGTGCGGCGCTAGAGTGCGGCGCCGCAGCGCTGCCAGACTCGCGCAATGCGCTCGTTTCGCTACACTGTTCTGCAGCTGATCGAACAGCTGGTCCAGCGGACAGCTGGCGTGACCGGCATAATATGTGGGGGCGGCCACATTTGACCCGAAGAGAAAGGGTGCAACGGCGGAAGAGATGGCAAAGAGAAAGTTTTGGGACGAAACTATCCCCGCTTACCCCTGGCCGACATCCATCTCGCCGGATCGGTGGGCACCGATATGGCTTCCACAGCCTACAGGAGCCGTGCCTCAACTGGTGAGTCCAGAGCCCACGCTCTCGCTGCTTCCTGACCACCGCTTCCACGTTTTACCCTAGGGGACACTGCCACAACGCGAGTTTTAACCGGAGCGCCTGCGCGGGCGACCGCTCGCCGTGAGTTCAACCGTACCTTTATATATTGTATATATGTATGTGTTCTCTTTAAGCTAGGGAGCAGTGGTATATGCATGCACTTAAGTTTGAACCAGCGGTCAGCGCATGTAGCAAAATGCTTACATATGCTATTTCTTGGTGCGCGCCGATCGACTCATATTTCGGCCACTAGGACCGGGGCTCTGGTTATGTAAACAGTGCAACAAACTTGGTACAGTAGATATTCAATATATGCATACTACGAGGGAGATGGAAAATAACGTAATTTATGAAGTTATTTATTTATTTTTTTTTTATATTTTACTTAAAAGATTAGTTTTTAATTAACAACGGAGATTTTACCATTTTTTTTTTTATTTTTTTATGTTATATTTTTTTTATTTATTTATTTTTTTTTTTTTAATTTTGAATATGTATATTAAATTACAAATAATATTCAAATGTAGATAAGTATTTTTGAATTAGCATGGCCATACTAATAACAATTATGAAATAAATATTTTTAACCTATCCTTATGTACTGTTTGTTTTTATTATTCGTTATTATAATGTTATTTCTATCTCCTATTTCCGTTACTTTATACGGACCAGTATATTTATATTCTAGCTTAGGACCTGTTTCATTTCGTAATAAGACTTTATCACCTACCTATGTTGTTTATGATCAGATCATATGATATCTTATTATTGTTCTTATTTTCTTCTATCATTATTCTAGCTCTTTCGTAAGCTACTTCTAATCTATATTTACTCTCATTAGCATAGTCATCTATATTATATATTGTCTCTATTTTATCTATACTATTGAATTGTTTTGGTAAATTATTTGTTTTACCAAATACTAATTCATATGGACAGTGTTCACGCCAGAAGGGCGTTTATTTTCCGGAGGCAGTGTGATTCCCTACACTCGCTCTCTCTCTCCCTCTTCCACTGCACTTTCGTGCAGAGAGCTTCTAATCTGCTCTTCCCAAGCTAGTTTTAAGCCTTCTTCAGTTTAGTACTAACTTCCATACGATTCAATAAAGACCACCAACGCACGTCGCGTAATACCCCGAAGTTATTCCGTGTTTTAATTATCGAGTGTTCCAGCCTAAAGCCATCTCCCTCCGACAGTAATTACGTCTGTGACGTTCGGTCGTGCCTCGGATAGTCAGGGCTGGCCAGGGTCATCCAGGACATTTATAGTGGTGCTAGAAAAGGAATCCCCGACCCGTGTCCCTGTGAGAACGCGCAGGCTTATATATACAAGGTTTATTGGTTTCTCGACAGCGTGTAATGCAATAGGATATGAAGACGGGCGGTGTGGCCGATTGTCCACGGAGGGCGTTCCTCGACTAGCGTCCAAACCCGGGGCGAAGCTTCTTGTGTCCGGTGTCCGCGTCTGTGGGTGTGGCCTCTCGCGTCTGGCTGGAACAGGCTCCATTGAATCCCTGGGAGGTATAGGAGAATACTGGTGCGGACCCTGAAGTCAGCGGGGAGGAGTACCCTAAAGTCGGCGGAGAGAAGTGTTATAGGACCCTAAAGTCGGCGGAGAGAGATATTATAGGACCCTGAAGTCGGCGGAGAGATGTATTATAGGACCCTGGAGTCGGCGGAGTGAAGTATTATAGGACCCTGAAGTCGGCGGAGAGATGTATTATAGGACCTTGAAGTCGGCGGAGAGATATATTATAGGACCCTGAAGTCGGCGGAGAGATATATTATAGGACCCTGAAGTCGGCGGAGAGAAGTGTTATAGGACCCTGAAGTCGGGGGAGAGAAGTAAATGTTGTTGTTAAGGGACCCTGAAGTCGGCAGAATACGGAAAGGTTGTAAATGTAGGACCCTGAAGTCGCCGAAATACGTAGTTGTTGTTAGAGCAGGATCGGCGGAATACGTAAATGTTGTTGAAGCAGGATCCTGAAGTCGGCAGAAGACGTGAGTGTTGTTAAAGCAGGACACTGAAGTCGGCAGAATAAAGCAGGACCCTGAAGTCGGCGGAATACGTAGATGTTGTTGAAGAAGGACCCTGAAGTCGGCAGAATACGTAACTGTTGTTAGAGCAGGACCCTGAAGTCGACGGAATACGTAAATATTGTTGAAGCAGGACCCTGAAGTCGGCAGAATACGTAACTGTTGTTAGAGCAGGACCCTGAAGTCGACGGAATACGCAAATATTGTTGAAGCAGGACCCTGAAGTCGGCAGAATACGTAAATATTGTTGAAGCAGGACCCTGAAGTCGGCAGAATACGTAGATGTTGTTGAAGCAGGACCCTGAAGTCGACGGAATACGTAAATATTGTTGAAGCAGGACCCTGAAGTCGGCGGAATACGTAGATGTTGTTGAAGCAGGACCCTGAAGTCGGCAGAATACGTAACTGTTGTTGAAGCAGGACCCTGAAGTCGACGGAATACGTAAATATTGTTGAAGCAGGACCCTGAAGTCGGCAGAATACGTAACTGTTGTTAGAGCAGGACCCTGAAGTCGACGGAATACGTAAATATTGTTGAAGCAGGACCCTGAAGTCGGCAGAATACGTAAATGTTGTTAAAGCAGGACCCTGAAGTCGGCGGAATACGTAAATGTTGTTGAAGCAGGACCCTGAAGTCGGCAGAATACGTAAATGTTGTTGAAGCAGGACCCTGAAGTCGGCAGAATACGTAAAGATTATTATTATTTGTTATTTTATTTATTTACAGTTTATTATTATGGGTTATTATTATTATTTATTATTTTATTTACAGTTTATCATTATTTTTTTTTTCTGGTATCATTATTTTTTTTTTTCTGGTACTGAAGAACTAGTGAGATGGTTCTGAGGTGGGCTAGCTGAAGCCACCGGACGGGTCGCAGGTTGCGGATAGCGCAAGGCCACCTGTGGAGGTTAGCTGCGAATAGCGACTTGTCTTTAACACATAGTCTTACACACTCCATACATCCTGACACGTGGTGCGCGAACTCACGGCGAGCGGTCGCCCGCGCAGGCGCTCCGGCTAAAACTCGCGTTGTGGCAGTGCCCCTAGGGTAAAAAAGTGGAAGCGGTGGTCAGGATGCAGCGAGAACGTGGACTCTAGACCCACCAGTCGAGGCACGGCTCCTGTGGCCTGTGGAAGCCATATCGGTGCCCACCGATCCGGCGAGAAGGATGTCGGCCAGGGGTAAGCGGGGATAGTTCATCCCAAAACTTTCTCTTCACCATCTCTTCCGCCTTCGCACTCTTTCTCTTCGGGTCAAATGTGGCCGCCCCCACATATTGTGCCGGTCACGCCAGCTGTTCGCCAGCTGCTCGCACGATCAGCTGTTGAGCAGTGTTGTGCAACGACCGTACTGCGCTAATCTGTCAGCGCTGCGGCGGCGCTCACTAGCGCCACCCTGTGGGGATATAGACCTGGTGCCGTGACGGAAGCTGCTTGCTATGAGCTTCAGCAAAACGATTACGGCAAAAGTAGTAGCACACATTTCCAGGCTGCTCCTCGGGATCCTTGGCAAGGAGTCCGAATCCTGCTGCGCTTCGCCTCGACCGAGGTGCGCACGCGGAGCCTAAGGCTGAAAAAAGTCATGGATCTGACCGACTGCCATCCCCCCCGCCATGGCGGATCACCAAAAAATGGGGATCTGGCGGTATAACTCCCATCAAATCCAAGTCGGAGGGAAATATTAGGCCATCGACGGAGGCTCTGCGTCGACTCGAGTCGGTCGTAACGCTTCGACTCAAACCCGGAGCATTCCGGGCGAGGTCATCCTGCTTCCCATTGCGGGAAACAAGATCAAATCCGCGCAGCGTCTGCCCATACTGGGCGGCTGCGTGGTCTGCGTCTGAGCCATAGTGGCCGGCAGTTACAGAACCTGGCAGCAGGTATAAAATGCAGCCAAGCATTGGGCGACAATGCAATTAACTGGAATGTCTGTGAATAACACAATTACTCCAGGTGGCAGCCACAAAAGTGGAAATCCACCCGTGGGAAATCCCACGGTTAGGGCAAGGATTCTGGAGGCCCTAACAAACACTCCAACAAACCCTGACGTGGCGGTGGCTGACTTGGCCGCCACGCTAGGTAATGCACCAAGCCAGGAGGAGCAACAGAGCAAGGGAGGCGCAGCTGCTTTTAGAAAGAGCAGCCTGATAGCCCGTTCCCCGCCACCCCTCGTACCATCACCGGCGCCGGAGAGGAGCGGATGCCGCGACCACGTCGACTCGGCCAAGAGGGGGAGAGACCCGACCAGCCCGGCAAGCGGTACTAGTGCACGCTTCCAAAAAGAAGCAAGGCTGTGTAGGCGGAACGCACCACCGACTCTGAAGAGGAGAAGGAGCAAGATCCCACTCGAGCCGAGAGCGTCTCGAAGCTCGGGATGCTGATGGAAGAACTCCACAGCCTGGTGCACGACAAACAGGTGCGCCACATCAACGTGGCGATGAAGGCTATGATATCGGAGATGCTCAAACTCCAGGTCGCCATCGGAAAATCGGAAACGTTCATCGACGAGTCCAAGAAGCAGGACATCGTGTGTTGCAAGTGCTCCCAGAGCATCCCAGGTGGAGAGCCCCGCGTGGACAAGGCACAACAGACGGCGGCAGTGCCAAGGAAGGACCGGTCAGCGCAGACGGACCCGTGGCGAAGACTCAGCCAGCCAGACGGCTCAGCCACAGGTGGCGAAGCCCCCGGGCAGCTGCGACTACCGCCAGTACAGACTGGATCGAGGAACGGGGCCAGGACAGAGCGGCCAGCTCCCCCAACGAAGACAGCCCCCCAAAGCCTCGGACAGGAGAACAACGGCAAGTGAGCTCTGCCGTACCAGACGAGTCCGAGCCCAGGACTGCCGGAAGCTCTTGGAGCACGGTGGTCAAGAAGAGAAGGCCGCCCCGCAGAACTCGCCCCGATGCGGTGATAGTGGAGGCATCGGGGAAAACCTACAGCGAGATCCTAGCGCTGGTCACGCGAAGGGAGGATGACCAATTAACCGACCTCGGAGAGGTGGTTAAGAACGTGCGTCGAACGGCCAGGGGAAACCTGCTTCTGGAGGTAGACAGGGGCAGCACAGAGAGTGCCGACTCTATAAAGGAGAGTATCTCTCGGGTCCTGGGCGATGCGGCGGAAGTGCGAGCCCTGACGGAGGACTCCAAGGTCAGCGTTTTCGAGATCCGGAACTTGGACGCCATCACGACGGAGAGCGAGATCCGCGCGGCCTTCACGAAGCAATATCAGCTCGGTGAAGGATCAGTCAAGGTCCGGAATCTCCGCCCCGGCTACGGGGAGTCAAAAACGGCCGTAATTAGCCTGCCGTGCTCGATGGCTAAGGAGGTGCGTAAGCGGGGAGAGATCCGCATAGGATAAACGAGTTGCAGAGTGCGGGAGCGTGAGGGCCCCCCTCGCTGCTACAGATGCCTGGAGTTTGGGCACATTGCCATCAGGTGCAAGAGCCTGGTAGACAAGAGCAGCTGCTGCATCAAGTGCGGCGATGCAGGGCATAAGGCAGCCGCATGCAGTAAGGAGCCAACAGGCACCCACGCAGAGGAGCCCACCAAGGACCCGGCAGCAATAGCCGCCCGGTCAGGAACGGCGGTGCTGGCCCCCGAAGGATATGCAACTGCAATCAACTATTCAGCTCAATCGGTATCACTGCAGAGCGGCGCAGGATTTGCTGCAGCAGACGGTGCGGGAGGTAGCGGCAGATGTCGCTATCCTTAGCGAGCCCTATAGGACGAGGGAAGGAGCGGAGTGGGCCAAGGATCGCACTGGCATGGCGGCCCTATGCCTTTGCGGCGACAGCCTAAGGAGTATGTCCAGCATCCGGTCAGCGGATGGCTTCGTGAGGGCAAGGGTAGATGGCTACTGGATCTATAGCTGCTACCTGGCGCCAAGCCTTCCGTTAGGAGCGTTCTGCCGGATCCTGGACGACCTGAGCAGCGTCTTACGTGGAAGATCCAACGTCGTGGTCGGAGGTGACTTCAACGTCTGGGCCCAGGAATGGGGATCTACCATAACCAACGCCAGAGGACGGGCGGTCCTGGAGGCGTTTGCCTCGACGGATGTCGTTCTGTTGAACGACGGAGAAAGGCACACTTTCGTCAGAGCTGGAGCGGCCTCGTTCATAGACCTGACGTTTGTGAACGCCGCAATTGCCCATAATGCCATATGGGGAGTTGGCGATGTTTACACAGGAAGCGACCATGAGGCGATCCTCTGCTCAGTTGGCGAGCATGCGAGAGATGCGCGATCGCTACCGCAACCCGGCAAGGCGTACAAACCGGACACGCTGTGCACCCAGGCGTTCACCAGTGCCCTGGAGGGCATGGCTGTCGTAGCGGCGGACGGAGCCAACGAAATGGCGAACCAGATGGCCGCGAACCTAGAGCGTGCTTGCGACCAGAGCATGCGGCGGAGGGGGGCGTGTCGGAGGAACCAGAGGCCAACGTACTGGTGGAGTGCCGAGATAGCCGACCTTCGGTCCGCTTGCCTACACGCTCGGCGGCAAGTAACGCGGGCGCGCGGCTCGCCGCGAGTCGCCGAGTGCAGCGAGTCCTATAGGGTGGCTAGAAAGGCCCTCAAAACGGCCATAAGGGCCGCGAAGAAGGAGTGCTTCCTGCGCCTTTGCGACGAAGCCGAGAACGATCCCTGGGGAGGTGCCTACAGGATGGTGGTCAAGGGCCTGAAAGCGGGCAGCACAGCCCCGTCCGACCCGGCAGCCCTCGATGGCATAGTGCAGGCACTATTCCCAAAAGGATCACCTGTGACCATGCCGCCGAACGCCATCCCGACGACGCCGGCGAGATTTCGGAGGCGGAGGTGATCCGGACGGGGAGGAGCATACGCCCCAAGAAGGCACCAGGACCGGACGCAGTGTCCAACAGGGCACTAAAGCTGTCCATAGCGCTGCACCCCAAGGAGTACGCTTCCATGGACGCCAGATGGAGGAGCCAGTCGCTCAATAGCGACGCCAGATGGAGGAGTTACGCCAGCTGGCAGGCCAGGTGGGACGCCTCGTCCAAAGGCCGTTGGACGCGCAGACTGATCCCCAGCATTGACGTCTGGATGGAGAGGAAGCACGGGCAGGTGGATTTCTACCTGACCCAAGTGCTGAGTGGGCACGGATGCTTCAGGAGCTACCTGAAGCGATTCGGTCACGAGGAGGAGGACGGCTGCCCGGAGTGCGGATCCGGGATAACCGAGGACGCAAAGCACGTCGTCTTCGAGTGTCGCCGATTCGACGAGGAGAGGAACGTGCTGGAGACGGTGGCAGGGTCGGCGATCACCGAGGACACGCTGGTGCCGCTGATGCTGGCGGACCCAAGGACGTGGGACGCGGCGGAAGAATTCTCAGCAAAGCTGATGAAGACGCTGAGATCCCTGGAGAGGACGAGGAACGAGGGGACGGGCTGAGCGGCCTTCCTTCGTGCGAAGCATTGCTTTGCGGCCGTACCGCACGAAGCGGGCCCTTGCCCCGTCACGCTACTAAATGGCTCGTTCCTGTATGTTGATGTTGATTGTTTCTTAGGTTAAATAAATAAAGGAATTTAAGAAAACTCCATACATCCTACAAGTGTTCCTACCCACATTCTATCCCCAACATCTCACAAGGGCAGTGGTGTCGTCCTGAGCCAATGGTGCCACCTCACCCCCCTAAGCCAGGGTGTCATGCGTTTCCGTGCCCATTGGCTGGTTTGCAGTCAGGGGTAACCGACTGTATTCGGACGGAGCCTCACCGATACCTGGCCGCCTCGGTGAGTAACCCTGGCCCCAGCGTGTTAATGGGGGCTATGACACGCTGGCACTACCTTCCCCTACACTCGTGGGACCAATATATGGCATCTATTAACATCAAAAACATAAACACGCGGGACTTAACCGCAACACAGCTAGCAGAGCGGATAGAGGAGGCGGCTCTGGACGACGGTGGCAAGCTGTCGCCGCGCAGGGGCTTGGCCCCTCACCCGAAGAGTGCTGCAAAGCCGAAGGGCCTGACCCTGACGCAAAGCGCCTCGAAGAGTGACGCAGAGCGCCTCGAAGGGTGCAGAGACTTTCAAGTCTCGAGTGGCCGGCAGCGAGGCCACCAAACGGACGGACGGCAGGGGGAGGGTTGCAGTGCCCGGCACTGCCCCGGCGGCTGTTCTGCAGGCGGGCGACGCCAGCAGGAGGGACGCCGCAACACCCTCTTCCGCAAGGTCGAGGCTGCAACCCAGGAAGCAGACTGTCCCAGCGGCAGGCCAGCCTGGGGGAGCCGGAGATCCTCTGAGGCAAGGCCTCAGTGGAACCGGCCGCAAGTGGTACCTCCGGTACCTCGAACGGGGCTTCAAGCCGGAGGAGGCCCACAAAAGAGCGCTGGAGCACCGTGCGCCGAACGTGGCTCCAGCGAAGAGAGCTGCGGGGACGAGCGTGTCCCCGATTGAGAGAGCCGGCGGCCAGGCCGTTGCGGGGAGGAAGAGGCAGCTTCACCATACGTCGCCGCCCGAACTCCCCAAGAGCATGTCCAAGAAGACAAAGAGCACCGTAGCGCTAGAGGGCTCGAGAACCTCGCAAAGCGCTAAGCGTCCGAGGGCAGCCTCGTATGCCAGTGTCGCCAAGGGCCATACTGGCGCGGGACTACCCGAAGAGGCTGATGGCAAAGGAGGAGTTGTCAGCGGTGGAGCAGGCCCTCGTCGAGGAGATGAGGAAGGGCTGGATCGCAGCCCTCAACTTCAACGGCATCCAGTTCCGTGACGGTCTGCTATTAGTGGACTGCATGGACAGCGATGCCAAGAAGTGGTTGGAGCTGACGGTCCCCAGCATCAGCACCAAGGTGGGTGTGCAGCTGCGCACCTGCCTGCAAGAGGACCTACCGGTGACCAACGTAGTAACCTTATACCTGCCACGCACTGCAGGGGAGACGTTGGAGAGGTCTCTTGGACTGCTCAATGAGCAGAACAAGGGCCTGCTCACCGGGACCTGGCATGTCATCCGGCACCTAGAGTCGAAGGGCGGCAAGGTGCTGTTGCTCGGCCTGGATAAGGAGGCACTTACACTCCTCAAAAAGCGAAACATGCTGGTGAGCTACCGGTTCGGCCAGCTGAAATGCCGCCTGCATAAAAAGCAGGAGTCTGTGGCGGCGGAGGTGTGTACCGAGGCAAAAGGAGGCATCCGATGATGAGCGGACACCCACCGAGTTGCAATCAGAGGCCTATCTGACGCTCTCGGAGGGTGAAGAAGAGCTCTAAGGATGGGGATCACCAGCGTGGCACAGATCAACCTGCATTACGCCAGGGCAGTCTCGGCTGTCATCGGCAGGTTGGTCTCCAGGTCTGACCTGGGGCTGGTGCTCATCCAGGAGCCTTGGGTCGTCAGAAGGAAGGATCTGCGGCCTAAGTAAAGTGAGTATGCAAACTATTGCAGACGGAAGGGAGGCATCACCGAGAGCTTGCATCTTGGTGCGAAAGGATATTAACTTTCTTTGTCTCTCTCAATTTCTCAACAGAGATCTAGAAGCGGTGATGATCACTAGCGAGCACGGGAGTATTGTGGTGGCGTCGGCATACTTCCCAGGAGACGTGACGGATGCCCCCCCACCAGAGGTTCAGGATCTGGTGCAGCATTGCAGCAGCAAAAGGCTACCCCTACTGCTAGGGTGTGATGCCAATGCGCACAATGTTGCATGGGGCAGCACGGACAACAACGGTAGAGGTGAGTGCTTACTAGATTATCTTTTATCTAGGGATCTTACTGTGTTCAATGTGGGGGCTGAACCCACTTTCATTACTAAAACCAGGGCTGAAGTACTGGATATCACTTTCGGGAATGAGGGGGGCTCACGGTTGATTCGCAACTGGAAGGTCTCCTCAGAACCGTCAATGTCGGATCACAGGATCATCCTGTTCGACATTCATAGTAACCTTATATTCAGCAGGGTTATCAGGAATCCACAACGGACTGTTTGGCAAGCCTATCAGTCCTGTTTGGGATTAAATCTGAGCAGACTGAATCAGAGCAGGAGAGTATTGTCTCCAGAAGATCTTGAGCAACTCTCAAGAGAAGTAGGAGACACAATCTTGGGTGCATATCATGCAAGCTGTCCCGAAAAATCCATAGAGTCCAGTAGGGACAATCCCTGGTGGAATAGGAAACTAGGGCTACTTCGCACAGAAGTCATGAAGCTGTTCAATACAGCTAAAAAGAACAGCGCCACTTGGGAACTTTACACCAAAAAGCTGACAGAATATAACAAAGAAATTCGGTTTAGTAAGCGTGCTCAATTTCGGAAATTCTGTTCTACCATAGAGCAAGCCGCACCTGCGGCTAGAGTGTTTAAGGCAATCTCAAAAGGCAAAGTACTTTCTGAACTTTGTCTGAAGAGGACGGATGGGTCTTTCACCGAGGACGAGGAGGAGAAAGCAGAACTTCTCCTACAAACTCACTTCCCCATGTGTAGAACCATCTCCGATATAGACAACAGTTACGAAAGGGTCCCCAACGGGAGACCCAACTGGAGCCTGGCTACAGCGATCGTAACTGAACAAAAGATTAGGTGGGCGTTGAGTACACTCAGCCCCTACAAGGCTCCGGGGGTGGATGGAATCATACCCATCCATCTTCAGAAGGGTGTCGAACAGCTAATGCTATTCCTAATTAGTATTTTCCGGGGGAGCCTAGCAATGGGTTACATTCCTAGGGCATGGAGAACGGCTAGGGTGATCTTTATCCCGAAGGTTGGTAAGAAAGACCCCTTTCATCCCAAATCCTTCAGGCCGATCAGCCTAACCTCCTTCCTGCTGAAAACCCTTGAGAAGATTGTGGACAACCACATTAGAAACTCGCACTTGGTGCGAAGGCCTCTTCATGCGAATCAGCATGCCTATAGAGAAGGAAAGTCTACTGAATCGGCTCTCTTGAGCCTGGTTGACAGTATACAGCGCTCCGTAAAAGCCAAAGGGGTAGCACTTTGTGCCTTTATGGACATAGAGGGTGCTTTTGATAACACAGCTCATGATGTTGTGGTAAGAGCACTATGCAGAAGGGGAGTTGAGACGGGTCTCACAACCTGGCTGGGCAAACTCCTTGATAGCAGAATAGCAGAAGTCACTGTCAACAGTGTGACTGTTAGAGCTCAAACCACCAGAGGCTGTCCGCAGGGGGGTGTCCTATCACCACTACTCTGGAGCCTCGTGGTGGGCGAGCTGCTGGTTAAACTTACAGTAAATGGGTTTGAATGTCAAGGCTATGCCGATGATATCACTCTAGTATGTAAAGGAAATTTTGAGAGCACATTGTGCGACAGGATCACACTGGGCCTAAGACTTAGCTTGGACTGGTGCAGAGACGTGGGGCTGAATATCAATCCAGCGAAAACCACAGTGGTCGCCTTCACCAATCGCTACAAGCTGAAATCCATTCGGCCCATAGCCATTGGGGGCGCAGAGATTCCGATCTCCACAGAATTCAAATATCTGGGAGTCATCCTAGACAAGAGACTAATGTGGAGACAACATGTGAGTAGTGGCTCGCAAGGCCACTATGGCCTTAATGAGCTGTAGATCTCTTGCAGGGAAGAATTGGGGAGTATTTCCAAAGATCCTACTGTGGATGTATGTTGTTATGGTGAGGCCCATAGTCAGCTACGGGGCTGCGGTTTGGGCGAATCGCGCTGACCTTGATGTCACAAGAAGGCAACTGGGCAAACTCCAGAGACTTGCCTGCACGTGCATCTCGGGCGCTATGTGCACCTGCCCGTCCACTGCTCTGGATGTGCTGCTCGGGCTTCCACCACTGCACTTGCATATCAAGCACAGTGCGCGCAGATCTACCATGAGGATAACAGGGGCAGGACCAGCTGACTCGGCCGCGACTGCAACTGACCTGTTACTGGAATATCCGCAGGATGTTCAATTAGCCAAGTTTAGCTTTGATAAGCTCTTTAAAACAGAGCTTAGCAACAAGTCGGAGTAGACCAGCATGTCTACCACCTATGATGTGTAACCACATGCAATTAGGTGGTACACTGACGGCTCACTAACAGAGGATGGTGCGGGTGCGGGTGTCTGTGGACCCCGACTCAAATATCACGAACCTCTAGGGAAATTCGCCAGTATCTTTCAAGCGGAGGTACACGCGATTGAGAGATGTGCCTCGTTCAATATTGAGCGGGGTTACAATCGGAGAGACATAGCCATTTTCTCAGATAGTCAGTCAGCAATCAGAGCACTCAGTGCCCATAAGATTGTTTCCAGACTAGTATGGCAATGTATAGAAACACTCAATGAGTTGGGTGTGAACCATGATGTAATAACTACAAGGTGATCTCGTAAGAAAAAGCTCTAGCTTACGGGCAAAGTGCTTTTCAAAAACACTCAAATGAGCTTTTTCTGTCAGTTTGTTTTGAGTCATGATGAGTTTAACCCTTAGTCTGGCTGTGTGTATATTTACAACCCACTGCTGAAACATAAGCTTAGATGCTATACATAATAATAAAAAACTACAACATTTGTATTAATAGGTAAGCAAAAAGCTCTGATGGCGGCTACAGATGTGTCTCCGAAATATGTTGGTAAAAAATGTAATAATTTTGGAATTATATTTTGATTTTTAATAATTTTTGACCTTAAGTCGGCAAAACCAAATTTTGAATGTTCAGGAAGACCGCAAAAACCAAGACAAAATGATAAATAAGAAAAATATGCAAAATAAAAACAGTTGAATTGTAGTTTTCGTTTTAATCCTTGTAAAAGTTTTATTTTTAATAATTTTGAATTCGCCACAATGCGCTTTGATTCTTTATGGCCAGGGGTAGGCTGTCTTTGCAAGGCGTTTGGCATCAAACGCCTTCTCTTTCGTTCCTCTTTGCTCTTTGTTTCTCCATAAAAATCCGATCCTTTGAAATGTGTGTCGCAAATCCTGGCATTATGAGCCAAACTGCATCCTAAAGATTCTTCCCACAATTTTATTTTCCGATCTTCTCTGGGAAAACGGATGAATTCAGTTTTTACGACCGAGCAACAAAATTGACAAAACGACATTTTTTTACGCACGCCCAAGGGTTAACAAAAGTCGTGCGCTCACAACCTGTCACCTGTCAAAATCAGAGTGAGAACAGACCCCGTAAGCATGAGAAACACTCGAGCTTTTTCAAACGAGATCACCTTGTAGTTATTTCATCATGGGTGTGAACAATAAAGTAACCTTATACTGGGTACCAGGGCATGCGGGGATCCCCGGCAATGAAGTGGCCGACATCATGGCTAGAAAGGGGGCGAGTACGCCCTTCTATGGTCCGGAGCCCTTCAGTGGACTAGGGCCAGGAGTTATTAGCCAGAGCAGTCGTGTGGATCTCATGACTGCCTGCGATGACTTCTGGCAGTCGTCGAAAGGGGCAAGGCAGAGTAAACGTCTGCTAGGTAGTTACAACAGTAAGAGGACCAAGGACTGTTTGGAGTTGAGCAAAGGATCTCTCCGAATAGTCACGGGTTTCCTGACCGGGCACTGCAGACTGCGCAAGCATCTGCACAATCTCAAAATAGGGGAGGACAGCCTTTGCAGACTTTGTCTGGAAGGAGAAGAGACTCCGGAGCACCTACTTGAGGAGTGCCCGGCTATCAGTCGGTTGAGGTTGGCCCACTTTGGGGGCCACAAAGGAAATGAGGGCTCTTCGACCAGGCGACATCATCGCATTCTTGCGATCGATTGAACTGTTCGAGGAGCTATAGCTCATACACTAGGACGAGGGCACAATAGACCCTAGTGGTCGCAGTGCACTAACCTCTATCAAAATTATTATATTATTATTATTATCATTATTTTCGCATAAGAGCTTTGTGTCGGACGTGTTTTTCTACCGCTCTTCCTTTTTCAAAGTTTTCATAGTGAACATTTATTTAACTCATCCCAAATTTTTTGCAAGTTGTCAGCGTTTCTGTGATATTTATTATCCATAAACAGCTGGTTCAGTTTAAACAAAGACAGTGACTTTGTTAATGTAAAACTAATTTGGTTTTACATTTTATCAGATTGCTCTGCCTTTCTGTTCTTGCGCTCTGTGTTTACCGCTTATCGCTGCATCGCCTAGTGCTTCTTGTTGTGCAAGTGTTTTGCATACGCGAAATCAATCACACAAACTCATTACTTCTCTACGCTCAGAAAAAGCTTTTATTTTCGCGCTTTTCGATCTTTTGTTTTGATCGGTTCCTTCGCCGTGATATTTGTTAAATTTTATTGCTCGATTTAACTGCTACTGTGAAAATTATTTTAAAATAATGGCAACCTGTTGCATCAATCCGTGTCCGAGCGGCGGTGCAATTACCGCGCGGCAGGCCACTGTTTATTGTTGGCTCTACGACAATATAGCTCACCCTGCATGCGCCGATCTTGGACAAATTGGCCCGCGTATTGCTGATCGCATACGGAGCAATTCTGGATTGGATTAGACCTGCCCGAGCTGCCTGCATATCAAATCGGACATGAGGGCTTTTGTGAGGCAAACTCACCTCGAGTTTCAGTCCTTGGCTGCCGGCTTCAGGTACTTATCAAGCAGTTTCCAGAAGGCGGAGCAGCACTTTAAATCACTTAAGCTGCTAAGTGACTCCGCAAATCAACAAATGAGCAACCTTACTAACAGCTTCCTATTTGTTCCAGACCCTGCGAGCCCCCTTATGCGGTTTAGCCCTCGATCTAAGCCCGCTGATAACACCGCGCCCGTGGTCAACGGCCCTGGTGAAGTTACGGTTCTCGCCCCCATATCTGGCGGGAATAGTGTCGACATGGTTTTGGGTCTGCAACCAGCCAATTTCGACGTGCCTTTGGATCTACTTCGCGTCAACGCCGACCAACCTTCCACGTCGGCTGCCGCTGACTGCGCGTCGTTGGACTTGGATGCCCACCCTGGGGTACCTCCGGCGGTCTCAACTTTAGCGCTACCAATCACCAACCGAGCACCCCAAGTTTCTAAAATTTCTGGAGTTGCCCAACGAAGACCAGCGCCTTTAGCTGGCGTTGCTCCTAGGAAGCTAATCTTTGTTTCCCGCCTCAATCCAGGGGCCTCAATCAAAAGTCGATGTAAAGACCCATTTGAGCAACAAGTTGAATGTTTCTGGTACCAAATTTACTGTCACTAAATGCAGTTTTAAGCAAAGACGTGATATATCTTCGTTTAAAATTGGAATTTCTGATGTACTATTTCCTAAATGCATTAAATGCTAATCCAAAATATACACTCGTCCGAGGCATTAATGATCACCTCATTGTTATGGGTGATTTCAACCTGCCTTCCATATCTTGGGTGCCCTCTCCTGACTCGAATTTTTTAGTTCCCACTGCTCCTCACGATTTTATTCATGGCCTTATCGACCTTTCATTGGGACAATTAAATTTTATTAAGAACTGTGGAGACAAAGTCCTAGACTTAATTTTTTCGTCGGAGTTTGCCCATGCTTACGTCTCTAGAATCGATCATCTCTCCAGCCCTGAAGATGCTTATCATCCCACATTGGAGTTAATTCTAGAAGCCTCGACTCCACTA
The DNA here is from genome assembly GCA_018903765.1 of Drosophila aff. chauvacae BK-2020. Taxonomy (NCBI): domain Eukaryota; kingdom Metazoa; phylum Arthropoda; class Insecta; order Diptera; family Drosophilidae; genus Drosophila; species Drosophila aff. chauvacae BK-2020. Next base: position 622,165 of record JAEIGO010000164.1, on the reverse strand, counting down.
CTGCCGTGTCCTTTAGCTGAGCCAGCCTCTTTTCGCTGCTTTCGTAAAGCTAATTTCACTGACATGATCTCTTATTTATGATCAATCGATTGGACTTTTCTTGACTCCACTGACGATCCCTTGCACATGGTTGAGCTCTTTTATGACATACTATACTCCGGTTTTGACATGTTTGTTCCATCGTTTCCCTCTCCTGACATTTCGCATAAGCCTCCCTGGTTTTCTCGTCGACTTTCCTATTTAAAAAATTCAGACGAACCGGGCTGCAAGTCGATCGTGCTAGATATTTAATAGCCCGCTCTGATTTTCTGACTCACAACTCTGAATGTTATAAGAACCACCTAAATCGATGTAGAACTGAGTTTCAGGCTAATCCCAAGCAGTTCTACGCTTTTGTTAATTCAACACGAAAGTCGCACATTTTCCCATCCTGTCTTCACCTCCATAATGAGTCCGCCTCGAACGAGCATGACATCGCGAACTTATTCGCTAAATATTTCCAAACTACATATACTTCTATTCCGCACTCTGACAGTATTCTTTTGGCCCACAATCAGCGAAAACGACGTTTTTCAGCAACTCAAATCACTTAAGCTATCCTTCTCTTCTGGTCCTGATCTTGTTCCTAGCTGTGTTTTGAGATATTGTGCCAGTGCATTATGTAGTCCTTTGTCTAAATTATTTAAGATATCCCTTCAGTTTTCATTTTTTCCCGATAGTTGGAAGGAATCTTTTATAATTCCCGTTCACAAAAAGGGTAGCAAGTCCAATATTGAAAACTATAGAGGGATTGCAAAACTTAGTGCGATTCCTAAGCTTTTCGAATCTCTAATTACTACTCAAATTCAGCACCAATGTCGCTCTATAATGTCCCCCTACCAGCACGGCTTCATGAAACACAGGTCAACTTCCACAAACCTTCTGGAGTTTAGTACTGTTATTAGAAACTCATTTAAAAATAACACCCAAACTGACGTCGTCTTTACGGACTTCAGTAAAGCCTTTGACTGTGTGAATCACCAGCTGCTGCTGAAAAAACTTACGCTATTGGGTTTCCCTGTCTTGTTGACTAATTGGATCGCCACCTACCTATCCAACCGAACTCAAAGAGTAGCCTTCAAGGGTTCTTTTTCAGACTGCGTCCGCGTAACTTCGGGTGTTCCGCAAGGGAATCACCTTGGGCCACTTCTGTTTGGCATTTTTATTACCGACTTGCCCAATGTCGTTCTTCATTCCCAAGTTATGATGTACGCTGATGACGTCAAACTATGCTTACCACTGACAAATGTAAATTTATGTCATTTTTTCGTAAAAACTGTTTCTCTGCAAGTTATTCTTTAGTTCCTTTTGTTCGCTCTTCGGGGATTTCATTGGGACCCACTTCGCCGCCTCCCATCTTACATCGACAGGCTGCGTCTTCTCAGTCTTCCCACTCTGAAGGATCGTCGGACCTGCCACGGAGTGATCTTTCTATTTAAATTAATTAATGGTCATGTTTGTTGAAACTTCGAGTTGCATGACCCTTTTCGTGTTTTATGTTCTTTTTATAAAGAGTTATACTTTTTGTTACATGTTGAATTGTCGTTAGATTTAAATACACAAAATGTTTTAAGACACCTATCCTTGCCTCTGCCCACATGATGTGAGTCGGAGCACATCTTTAAAAAACACTCCTTACTTCGGCTGAGGAAAGGATACGGCCTACAATAGCAGTCTCTTGCTATATTTTCTAATAAATAAATAAATAAATAATAACCCATTTATCATTATCATTTATTGGTATTTTATTTATTATTGTCGCGGATCGATCATTGTTATCGATAGTTATTTATAAGTGTTAGGATTTTAAGGTCAAATGTATGCGGGCACACTGTTTTTCGCCACCGCAAAGCTAAGATTTAGGCGCGAAGTTAGCATTTTTCATTGTCGTGCGAGAATTTGGAGGACACACTGCGGTGAGCTAGTTTTAAGATTAATGCAAATGTTACAGTGTATTCTTACAGAATAAAACGAGTCTACTACCACGGATTAGTCTGCCCTTTCCTTCTGGATCCAAGGTGGAGTAGCCGTTAAAAGGCAACTCCGTTCGCACCGACGACAGCTTTTATTCGCAGTCCGAGGGTGACTGCAAGGGCAACTTGCGCTGGAGGACGGCTTAGACGGCCAGCTAGAGAGTTGCCAGGAGCTGGAGTGAGCGCAGCCAGCGCTACGTACCAGCAGAGAAGTCGCAGCCAGCGACAGAGGCGTCGCAGCCAGCGACAGAGGCGTCGCAGTCAGCGACAGAGGCGTCGCAGTCAGCGACAGAGGCGTCGCAGCCAGCGACAGAGGCGTCGCAGCCAGCGACAAGAGGGGCGCAGCCAGCGTCAAAGGCGGTACAACCGGGTCGCAGCCAGCGACTAGGAGACGCAGGAGCGTCATCTGCGGAGACCGTAGCCAGCGGTCACAAGACGCAAGGAGCGCCAAATATCGACGGCCGCATCCAGCGGCCACAAGGCGTCGGAGACGCCACTTTTGAGCGCGCACAGACGCGTCGGAGACGCCACTTTTGAGCGCGCACAGACGCGTCGGAGACGCCACCTTTGAGCGCGCACAGACGCGTCGGAGACGCCACCTTTGAGCGCGCACAGGCGTGCCAATTCGGGGAAAATGCAGCATTCCCCCAGGAAGAGTGCCCGGCTGAACGGAGGGGAAGCCACCCCTATAACAACAGCGGATCAGCAGCCAACTGGTAGTGGAACATCAACGCGGCAGCGGGCGAACAACACGGCAGCGGCCGCTGGCACTACCGTGACAACAGCAACTTCACAGGTTAGAAGTACTGCCGCGCCGGAGATGGACCAGGCCCTAGTGTTGGATCTTATGGCGAAGATCGCAGCGTTGGAGAGGGAGCTGGAACGGCATAGATCCCGGGAAAATACGAGCACCGCAAATTGCGCGACAATCGAAGTTGGCCAAAGCGCAGTTGGCGCCAATACTGGGGCGTCAGGGCAGCCGCCATCTTCAAGCGGCCCGCCACTGTCTGGCCCAAGCGCAGTTGGCGCCAACACTGGGGCGTCGTGGCAGCCGCCATCTTCAAGCGGCCCGCCATTGCCCACAAATGGAGAGGCCTCACATAACGGGGTCGGGTCTGTCCCCTACAACGGTGCCGGTGTGAGTAGTGCGGCATGCATGCCACCTTGGAGTGGACCGCCCCTGCTGACGACGAGCAACCATTTTGTGGCGCCACTGTGTGCAACTAGCACTGCGCAGTTAGCGTATGGGCTCCTGCCAACGGGCATCCACAACGTGGCCACAGCATCGCCATTCGCCGGATCCCACGCCGCGACGACGCCGAATGGAACCCAGGGAGCATATGGGCCACGGAAGCTTCTGGACTTGCCCGTATTTGGAGGGCAGCCCGAGGAGTGGCCGATCTTCAGCTGTGCGTTCGTGGAGACGACCCGAGCGTACAACTGCACGGATCTGGAGAACAACCAGAGACTGTTGAAGGCGCTGAAGGATGAAGCGCGCGAGGCAGTGAAGGCGCTATTGATTCATCCGGGGAATGTCAGCGCCGTGATGGAGCAGCTGCGTTTTAGGTTCGGCCGACCGGAGCAGCTTATACGCAGCCAGCTCAACAACGTGCGAGAGGTGCAGCCAATTTCGGAGCACAATTTGGCGAAGATCATTCCCTTCGCGACCCGAGTGAGTAACCTCGCGGCCTTCTTGCAGTCAGCGAGGGTGGAGCAGCACCTGGGGAACCCAACCCTTATGGAGGAGCTTGTGGCCAAGCTTCCGACGAGCAAGCGAGTGGACTGGGCCAGGCATGCTGCAACGATTGCGCCCTCTCCCACTGTAGTCCACTTCAGCGCGTGGCTACAGGAGTACGCAGACGTGGTGTTCACGGTTTTGGACGTCGAGGGAAAGGAGCCGAGGCGTCGGGTTCTGCATGCGAGAGTTGAATGCGATCAACAGGATGATCGGCATGAAGGTTGTCCCATCTGTGGAGGACAACATGGAATATTGAACTGCAGAGAATTTATTGGAGCTTCGCCGCCTGGAAGGTGGAGCATTGTAAAGAGGCATCGACGAAGCGGGCACACCACCAGATCCTGCCACATGCAAGCCGAACGATGATCGATGACGAGCTGCGAAGGGATCTTGGAGTGGAAGGAGAGCGTCGGCAGCTTAACATCCAATGGTTCGGAGGTAGAGCAGCCAGGGAGCCTACCAACGTGGTGAGCCTGCAGATAAGTGGGGTCGGAAAGACCACTCGCCACGCATTAAACAATGTTTATGCTGTATCAAGCCTGAGTCTGCCGATGCAGACACTGAGTCGACAGGATGTTCAGGGCGTGCAGAGAGATGCGCGTTTGCCGATGAAGCCTTACAGCAACGCGGTGCCGAAGCTGCTCATCGGCCTGGAACATGGACATCTCGGATTGCCACTTAGAACGAGGCGGTTCTCTGAAGAGGGACCGTACGCGGCCGCCACCGAGCTGGGCTGGGTTGTGTTCGGGCCTGTAAGTGGGCAATCGTCTACGCCATCACCGAGGTCCTGCCTATTTGCCGTGTCAGTGGACGATACGATGGAGCAGATGGTGGAGGACTATTTCCACGTGGAGAACTTTGGAGTGAAGCCCGCGCCTCAGGTCGCAGCCAGCGAGGATGTGCGGGCCCAAAGGATCCTCGAAGACACCACGGTGAAAGTGGGGCGTCGCTACCAGACTGGACTACTCTGGAAGGACGACCACCTTGTGCTGCCACAGAGCTACGAGATGGCGTACAAGAGGCTGGTCAACGTAGAGAAGAAATTGATGCGCAACAAGCCGTTGGCGCAGGAATACGACCGTATCATCAAGGATTACGTGTCAAAAGGATATGCGAGGAGGCTACAGCCGGATGAGATCGCGGTCAGGAGCGACCGACTATGGTACTTGCCACATTTTGCTGTCGAGAACCCCAACAAGCCCGGCAAAGTACGGCTTGTGTTCGATGCTGCAGCCAAAGTTGGAGGAACATCCCTAAATTCGGCGCTGGACAAAGGGCCTCAGCACTATAAGCCTTTGTCAGCTGTGCTCTTCCACTTCAGAGAGGGAGCAGTCGGAGTCTGCGGTGACATCAAGGAGATGTTCCACCAAGTGCTGATCCGACCCGAGGATAGATGTTCCCAACGATTCCTCTGGAGAGATGGCGACGACGAGAGAGATCCGGATGTCTACGAGATGAACGTAATGACGTTTGGAGCAGCATGCTCGCCGAGCGCTGCGCATTACGTCAAGACTCTGAATGCCCTGAAGTATCGGGATTCGGATCCGAGAGCAGTCAAGGCCATCACCGACTACCACTATGTCGATGACTACGTGGACAGCTTTGCTACAGAGAGCGAGGCTATCAGCGTATCTACCCGAGTGAAGGAGATACACGAAGATGCTGGATTCGAGCTGTGCAAGTTCTCATCAAGCTCGCCCACCGTGGAGGCGGCTTTAGGACCTGGTCGAGTCAAGAGCGTCGGATGGGGTGAGGCTGAGCAGAAGATCCTCGGAATGCGCTGGCAAGTAGCAACTGATGACTTCAGGTTCAACGTGGAGTACCATCGAGTGCCAAGCAGCGTCCTGAGTGGAGATCGAGTCCCGACATAGAGGGAGTATTTGAGCTTGGTGATGTCGACGTTCGATCCCCTGGGATTCCTGTGCTGCCTCATGGTTACAGCGAAGCTGCTGCTGCGAGAGATCTGAAGGCAAAAGATCCAGTGGGACGAACCACTACCGGAGGAGCTAGCCAAAGCCTTTGCGACTTGGCGCAAAGAGATGGACGCCGTGGGACAGTTCCGATGTCCGCGACATTATTTTGGGCGTGGAGCAGTCCGGGCCGTAGAGTTGCACGTCTTCGTGGATGCAAGTCAGGCAGCATTCGCGGCGGTGGCCTACTGGAGGGTCACGTATGAGGACGACGGCGTGCTGGTGAGCTTCGTCTGCGCAAAGACGAAGTGTGCCCCAATGCGAACCATGACGATCCGTCGGCTGGAGTTGCAGGCAGCAGTCCTTGAAACTCGCTTGATGAACACTATCAAGGAGGAGCACAGTGTGGACATCACGGACCTGCTGCTATGGACAGACTCAAAGACGGTGCTGAGATGGATCGGCAGCACTCACCGCCGGTACCAGCAGTTTGTCGGCAATCGAGTGGCGGAGATTCTGGACTCGACGACGGCGGCGGCGGTGAAGGCCGGGTCAGATGCGGCTGTGCGCGACTCGACGATGGATTGGATGGAGCTAATACTGGGAAATGCAACAGCGTGTGATGACGCTGCCCACAAACTTGGCAGCGATTTGCTCAAGCAATCGATACATAATTTTGCCCTGCTCACTATATCCTTTCTTCTGTAACAGTCCAAGGCCAGAAAGGTTGCGCAACGACGCAGGATATGGTCGCCGCCGCAGTGGTAACAGGCGATATCTGGGCGTCTTGAGCGCTCCTGTGCATTGTGAGGAAGCGATCCGTTCTAAGGCTGGGATATCCTCAGCGGCTCAGGAGTCCTCCTATTATTTATATATTGAGACAAGCAGGGGAAACGGGGATGCGCTGTTGAGAGCGCAGATTTATTTTAGGGGAATAATTTGGGGAAAAGGGGTGGTCCGTGTAGGGCTGCGTTTCGATCCAAGATCCAGGTTTTCTTGGGGACAGACAATCCCGTCCACGTCGGCCAGGTTTTTTTTTCTGTATGGTGGTGGGTTTCGGCAAATGTTGCTGGCTCTCTCTCTGAGAGTCGAAGTCGATGTTGCTGGTGCTCGCGGTGTTGCTTGCGTTGCTGCTGGCTGACGCCAGTGATGATGATGTGGCGGGTTGGTGCCGGTGATGCTCGGCTGGCTATGTCGATGTTGCTGGCGGGTGCTGGATTTTGCCCTATCTCCTATTGTTTATGTTGGGGGGTGGCGAGGATCCTCCGCTAAAGGATTCCAGAAAACAGAGTGGAAAATTCCCACGGCGCAGGCGAAAAAATGAAGTGAAAACTGCGGGGCGTCGTGGGATGAATCGGGGGAGTTACAATCCTGTGGCCAAGGGAGAAAGGCTGGTGATTAGGAATCGCTCTTGAGACGTCAGGAGATTTCATTAGCCTGTCAAGGATACAACGCTCTAGGATCTTGCTAAAAGCAAAAAGTAAGCTAATTGGCCTATAGCTATCTAGGCTAATGCTCGGCTTCCCTTTATTATGGATCATCACCACATTGGCCACCTTCCACATTTTAGGGAAGTAACTCAACCTCAAAGAGTCTTTGAAGATCAGGACTAGGAATAGGATGACTCGGTCAGGGAGCAATTTGGCTACTCTGTTAGTAAGGCAGTCAGGACCTGGCGACTTCCGGTTATTCAGCTTGCTGATAATTTTTTTAACCTCAGGAACCCGAATAGGAGGGATTGGCAAGTCCATTTGGTGTGGGATGTCAAGCGAAGCCAAAACTTTGCCGACTCTTCCATCAGAAGCAGTGTTGAAAGGACTAAACCTTTGCTCAAGGCTATCCGCAAAAGCTTCAGCACGGTCCAGTGGTGTGCGAGCCCAGTTACCGTCTGCTTTAATAACCGGAAACTTCGGAGTTGCTTGCTTCTTGTATCTCCCAGCTAGCCTCCAGAGAGCAAAGTTCGTGTCCTGATACGGGGTTGCTTCCTCGACTTCCTTGTCCAGTGTCGATTGACGGTGTAGCTGCAGGAGTTTCCTGATCCTATTTCCCAATCTGCGGAGGATCCTGTTTACTACCTATGTAGTAAACTACCTATGTAGTAAATATAGTGGCTATGTAACCTGATGTATTCCTTCTGAGGCGATGCTTTAACTGAATGAGCGCCAGAATCTCACCAGTAACCGAGGGATCGTGATGGCCACCAATTGGGCGCACATCTCGGGAGGCCAAATCTGCTGCTATACGGATCTTATCATTAAGGATGTTTACTGCGTCATCTATATCCTCTGAGGAGTTGAGCTCGATCTGAAGATGTACAGACAGTTCCAGAGAGCTTTTAAAGATGCTAATGTCAGAACCCGGAGACAGAAGGATCTTTCTTGCTGGGACACGGCTACACACCAAATCAAGCTGAACATCTAGGGGCAGATGGTCAGAATTAAGATCGTACATCTCAACGATATGCAGCCTGCTGTTCTGTACTCCTCGGAATAATGCTAGATCCAAGGCAGAAGGCGTAGCACCATTACTGGGATAGAAGGTGGGCCTGCCCGTTGACAAAATTTGAGTTCCAGTATTCTCCACAGCGTCAACAAGAGCTGCACCTCTTATAAATTACCCCAATTCCGATGTTTCGCGTTGAAATCTCCTCCAAACAGGAAACGATTACCACCCAACTGAAGTAGAGCCTCAAAATTTTCACAGGACCAGGAAAGTCCAGGTGGAAGGTAAGCAGCCGCTAGCTTGATTTCTCCGATCGAAGTGGAAATACTCACACTAGCTAACTGTGAAACTCAAAGAGAAATTGGTCGGTGGTGATAATGAATTATCCTGCTCCTAAGAAGAACCGCAGTTCCCCCTCTAGCAACTCTTCCAGGAAAATCCGCTCTATAGATGTCATAGTCCGGTATGTTAAAGAAAATTCCAGGTCTTAGATAGGTTTCCGTGATTAGCATAATATCAAAATTATGACCGTTTAAGAACACCAGAAATTCTTCTCGATTGGCAAGAGGGCTCCTGGCATTCCAAATACCTATTTTTAAATTAGACATTATTATAGCCGAAAGCAGAACCAGGGCTTCTTTCCCTCTGAAGGCCTCTCACAGCAAGGGAGATGGTTGCCATGGATGCTGCTAATTGATCCACAGTATCTTTAAGCTTAATAAGCATGTTAGTGATTCTTGATAGGTCCCAAGGGGCTACAGATGCAGGTTGAGACTGATGAGGAACAGTATGACGTGGTCTGGAACCCAGAGCCGGGAAGTCATCCACCTGGGATCTAAAGACATTTTTAGATTGACTATATGAGTCAGATTCGAGATGAGGGGCAGGCGCCACGTTTTGAATCCCTCTAGAGGCCTGCGCAAAAGAGACTCCATTCCGAACAAAAGCAATTGGTATGGCTGTAGATCTGGACCTCTGCCTTCCTGCTCCAGAAGGCAACAAAGGAATTTTAGGTGCCACATTCCTGATTTTCTGCGCATACACTCGACATTTTTTATCATAGGCAGCATGGTTACCGCCGCAGTTGGAACAGACAAGGTCCTCAATAGTTTTCGCAAGACAGTCCTCCGAGCCAGTCCAGTGACCTTCACCACATCTGCCACAAACCGGACGCTTGAGTCAATAGTTTTTGGTGTGATTAAATTCAAAACAATCTTCATCAAAGAACAAGAACTTGTAGCTATAAAAATCACCAAAAAGGTTGATCACAAAACCGCCCGTTCTATATACATACTATGCGCGCCACAATCCCATCCAAGAAACGTCTTATTCACAGACCCTGAAAAACACGGCACCAATAGAAATCCATACTAAACCAACAGCAAGAACCGGAACACAAGAAAAAAAAATAAACCCTACTGTTCACGCCGGAAGGGCGTTTATTTTCCGGAGGCAGTGTGATCCCGTACACTCGCTCTCTCTCTCCCTCTTCCACTGCACTTTCGTGAAAAAAGACGCACGTCGCGTAATACCCCTCAAGTTATATTCCGTGTTTTACTTATCGAGTGTGCAGGTTTAAGCCATCCCCTTCCGAACATTTGCCCACCATCATTCCACGGGATCTTGCCGCAGTGACGACCGATGCCAGTCGTGCGGCCAGGATCACCACACACTTCTTCATGTCCACGAGCGCTCAGCGTATCCAACGCTTTCCCGAGCAAAGGCCTTCAATATTCCTACAGCGTATCCTCGCTAAGGGGGCCTCGAAGTTTTTCTTCTTATAATTTTGATGCGTATCCTCGCAAGGGGGGGGAGAATGTTCACGTCAGAAGGGCGTTTATTTTCCGGAGGCAGTGTGATCCAGTACACTCGCTCTCTCTCTCCCTCTCCCACTGCACTTTTGTGCATCGAGCTCCTAGTCCGCTCTCCCCAAGTTAGTTTTAAGGCTTCTTCTTGTTTAGTACTAATGTCCGATTCTACCAATAAAGACCTCAAACGCACGTCGCGTAATACCCCGAAGTTATCTTCCGTGTTTTACTTATCGAGTGTGCAGGTTTAAACCACCCCCCTCCGAACAAAATTCATCCCTTCTTATTTAACTCCTCCTTGTCTAAATAACTCTTGGATAACAGTTTTGTGAGTATTAGTAGTCACAACTGGCCAGATTTTTAAATAACACTCGAGGGTAAATAAATTCTTTATATTACTACAATTTCATCTTGCTTACAAATTCTTTCATTCTTTAAAAAAAAAAAAAAATTTTTTTTGTTTTTCTTGATAGTCTTGGAAAACAGTTGAGGTAAATATCTGTATTCCCAACTGGCCAGATGTACAAGAGAGCAAAAGATTTTTTTTATACTTTTACTTAGAAGAGATGACCAGGTGTCTAGTTAGTATGTGGAAAACAGAGGGATCAATAAAGAGATCTCATCTTCTGTCCCGGTTTATAACACTAAGTCACTGAACTAGTCTCAACTTTAAACTCAACCACAAGAAAAATATAGGCATTTCTTCCGAGTCATGTTATATCCGGGAAGAGTTTGTAAAAACTTTCTTTAATTCTTTATGTTTACTTAAAGTTATAGTTTCTTTTGATCATATTCTGGAAGACATGCGAATCTGTTTCTGAACTAATCGCTGTCCGAATTAGAGATAGAGAAATAGTACTTCCCTCTTTCACTTTCCAATCTTTAAATTTCCGAGAAAATTGATTTTTTTATTATGATTCTTCGACACGTTTGACATCTTATCAAGAGTTCGGTAAGCACATTTATTACGTATATATATTATATTATATTATATAAAGTAGAATCCGGTTATAACGACTCCGGTTATAACGTTTTTCCGGTTATTGCGACGAAAATTTGATGGCCAATTGGTTCGCATACAAAGGTATTGTATGCAAAGTACTACCGGTTTGTGCGTCTACCGGCTATAACTACGTAAAATCGTCGGTCCCTTGAAAGTCGCTATAACCGGATTCTACTGTATATATTATATTTTACTTCTCTATTTTTGGCTTTATTTGTCGCAAAGAAGCAAAACAAATCAACAATTTCTAAGAGTTTCGATTGCAGTTGGTTAACCGTTGTCGGGACGTGAATATTTGTCGTTATATTTTTATATTCAAAACAAATTTTGGTATCTGTTGGGAATGATGGGGTTAGACCGATCTCCTGAAAGAGGAGCAGAATCAAGCCCAAAGGTCGTTTGTCCGTTATGTACAGCACATATAAATCCTGCTGAGGTTTATATAACCGCATGTCAACACGAGTTTCATAAACGATGTATAGAAGCTCATTGGAAGGAAAGTACACAATGTCCGATGTGTAAAGTAGCTAGTAGACCAGCTATCTCGAAGACTATAGAAGTATCGGAGAGACAAACTCGAAGTGGGTCGAGAAAACGACAGCCCGTAGATACAGTTGCTCAGCAAGCCTCAGATAATATAGCTTCGACCTCGGGACAAAGTAACATTGGGGTAAGCAATTCAAGTGTCTTAACAGCTAATGCAATAACATTAAACCTGCACACTCGATTAGTAAAACACGGAAGATAACTTGCGGGGTATTACGCGACGTGCGTCTTTTTTTGTGGAATGGTAAAGAAGAAGGCTTAAATCTAGCTTGGGGAGAGCGGATTAGCAGCTCTATGCACGAAAGTGCAGTGGAAGAGGGGGAGAGAGAGCGAGTGTACGGGATTACACTGCCTCCGGAAAATAAACGCCCTTCCGGCGTGAACACCCATGATCACAACTCCTTTAGAGGATATACGTAAAGATTAAGACAACTGTGAGGAAGCGATCTATTCTAAGGCTGGGATATCCTCAGCGGCTCAGAGTCCCCCCATTATTTATATTGAGACAGGCAGGAGAAACGGGGATGGCGCTGGTAGAAGCGCGTATTTGCTTTAAGAGGATAAATTTGGGAAAGGGGCGGTCCGTGTAGGACTGCGTTTATTTTGGGACAGACGGATGAGCGGCCCGAGCGGCCGGCCGGAGCCGGGAACCGCGGCGGAGCCATTGGAGGCGTGGCCAGGTACCCGGCCCTGTTACCATGGTGCCGGGCCGCTGGCCGCGTCGGGGAAGATGCCCAGGTCAGGGAGGTCGAGCGCGTAACCGTCGTCCTGGCCTCCTGATCCCGGAGCGGAGCCTCGGAGCCACGAACCCGGAACCGGCCCTTTTTACCATAGTGCCGGCGCTTCGACCCCGAGCGAAGCCACGGAACCGGGAAAATCGGCCCCGTTTACCGTGGTACCGATTGCCCTGGTCCGGAGCCAAAGGTGGAGGGCGATCTCGGGATCTGAGAGCCGGCCCTGTTTATCATGGTGCCGGCTTCCAAGTCTCGGCCTCCGCCGCTACGGGAAAGGTTGCGGAACTTGGGATCCGGCCCTGTTTACCATGGTGCCGGGTCCAAGTCCGCCCAGAAGGGGATTTAGGGAAGAGGAGGAGGAGGAGGGGCTGCCAGGAAAGAATGCGAAAAGCCGTCGGGATTTTACTATTTGCCTTTTATTGTCAGTCTAATCTCCCTATGCTTGTTTTCCTACCTCTTGCCTGCACCACTGGCTCCCATGCCGCGGGAGGCCGCTTGGCCGGCTCACCCTACTTAGCCCTGGGCGCTGGACTCCATGTCCATGTGGCCCAGAGTTGAAAAGCCGTCGGTACTTTACTCCACGTGTTTGTCCTGCGGGAATAGCGTCCCACGTCTGTACTGCTTGAGGGCCGCCGAAGTAAGAGCGCGATCGTTGGTGGCGATGCTGCTCGGGCCCTTCCTCTGCCAACGTTCTGGCGCAGAAGCTTCGGCCTCTGCCGCGGCGTATGCTCTTGCCGTCTCTCTTCGGCATGCGCGCTTCCCGATCGGGGCTCTCTCTTCTTGAGCTTTCGGGTTGCTCGTTCTCTGTCTTCTGTGGTGGTGGGCCCTTCGGCCATGTTGCGGTCGGGCTCTCTCTCTCTCCGAGAGGCGATGTTGCTGGTGTCAGCTTGCGATGTCTCGGGTCGATGTTGCGGGCGTGTGTGCTCGCAATGTTGCTTGTCGTTGCTGGCGTGTGTTGCGGGCGTGTGCTGCGGGCGTGTGTTGCTGGCGTATGTGGCCAGTGATGAGGCGTCGTCGTGGTGATGCCAGTGATGCCCGACTGGCTGTCGATGCTGTTGGCGGGTGTCTGGTTTTCCCTAACTCCTAGCCATGTTACAGATGCCCTCCGTGGGTCTTTCTATGACACTTAAAACTACCTTATGACTAACTTAACTATATATATATATGTACATAATATTTACATGGTAGGGGTGAGGCACTCCTCACACAACCAAATCGAAAATACAACATTGCCAGCCTCGTAACTTATGACAGTAATAATGAGGAAATGGACACATTTTTTGATCTCGATTCTGAACTCCCCTCAACATCAGCAAGAGGCTGTAAAACTAGATAGAAAATCAAAGAAAAAACTTCCCTATCTAAAACATTTAAAGCCAAAGATCAAAAATCCACTTCGTACAACCCATACACTATAAAACAAGCACAAAAAAATCCTTAATTCTTTAATGTCTTTAAAAATAGTACAATGGAATATAAAGGGATACGCTAATAATTACAACTACTTCTTCTTATCAAAACATACTCTCCGCATATTATATCACTTCAAGAAACACATATACAACACCTTTACAATCTACCAACTCCAATAAATTATAACATGCTGACAAACATTGCATCCAACAGTTTTGGAGGAGTAGCCCTGCTAATTCACAATTCAATTCAGCACAAGCAATGCAACATCAATGAAGACGTAGAGGGATTAGCAGCCGAAATAAAATCCAAACAAAAATTCAAATTATACGCCATTTATATATCACCCAACAAAGCCTTTTCACGCAATAACCTAGACAACGTTATAAACATCAACAATGAATTAGTCATGGTTACAGGAGATTTTAATAGTTGTCATCAAAACTGGGGATCGCCGCAACAGAACTCAAGAGGAAAAACAATAGCCAAGTTCATTGAACAATCGCTATTTACTCTCCTAAATGATATGTCGCCAACTCACTTTACTACACACAATACCTTTACCCATGTTGATCTTACTTTCTGCTCTCCTTCACTGACTCCACTACCTGGAACACTATTGATGACCTTTACGGGAGCGACCACTTTTCAATCCTAATCACCCTCTTTCCTAAAAATCCAACCAAAAATCCAAGCAAACCTTATTTCAAAGGTAAAGATGCCAACTGGGATAAATTTCAGAGGTGCACTTGCTATATTAACGACTTATATCCCCGCTCAACCAACATTAACAAAGAAGCTGCATTAATTAACAAAATCCTAATTCAAAGTGCACACCATACAATACCACAAGCATCACCGGTGTTGGCGGTTGAACTCACGGCGAGCTGTCGCCCGCGCAGCGCTCCGGTTAAAACTCGTGTTGTGGCAGTGTCCCCTAGGGTAAAAAAGTGGAAGCGGTGGTCAGGATGCAGCGAGATCGTGGACTCTGGACTCACCAGTCGAGGCACGGCTCCTGTAGGCTGTGGAAGCCATATCGGTGCCCACCGATCCGGCGAGATGGATGTCGGCCAGGGGTAAGCGGGGATAGTTTCGTCCCAAAACTTTCTCTTTGCCATCTCTTCCGCCGTTGCACCCTTTCTCTTCGGGTCAAATGTGGCCGCCCCCACATATTATGCCGGTCACGCCAGCTGTCCGCTGGACCAGCTGTTCGATCAGCTACAGAACAGTGTAGCGAAACGAGCGCATTGCGCGAGTCTGGCAGCGCTGCGGCGCCGCACTCTAGCGCCGCACACTTAGCGCCGCACACTAGCGCCACCTGTGCGGTGACAGAAGCTGCTTGCTACAAGCTTCAGCAAGCGATCGCCGCGGAGGGTGTAGCACAGTTTTCCGGGCTGCTGCTCGGGATCCTTGGCAAGGAGCCTAAATCCTGCCGCGTTTCGCCCTGACCGAGGTGCGCTCGCGGAGCCGTAGGGTGTAGAAGGTAACGGATCGGACCGACTGCCATCCCCACCGCCATGGCGGAGCACCAAGAAAGGGGCTCTGGCGACCGAGGCGGGGCGGTATAACCCCCATCTAAATGAAGCCGAAACGAAATTTTCGGCCACCCAGGGAGGCTCCGCGTCGACCCGAGTCGGCCAAGTCAATAGACGTAAGCCCGGTGCAGTCCGGGCTAAGGTTACCGTGTTTCCCATTGCGGAAACAAGAGCAAACCCACGTAGCGTCTGTCCATATTGGGCGGCTGCGTGGTCTGCGTCTGAGCCAAAGTGGCCGGCAGCTTCTAAACCTGGCAGAAGGTATAAAATGCAGCCAAGCATTGGGCGACAATGCAACTTAAACTGGAATGTCTGAGCAAAACAAAATTACTCCAGGTGGCAGCCACAAAAGTGGAAATCCACCCGAGGGAACCCCCACGGCTAGGGCAAGGATTCTGGAGGCCCTACCAAACGTTCCAACACACCCTTTCGAGGCGGTGGCTGACTTGGCCGCCTCGCTAGGTAATGCACCAAGCCAGAAGGAACCAAGCAAGGCAGATGCGTCTGCGTTTCGGAAGAGCAGCCTGATGGCTCGTTCTCCACCCCTCGGCCAAGAGGGTAAGAGACCCGGCCAGCCCGACGAGCAACGCTAGGGGCACGCTTCCGAAAAGAAGCAAGGCTGCTCAAGAGGAGCCCTCCTCCGACGTTGACGAGGAGAGGGAGAAAGAGCTCACGTGCGCCGAGAGAGCCTCAAAGCTCGGCAAGCTGCTGGACGACCTCCACAGCCTGGTGCACGAGAAGCAGGTGCGCCACATCAACGTGGCAATGAAGGGGATGATTGCGGAGATGCTGAGACTTAAATCCGGCATTGAGCAGTCAGCCATTAATTCCGGGAAATCCGAGAAACCTGGCGGCCTGGAGAGCATTTGCTGCAAATGCGCCCAGAGCTTATCTGGAGAAAAGTCCCGCGTCAGCAAGGACCAGCAGACGGCGGCAGTCCTTAAGAAGGACCGGTCAACCCAGACGGACCCGTGGCGGAGGCTGAGCCAGCCAGAAGGCGTAGTCGGGAGTGGCGAAGCCCCCAGGCAGCCACGGCCAGTACAGCCGCGGCCAGTACAGCCCACAGCACCTGCAGCACCTAGAAACGGTGCCAGGACAGCGCGGACAGCTCCTTCAAAGCGGCCAGCCCCCCCGAAGCCTCGGGTACCGGAGCAGCGGCACGCAAACCCGGCCGAACCGGTCGAGGCTGAGCCCAGGTCAGCGGAAAACTCTTGGAGTACCGTGGTGAAGAGGAAAAGGCCGCCCCGCAGATCGCGCTCTGACGCTGTGATTGTGGAGGCATCCCAAAAGTCCTACAGCGAGATCCTAGCGCTGGTCAAGCGAAGGGAGGACAACCAGCTGTCGGAACTCGGAGGAGCGGTCAGCAAGGTGCGGCGAACGGCTGGAGGAAACCTGCTACTGGAGGTAGCCAAAGGCAGCTCAGAGAGCGCCGATTCCATGAGGGAGAGCATCTCTCGGGTCCTCGGCGATGCGGCGGAAGTGCGAGCACTGACGGAGGACTCCAAGGTTAGCGTATTTATAATACGGAACCTGGACGCCATTGCGACGGAGAGCGAGATCCGAGCCGCCTTTACGACGCAATACCAGCTGAGTGAAGGAGCAGTCAAGGTCCGGAGTCTCCGCCCCGGCTACGGGGAGTCGAAAACGGCGGTCATCAGCCTGCCATGCTCGATGGCAAGCGAGGTGCGGAAGCGGGGCGAGATCCGCATAGGTTGGACGAGGTGCAGGGTGCGGGAGCGCGAGGGTCCCCCTCGTTGCTTCCGATGCCTAGAGCTCGGGCACATTACCGTCAGGTGCAGGAGCCTGGTGGATAGGAGCAGCTGCTGCATAAAGTGTGGCAAGGAAGGGCACAAAGCAGCCACCTGCAGCAAGACGTCAACAGGCCAACCTGGCAGAGGAGCCAACCAACGACCCGGCAGCAACATCAGCCCGGTCAGGAACGGCGGTGCGGACCTCCCCAGGACGACATGCAGCTGATTCAATTCAACCTGAATCACTGCAGAGCGGCGCAGGACTTGCTGCTGCAGACGGTTCGCGAGGTAGCGGCAGACGTCGCCATCCTTAACGAGCCCTACAGGACGAGGGAAGGAGCGGAGTGGGCAAAGGACCGCACAGGCAAGGCGGCCCTATGGCCTTGCGGCGACAGCCAACGTCGGATGTCCAGCATCCGGGCAGCTGACGGCTTCGTGAGGGCAAGGGTAGATGGCTACTGGCTATATAGCTGCTACCTGGCGCCAAGCCTTCCGCTGGGAGCGTTTTGCCGGATCTTGGACGAGCTAATGCCCATAATGCCATATGGGGAGTTGGCGACGCTTACACAGGAAGCGACCATGAGGCGATCCTGTGCTCAGTTGGCGAGCATGCGAGAGATGCGCGATCGCTACCGCAACCCGGCAAGGCGTACAAACCGGACACGCTGTGCACCCAGGCGTTCACCAGTGCCCTGGAGAGCATGGCTGTCGTAGCGGCGGACGGAGCCAACGAAATGGCGAACCAGATGGCCGCGAACCTAGAGCGTGCTTGCGACCAGAGCATGCGGCGGAGGGGGGCGTGTCGGAGGAACCAGAGGCCAACGTACTGGTGGAGTGCCGAGATAGCCGACCTTCGGTCCGCTTGCCTACACGCTCGGCGGCAAGTAACGCGGGCGCGCGGCTCGCCGCGAGTCGCCGAGTGCAGCGAGTCCTATAGGGTGGCTAGAAAGGCCCTCAAAACGGCCATAAGGGCCGCGAAGAAGGAGTGCTTCCTGCGCCTTTGCGACGAAGCCGAGAACGATCCCTGGGGAGGTGCCTACAGGATGGTGGTCAAGGGCCTGAAAGCGGGCAGCACAGCCCCGTCCGACCCGGCAGCCCTCGATGGCATAGTGCAGGCACTATTCCCAAAAGGATCACCTGTGACCATGCCGCCGAACGCCATCCCGACGACGCCGGCGAGATTTCGGAGGCGGAGGTGATCCGGACGGGGAGAAGCATACGCCCCAAGAAGGCACCAGGACCGGACGCAGTGCCCAACAGGGCACTAAAGCTGTCCATAGCGCTGCACCCCAAGGAGTACGCTTCCATGGACGCCAGATGGAGGAGCCAGTCACTCAATAGCGACGCCAGATGGAGGAGTTACGCCAGCTGGCAGGCCAGGTGGGACGCCTCGTCCAAAGGCCGTTGGACGCGCAGACTGATCCCCAGCATTGACGTCTGGATGGAGAGGAAGCACGGGCAGGTGGATTTCTACCTGACCCAAGTGCTGAGTGGGCACGGATGCTTCAGGAGCTACCTGAAGCGATTCGGTCACGAGGAGGAGGACGGCTGCCCGGAGTGCGGATCCGGGATAACCGAGGACGCAAAGCACGTCGTCTTCGAGTGTCGCCGATTCGACGAGGAGAGGAACGTGCTGGAGACGGTGGCAGGGTCGGCGATCACCGAGGACACGCTGGTGCCGCTGATGCTGGCGGACCCAAGGACGTGGGACGCGGCGGAAGAATTCTCAGCAAAGCTGATGAAGACGCTGAGATCCCTGGAGAGGACGAGGAACGAGGGAACGGGCTGAGCGGCCTTCCTTCGTGCGAAGCATTGCTTTGCTTGCCTACACGCTCGGCGGCAAGTAACGCGGGCGCGCGGCTCGCCGCGAGTCGCCGAGTGCAGCGAGGCCTATAGGGTGGCTAGAAAGGCCCTCAAAACGGCCATAAGGGCCGCGAAGAAGTAGTGCTTCCTGCGCCTTTGCGACGAAGCCGAGAACGATCCCTGGGGAGGTGCCTACAGGATGGTGGTCAAGGGCCTGAAAGCGGGCAGCACAGCCCCGTCCGACCCGGCAGCCCTCGATGGCATAGTGCAGGCACTATTCCCGAAAGGATCACCTGTGACCATGCCGTTAAACGTTGAGCGCCATCCCGACGACGCCGGCGAGATTTCGGAGGCGGAGGTGATCCGGACGGGGAGGAGCATAAGCCCCAAGAAGGCACCAGGACCGGACGCAGTGCCCAACAGGGCACTAAAGCTGTCCATAGCGCTGCACCCCAAGGAATACGCTTCCATGTATTCGAAGTGCCTTGCGGAGGGAACCTTCCCGGAAAGGTGGAAGAGGCAAAAGCTCTCGCTCCTCGCCAAGCCAGGCAAGCCGCCAGGGGAGCCATTCTATAGGCCTATCTGCCTCACTGACACCACTGGCAAGGTGTTTGAGAAGCTGATAGTGGCTAGGCTATCAAGGAGGCCGGGGGCCTCTCCCCGAGCCAGTACGGCTTCAGGAAGGGAAGGTCGACGCTGGACGCCATCGAGATGGTGAAGTCGATAGCAGAAGAGGCGATAGCCGGCAAGACGTGGAAAGGCGGTTCCAAGAGCTACTGTCTAGTAGTTACACTAGACATAAGGAACGCCTTTAACACCGCCGACTGGAACCGGACGCTGGAGTGCCTTGCTGCCCTGAACATCCCGGGGTACCTGCTGCAGACCGTGAGAAGCTTCTTTAGCGAGAGGGTGCTCACGGTGGACACGGACATGGGTTCCAGGGTATACGAAGTCTCCGCCGGAGTCCCGCAGGGCTCCGTGCTGGGGCCCCTACTCTGGAACACCATGTATGACGGTGTTCTGCGGCTCCCAATGCCCAGCGACACCACGGTCGTGGGCTTCGCAGACGACATTGCCGTGGTCGTAGTTGCGAAGGAGCGCACTGCAGCGGAGGAGAAGACGAACGCAGCGATCAAGGCCATCGAGACGTGGCTCTTAAATGCTGGCCTGGAGCTAGCGGCTCAGAAGACCGAGGCGGTCTTGATTTCGAGTCGGAAAGCGGTGGAAACGGCCGAGGTGTGCGTCGGCGGAGCCGTGATCAAGTCACAGAGGGCAATCAAATACCTTGGTGTCCTCCTAGACTCTCGGCTCTCCTTTAAGGAGCACCTACAATACGCCCAGAAGAAGGCCAGTGGGACGGTCGGAGCCCTCTCCCGCATGCTTCCGAACACCAGAGGGCCTAAGCACGCAACCAGGAAGCTGCTGGCGAGCGTCGTCACCTCGCAGCTGCTGTATGCGGCGCCTGTGTGGGCTGAGGCGATCGGGACAAAGTCCTATATGCGAGGGGCAGAGTCAGCCTACAGACTCTGCGCCATACGGGTGGCGTGCGCATTCCGCACTATTTCGGACGACGCCGTACTGGTGATAGCTGGCCTTGTGCCACTAAAGGAGCTGGTACGGGAGAAGGCGGACCTTCGCAACGCGTCTCGAGGTCACCCCGGACCCGAAGGTGTCTTCAAGGCGGAGCTCAAGAGCGACGCCAGATGGAGGAGTTACGCCAGCTGGCAGGCCAGGTGGGACGCCTCGCCCAAAGGCCGTTGGCCTCTGCGCGACTGATCCCCAGCATTGACGTCTGGATGGAGAGGAAGCACGGGCAGGTGGATTTCTACCTGACCCAAGTGCTGAGTGGGCACGGATGCTTCAGGAGCTACCTGAAGAGATTCGGCCACGAGGAGGAGGACGGCTGCCCGGAGTGCGGATCCGGGATAACCGAGGACGCAAAGCACGTCGTCTTCGAGTGTCGCCGATTCGACGAGGAGAGGAACGCGCTGGAGGCGGTGGCAGGGTCGGCGATCACCGAGGACACGCTGGTGCCGCTGATGCTGGCGGACCCAAGGACGTGGGACGCGGCGGCAGAATTTTCAGCAAAGCTGATAAAGACGCTGAGGTCCCTGGAGAGGACGAGGAACGAGAGTACGGGCTGAGCGGCCTTCCTTCGTGCGAAGCATTGCTTTGCGGCCGTACCGCACGAAGCGGGCCCTTGCCCCGTCATGCCACTAAATGGCTTGTTCTTGTATGTTGTTGTTTTCTTAGGTTAAATAAATAAACGAATATAAAAAAAAAAAAAAACACAAGTATCACCAAACATCCTCTTAAACAAAGTTCCCTGGTGGAACAAATAACTTGCAAAATGGAGAGCACTAAAAAGACATATAACACAGCACTCTATAATAGAGTATCGGAGAGCCAACGCACGCCTAAAGAGAGAAATAAAAATTAGAAAAGTTGAAGCAACAACAAATTTACATCAACTATACAAACAAAGACACCAACAACAAAAATTTGGCACAATATAAGACGATTTTGTGGGCTGAACCCAACAAAACAAATTCACTGCATTAAAGCCTCCAACGAAACGACTACGGATAAAAACAAAATAGCCAACCTGTTCACACGTCATTGGTCTGACCTTGCAAAGGACACAAACTTTGACCATAGCTTCATATCGCAAAAACATACACATATAATTATAAACCCCTCTCCATCAACATCAGCAATAGAAATAGAAAAGAAAATAACTAAAATGGAATTTAACATGGCACTACAATCCTTGAAGGGTTCTACACCAGGTCTTAACAGGATCTCATACCCTATGATCAGAAATAGTTCTCTAACAATGCAGGATAGAATAATAGCCCAATTCAACCAAATATTCAACAACTATATTCCTCAATCATACAAAACTAGCCTTACAATACCCGTACTAAAGCCCAACAAAGAAAAAATAGATATCAGCTCCTACAGACCCATCTCTCTAAACTGCTGCGTAGGAAAAACCCTAGACAAGATAATCTCACAGCGACTATGGTGGTTCCTTACCTATAATAGACTGATACATCCAAATCAATTTGGCTTCAAAAAAGGAAAGTCGACTACAGATAGTCTACTTTACGTAGACTACCTTATTACAAAAGCACTAAACTCTAAAAAACACATCTCACTAGTTTCTCTTGATTTTGCGAGAGCATTTGACCGTATCGGTGTACACTCAATAATAAACCAACTTATTGAATGGAAATGTGGACCTAAAATAATAAAATACATTCAAAACTTCATGGACAATAGGAAAATAGCTACCCGCGTATCACAAACCTCTTCAATTCACCCTTTAGAAAATGGAATACCTCAAGGTTCACCTATCTCTGTCGTCCTATTCATAATAGCATTCAACAAACCATGATACAATCATAGTAGGTAGTCTCGTCGGCTGTGACAGCTCGGGTTTTGATTCAGTGCGTGTTCGCCTTTCGTAGTGAGCGGTCAGGCTACGGACAAATTTTTATACAAAATTAACCCTTGTGTAAAATGATTTTTAACAAAGAAAACGAACCTGATGATTTTTTTTATTGATATTTCAAACATCGCAGAGGGAGTGCACATATTTGATGAGCTTACAGAGGATGCAATTTAGTATGTCGCGGGCTATATCATAAAAAAATTGCACCTCTCAATTGAGTTAGCCGAAAATGGGACATTCACTTATGTCGATGAAGTGTCTCACGGAGAGCTTACGAAACCATCTATACAGTTCATAGAAGAAATTAAGATGATGGAACTTATATTTTTATCTTTTGTCAATGACACATTTACAGTAACAAAAAATGTAAAAGAAAAATTGATAAAAGCGACCGAAAATGTAAATATTAGCTTAACTGTAAAAAAATATTTTAAGACTAGAATATATTTTAGAATTAAGAATTTAATCAAAAGATTAGCAAAACAAAAACAACGCATCATGTCCAATTCGAAATTGTTAAAAATAAAATTATAAAAAAAAATTCAACTCGTTTTATTATGAAAGGAAACTTAAAGCCCCATACACCATATAAGGGTTAATCAACACATCTATTGTCGTTTCGCTCGCACTTACTAGGTTGAGCCCCTCTCACTCGCACTCATTGTAATGATTGAAGAGGGACCAAATTTTTCTGACGTGACTACCTACAATGATTGTATTGTAAATAGGTTGAGGGCTCCAAGTGAAATTAAAGAACACAATTAGTTTGGTTATACAGCCGTCAGGCTGACTTTGGTTTTCTTTATTTATAATTCTTTAAATCTGGCAGAAATGGTTCTGCCGGTTCAACTCTTCACAAGTATCTGTCTCCATAATTCTTTCATATGTTTCTTAAATATATTTCGCCTAAGGCTAAGCCGCGTAGCTGTGCTGCCGGATACGCCAGCAGCGGAGCGGCACTCTTATGTATATCAAATGTTTATATATTCTTATGGAGAGGACGAGTTATGCACTTATGTATTTGGCACTTGGTAAGCGTGGGAATGCTGACCATGCACTTATACTTTGGAGCCTCCAAGTGGACGATCATGTTACGTCCGACTTGGGCCTTATTGGTTGCATAAACATAGCAACAAAGTGCTGCTATGTGTTTGTATGTATGTTCTGAATATTACATAGGCGCATACTACATCTCCCTCCTTTTGAAAAATAACGTAACCTAGTAAAGTTATTTTAATTAATGAATGCAAATAAAATTTTTTTTTTTGGTTATTATTTTTTTTTTTTTTGTATAAATGTTTAATCGATTATGAATGAAATTTCTTTAATCTATCTTTATAAACTATTTGTTTCTTGTTTTTATTAGTAAACAACGTAATATTATCATTATCTCCTATGCTTTCTATCTTATAGGGCCCTGTGTATTTAAAGTCTAATTTATGACCTACCTCATTTCTTAATAAAACTTTATCTCCTACTTCTAACTCTATGTTATTTACTTTTAAGTCGTAATTTCCCTTATTTTTCTCTTTGTGTATTTCAAACAGTTTTCTTGCACGAGCATATGCTACTTCTAACCTATATTTACTTTCCTTATCGTAATCATCTATATTATATATTGGTTCTATGCTATGTAACTTATTAAAATATTTTGGTAGATTACTTGTTCTACCGAAAACTAATTCATAGGGACAGTAATTATGTACCGTAGATGGGGTCGTGTTGAAGCAGTATACGAAATATTGAAGCCATACGTCCCAATCGGTTTTGTCAGTCATATCGACTGGATCGTAGGATCGTATATGGTCAAGGGTACAGTCGGTAACGTTACATTCTTACGCACATTTTTGGCTATATCTCAGAAAAAATAATGTAAATGCATAATGTCTTATATGCATCTGAAAGTACTCTTAGAGACCTACATTTTGTGGGTTCAAAGTTTATCTTTACCTCTCTTGCCTTCGGAGTATTCAGCTTTTAAAGTGGTCGGTAACGTTACTTTTTTTGGAAGTGACTTCTGAGGTTAGTGAACTTATAAAATGTAGCTGCACATATTTTTGAATATAAGCATTTTTTGAAAGATAAGGAATGAAAGAGAAGATATAACTATCTGATTAGCCGAAAAATGTATTTTTTCGTGCCTTTACGAGCCTAAAACCAAATTCGGTAACGTTACACAAAAAGTCGGTAACGTTACACGTATGAAATTCTCCGAAATTTTGACGAAAATAAAGCAAAAAAACACTGCAATTTTATCAATAAGTTTAAACAAGCAAAAATATAGTAAACTTTATTGAGTTTTTTGGTTTTCAGCTGCTTAAATAGTCACTTTGAGTGGCTTAATAGTCATATTTCTTAAATATGTTTTGAGGTTTCAGAAGTCACTAATTTTCCGTTCAATACTTGAATTTGATGGGCAGGTCAAATACCAGGAATGTCCTTCGCACCGGCAAACACAGCAACTGAGTTCAACTCATTGTTGATTTGGTTAAATTCTACATCTGTGACTTCTTCGTGTGCTTCAATTCGTTTGAGACAAATACTTTCGATTGAAACAATTCGTTATGGTACAAAGCGCTCGTAAAGATTGTTAACTGACATTGATTCTAGTGGGCACTTTGTACTTCATCCTGGGCCTCACAAACAAAGTTTTCGGTGAAATCCACTTGTATCAATGCCTCATCGACAAATTCGATATTGGAGGCCCGTGGAAGATCGTGAAGGTTGTATATTTTAGCTTGTGCACGTTTGACAAAACAGTGTTTGGGAAAATGGGACGATATGGCAGCAAGATGTGCGATGAGCTCTGATAAAACACAGCCCTCTGTAAATATACAATGAATTCATCAAAAATGGTCGGTAACGTTACACATGTTTTCAGTCATTTATTCCACCATGGTACTATTTTTGATTAATTTCAATTTGGTTTCTTAAAATACACTCTAAATACACACAAAAAATGTATATCATCAAATTGGTTGAGTTGCTTAAATATGTGTAAAAAAACTTTTTCTAAATTTTTGTCGGTAACGTTACTCCCAAAAAGCGGTACATTGAAATGTTGTTAAATAAGACCACGGATAATATTTTTGTTCAAAATTTTGATATAGTTCGTTGCTTTGGAGTATATTACACTGAATTTAATCAAAATTGCATCATAAAAAGTTGAATAAAATATAAATTCTTACCTTTTTCTGAGGCTCTGTTAATTTTTCCATATTCGACACACAGTAAGAACAAGTGAATGAGTTGCGAAATGTCAAGCCAAAGAAACATTTCTTTGTGTGACATTAGTGTGACCCGATGCTATGGACAATATTCTAACAGAATATCATAGCAATAGAGGTAAATTAAAAAAAAAAATTTTTTTTGCTTGGTTTCGTTTAACGTACCCTTGACCATATACTCGTTTAAAGTTCTATGACTTCTTTCGACCACTCCAACTGTCTGGTGATGATGTGCATTTGATGTTATGTTTTTATTTTCATAACTTTGCACAAATCACTAATTATTGAATTCTTATACTCTGTACCCATGTCCTTAATGAACGTCTTCATTGGACCGTACGTCAGAATAAAAGACTCAAATATCGCTATTGCTACTGTGTTTGCACTTTTGTTAGGTACAGGTATGGCAACTAAATATTTGGTTAAATCACAGATGAGAGTGACTGCATATTCATTGCCATTGTCTGACTTTGGTAGTGGACCAACTGTGTCCACTATCACTCTATCAAAAGCGTGTTCAGGTGTCTCCGTTATTGTCTTTTTCTTTGGTTTGAGCTTTTTCTTTGGTTTGCTCATTCAAATCCAATTGTTCTTTTCCCGCGCAGGATTTTTGTCTACTTTGAAATCTTGTAGTGACTTTTAATATATTGCCTGTAATTTCCTTTAGCTCCTTGATGGTTATTCTTGATAACGCATCAGCTACATGATTGTCTTTGCCTCTTAGGTACTCTACCGTAAAATTATATTCCTCTAATTCGAGCCTCATGCGTGTTAGTTTTGAGCTTGGGTTAGTCATTGAGAATAAAAATGTGAGCGGTCTATGATCTGTTTTGACTGTAAAATGCTCACCATAAATGTAGGGTCTAAAGTGTGTTATTGCCCAGTGAATTGCTGTTAATTCCTGTTCTGTAGTACTTTTATTGCTCTCACCCTTTGTAAATGATTTGGATGCAAATGCAACTGGAAGTTGGTGGCCATTGTGGTTCTGAGATAAAACTGCACCACACGCTTGCTTACTTGCATCTGTAGTTATGCAAAATTCTTTGCTAAAGTCTGGGTACTGCAAGAGTGTTGGGTTTATTAGCTGCGATTTTAAATATGTGAATGCATTTTGGCATTCATCTGTCCACTCGAATGGAACATTCTTTTTACATAATCTTGTTATGTGCCGCGAATAGTCGGCGAAGTAATTGCAAAATGCTACAAAACGTCTAGCGCTGTCCGCATCA
This sequence comes from Drosophila aff. chauvacae BK-2020, assembly GCA_018903765.1. Taxonomy (NCBI): domain Eukaryota; kingdom Metazoa; phylum Arthropoda; class Insecta; order Diptera; family Drosophilidae; genus Drosophila; species Drosophila aff. chauvacae BK-2020. The sequence goes on along the minus strand of JAEIGO010000164.1, from coordinate 595,557 downwards.
TGTGGAACTGGATAGTTCTGAATGACATCATATTTTTTGTCATCCGGCAAAATTCCTTTGTCTGTGCATTTATGTCCTAAAAATGCGACTTCATGCATGAAAAATGAACATTTTTCAGGATGTAACTTTAGGTTGTATTCCCTGCATTTATCAAAAACTTCAGTGAGGTTTTTAAGCATATGCTTTTCGGAACAACCGATGCCTATTAAGTCATCCATATAAGGGAATGTCTGAGACGGTTCTATTCCAGAGAATGCTATAGTCATCATTCTTTGAAATGAATTAGGCGCTATTTTTAAACCAAATGGCAATCGCGTGAAACGATATGAGCCATTTTCGTTGAGAAAGATGTTATATCTCTTGAGCCTTCATCTAGCTCGATTTGATGAAAACCTGACATTAAGTCAAGACAAGAAAAATATTTTGCTCGACCAAGTTGGTCCAAAATATCATCTATTCTCGGTAGTGGAAATTTGTCAGCTTAAAGTTTCTTATTAATTTGGCGATAGTCTATTACTAATCTCCATTTCTTTTTATCTGAGTCTGGGCTTGACTTTTTAGGTACTAATAGCAAAGGACTATTGTACTCTGAAACTGATGGTTCGACTATTTTATCTTTGATTAATTTCTGTACCTGGGCTTGTATTTCTTCTACTTGACTTTTAGGGCTTCTATAATTTTTTATGTATACGGGCTCATCATCTTTTAATCTCAACTGTTGTTTATAAAAATTATTAACCGATATGTTTACGTGAGGGGCCCATTGTACCCCCTCTCTGGCCACCGAGCTTCCGAAAGCTCGGCCGCTCTTGCGCTCCCGTCTTTCGGGATTCCGCGCAGTGCCGACGCTCGCGCGCTCTCCGTTCCGCTGCAATCTCCGGCCGCTTCGCTGCACTATTCCGCCGCTCCTCGGCACCTTTCTTGGCAGCGATCGCCCTCGATGCTCTCCTCCACATCTTCGGCCACTGCACTCTTCCGCCGCTCCCTGGCCAAGCGCATCCGCGCATCGCCCTCTGACGCTCCCGCTCCCCGAGCTCGGGATAAATCCGATCCAGCAGTCGGCCGCCGCCGATCTCCCGCTCTCGCTTTAGCGGAGTATAGCGGGCGGGAGCACGGCTCTATGTTTAAGCTTAGATTAGTAACCCAATGCATGTTCAATAAACCACACTACGGGCGCTCCATGCCAGTGTCGACTCTCGACCCCCGAATATTTTCTACGTCTTCTACTTCGCGGGTTATATACACTTTATATTTTCTGGAATCCTTTAGCGGAGGATCCTCGCCACCCCCCTACATAAACATGTGGTTCTTCGAGCCGGATGAACCAGCGACCTATGGAGAGGGGGTACAATGGGCCCCTCACGTAAACATTCCGGCCTCCCTTGCAATCACTCGGATTGCAACATTGTCGTCCTTCTTATTGCTGGCGGCAGGATCCGGAGCGGCTTCAGCTGCCGTGATCGGTGCGCATCTTAGGGCGTTGAGACGACGGAGCTGATCGGCACGAAGCGTATGCGTTGATCTCTCTGTAGCGGATGGATTCCGTGCAGACTCGGCTTCGGTAGGACTAAGTACCTCGAGAACGTCTGCTTTTCGGCGAAATGTTGATGACGAATTCCGTTCAGACTCGGCTACGGTAGGACTATGTACCTCGGGTACGTCTGCTTGTAGAAGAACGTGCGTTGCGTGAACGTGATGACGTTGGATCTGGGCTGGGTGAAGAGTAATGCGTGAGAGATGGTTCGTAATTTGCAGGTTAGAAGTAGGAGGTGCTCGCTGCTGCGAGCGGGGCGCGAGCTCTGGATGCACTGGATGCAGGAGCGTATGATGGTGCTGATTGCACGTCTTGCATCGGTCCTCCTTGAGGCAGGTTCCCTCGGAATGTTCGTGGGCCAAACAGTTAGAACAGTAGCGGTGGACAATAACCGCGCGGAGCCTCTTTTCAGCACTCAGCTTGAGGAACTGTTGGCATTTTCGAAGGGGGTGGATACCGTTGCAGACTCGACAACGGTAGGAGTGAGTGCTTTTGTCACGCCTGCCTCTTAAGGCGGCCGCACTGTGAGTGGCAAGGAGTGTGTCCAATGGACCTTTGGATGCACAGGAAACTCGCGTGGAAAATACTCGGACATTTCAGTGGTCGTTGGAAACTGCAGCGCTTTGCGCAAGGGGCGCGGGTCGTGGACTAGACGGAGCAGAGGGTCTTAGATCGGTCGCAACCGGACTGTCGCGGTGTAGAAGAGTGTGATGCCGGACGTGGCACGAGATGCAGTTATGGGCACTGGTACAGTACCGGTATTGGTGGCCTCGATCCAAACAATTTAAGCAGAGTTGCTTTCTTCGGACGAAATTTGAGCGATCATCAACACTCATCGTTAGGAAATGGGGACATGTACGCAGGGGGTGAGTTCCCAGGGCGCACAGGTCACACCCTCTGGGAGTCGGAGCCATCCTGGATTCGTTGGAGTTGAATATGTGCGCGGGTGGGGTGACAATTGTCGGTCTTGGCGGAAAATGCCCAGAGTCGCTAGGCCTGACGTCGTCGATGGCCTCCAGTGTACGATAGCGCTCTGTCAGAAACGCATCTAACTTATTCCAGGTTGGAATTTCAGATTTGTTCTGGACCGACTGTTCCCAGAGAGAAAGAGTGAGATTTGGAAGCTTGGAAGAAATCATATACACAAGGAGACAGTCCCATGCCTCGACTTGAATGGATGACATCTTCAAGGATGTTAGGCAACTTTGGATGGTGCCTTGCAGGTCTTTTAAAGCTGCCCCGGATTCTTGGGGAATCGTCTGAATATTAAGAAGAATCTTCAGCTGACTGTTTACTAAAATTCGACTATTCTCGAAGCGGTCCGTAAGGCTTTGCCACGCGGAAATTAACCACTCATTGGTCAGCGGTGCCTTGGAAACAATGGCGCGCGCATCGCCACTCGTTTTTGAAAGAAGGTGGAACAACCTTTCCACTGGCGTAAGTCTCGAATTGTTGATGTAGACTGCCGTGAAAAGATCCCTAAACGTGGGCCACCGAAGGTAATCTCCTGTGAAGACCTCTATGTCCACAGGTGGCAAGTGACATCCAGTATAGGTGGATAACCATCCACTTGGCTTCTCCAACCGGAGAGTTGCGGAAAGCTGAGCGGACTGGATGGCGGCTTTTTCTATGACTTCCTGAAGATGGGCAACACACCTCGAAAAGACGGAGTAACAGTAACTGTATTTTGATATCAGCACTGTTGAGATGGCTGGATCCTCGGCGGACACGGAAAGAAGGTCCAAACAGCTCTCATAGCCCTTCTTCACATCTTCCCATAAGGCCCGGATTTCGTCCAGATGGACTCGGCACATGTAAGGGGAAAATTCTTCAGTTTCAGAGGCGCCCGGAGTACGTATGTCAGCTTCGAAGTGACTAACTCGGTCCGTTGTGGCAATGAATTTCCTCACGGCAATATCGATGGCGGATGGAGCCATTTTTGTGGGAGACCGAGTAAGTTTTGACGATGGACCTGCGCTAATATTCCCTGAATTGTCGCTCTTGGCCTTAGGAATGGCAGCAGCGGGCTTTGGCTTGAGATGAGACGGGCGCGGAGATGCGGTTTGGGACCTGTCCAGGCGGATTGATGGGATCGTACGTGGCTTCTTGTCGTCTATGGGCATAGCAGGACTCGGGTAGATCAATTGATCTGAATCGTCCACAGACTCAAAAGGGACTCAAATCTAAATTTGAGGACTGTAGAAATTTGAGAAGCCAACAGGTTGTCCGAAAAAGGATAAATTGAACCCAGAACTAATTGATTCGAAAGGTGGCGTCCGAAACTAGTTAAAATATTGCCACTGGCACGAAAAAAATTGAAAAAATGGCCAGAAAAGGGATACGTTGAGTTGCCCTGTATACTTTACGTAGAGTAATTGGTTAAAAAATCGACAGTCAAAAATACAGAAAACTGCGAAAAATACACAAAAAGATACTGAGGTCGGATTATGCCTTAGGCGGATTGAAAAGCAGAATTTGGAACAAGAATGTATACAGGAAAGTCTGAGATCTTGATGTTTTAGGAACCCAATATGTAAATATAAATGGATATATATATTTGGTATATGTATATTGCGTGGCTTGGACGTGGAGTTTGGTTGTAAAAAATGTTGACTCAGAAAAATAATAATTAAGAGAATTATTGGCCGTAAATAATTAATTATTTTCGATCGTATTTATTACGAAGCCGGAAAGGTAGAATTAGAAACCTTGGCCTTGGTTTACCCGAAAAGCTCACTGCTATGCCGTTGGCAAAGCAGTGCATACGTAATGGACGCAAGAGAGGAAAAAAAAACAGAAACAACAACGCAGCTGCTGCATCGGTTACGTCGTAACTTTGGCAAAACAATCGCGGTCCAACCCGTGTGGATCTGTAATTATGTTTGAGTTTTAATGTTGTTGTTTTGTCTCGCCTTTAATTCTTATTAATCTTAGTTTTGTAGCGGTTAGTTTCTGGGATCGGAGGCAGAAAATATATGGTAAATATATGGGCATATGAACAGTGGAGCGTCGAAAAGTGGACTGTATTTGAAATGAACGGACAGAAAAATTATGTGGAGAAAATTGGCACTCAAGAAAATAATATCACGACAGCGGCGGACCGTTCGGCGAACAGGGAACTCCCGATTTAGTGCACACCGGTTGGCCGATATTAATTGTGCCTTTTTTCTCACCACATAATTTCACTTTTCATGTTGAAATTTTTCGCGGAGGTAAAAGTGCACCCAAATATGTGCAGAAGTTCGCAAGCGTGTAGATGTGTGTGTATGGATGCACATATGCACATATGCCATAAACGGGGAATAGAGAACGGCAAGGAATTGGCGACACACACAAAGCAGAGACGGATGGAAAAATTTCAGCGGACTTGGAGCACTATTAATTTCGGCGGACTAGGAGCACTATTAATTTCTCAACTTCCGTTGTGTCGGGAAAACTCGGACTTGGAGTTGACACTAAAGAAAACTAAACAATCTTGCAGCAGTGTGAACTAATTTTAATGTTCGGACCACTGCTGAAGATCGGCAGCGAGAAGGAGACGAAAAGACCTTGTACTTATCTTTAGCGGCGGCACCACCAGAGCTGCTGGTGAAAAAAGGATTCCAGGACGATATCCTTATCCGGCTCGAAGGACCATGTTTATGTAGGGGGGTGGCGAGGATCCTCCGCTAAAGGATTCCAGAAAATATAAACTGTATATATCCCGCGAAGTAGAAGACGTAGAAAATATTCGGGGGTCGAGAGTCGACACTGGCATGGAGCGCCCGTAGTGTGGTTTATTGAACATGCATTGGGTTACTAATCTAAGCTTAAACATAGAGCCGTGCTCCCGCCCGCTATACTCCGCTAAAGCGAGAGCGGGAGATCGGCGGCGGCCGACTGCTGGATCGGATTTATCCCGAGCTCGGGGAGCGGGAGCGTCAGAGGGCGATGCGCGGATGCGCTTGGCCAGGGAGCGGCGGAAGAGTGCAGTGGCCGAAGATGTGGAGGAGAGCATCGAGGGCGATCGCTGCCAAGAAAGGTGCCGAGGAGCGGCGGAATAGTGCAGCGAAGCGGCCGGAGATTGCAGCGGAACGGAGAGCGCGCGAGCGTCGGCACTGCGCGGAATCCCGAAAGACGGGAGCGCAAGAGCGGCCGAGCTTTCGGAAGCTCGGTGGCCAGAGAGGGGGTACAATGGGCCCCTCACGTAAACAGTTCTGATTCTAATGCAAATATATCTGTATATTTGCTGCATAAAGTTTCTAATTGTAATTTAAACAATGTTCACGCCAGGAGGGCGTTTATTTTCCAGAGGAAGTGTGATCCCGGACACTCGCTCTCACTCTCCCTCTTCCACTGCACTTTCGTGCGTAGAGCTGCTAATCCGCTCTCCCCAAGCTAGCTTTAAGACTTCTTGCATTTAGTTCCAATTTACGATTCTACTAATAAAGACCTCAAACGCACGTCGCGTAATACCCCGAAGTTATTCCGCGTTTTCTTATCGAGTGCATTTCAGATTAAAGCCACCCCCCTCCGAACATTTGGTCCAACAGAGCCGGATAATTATATCTCCAGCAGTTCCGGTGGCTTTAACACCGCACAAGATAAGTAAACATTTTTACTTAGCTGCCGGTCATTTTTATGATTTTTGTCTAAATCCGAGCCATCCGTCCGATTGATCCGACACTATGGCAGCTTCCACATCCGAATCGCAATTAATTTATATTAATTTTCCGCGAATTGAACATTCAAAAAGTGTGTGTTTAAATATATGCCATAAGCCACAGTGACACTTCCAAATTCGAATTTCTCTTCGTTCGCTGTGATCCGCTTGCATTTATTTCCACCTCCTACACCTACGTACAAACATATGTCCAATACATACAGTCCACTCCACTGATCTACGAGCGCCAAAAGCAATTTAAACAAAATTAAATTAATATATACCTACTTTCAAATATTTCGGGTTTTTAACACATAATTTAAATAATTTAATCCACAACTGAAAATAAATATACTTATATTAATTTCTAAACTTTAAACTCCAAATACAGTCCACTGCTCTAAAGAATAAATATATTTATATCCCCAAAATCACGTGTAACATATCACCTAGAGATATGTACAAGTATTGGACGACGGATGGAAGGGGGTAACTCCTCTGGGAGGCACGCGAAGGGGTCCGGCTATAAGCTTGGTCGGTATCTGGGAGTGGGAGACAATTAAAGTCCAAAAGCGTTACCTAGTCGTCTAACTATTATACACTTATTTTGTTTTCGCGTGCGGCGAAGGGGGAGAGACGAACACAGATAGGACGAATGTCGACCGAAAAATTCGGACAATAAGGGAAATCTGCAAATCTACTAAAACAACTATATCCAGAGCTTAGCAGCAAGGTTGAACTGCCGCGGTCATGCCCACCCTACCTTGATTCCGCAGCCTCCTAGCTGTATCTACTCGGAATCCCATATGACCCGCTCTAAGCCCTATCCTTTATCCTCCCAGACATGGTTGGCCTGCATGGTCCCCACTAGAAATTAAATTAGCAATTCATAATTATATTTAGTTTATTCTAGACAATTTTTCCATCAAACCTAACCTTTAGCTGCATGCCTAATTTTCCTAGTTGGGCTAGCTAGACTTTTCAAAGTACTATAAATAATTAAATATATAAGTTCGTATATAAATAGCATATAAATATAATAAAAAAAAATAGAGAGGAGAGAAAAGAAAATGGTATGGCTTAAATTAAATTATAAAAAGTATATAGAATCATAATAATAGTAAGAAAGGTTACAGCTGCATTAGAAAATATTTTGCATTTCAAATCCATGTAAATTCAGCCTAAGTTCTTTTCAACTTTAATTTCAATCTAACTCTTAAGCCAAACAGCCAAGACCGCAACCATGCGACTTCTCTTCCACAAAGGTGGATTGTAAGTTTATCTTTTCAATTCAAGGCCAAGGCCAAACCGATCAGCTGCTCAATTTAAATTGGGTCACGCTTACAGAAAAAATATATTAGCAAAGTGCCAATAGGGCAAGGAGAGTAAGGGAGAGGAAAGAAAAACCAAATTGACGATCTTCGTGTTGTCACTCACTCATGCTTGCGGGAACTCCAACGACGAAAGCGCTTTCTCGTTCCTTCCCTGAAAACACACTTAGAAACAAAAAATATTTCGGGGCAAAAACAATCTTTACGGCATGACAACCAACAAGTATAAAAAAGGTCAATCAATTAATTATTTCTTTCCTTAATCTTCTCTGGTTTTGTTTTTCATTTAAGCTCGCTAAAAGGCAGTCATTTAATATTATTTTTCTCTTATTCTCTTGCCTTTCGTTTTTTTTTTCTTTAAGTGTAGCGAAGCTTATCGGTGACTCTTCTCTTCCCTTTTGCCGGTCATTTGATCTTATTTTTTTCCTGGATTACATTATCGGCTTTGCCGAGAGACAGACAAGGAAAGAGAAAAGTTTAGAGGGAGAAGGAAGATAGCTGGAGGAGCTTAGCTCATTGGCTTGGGAATTTAATTTTTGTTTTCTATTACTTTGTGTGGCTTGATATTCTCCTACTTTAGATGAACCTTGAACTACTAGCCCAAAAAAATTAAATATTTAAATAGAACGACAAATTAAATTAAATACTCGGCTGAGCCGATTTCTTCCGGATTTAGACCGGACTTCCGTTGGCCGATCCTCCGGCGGCCAAGCTGGGATGAGCAGGAACCAAACGTCTTCCGAGTCCCTTCCCTGCGTCCCGCGCGTCTTCCGACCGAAGAGAGTAGCGCGCGGCTGAGCGGGCAATTGTCTAGCGCTGCCGGGCGAGGCGGATGAGCGGAGCCGAAGCTAGCCAATTGTCTAGCGCTGCCGGGAGCGGCGCATGAGCAGAGATGAAGCTGGCGAAACGGTCCGTGGCGGATTGCCGAAGACGGAACTGACGAAGGCGGCGAAATAGTGCCAGCGGTCGATGATCTTCTCACTGCTTTTGTCGCCGATGGGTCGTTCGCCAAAGCCGCTTGCTTTAAATTCGTGGTCGCTTAAATAATTTTGGGGGCTCGCCTATAACCACAATCACCTTATTAAAATTTAGTCCCTAAGTCGACTCACTAATTTTAACTCACCCCCATTTGGTAGGGAACACACAAATATTAATAAAAACTAAGGATCGCGTAATTTAAAAACAATAGGCTGATCCGCGAGATCTTTTCGTGGCCTATTTTTAGGCATCTGTATCTGCCACTCTGAACTCAGCATCCTACAAACTCTCCCCCACCAAAATCACACTTCAGGGGCTCTTTAACCCTCTCAGCCCACATTTAAAATTAGCCAAGATAAACATTTTTTTTTAACAGATATGTATTTGGCTTTATTCAAATATGAACTGACGAAAATTTCAAGGTCCTTGGTGTCCTGGTTCGATAGTTACAGGATGTTGCCACAAAATGTTCACAAAATCCTTGTAGACAAACTATGAACTTTTTTTAAATTTTTTTTATTTTTAAATAATTTACTTACCCCTATATATGTATAATTCCCACCTAGTTTTCCATTACAACAAATATTTATTGAATAAAATAAAAAAAATGAATTTTTATTTTACCAACACTTTTCCCGCCAACCATTTTTTTTCATACAACTGCACTTAAAACGTCTGCTAAATAAACACGTTCGCAGCTTAGAAGTAACTTATTAGTTATTTTGGTTGCAGAAAACATTAAGGAAGATGTTGAAAAAAAGCGCGAAGCAAAAAAATGTATATTCCAGATAACTGAGGCGTATTTATACAATGTTGCCTATAGGCAACAAATGGGCTGAGAGGGTTAAGCCACTAAAGGGGGATGAATCCGTTCGTAGATACCTGCATTATTGCCGGATATCCTTGGCATGGAATTTTCCAATTGCTCGGCCCTGCAAGTCTTCGAGCTCGTAGTAAGCATTGCCTAGCTTTCGCTTCACTCGAGCCTTCACAAAAGCTGGAGCCAGCTTGGCGTTATATCCCCGGGCGAAGTTGCTTTGCTGAAAATTCCGTAGGAAAACTTCCTGACCTGGCTTAAATGAAACTTCGCGACTGCGCAAGTTATAGCTTCGCTCATTGCGGGCATGCTGATCTCGCATAGCTTCTGTCGCCGTAGCACGCAACAAATCGAAGGAATCTTCCCTAGCAAACTCTATCCACCGGTCATCTAACAATTCGAGCTCTCGCAGCAGTTGATACGTATTGCCATGAGTAATCATATGCTGTCCAAAAGCTAACCTATATGGGCTAGTTTTGACCGCACTGTGTACTGACGAACGCAGGGAGCAGGCAATATGGCTTAAATTTTCGTCCCAATTGGTCTGATCGGGACGCACATACGCCTTAATCGCGGCCAAAATCGACCTATTTACGCGCTCAGATGCATTTCCCTGCGGCGCATAAGAAGCTGTAAAAGCATGTTGAACGCCATACTTTTCTAACAAGGTGTTAAAACTGTGGGCCTTAAATTGGACCCCATTGTCCGACACTAACTAAATTTCTTTACTGCCTTGACAAAAGGGCACTTGCATATCTCACATTTGCCTATGTGGTCCGTTACACTTTTGAGTAAACCTGGCCAATAATAATACCTTCTGAGACGTTCCGTGGTTTTATTAATTCCATTATGAGCAGACAACGGGTGCTCATGGGCCCAACGCAATGCTTCTGCGACCATTCCCGCGGGAAGCCATAATTTCCAACATACATCGTCCGCCACCTTGTCAGGCGCGGCATGTTCGGATCGCCGATACACACATAATCCAACTACTTTCAAGTCTGAGATTTTGTCCTGATTTTCTTCCAGTCTTTTCCTAAGCGCCGCATAGTCATTAGACTTAAAGTGGTCAGGAGATAGGCTCAATCCTGTTTCCACTGCCAATTCAGCGAGATCCCCAGAAAAGTTTCTAGATAACGCGTCGGGCACGACATTTTTACTACCCTTTCTGTGTTGGATTTCAAAGGTAAAGCCTTGCAGCTTTAAAGCCCATCGCGCCAACCTACTGCTGAGGTCGGATTGCGACATAAGCCACTTCAAGGACGCGTGATCGGTTATTACCGTGAACTCCTGACCTTCGACATATGCCCTAAACTTCTTGATGCTTAAAATGGCTGCTAAGCATTCCCTTTCGGTCACCGAATACGCCTGCTGACATTTATTTAGTTTTCGGGAGATATAGGCGATGGGCACCTCATTGCCTTCCAAATCGCGCTGCATGAGCACACCTCCTACTCCGGTATCGCTAGCATCACAATGCAGAAAGAAGGGTGATTTAAAATCAGGGGTGTGCAGCACTGGAGCCTTGCACATTGCAGATTTAAGGGCGACAAATGATTGTTGTGCTGCCTCGGTCCAAAGGAATTGGCGCTTTTGCTTCAAACAATCTGTCAATGGGGAAGCTATGGCGGCATAATTTTTAATAAATTTGTGATACCAGCCCGTCATACCTAGGAAGCGCCTAAGCTGCTTTAATGACTGCGGCACTGGATATTCTTCAATGGCTTGGATCTTATCCGAGTCCATTGCAATGGTTCCATGACCCACAATATGTCCTAGATACTGCACTTCCGAAACACAAAACTTGCTTTTCTGCACATTTATGGTTAAATTGGCTTCCCTCAGCTTATCAGCGAGTATACCTAACACTTCTATATGCCTAGCAAATGTTGCCGAAATGATAAGTAAGTCATCCAAATATATAAACACCTCATTTCTGAGAGGTGCAGGGATGATCCTATCCATTAATTTGGACATCGTAGATGGCGCATTGGTCAATCCATATGGCATAACCTTAAATTGATATAGCGCTCTTCCCGGAATCGTAAAGGCGGTTTTATCCCTGGAGCTTTCTTCAAGCGGGATCTGCCAATAAGCGTCCTTCAGATCCAAGCTTGTTATAAACTCGGCCTTTGGCAGCCTGCTAAGAATACCATCTATAAACGGCATAGGATACGCATCTTTTTTCGTAATAGCGTTCACTTTTCGACTATCAATGCATAGACGTATCTTCCCTGGCTTCCTAACAAGCACAACTGGCGAGGACCAGGCGCTCGAGGACTCCTCTATGACTCCTAGGGCAATCATACGATCTACCTCCTCATACATTAGCTTTTCTATCGCCGGAGATACCGGGTAGTGACGTTGTTTAATAGGCTTTGCCTCCCCAACATCAATGACATGGGTCAAAAGGGTCGTACGTCCTAGCCCTTGTTCAGCAAATGAAGGAAACCGAAGGATGGCTTCCCTTAAACTTGTATGTTGTTCCTCAGTTAAACTGCGCTGGGCGATCGCCTTTTCAGCTTTCTCTGGCTGAAGGTTCTCTCCTGATTCTTCACTAAGCTCGCACAGCTCGTCTGGCAAGAGGTTAAACTCCAGCCAAAAGTTTATTCCCAGAATTAAGGATTGTGTTAAAGATGGGACAATATAAAACGTAATATTCTTTTTAATTCCTTTGTACTCTACAAACGTTATAAATTTTTCGATGATTTCTTCAGCCTGACCTCCAGCTGTATGCACTTTCGTGGACATTTTCCTAAACTCTACTCCATTTCCCACTAATTCATTTGCGAGTTCTCCACCTATGCAACTAATGGAGGCTCCTGTATCCATTAAACCGGTCACTTTTCGATCTAATAATACAATTTCAGCATATGGGCGACAATCATGCCCAACAATTGACGAAATTATATCCCTGTGCTCCTCTCGCAATTCTCTATAATAATTCCTAATTCTACTGCTAGAGCGATCTTTTCTCGCTGACCTACTAACTACTACATTATGGTCTACTGATAAATCTGGTACTATTTCCAAGTCAGTGACATCGGATAAATTCCTCTCTGGTATAGCCATTAATCCGTATTGGTTGCCTTGTGGGACATCTGTTTGCATGCCCCTCTCATGGGTGCACGCGCCTGGCTGTTTTTTGAATGGTTACATTTCGGACAAGATGGCTTATATGTCTCGGGCTGACCACAGCCATAACAAAATACCCTCCGATCTGCTAGACATTCCTGATATCGATGCCCACTCCCTTTGCAATTCCAGCATACTAAATTCATGGCTGATATTTCCTCCTCACTATCTTCGGATTCGTATCCTGCAGCGGTTTGGACAGCCTGGACAAATCGACGTGGTGCTGGACGAGGCTTATTGTGTCCACTTCCTACAGACTCCATAAACGCTTCCCTGGTCCTAACTAAATGGCGAAGTTGGCCAATACTTCGTATGGACTCGTATAATAACTCATGTTGGATATCCGGTAGCAAATTTGCGCGTAAATACTCCAACAATGAAGACTCCGGTAAAGGTACCGTCAGTTTATCGGCAAGTAATACGATAGCATCGTGAAATTCATCGAAGGACTCCTGTGGCTTTTGCTTCCTGCGATCTATAGATGCCCTAATATAAACATCTGTGTGCTCATCTTTAAACTGCGTCAGCATGGCGCTCTTAAGATTTCCCCAAGTCATCACCCTGGTGCTTCTATGGTAACGCCAAAACCAATCACTGGCAGTTCCCTCAAATAAATTGCTTATGTATCTCGTAAGCAACTCAAAATCACCACCCAGAGTTTGCTGGGTCAAGGCTTCGACTCTGTACAAAAGTCGTCGACGGTCATCGCGGATCTTCCTGAAAATCGCAGTTTCCAATTTATTAAGATTTGGCTAACACGCTCTGGTCTAAGATCTACCTCCCTCGAAACGTTATTTGTTGGGGAGCTCATCCTGCCACTAAGATGGTCACGCTGAGTCGCCACCTGATGTGGTTCTCTATTTGTCACCAATTCTGATCGAACGCTTGCGAACATGCCTTGCAAGCCATTCGTTATTTCTTGGACTAGCCTATTAGTCTGCTCTTGAGAACTTTGCGCTAAAATCTCAGCCTGCCTTATCGAAGCTGCTGCCATTTCCCTCGCAATCATTTGCTGCAACTCACTCGGCGATGGGGATACGATCTCGCCTACCCTGGCAGAATTTTCTGCTTCCTGCCTTGACCCGGAAGGAACATTATCTAACAATTGGGACGCTGCTGCTGCTGCTGCGGCGGCAACATTCGCATTTTTCTTTCTCGTTTCCATTCTCCGTGGACTTCCTAGTGGACTCTTCCAGTAAACTCGATTTAGAGGAATGCAAAGATCTTGTGCAGACGGGACAAACTTTTCTCTGCCCAACTTTTGTATTAAAACACACCCTATGGAAAGTATGCTCACAACTCGTTACTAACAATTGGGCCGAAAATTCCACTCGCTTTAAACATAAGAAACCCTCGACTTCTTCGTCTGGCGCTAATCTTTCGCAGCTTCGAGCCAACCGCATATCAAAATGTTTCTCGCTAATCCACTGCTATAAATTCTTTCAAATTCAAATAACCAAAAAAAACAAATTCAGACCACTTTTTTTCAAACAGAATTCCAAACCTAATTTGGAAATAATATAAACCAGATAAAAAATTTTAAAATTTCTAGGGACCATGCAAATCCAAATAAAAAGGGACTCTAAATTGACTTATTTATGGACATGTTTTTAAGCAGACATACAGAGGAGAGAAGTAGACATAAATATATTGATATAAATATAAGAACACATTGAGCTAATAAATAAATTCTTAATCAATCATCGCAAGCCGGTCTATGACATATATTTTATTATATATTTTTTTTTGTTTTCTGTCAGAAAAATCCAGCCTACGGGATTAAGATATGTTAGCTAATAAACAATGCGTTTTTATCTTTTCTATTTTAAGCTGGCAGAATAATCTTCGCTAAAAATTCATCCAATTTTGGGTTTAGCGGATTCAGCCAATTAGCTTTAATTAAAATAGAAACACCTATTATTTTTTTATAAAAGCTGGCAGAATTATCTTCGCTAAAAAATCATCCACTTTGGGGTTTAGCGGATACAACCAACTTTCTACTGCTTTGTAAACTCCGGTAATATTAACTGCCAAACGTTAACATTAATTCCATTAAGTCACTAGCAATATAATGTAAAAATAATAAATTCTAGGAACCTGCCGGTGGTTGTTTATTTAAACAACTCGGGCTCACACGTTTGGGCGCCATATATAATATATAACATAATATATAATAAATACTGTAACATATCACCTAGAGATATGTACAAGTATTGGACGACGGATGGAAGGGGGTAACTCCTCTGGGAGGCACGCGAAGGGGTCCGGCTATAAGCTTGGTCGGTATCTGGGAGTGGGAGACAATTAAAGTCCAAAAGCGTTACCTAGTCGTCTAACTATTATACACTTATTTTGTTTTCGCGTGCGGCGAAGGGGGAGAGACGAACACAGATAGGACGAATGTCGACCGAAAAATTCGGACAACAAGGGAAATCTGCAAATCTACTAAAACAACTATATCCAGAGCTTAGCAGCCAGGTTGAACTGCCGCGGTCATGCCCATCCTACCTTGATTCCGCAGCCTCCTAGCTGTATCTACTCGGAATCCCATATGACCCGCTCTAAGCCCTATCCTTTATCCTCCCAGACATGGTTGGCCTGCATGGTCCCCACTAGAAATTAAATTAGCAATTCATAATTATATTTAGTTTATTCTAGACAATTTTTCCATCAAACCTAACCTTTAGCTGCATGCCTAATTTTCCTAGTTGGGCTAGCTAGACTTTTCAAAGTACTCGCTAAGTAATTAAATATATAAGTTCGTATATAAATAGCATATAAATATAATAAAAAAAAATAGAGAGGAGAGAAAAGAAAATGGTATGGCTTAAATTAAATTATAAAAAGTATATAGAATCATAATAATAGTAAGAAAGGTTACAGCTGCATTAGAAAATATTTTGCATTTCAAATCCATGTAAATTCAGCCTAAGTTCTTTTCAACTTTAATTTCAATCTAACTCTTAAGCCAAACAGCCAAGACCGCAACCATGCGACTTCTCTTCCACAAAGGTGGATTGTAAGTTTATCTTTTCAATTCAAGGCCAAGGCCAAACCGATCAGCTGCTCAATTTAAATTGGGTCACGCTTACAGAAAAAATATATTAGCAAAGTGCCAATAGGGCAAGGAGAGTAAGGGAGAGGAAAGAAAAACCAAATTGACGATCTTCGTGTTGTCACTCACTCATGCTTGCAGGAACTCCAACGACGAAAGCGCTTTCTCGTTCCTTCCCTGAAAACACACTTAGAAACAAAAAATATTTCGGGGCAAAAACAATCTTTACGGCATGACAACCAACAAGTATAAAAAAGGTCAATCAATTAATTATTTCTTTCCTTAATCTTCTCTGGTTTTGTTTTTCATTTAAGCTCGCTAAAAGGCAGTCATTTAATATTATTTTTCTCTTATTCTCTTGCCTTTCGTTTTTTTTTCTTTAAGTGTATTCTCTTCCCTTTTGCCGGTCATTTGATCTTATTTTTTTCCTGGATTACATTATCGGCTTTGCCGAGAGACAGACAAGGAAAGAGAAAAGTTTAGAGGGAGAAGGAAGATAGCTGGAGGAGCTTAGCTCATTGGCTTGGGAATTTAATTTTTGTTTTCTATTACTTTGTGTGGCTTGCTATTCTCCTACTTTAGATGAACCTTGAACTACTAGCCCAAAAAAATTAAATATTTAAATAGAACGACAAATTAAATTAAATACTCGGCTGAGCCGATTTCTTCCGGATTTAGACCGGACTTCCGTTGGCCGATCCTCCGGCGGCCAAGCTGGGATGAGCAGGAACCAAACGTCTTCCGAGTCCCTTCCCTGCGTCCCGCGCGTCTTCCGACCGAAGAGAGTAGCGCGCGGCTGAGCGGGCAATTGTCTAGCGCTGCCGGGAGCGGCGGATGAGCAGAGATGAAGCTGGCGAAACGGTCCGTGGCGGATTGCCGAAGACGGAACTGACGAAGGCGGCGAAATAGTGCCAGCGGTCGATGATCTTCTCACTGCTTTTGTCGCCGATGGGTCGTTCGCCAAAGCCGCTTGCTTTAAATTCGTGGTCGCTTAAATAATTTTGGGGGCTCGCCTATAACCACAATCACCTTATTAAAATTTAGTCCCTAAGTCGACTCACTAATTTTAACTCACCCCCATTTGGTAGGGAACACACAAATATTAATAAAAAATAAGGATCGCGTAATTTAAAAACAATAGGCTGATCCAGAATATGCCTTTATTTAAATTTGAAACTTTTTTAAATAAACTCGGGGCACAATTTAATAAAAACTGACGACTGACACGTCCGCTTACAATGGCCTTTTCGACTCGAATAACTTGAAGCTGCGGCAGCAAGCCAGCAGAGACCCCGCCTAGGACCGCGTTGTCAGCAAACTCCATTTTGTAGAGTATCTCTCTGAGAGTTTGCTAATTAGGAGCGATACTCTTACCCCGCCGTAACCTTGCCACGACCTTGGACTATATTCTCTTAGATAATAGATCTTTATCCGCGAGATCTTTTCGTGGCCTATCTGCCACTCTGAACTCAGCATCCTACACACGGCACAGAAACGCCGAGTTAATTTGTACATTCATTTATTTACTCCCCTGGTCTATCCTGTACAGGGCTAAATCGAAAGAAACATATATTTATTGTCTTTTCTTTGCTCTATCCTGAGCTGAGGCGAACATACCTACATACATTGTAATTACATACATATTCGACTGCAAGTCGAAGCTCCGATTTTTGGTAATTTTTTCCGCCTCTCGTTGTCTCCGCTATTCTGCATTGGCAAACGGCGAATGCACATTGTGCATTGCACAAACATATTCACACGCACGCCTTATCTTCAAGAACAGTACCGCGGAACATACAGCAGCGATCAACTGAATAAATCCAGGCACACAAAATAATTTTAAAATTATTTTTTATAAAAATTCCAACTATCCGCATTAGTGTGACCGTATCCGTTTTGCAGCAGAGAGAGTTTTATTCAATAATTTTGTTATTAAATTAATTTAAATTAATTTCCTAATATATTCCGATTGGTTCCTAAATTCCAATTCCAGCTTCGACACGTATAACTAATTCGAACAAAAATACATCCATCAAACAGCCAACCCAGTTTGTCTGTATATATCCAGCATGACTTCGTCCATTTTAAACAAATTTATTTCGATCTGTGACCGTCTAAGTCACTTCGATTCCACAGTCTACAATCCGGCAGCAGCCAGTCCATCCAAATACACTTGCCAAATCCATCTCGACCAAGTGAAAGAGCGATGGAATAAGGTCAAAGAAGAATATGAAGCTTGTTCAGAGCTAATTTCAGTTGGCTTAGAGGGCGAGGCGGACACCTTACTCACTCTGAAGGCAAAATACGAGTATGCCTATTTTATCTACGGAAGGTGTGCCGCCCAGCTCATGGAACAGATTGAGACGATCGCTTCTAAAGCAGCTCAAATCCAACCCGTTCCGCCCCAAAATTCCTATCCGTCTGGCTGTCAGCTTCCTCCTTGCGATACGGAAGTTTTTTCGGGCGATTATATTCGCTGGCCGACTTTCCGAGACCTTTTCACAGCGGTTTATATAGACAATCCTGAGCTGACTTCTGTTGAAAAGTTGTTCTATCTAAATGCCAAGACTAGTGGTGAAGCTCATTCCATAGTTTCCAAGTCGCCACTCACCAACGATGGTTTCCGCACAGCCTGGAAAAATCTATCGGAGCGTTTCGAAAACAAACGAGCGCTGGTGAACAGCCAACTGAAAAAGTTATTAAACATGCAGTCCGTTGCACACGAATCTTCGGCAGCCTTGAAGGAGCTGAAAAACACGATCCAAAACTGCCTCACATCGCTAAATTTGTCCGGCCTTCCTACGGATAATTGGGATTGTCTCCTGGTGTACGTGTGTTCTACTAAGCTTCCAAAACTGACGCTCTCATTATGGGAGCAATCTATCCCGAACAAGACCGACATTCCTACGTGGCTAGCACTTGACTCTTTCCTGACTGAGCGCCATAGAACTCTGGAGGCCATAGAGTTTATACATCCTAGTACGTCCGAACCGACACCCTCCGACGTGCCGCCACGAATGCTGAAATCCTTCAGTACGAGGATCGATCCGATATCCAAAAGATGCGATGTATGTTCCAAAGAGAACCATCCAGTGCGTTTATGTCCACGCTTCCTTCAGATGACGACAGAGGATCGTTCATCTTATATCCAGAAAAAGCGGTTGTGCTTAAATTGCTTTGCAAGCAATCATCAAATTCGTAATTGCACAAGCTCCCACAAGTGCTTCACGTGTCACGGTCGGCATCACACTTTGTTGCATCCAAGCAACTGCTCCTCCAGTGAACCGCCTGCTCCTGATACTGCTTCTGATCCGATCCAAAGAATTTCCTCGTTCTCCACACGAGTGACAACTGCTCCTGATTCTTCCAATTACTGGGTTCCGTACAACGAGATGAAATGCAGACGTTCACGAGGTATTTTATCCTACCCATGCCGAGTCTGCCAAGGGAACCATTCTCTTCGGAAGTGCCACCGTTTTCTTCGGCTTAGCGCGGAGAAACGGCTCCAAGCAGTCATCGAGAAGAAATACTGCGTCAATTGCCTCGCCCATCACCATTCCACTGGATCTTGCCGCAGTGACGACCGATGCCAGTCGTGTGGCCAAGATCACCACACACTTCTCCACGTCCACGAGCGCTCAGCGTATCCAACGCTTTCCCGAGCAAAGGCCTCCTATAATATTCCTACAGCGTATCCTCGCTAAAGGGGCCTCGAAGGTTTTCTTCTTATATTTTTGCTGCGTATCCTCGCAAGGGGGGGGAGAATGTTCACGCCAGGAGGGCGTTTATTTTCCGGAGGCAGTGTGATCCCGGACACTCGCTCTCTCTCTCCCTCTTCCACTGCACTTTCGTGCGTAGAGCTGATAATCCGCTCTCCCCAAGCTAGCTTTAAGACTTCTTGCATTTAGTTCCAATTTACGATTCTACTAATAAAGACCTCAAACGCACGTCGCGTAATACCCCGAAGTTATTCCGTGTTTTCTTATCGAGTGCATTTCAGATTAAAGCCACCCCCCTCCGAACAAACAATTTTGGGAAAATTTTTCTTCAATTGAGATAAAACAGTTTTATTTCTATTTTCGGCATTTGCCTGAACTACATTGTAGTTCGAAAGTGGCTCATATTTTAAAGTGTCTATATTTACCAATTGGTCATAATCTGTTGTGTTCAAAATTCGGACAAATGTATTACTAGATGTTGCAATTGTATTTGCAACATAAATACCAGTTTGAATTTCCTGGATTGGAATTAAAATGTTATCATCTTTTGATGATACTATTAATCTTCGGACAACTTGGGATCTTGCTGGTAATAGAGTTGTGTTATTACCAGAGCTGTATGTTATAGGAACATAAATTGGAAATTTTAAGTTGTTGGGTCTAATTATAAACCAATCTTCTGCTGGTTTGAAATCAATTTGCCAATTATATTTTTTTATGAAATCTATTCCTATTATTCCATCACACGGTATGGGAAAATTTTTATCTACTAAATGAAAATCGTGTGGGATAATGTATTTACCTGTCTGTATCTCAATAAAAGTCTGTCCTTGAGACTGAATTTTCTGTTGGCTTATGCCTTGAATATTTATTTTGTTAGTTATTTGAATATTAGAAAAATTGTCGGAGTTCTCTTTGAGAATAGAGATATCTGAACCTGTATCAAGAAGGAAAACAAGTTTTACACCTGTTTCGACATGAATGAATGTGGTAAATATGTTGAGACTATAATTGATAGCGTATACTCTATGATCTTCTTCTACTGGGTACCTAAGGGCTGTTGCGAGTTTCCCTGACCTTGGGTTACTCGTACATTGGCATTATTTCCGTTACTGTTGTTCTGATTGTAGTTACGGACTCTGTTTCCATTATTGCGGCCTCTATTGTTGCCATTATAGCGGTTTTGATAACCGTTATTCTGGTAACCGATATTTTGATAACCGTTATTATAGTTGCGTCTATAACCATTGTTTTTGAAGCCTCTACCTCGGTTACCACCTCTATTGGCATTTCCGTATCCTCTGTTGGATCTGTTACCTCTAAAGTACATTACTTTATTGATGTCACCGGTAACTCTTGCACTCGTTCTTATGTATACGCTTATCGCTGCATCCATAGTGGTGCAAGTCCCTGCTTCCAGTACTGTTTTGACACTTTCGTGCTCAGCGCGTTTTATCATGGTGTCAATTGCCTCTTTAGTACTTAGACTAGTGGCATGTTCTAGAGGTATACCCTCATCGATAAAGGAAGCTTCTAATAGCTTTCTTAGTCTATCAACTTCGGCGGTAAATTGTGTTGCAGTTTGACCTCTTTGCTGAACTGTTGATAGTTTTGCCTTGACATTACCGGATGTGTCACCGACAACTACTTCCTGCAATTTGTTTATAATTGCTGGAATTGTATTTTCATTGTCAACTGAGTTCAAAATTGTGCCAACTATTTTTGACTTAATGACCTCAACTGCAATGTTTTCAAATGTTCCCTTCGCTAAGTCTACCAATTTGATTGCCTTAATGAATCGTTGTAAATGGATCTTTTGTCCATCAAATTCTGGCACTGTGCAAGCGACTTCCTTAATGTAAGACCTAATGGCTGCAGCTTCTTCTGCCATAGTTAAGGTATTTTCTGAGTCAGCTGCGTTGTTTGTTGTATTTTCGTCTTTCAGCACTAGTGTTGCTGGTATAGTTAGATCGTGAAGATCTTCCTCTTTAATGTCTTCCTCAACTACTGTTGTATTTTCTTCGTCTGAATCAGTGCTCTCTTCATTAACATTTATTGGTAATGGAGTGTTTTATTATAGTCGGAATTTCTATCTGGAGGCTAAATTTATTTTTTATTAATATTAATTTTTCCCTTAATGCCACCAATAGTTCCGAAACCTTAGCACACTGTTTACTGTCTAGATTCTTTCTATTCTGTTGTATCAGTTCTCTGATTTTATTGTAACTATTTACCAATGTTTGGGCATTTTTATTTATAGTTGCAGCTTGTATTTGTCTATTTCGCGTTAAGCTTTTATAAGATTTTCTGAAATTTTCCTTTGACTCATTTATCTGATCAATAAGCTTTTCCCAGTCCATGCTATGCTATTAGTTGCTAGGATGCAAAGATTCATAAACCTTATCTATAGTGCGCTGTGTTTGAGCTACACTCATTGTTGGCAATTGCTATATGTGTTTCTAGATAAAGTTATTAATTTTCAACTTTATTTTTTATTCATAATTGAGTTCTTTTATATATTATTATATTATATTATATATTATATTATATATATATTATTTTTAAGACACTTGTTATGTAGTTTGTATAATTTCATCAATACATTGGAAACCATAATTAGAGCAATTACAATTAATATTATAATTATCCTGAATAAGTCTGCATTTTGGACTTCCACTTTATTAATCACATTTGCTGTGGAGTCCACAGATTTAGTTTCTACTAAAGCCATTCTGGGTATTTTAAGTTTATAGTTTTGTAAAAAATGTTCTCTATTTTCATATATGTTTTCAGATTTGCTGATTCTATTTGTCTCTATGGACATCTATATTTGGAATTATTTAAATTTTGTCAATGTTAGTTAAACATTACTGCCTGCCTGATTCTAGCTATGGCTTCACGGGCCATATTGGGTTAACAGGGCATAGGGTATATGCTCCATTTTACAATGTGTCTTACAACAAATCTTTTTCTTATATATTTTTATTTTATGGTTAATTAATTATTTAATATTTTAATTCTGCTGATGTTCATCTGCTGTGTCAGCTGGGCGTCGCCGGGGGTGGCACGCTGACACTCCCTCGCTGCTTTCTATTTCTTGGCTGCTGCTGATGTTCACCTGCTGTATCAGCTGGGCGTCGCCGGGGGTGGCACGCTGATACTCCCTCGCTGCTGTCTATTTCTTGGCTGCTGCTGTTGTTGATGGCTTCATACAAGTCCCCAGACAGTAAGGACTCCAGATTTCCTCGCAGTCCGGTGGGCAGATCTTTTTCGGCTTCGTTAATGCCGGTGCAATACCTGGTACCAAAACATCAATACCAACGACTCTCAAACATCGATCTACTCAAGCATAATTCAAGTAGAAGTAACTCGTCTCGACCAAATTAAGTTTACCCGATTACATACAAACCTAACACACAAGCATTACCTAGACACAAAAACACAACGTAACTTCCCCCTATGTGTTATTCACACTCCAGTCACCATAGATCACATCCTCAATTATTGTCCAACTATAGCCCATTTGAAACAAAACATTCTCAAAAACATAGACGCCAGCCACTATTTAAGTAACCCCTCAACGGAACACATCAAAATAATAACCGAATTTCTTAAAGAATCTCAATTATACCATAATATATAAACACGCACCAACAAATTGTATCGCCATAAAAATTGTAAAATAATATTATAAAATACCTTGTATATAGTCGATGGCCCTGGAAGCTCGTACTATATTTTAATATGTTAGTTTAGTTTTATAATCTACTCTAACATTAAATAAAAAAAAAAAAAAAAAAAAAATTCAAAACATCTGAAGCATTGCTTAACTCTATTATTATCTCGTTTGATCTCGACAATTATTCTCTGCCTTCCAATTTTAGTGATTTGGAGGGATTCGGCATTATTGGGTGCTTGCTTCAAATTAATAAACCAAACATTCTGTCATTTATGAACAGAATCCTCCTGTTGAACGGAGCTCTTGCCTCTAATCGGAGGATTGTAAATGTTGACTACCGAGTGTCCCAGCTTAGCGAGTTCACCTGAAATAAGACTCGCAGGTGTAGAGGAAGCCAAATTCTTCAGGACAATCTGGAAACTCCGGTCCTCTTTAAGGCAGAAATGCTTGTATTCTACATTCGCCTCACTTTTGAACTTAGTAATAGCTCTGTGGGTGTTAGAGTCCTTGGGAAAAATCCAAAGAACACCTGATAGCGCTACACGAAACTCAAAACCATCAGCTGGGATAACCTCAAGTAGGGCCGCTTCCATAGCCGCAACATCATTTACGGTAGGAATAGTTATTGGTCTAGGTTTAGGAACCGGCCTAGGTTCCGGTTGAGCAATTACTTCCTCATCAGAGGAATCATCAATAGCTAAATCTTGGTCTTCGCAATCCATTTCATTGATCGGGTCGACTGGGTCGAGAGAGGCATAGCGATTGGACGACGTACTGATTGCCAACACATTCTTTGCTGAAGTCTTGTTTAACTCGGAGGCTCTTCGCTTGTTTCCCAGTCTAACAAGAACCGTCTGCCAAAGCGGCTGCGAGTTTCGAACGGGCCCACCAGGAGCATCCCCTCTCCACTGAGGACGAGACGATGGTTGCAATGCTTTCAAAGCCTTAGCAGCATTCTCCATAGATAGGGCCTTGCTGCAGATGGGATTCCTTCTGTCCGAAAGAGTACGCGAAACAACGTTAATATTGGAGGACTTGCAGGACACACCTCTGGCTGGTGTTTAGGCTTCAATTTGGCCTGAAGAGATAAGGGAGAGTTATTTGACTTACTCAATCTGGCGGACTGCCTGAGGGATCTCCTAGGAAGACAACTGGATGTAGCCAATCTTGGTGATGCACTGCAATCACAAGTGGCAGTCGTTGTAACCGTAGAAGTTGGTGCTCCTTTATTGAGAGAAATCATCGGAGTCAAAGCCAAGCGACTATTCTCCAGAGCTTCATCCAGAAATTCCGATAAAGAACTTAGCTTGGTAGAATCTGACTGCATCTTGCTACTTCTTGGACCCGGCTTATTCAAGGAGGTATTTGACTTAAATTTCATTGCCCGCCGCAGCGCGATTAAAAGAATACTTTCAACACTTTTGCCGAATTGGCGAACAACTTATTTTGTTGAGGCGAGCTAAATGTATAAATTTTTTATTTTTTTGAATTCAAAATAATTTCCGAGAGCGCTCCGTAACACAAATGCGCACCTGCGCAGATTCTGCCATGCGCCACTGCGCACGCAACCTCCATGTCCTGTGCCGCCGCTGCTAGGACATCAACGCCGCCAGTACCCGCGCCATTGCATCCGACGGCCAGCACAGCCCCGTACGCAGACCCCCGGTGTGCCACCAACCGCCACCGGGACCAGGACGTCACCCCGACGAGGCGACAGAGCCTCAGCACTCTGCGCCGCCTACTGACGCAGCTGACGGCCTCTCCGGAAGGGCCCACAACCTCTGCGGACGCCCAAAGGCGCCAAGGCTATGGCGCCTGCCGAGCCTTCCCTCCCCGCCGACGGAGACACCAGCACCAGCACACACCAACCAGGACCACGCGCCGCCGCAGGATCAGCGCCCGCTGTACCCCGAGCGCCTTCCCTCGAGGAGCGGGGAACGGCTATGGTGGGACGAGCCACAGCAACAGCACGCCCGACCCGCCGGGTGAAGCCGCTACCCGCCACCGACGCCTGGCGTTGGCGCTTCAGAACCACCGCCGTACCCGCCGCAGTCGCACCCGAAGCCACCGGGGAACGGCCGGGCATCTTACGCCGCGCGCCTCAGCGCCGCCCTGCCCCTTGGCCCGAAGCCGAGACCTCCGATGACGAGCAGATGCCGGAGGAGGATCCATTCCCGGACCCGGAGGCCCTCATGCGCGCGCCTGCTGGATGGACCACCGCCGAGGGGTGGATTCCGGTAGAACTCCATGACGGGATCCTCGAGCGCATTCGCCAGCGCGGAGATCGCAGCCTCTGCTATCTGGATGAAGTAGGCAACACCAGATACGGCGTCCAGGTATCCCGGGGCGGCCATTCAATCAAAGTTTTTCCCCACCCCCGAAGTAGGGATGGGATGTGAGGAGTACCTCACCTTATGTAAATATGTATATAGTTAATTAGTTAGTACTAAGGATAGTATTAAAGAGACATGGAAAGAACCACGAAGGGCACCTGTACATAGATAGGAGATAGGGCAAAACCCAGCACCCGCCAGCAACATCGACATAGCCAGCCGAGCATCATCATCACTGGCGTCAGCAGCAACGCGAGCAACACCCGCCCGCAACATCAGCCAGCAACATCGGCCAGCAGCAACGCAAGCAACCGCGAGCACCAGCAACATCGGCTTCGACTCTCAGAGAGAGAGCCAGCAACATTTGCCGACTCAGGTTTCGGAACCTCGCGGATCGGGGCGTCGGTACCATGGTAAACAGCGCCGGCTCTCAGATCCCGAGATCCTCCTCCATCTTCGGCTCTGGATCAGGGCACCGGCACCACGGTAAACGGGACCGGTTTCCCAGTTCCGCGGCTCCGCCGGGGATCGAGGCGCCGGCACCATGGAAAACAGGGTCGGCCCCAAGATCCCAGGATCCTGCTCCCTCTTCGGCTCCGGGCCGGTTCCAAGTTCGCGGCTCCGCTCCGGATCGGGGCGTCGGCACCATGGTAAACAGAGCCGGCTCTCAGATCCCGAGATCCTTCCCCATCTCCTGCTCCGGTCGGTTCCCAGCTCCGAGGCTCCGCTCCGGGATCGGGAGGCCGGGACGACGGCTACGCGCCCGGCTATCTCGACCCGGACATATTTCCTGACGAGGCCAGCGGCCCGGCACCATGGTAAACAGGGTACCTGGCCACGCCTCAGAGGGCCCTTACGCGGTTCCCGGTATCGGCCGGTCGCTCGGCCCGCCCATCCCGCCACGGCGGCCCCGTCACCTGGCCGACGTGGACGGGATTGTCTGTCCCCAAGAAAACCTGGATCTTGAATCCAAACGCAGCCCTATACGGACCACTCCTTATCCCCAAATTATTCCCCTAAAATAAATCTGCGCTCTCACCACCGCATCCCCGTTTCCCCTGCCTTTCTCAAATTATAAATAATGGGAGGACTCCTGAGCCGCTGAGGATATCCCAGCCTTAGCTGGCGCCCGAGCAGGGACTTTTCGAGCATTTTTGTCGTCGCACACGACACGAAACCAAGGCAAGCAAGTACAGTCAGACATCGAAAACACACACGAGGAAAACAATGGGGAAGAACGAGCGAGAGAGAGAGAGCTACAAAACATAAGCCACGTCGACGCAGCCGCCGAAGCTAGCTAGTTTTCCTATCTCTGTCGCACCGCTGGTCCTCCTGGCGACGGGACGCCCGAGGCCGGCAGAACCGCCAGTATATAAGTCGATGTTACATCGATGTTTTCCGATGTTTTCTAACAAAATTTATATTTGAATTAACACTTGAAAAAGAAAACACATTATTCATTATTAAAATAAATTTATTTTGCGAGGAGTACCTCACCCCGTATGTATAAGTTAGGGTTAAGAGACATAAGAAGACCCACGAAGGGCACCTGTAAATAGATAGGAGATAGGGCAAACCCAACACCCGCCAGCAACATCGACATAGCCAGCCAAACATTACTGGCACCGACCCGCCGCGTCATCATCACTGGCGTCGGCCAGCAACATCGCGAGCACACGCCCGCAACATCGCGAGCACACGCCCGCAACATCGCGAGCAACACGAGCCCGCAACATCGCGAGCAACACCAGCCCGAGACATCGCGAGCAACACACGCCCGCAACATCGGCCAACAACATCGGCCAGCAAGCTAAACGCAAGCAACACCGCGAGCACCAGCAAGATCGACTCTCAGAGAAAGAGAGCCCGCAACATTGCCGAATAACCCACCACCACACAGAAAGGGGACAAAGAAACGGCAACCCGAAAGCTCAAGAGAGAGCCACAGAGCGGGAAGCGCGCATGCCAGAGAGGGACGGCGAGAACATGCGCCGCGGAAGGGGCCGAAGCTTCTGCACCAGAACATCGGCAGAAGAAGGGCCCGAGCAACGCCGCCGCCGCCGATCGTTCTCTTTTCTCGGCGAACTTCAAAGCGCCCAGGTGTAAGGAGGGTGAGCCGACCAAGCGGCCTCCCGCGGCATGGGAGCCGGCGGTGTAGACACGAGGTAGTGTGAGGGACCGTTTGGCCCTCCCAAAATAATTTAATAACATGTAAATATAGTCATAACTCATAACATGTAAATATATATTAATCATAAGTTAGAGTTAATTCCCAATAGTTTAAGTAGGGTACGGCCCACACCCGATACGATAGTTACCAAACTATCATCACTAACCCGAGCTCGCCCCGTTAGCCTGGAAGGCTAGAACACACACCGACACACACACACCAGCGCACACGGCAAAACTCACCCCGATCACGCCACCGAAAATAGGCAAGCGCTCATGAGAGCGAGCGAGAGGGAGCAACCGATCGTACGGTAAACTCCTGGAAGAAGGCAAAAAGAGAACTCCGCGAGAAATTTCGCGAAGCGAAACGGAGTTGAATTGAAGTACAGTGGCAAACCGAAGTGGACGTGCGTTGTGAGACGAGAAAACAGAAACCGCGTGCGAGAACAAGGCTGTGAAAACTTAAAACTAAACAAATTAAAAAGCGAACTGCGGGCCGGCGATTGCCACCGTAATAAGTGCGAGACGGATTTTGTGCGAGCGGAATTAGGAGAAGGAAATGGACAAGGCGAAGTCTGGCCCAGGACCAGCGGCGGGACGGAGCCGATCCAGTAGTGTGTGCCGGAGCGAGACGGGTGAGTGGTAGTGTGAGACCGCAACGAGTTGGCTAGCAAGTGTGTGTGTGTGTGAGTAGGAAAATCTTTGCGAGCCCTCGATGCGGTGGTCACCAGAGAGTGCGGTCAGACCGACTCTAGAATAAATATAAGTTTGAGCCCCCTTAACTAACCTGTAGAACACTGTGAGAAAGTGTGCAAGACTTAAAAGGAATTATATCAAACATGCAAACCATAGAATACACGGAAATAAAATGTATAAACGGAAACCAAGAATTTAGAAATTGTATAAAATATGAAAACATAGCGAACACAGAGAGAAAAAAAAGTGGAAGTTTAGAAATAGTAAATCTGAGAAATTATAAATTAGGAAATTATGGAAGCAAAGTAAGAAATTATAAGAAATAAGAAACCATAAAAAGAAAAGCGAGTGCACTAAGAAAAAAAATACTTCGAGAACAAAACTAATAATAATAATGATTTAAAACTTAACCAATTGTGTTTATTTAAATCGAAGACGGGGAAACCACGAGGTTGGGAGAACTGCACTGGGAGAAAAATATTTACAAACTTTAAACAAAGTCAATTAAATTTAATTAAATAATTTCAAATCAAACTAAATTAAATACCACGAGGTGGGAAAAATTACGAAATGGCGGGATAGAGACAGCTACACTGGAAGAAAAATCTCTAAACGAAAAAAAAAACCCGAACAAAATTTAGTTAAATTAAATTAAATAATTATTTAATTAAATACCACGAGATGGAGAACCAGCTACACTGGGAGAAAAATCTTTAAACAAAAATCAAACAAAGTTTAATTAAATTAAAGTAAATAATTTCGAACCAAGTTAACTTATGTAAATGCCATGAGATGAAGACGGCTACACTTGGAAAAAAATATTTGCCAAAAAAAATCAAACAAAATTACATATATTAAATTGAAAGTATATTTATTATTCGCTAATTATATCTTTGGGCGAACTCTGTCCTGTGGGAAATTTCCAAGTAAAAAAACTGAACATATTTTTGGACGGGCCAGGCACAGCCGGCCGGAGCAAATTCGCTATTATTTCTTCTGTTCTCTCTCGGTTCTTCGGCCCCAAGCATGTATGCAGACTAATTCGATTCTTCCCTCTGTCGCGCCCTATCAACATATTTTTTTTAGTGTAACTCGGTGGCTGACCAACTCCACCCCGCGTCAGCCCACCGCCTCATAGTAGTCACATTGTCCCAGATCTTTATACATTTTCTGTAGAGAGACCCTGGCGAGACTGAGTCTCTATCCCAGCCAGATAACTACCTCACAGATGGCGCCCGAACAGGGACATGGGGCTTACGAATTTTAGATGAGATTTATGGCCTAAAGACCCATTGAGTTACACTGAAAAAAAAATAAAAAATTTTTTTTTTTTTTTTTGTCTGTTGTGGGTACGGCAGGGGAAAGTTTGCGAGTGCATTTAAGAAGAATATAAAATATAACAAAAACATATATTTGGATAAAAGGTTTCCCCAGAAAATCCCGAGAAAAATGATATAAAATTTTATATATGTATATATACATCTATTTATTTCCTTGTATGCGAGAGCCCCCAGACAAGAAAAGTATCCGAAAATATATATTCCTAAGCAAGGTACGAAACATAACCGGGAACGAGAGGTTATGTAGGCACGTGGGCAGCAGAACACGTGAGCCCCAGAACATAAGAACAGGTCAAAAGCGAATCGAGAAAAGAGCGGGCCCTCTCTCGGTCAGCCCATCAGGTCGCAAGATTTTTTCTAGAACACGAGGTAGGGAGAAGCTAACATATTCCCCCACAGCACGGCCATCTTGTTTCACTCTCATCGTCGTCTCTCTCTCACACCGGCAGTGGAGCCGATCTACCCCCACGATAGTCAACGGAATTTTGCAGAGTCCGCATACAACCGTCGCCGAGTACAGTCGCTACTAAGTTGGGTTTAGTAAATCGCCGTCGCAGAATTTTGAAATCTTTTTGCCTCATCGTTGCTACCTTCGGTCCGCCTGAGAATTTATACGCCGTTTCTATAAATAAATTCGAGAATTCCGTGAGCTTCGTTTGACCCCGCAATAAATTTTCGCTGTGTAGGAAAATATTTCTTTCGTGTCAGGAATTAGCTTCGAGGAAGATTGTTTAAATTTTTGCAAACATGGGTGCACGTTGGATTTCGTATCTCCGCAAGCGAGAATTGGAAGCGATTTTAAAAGAGTTTGGGTTAGACGCAACGGGAAGCGTCGAGGAAATGAGAAGCCGGTTGGCTGCGTTTAACAATAAGGAGGACAATGTCTTGGAAGTCGTGAGCGGCTCCAGGAATGTGAGGCCGAGATTTTAGCCGCGATCAAGGAACGGAAACAGCGAGCCCCAAGTCCTCACACGCTGAGCCATAGCCAGCTACAGATTCCAGTACCTGGAATTACCGTGGACGGTGCTGGAGGCACAGAGGCCAGGAGAGACGTTTCACCTAGGAAACCCGAGATGACAGCAGCCACCCTGGCGGAGAAGCTTCGTAATTGGGGAATAACGTTCGACGGGAACTCGGATCCGATCGCGTTCATCCAGCATCTCGAGGAGCGAGCCACCGCATACGAGGTCAACGTGGAGAAGATGCCGCAAGCCATTCCCGGACTACTGACGGATACGGCGGAAAACTGGTTTAGGACCAGCCAACTGTTAGGAGAATCGTGGGCAAATTTCAAGAAGGCTTTTCTGGATTTCTTTTTGCCGCCGAGGTATTTTCAGCGACTCGAAGACGACATTCGAAATAGGTATCAGCGACAGGGGGAAACATTTAAGCAATACTTGGTAAATATCCGACTGCTGATGCACAGAGCGGGATACAGCCCCGAGCAGGAGTTGGATAGGATTTATGAAAATCTGCAGCAGGATTACCAACTTTTTACTAGGCGACACGAGTTCACGACGCTGGAACAGTTGACTGTCTTAGCGGTCAATTATGAGGTCACCCGGGATCGGGATGCAGGAAACCATGCCAGGAGGCTGGCCGAGCTGCAGCCACCGAGGAGAACGGACCACGGATCGTCTCCTGGAATGCCCCAAAGGAACCGCCCGAATGTCGCGCCACCACCTGCACGAGGACCTATACCCGCCGCGGGTATTTCAGGACAAGTTCCCCGGGTGGGAAACTTATCAGTGGTGCCTAATTTCAGGGAAGCTTGCAGGAACTGTGCAGAATTAGGACACTATGCGAGCGGATGCCGTAGTCGTCGTGTTGTTTTCTGCTGGGGATGCGGTCGCAGAGGAGTCTGGACCCGAGAATGCTGCCAACAAAATAATCCGGGAAACGAGAGGAGTCTTCGCCAACACGGGGAACGACCGGAGACTGCCAGGAGGAATCCCCGGAATTAGAAGGAAGATTACAAGTTCAAGACAGCCGGATAATCGCGCGTGCGGATTGAGGGGCAACTATTCAATGCAACGTTAGATACAGGAGCTAGCAGGAGTTTTGTGAGCGAGAGAGTCGTTCAATGCGTAGGTACACCTGATAACGTACGGACGGTACGCACCCAAATTAGCCTGGCCGAAGGCTCACGAAAAGAAGTCACCAAGTCGCTGATAGCGAAAGTTCAGCTGGACCAACGTTGGGTCCAAATTCCACTATTAGTTTTGCCTTCAATTATGGAAGACGTGCTGTTAGGCATGGACTTTCTCTGCGGCATATCCGCCACCCTGCAATGTGGTCGCACTTCTATTCAACTCAGTCCCCCTCTCTTAGCCAGTACTAGGAAAAACACAGTCCTTTCTCCGCTTTCTGTAAATGATTCCGCTCCGAAGCCGATTTCTAATACCGAACCCGCAGCACCAGAACCTCCAGTCATCGACGCAGAACAGAGTAGAGAAGCAGCCCCGACTGATAGATCACTAGGACCCCGAGATGAGAAGGCAGTGCGGAACAATCCGTTTCGACGAACCC
The DNA here is from genome assembly GCA_018903765.1 of Drosophila aff. chauvacae BK-2020. Taxonomy (NCBI): domain Eukaryota; kingdom Metazoa; phylum Arthropoda; class Insecta; order Diptera; family Drosophilidae; genus Drosophila; species Drosophila aff. chauvacae BK-2020. The sequence continues at coordinate 563,600 of JAEIGO010000164.1, read as the reverse complement.
AGGAGACGAGGGAAGAACCAGCTCGAGAGGCACCCCAAGCCAACCACGCAAGTCGAAGTGACTCGCCAGGAACTCACTCCCCAGCCAGACCGGAGAACTTACCCGACGCTGGAGGAGCCATAGCAGTTATCAAGGAGACGGAAGAAACGGAAGATTTAGGGCCGCGGGTGAAGGAATTTCTAGGGAAGGAGCTTGCATTGTTTGAGGGTTTGACAGGAGTGTCACATATCGCCGAACATACGATTACGATGCGGGATGACAAGCCCATTAAGCAGAGATATTTTCCCAAAAATCCGGCGATGCAGCGGATTATCGATGAACAGATCGATGAGTTGATACGGAACGATTGCATCGAAGCTTCGTACAGTCCCCACAGTGCCCCGATTGTACTTGTTGGCAAGAAATCAGGAGAAACGAGACTATGCGTGGATTTTCGGCAACTGAATGCTGCCTCCATTCCAGATGCATACCCGCTGCCAAGGATTACACACATATTGGAACGTCTGCGACACGCGAAGTACATCTCTACACTAGATTTGAAGAGCGGGTTTTGGCAGATCCCCATGGCCAAAAATAGTCGCGAGTGCACTGCGTTTACGGTGCCCGGGAGAGGACTGTACCATTGGAAGGTCATGCCGTTTGGCCTGCACTCCGCTCCAGCCACATTCCAGCGGGCGCTGGATAGCGTTATTGGTCCTGATATGGAGCCCAACGCTTTTGCATACTTGGATGATATTATTATCATCGGACGGACTTTGGAGGAGCATATGGGGAACTTGAAGGAAGTATTTCAACGGCTACGAAAGGCGAACCTTCGCCTCAATGCAAAGAAATGTAGTTTCTTTAAGCGCAGCCTGGTATACTTCGGACATGTTATCAGCGAGCAAGGAATTCACACCGACCCCGAAAAGATTTCGGCAGTGCGTCATCTGAGTCCACCCACCACATGCAAGGAGCTGAGGAGATGTCTAGGTATCGCTTCGTGGTACCGGAGGTTTGTACCAAACTTTGCCAGCGTGGTCCAACCGATGTCTCTCCTACTGAAGAAAGGGAAGAAATGGCAATGGCAACAGGAGCAGCAGGACGCATTCGAAGAACTGAAGAGGAAGCTCACGGAGGCGCCCGTCCTCGCGTGCCCCGATTTCAATGAGAAGTTTGTCCTCCAGACAGATGCTAGCGACATAGGACTAGGAGCCGTTTTAACCCAGACAATCCAGGGGGAAGAGAGAGTCATTGCGTTTGCAAGTCGACGTCTCATAGCCGCGGAGGAAAATTACTCGACCACGGAGAAGGAGTGTCTGGCCATTATATGGGCCATTAGGAAACTCAGGTGTTACTTGGAAGGATATCGATTTGAGGTGATAACGGACCATCTCGCGTTGAAGTGGCTCAACTCAATCGATAATCCCACGGGACGAATCGCGCGCTGGGCGTTAGAATTGCAGCAGTACCAATTTGACGTCACCTATCGGCGCGGAAGTCAGAACGTTGTCGCGGATGCGCTATCACGACAGCCTTTGGAGGTGATACAGATGATTCAGGAAGACAAACCCACATGCACTTGGTACCAGCGGATGCTGAAACTCGTCCAGGACAAGCCTGGAGAATTTCCGGACTATGTATACGAGAATCAGCAGCTATATCGACATATTGGAGCACGACCCGATGAGGAAGACTCGGTGCCATGGAAACTGTGCGTGGCCAAGGAACACCGCCAGCGAGTACTGTCGGAATGCCACGACCAGCCCACGGCAGGACATCTCGGAATCAGGAAGACTACCACCCGGATCGCCCAGAGGTATTACTGGCCGGGACTCTTCCGTGACGTAGCCAGGTATGTACGCAAGTGTGACACTTGCAAGCGGTTCAAGGTCAGTCAGAGTAAACCAGCGGGCAAAATGTTTACCAGGCAGATCAGTGAACCTTTCGACACTGTCTGCGCAGATTTCGTCGGGCCACTTCCGCGTTCCAAGAGCGGAAATAGTATGCTTCTTGTATTCTTTGACGCTTTCTCTAAATGGGTTGAGTTGGTCCCCTTAAGGAAAGCTACTTCGGCATATCTCGAGAAATCATTTAGGGAAAGGATTCTGAATCATTTCGGGGTTCCACGCAGGTTCGTTTGTGATAACGGAACTCAATTCACTAGTCGTTCTTTTAAAGCTTTCTGTAAACAAGCGGGAATGGAGATCCAGTATACGGCACCCTATACACCGCAGCAGAACCCGACGGAGAGGGCCAATCGCACCATTAAGACTATGGTCGCCCAGTACATCGAGGATAAACAGACGACTTGGGACGAATTGTTACCGGAGCTGAACTTGGCGATAAACAGCAGCGTTTCGGATTCGACCGGATTTAGTCCGGCCGTCATCGTTCAAGGCAGAGAACCACGACTCCCGGGGGCCTTGTATGACGAAGTTACTCCGGGACCAAGCGAAGTTCCCCGAGCACCCGTCGCGAAAGCGGAAATGCTTCGCGACGTGTTCAGGATCGTCCAGGAGAACACTCAACGAGCTTCCCTCGAACAGCGGAAACATTACGATCTTCGAAGACGAGCGTGGAAGCCACGGTTAGGATCCTTAGTATTCGTCAAGCAGCACTACTTATCCAAAGCGGCGGATAATTTTGCGGCGAAGCTGGCACCTAAATATGAAGGGCCATACAAGGTCATCAAGTTTCTGGCACCCACGATAGTGCGTCTGCAGCATGTCCAGAGTAAACAGCGTAGAACGGCATCTCTAGGAGACTTAAAGGAATCGGCAAACGATCTGGAACCGGCGAAGCCGGAGAACGAGGAGGAAGGCAGCGGCGTGTGACCGTAATCTTCGTAGAGTAAGACCGCAGTGGCGGTACAGTGGCAGGAACCAGAGGTTCTGCCACCAAAAGGGTTGAGGCCCGGAAACGCCAAACATTTGGCTACCAAAAGGGTTGAGGCCCGGAAACGCCAAACAGTTGGCTAAGAAATGACAGGCAAGAGCCATTCATAACTAGGAGCACTGTGACAGGAGCCAAGACTGAGTCAGTGGGGGCCACTTGTTGGACGGTGCGCCTTCCCAACGTCCCCACTTCCCTGATGGGGAAACTCAATGCTTCCAGAGCCCACAACTAACCCACCCCAACTAACGTTTATTAACCAGTTCCTAGTTTGCTTCGTAAGACAAAAGACTTATAAAACTCTTGTTTCTTTCCCCATAGATATGGCAGAAACGAACGCCGCAGAGGCCGAAAGCTCCCCGGATGTCACCGTGTTCCCGCGGCGGAGGTGCGCGTGGATACGCAATCCCTTTTACCCGCCGGAAACGGACCATTACCGCGGGAAACGAGCCTACGACACCCAGGTCTGGATCGACGACCTGACCTACGTGGAGCGGTTCAGCCGGGTACCCCGCCAGAGCCCGACCCCGGAATCGGGCGATGGCGGCTGGAAGACCCCACCATACACATACAACACGTCTTCAGAGTCGGAGGGGACCAAGGAGTCCGAGGAGTCCGAGAGCGACGAGGAAGACAAAGTCTTTGTGTGGCCAAAGCCGCTTCCCTGGGGTCCCAGCGAGGACATATCCATATCAACCCTCGGCAGCGACGAAGACTGCTCCACAGATGCGTGCGAACAACACCCCGAGGTCCCGAAAGGCGTGGATCGGATGACCGCATCTCCTTGCCCAGACTTCGACCCCCATGAGGCGATCCACGACCCTGGCCTGGACTGGTGCCGCCCGCGGGAGTATCCCGGCCACCGGAGAGCGAACCGGCTGGCTAGAGAAAAGGCCGCCCGCCTATTGCGCCGCCAGCAGGAGCAACAACAGAGGGACGCTGGGGAGACGGCGCGTGCCTCTCCCGAGCCCGGACAGCCTCCAGACTACAATCCGCTCCCTTCAGAGGAGACCATGGTGCCTAGCTGTCCCGCTTGGACGGCGATCGACAAGTGGCACAGGGACTCCTGGCGCTGGCAACCCCCTAAGGCATCCGGTCCAGCCGACGAGGTCACTCGGGACGAGGTGTACGGTCTCGACAGGATCGACCCGGTGCACGTATTCGGCGTGCGCGTGGAGGTGTCGGAGCAGGAGGTGCCGGAGCAGGAGGAGCCGGAGCCGGAGAGCCACCATCGGCAGAGCAGCAGCAGCGCTGTCAACGACGAGGGCGGCCAGGAGGAGCGGATGGTCACGTTCCCGACTCATTGGGTTCTGACCACGGGAGGCAACCAACTGCCTCATTCCCTGGTCACACACGCGCGGGAAGAGGAGCGTCAGGATCGGCGCACACTGCGCAAGTTCCTGTTCCACGCAATGGGGGGACAATACCGCGTCCACGTCAGTAAGACAAACAAGATAATCATTTCGCTGCGCCCCCCGAAGGAAGAGAGGAATGTGAGGGACCGTTTGGCCCTCCCAAAATAATTTAATAACATGTAAATATAGTCATAACTCATAACATGTAAATATATATTAATCATAAGTTAGAGTTAATTCCCAATAGTTTAAGTAGGGTACGGCCCACACCCGATACGATAGTTACCAAACTATCATCACTAACCCGAGCTCGCCCCGTTAGCCTGGAAGGCTAGAACACACACCGACACACACACACCAGCGCACACGGCAAAACTCACCCCGATCACGCCACCGAAAATAGGCAAGCGCTCATGAGAGCGAGCGAGAGGGAGCAACCGATCGTACGGTAAACTCCTGGAAGAAGGCAAAAGAGAACTCCGCGAGAAATTTCGCGAAGCGAAACGGAGTTGAATTGAAGTACAGTGGCAAACCGAAGTGGACGTGCGTTGTGAGACGAGAAAACAGAAACCGCGTGCGAGAACAAGGCTGTGAAAACTTAAAACTAAACAAATTAAAAAGCGAACTGCGGGCCGGCGATTGCCACCGTAATAAGTGCGAGACGGATTTTGTGCGAGCGGAATTAGGAGAAGGAAATGGACAAATGCGAGCCCTCGATGCGGTGGTCACCAGAGAGTGCGGTCAGACCGACTCTAGAATAAATATAAGTTTGAGCCCCCTTAACTAACCTGTAGAACACTGTGAGAAAGTGTGCAAGACTTAAAAGGAATTATATCAAACATGCAAACCATAGAATACACGGAAATAAAATGTATAAACGGAAAACAAGAATTTAGAAATTGTATAAAATATGAAAACATAGCGAACATAGAGAGAAAAAAAAGTGGAAGTTTAGAAATAGTAAATCTGAGAAATTATAAATTAGGAAATTATGGAAGCAAAGTAAGAAATTATAAGAAATAAGAAACCATAAAAAGAAAAGCGAGTGCACTAAGAAAAAAAATACTTCGAGAACAAAACTAATAATAATAATGATTTAAAACTTAACCAATTGTGTTTATTTAAATCGAAGACGGGGAAACCACGAGGTTGGGAGAACTGCACTGGGAGAAAAATATTTACAAACTTTAAACAAAGTCAATTAAATTTAATTAAATAATTTCAAATCAAACTAAATTAAATACCACGAGGTGGGAAAAATTACGAAATGGCGGGATAGAGACAGCTACACTGGAAGAAAAATCTCTAAACGAAAAAAAAACCCGAACAAAATTTAGTTAAATTAAATTAAATAATTATTTAATTAAATACCACGAGATGGAGAACCAGCTACACTGGGAGAAAAATCTTTAAACAAAAATCAAACAAAGTTTAATTAAATTAAAGTAAATAATTTCGAACCAAGTTAACTTATGTAAATGCCATGAGATGAAGACGGCTACACTGGGAAAAAAATATTTGCCAAAAAAAATCAAACAAAATTACATATATTAAATTGAAAGTATATTTATTATTCGCTAATTATATCTTTGGGCGAACTCTGTCCTGTGGGAAATTTCCAAGTAAAAAAACTGAACATATTTTTGGACGGACGGACGGCCGGAGCAAATTCGCTATTATTTCTTCTGTTCTCTCTCGGTTCTTCGGCCCCAAGCATGTATGCAGACTAATTCGATTCTTCCCTCTGTCGCGCCCTATCAACATATTTTTTTTAGTGTAACTCGGTGGCTGACCAACTCCACCCCGCGTCAGCCCACCGCCTCATAGTAGTCACATTGTCCCAGATCTTTATACATTTTCTGTAGAGAGACCCTGGCGAGACTGAGTCTCTATCCCAGCCAGATAACTACCTCACAGTAGGGAGACAGAGGGAAACAGGGAAAACTAGACGGACAAAATAAACTTAATAATAAAACCCGACGGCATTTGGCATCTATCCTGGGCAGCTCCTCCTCCTCTTCTTCCCTAAACTCACCTCTGGGCGGACTTGGGTTCGGCACCATGGTAAACCGGGCCGGGTACCTGGCCACGCCCTCGAGGGCCCTGACGCGGTTCCCGGAATCGGCCGGTCGCTCGGGCCGCCCATCCCACCACGGCGGCCCCGTCACTTGGCCGACGTGGACGGGATTGTCTGTCCCCAAGAAAACCTGGATCTTGGATCCACACGCAGCCCTACACGGGCCGCCCCTTTTCCCCAGATTATCCTCCTAATTGATATCCCAGCCTTAGAACGAATCGCTTCCTCACAATTTTATATTTAATAACAAATCAAAAAAAATTAAAAACAATGCAAATTCTTTTCACACGCATCATAATAACTGATAATTGGAAATTTAAAAACAATGCGAATTCTTTTCACAATGTAATAGGAAATTAAACTTATAAGAGATCTGTTTCAATAGTCTATCTATAATGAGTACATATTGTATATGTAATCACTTTGTTGTCGATATGTTCAAATTTTTGTTTATAAACATTAATTTGTCCCCTAAATCGGATTTGAGACGAGTTCGGCGATCGGAAATGATTTCTCCCGCTTTGCTAAAAGCCCATTCCGATTCAACCGATGTTGCAGGCACACAAAAGTGTTTCAACGCCAGTTCCTTGAAAGGTGCCATATTGTTTGAACTCTCCTAAAATTAAAAATATTAATTTAAATAGCTCATAATACGAAATATATTCTGGCTCGTTCGCCATCTCAAGATGCTGCCGGAGCAAAAAAAAAAATGAAGTCCGAACGCGGGTTAAATAAAATATTTAAAACAAATTCTTCTAATTTGCATACCTTTTGCGTTGTACCTCTTCTTCTTGTTCTTGAAATAGTGACGAACCAAAAACATCGATAGTCGATTGAAAACATCGATGTTTCGGAAATTTTAAAAAACATCGATACCTCGATGTTAGCATCGATGTTTCGGCACCTCTACAAGGATACTCACAGGACCCTCCAGCTCAGCAAGGATCCTTTCAGGATCAACATCGCACCGCTCCTGCAACCTAGCCAGGACAACGCGAGCTACCAGTCAGGACACCCAGCCCGAATGCTCAAGGATACACAGGACAACACCTGCACCCCAGGACACCTACAGGTCCTTACCAGAGAACCACCAGGATCAACCCCGGATCACAGCAGCATTGCTCCTACCGCCTAGTTCGGATCCTTCGCCGACTTTGGTCCTACATAGAACACACGAACCCGATCGCCGCCGGCAAAACTATACCCCAAGATGGGAATTTCATGGATATCCTACAGGAAGAAGCACGAGCTGGAGGCCGCTCTGCTCGAGCTTGGATTGGAATCAAATGGCACAGTCGAGGAGCAACGAGCTCGATTTTATGCCTTCGCTTGGCAACCGGACCTTCCAGCCGACGCCCTGATTACGCTAGGGAGGCTGGAACTGAAGTACGGGAACACCCCTTCCGGGGATACCAAGCCGTTGTTACCGCTACCGGTTGGCTAGCGCACCTAGCGCCCGCCACACGTTGGCTATTCCTGGAGTACGGAGAAGATCTGAGGGACCTGCTGATCCCCCGATAGCCGCTCGCGCCGACACACACCAATTGGATGCAAACATTTGCTCCACCCTACTCGACAAGGTAACCAAGTGGGCACTGTCATTCAACGGCAGCGCGGACCCACTTAGCTTCGTGGAACACATGGAGGAACGAGCGGATACCTACCAGGTCGACAAAAGGTATCTGTCGCAAGCCATCGCCATCCTCTTGACCGGCCGAGCGGAAAACGCTTTCGGAGCTCACCCAACTGGTGGTCAGCTTCGAAGTCGTCCGTGGTCGAGGAGGCCGAGCCGTCCGAGGATACTCCTCCGGCCGGGCCGAGACAGAAGTCTCGCCGATAAATCCTCAGCCTCGCGCCAGAGCAAATCCAAGGAACCTCGTCAGCGCCGAAGTTATTCGCCAAGGAAATACTAGCCAGGACTCCGCACCCCACCGGGGATTCGACGCCAGCACCGCCTGTCGGAACTGCGGCCAGGACAGCCACTATTCCTCAGGATGCCAGAACCCCAGGCTTCTATTCTGCTGGGACTGCGGTCGACAGGGAATACGCACCATCGACTGCTGCCGGAATTCGACGTAGGGAAACGGGCAAGGGCCTTGAGTATCAGGGAGTCACACGAGGAACCCTCCGGCCTCCCGAACACAGTAACTCACGCCATCCAGCAGGACATCAACCGTATCCGCGCCAAGGTCACGGTAGAGGGGCGTCCCTTCACCGCCACCTTGGATACGGGGGCCTCGCATAGCTTTATAAGCGAGCGCCTTGCGCAGGAGCTAGACGACGGGAAGAATCACCGCGCCGTACGGACGCAGGTGACACTAGCAGACGGAACCGACAAGGAACTTAAACACGCATTACGAGCAACGATCCAGTTGGGATAAGCCCGTGTCAGTGTCTCCGCCTTATTCATGGCGGACGTGCTGGACGACCTCCTGCTCGGCATGGACTTTCTATGCTATAGCGGAGCCACGCTCCAGTGTGGGGGCCAAGCCCTGAAGCTTCAACCACCCGCCCGGATCAGACCACAGAAACCCAGCCCGCCAGAACAAGTAGAAGCCGCCACCCTGGCGCATCACGAGAAACCAGCAGAAGCCGCCACCCTAGCGCATCACTAGAAACCAGGAGAAGCCGCCACCTCGGCGCATCACGAGACACCAACCGTAGCTGCCACACGGACGCACCCCAGGCAGAGACACCGCAAGATAGCACCCGCACGAGGGAGCAGGCTACAGCCCGCCACCCAAGGAGCAGACGCGGCCCCGAGTTGGGCTGAAGTGCTGTCCGCCCCCGTCGACTCGGAGATTCAGCGAAACCGTTTTCGCCGAGGAACCAGGAGAGTCCGATTCCAGGACCCGGTACCCACGAAGACCAAAAACACACCGTACTGTGGGATCGCCACTGCAGAATACACGGACGAGGGCGAACCACAAAAAGAACCCTACCCAGAGCCCTGGATAGAGGACTTCCTCGAACGAGAACTGGCCAAATTTGACAAACTCGCCGGCGTCTCACATATCCCCGAGCACGCCATCGTAATGGGCAACGACCGCCCGATTAAGCAGCGGTACCACCCGAGGAATCCCGCGATGAGAGCCGTCATTGACCGCCAGATCGACGAGTTGCTCCGCGACGGACGCATAGAACCATCCAAGAGCCCTCACAGTGCGCCGATAGTCATCGCAGCAAAGAAGAACGGAGAAGCCAGGATGTATCCGTTGCCCCGGATTCACCATATCTTGGAACGGCTACGCAACGCCCACTACGTCTCCACATTGGACTTGAAAAATGGATACTGGCAAATACCAGTAGCCACCAGCAGCCGCGAAAGTAGAGCGTTCACAGTGCCGGGCCGCGGATTATTTCACTGGAAAGTGATGCCGTTTGGCCTGCATTCGGCCCCGGCAACATTTCAACGGGCCTTAGACACCGTCATCGGCCCCGACATGGAGCCGCATGCCTTCGCCTACTTGGACGACATCATCATCATTGGATCCACCCTCCAAGAGTATGTGATAAACCTACGTGAGCTACTCAGACGCCTCAGACAAGAAAACCTCCGCCTAAACCGAAAGAAATGCCAGTTCTTCCAGCGAAGTATCAAGTATCTGGGCCACGTGATTAGTGAGGCCGGAATCCAGACCGACCCCGACAAAGTTGCGGCAATTCGAGAGCTGACAGCCCCGACTAACCTGAGGGAGCTGCGCCGATGCCTCGGCATAGCGTCCTGGTACCGCCGCTTCGTACCCAACTTTGCCGATTTGGTCGAGCCTATGACTGCACTGCTCAAAAAGGATCGGAAATGGGAGTGGACAGAGAAGCAAGAACAAGCCTTTCAAGGATTAAAGGATCTCCTGACGCAGGCACCGGTCCTCGCATGCCCGGACTTCGCGGAGAAGTTTGTACTGCAGACCGACGCGAGTGAGTATGGGATGGGAGCAGTACTCACCCAGACCATCGACGGGCAGGAACGAGTAATCGCTTACGCTAGCCGCCGGCTAAACACTGCTGAGCGAAACTACTCCGTAACGGAGAAGGAGTGCCTCGCCATAGTATGGGCCATACGCAAGATGCGCTGTTACGTCGAGGGATATCGCTTCGAAGTCGTTACGGATCACCACTCGCTAAAATGGCTGAATTCCATTGACAATCCCACAGGCAGGATCGCCCGGTGGGCGCTGGAACTCCAACAGTTCCAGTACGACATCAAGTATCGACACGGGACTCAGAACCTGGTCGCAGACGCCTTGTCGCGACAACCGCTAGCAATTCTTCAACAAGTACAAGTCCAAGATGCCAGTTGCAAGTGGATCACAAAAATGCTGCTGAGGATTCGACAGGAACCAGCCAAGTTTCCAGACTTTCGGGAGGAGAACGGACAACTCTACCGACGCATCGGCCTACGACCCGAAGCCGAGGAATACACCCCCTGGAAACGTGGGAGCCAACTACCGAGGAACGGTACTGGCCGTGTGCCACGACCACCCAAAAGCAGGACACCTGGGCATCCTCAAGACAAGCACGCGGGTGGCCCAAAAATATTACTGGCCAGGATTATTCCGGGAAGTGGCCAAATACGTACGAAGATGCCATAGCTGCCAAACATTCAAGGTGAGCCAAGAAAAGCCGGCAGGAAGGATGTTTACACGCCAGGTCGACGAACCGTTTCACATCCTTTGCGCGGATTTCGTGGGACCACTTCCGCGATCCAAGCAAGGGAACACAGTCCTACTAGTGTTCCTCGACTCATTCAGCAAATGGGTAGAACTCATTCCCCTACGACGAGCCAGCGTGCCATTCGAGCGGGCATTCCGGGAACGTATACTCAGCCGTTTCGGAGTCCCGAGAACTCTCGTCTGCGACAACGGAACACAGTTCACCAGCCGGGCATTCCAGACATTCTGCAAGTCACTCGGGATTTAGCTTAAACATACAGCTGCATTCACACCACGCCAGAACCCCACGGAGAGGGCGAACAGGACTGTGAAAGCCATGATCGCACAGTACCTAGGAGATGCCCCGCAAAATACATGGGACCAACTGCTGCCAGAGATCTCGCTAGCAGTGAACAGCAGCGTGTCCGATACAACAGATTCAGCCCCGCCTTTCTGGTACAAGGCCGAGAGCCACGCCTACCGAACACGCTCTACGACGAAGTCACTCCAGGAAGAAGGACAAATCAGATCATGCCAGAGGAAAGAAGCGAACAACTCCACGCAATCTTCAAGGTGGCCCGCGACAACGCCGAGCGCGCTGCCGCCGACCAGAGCCGGCATTACAACTTGCGACGACGGGACTGGAGACCACCTCTCGGCTCACTGGTTCTCGCCCGCAACCACGTGCTGTCCAACGCCGCCGAAGGCTTCGCTGCCAAGCTAGCGGCCAAATACGAGGGACCGTTCCGAGTGGTCAAGTTCCTCTCACCAAATATCGTGCGACTGCAGGAAATCAACAGCCGCCGACGCCGCACAGCAAGCATAAATCATCTCAGTCCGTACCACCAGAAGGACGCGGTCGAAGACGACGACGACGTCCACGACCAAGACGAAGATACACAAGCCATCGATGATCACGAGGGCCGTTATCGAACCATCGATAAAAGCGGCGCCAACATCGGGATCGAAACGGTTTCTTAGTGCGACGCAATAAGGAAAATTAACGCGCAATAAGGAAAAGTACGACGCAGTAAAAGTGGCAATAAGAAACGCGCAATAAGGAGTTGATACTCCAGTGTAAAAACGACAGTCAGAATCGACGCAACGATGACGAGACGCGACCGCGAGCACCGCCATCGACGCCACGGGCACCATCATTCGCGGCACTCTCACCGCCGGGACCGATCTTCGGCACGACCAACAGCCGGATCGGGCTCCCACTCGCCACAGGATACGGCCCCAGCAGGCGTCACCAACGCCCTAGAGGCACTCAATATCGGCGCGCCCACGAGGAATCCACACCTGGCGCTCCCACGGCCCGGCGATCTAAACGGCACTTTGCCCGCCGTAGTCCTGGACCCGCCGCCACTCTTGGTCACCATCAGCCAAGACGTGCGCCCACCATCACCCATCAGCCCGTCCTGGTGCGAGGGCCTGAGCCTCGAGGAGATGGTGGAAGTGATCCTCGCGGAGGACCCAGAGCTGCGCTTCCCCGCGCAACTGGATGAGCTCGTGCCTGAAGCCACCGAGGGGCCCCCGACAGAGGCCGCACCTCCCAGCGAGCGCGAGCCCTCCCCTGGACCACCGCCACTAGTGGCCGCCGGACCGCTAGGAGCCGCATACAGCGAAGTGTCTGATGCGGAAGTGGTCGAGCTGAGCTCAGAGGAGGATGAGCCACACGCCACCGACCCAGAGGCCATAGCCATCTCGGATGAGGAGACGGTGGAAGCCGAGCCGACGGCACCCGCGCCGACTCGCACGGAGACGCCCCCGCCATCATACGAGGAGCTATTCGGCCCGGCGGAGACTAGCGTCACCGCCACTAGTGCCAACCCAACAAGACGCCGAGATCAACGCCGCACCTGTGCAGCCATCGCCCAGCGCCGCTGCGCTTGCTATTCACACGCCCTGCGCCGCCGCTGCCAGGGCGTCATCATTGCCGCCAGTGCCATCGTCCTCACAACCGGGGAATACGCACCCGGAAGCCGAGGACAACACCGCCCGGACTAGCGCCACCGCGCCTGCCACCGCGCCTACCACTGCGACACCCTGCGCCGCCGTTGCCGGGACATCCGCGCCGCCAACGCCGGCGCCGACATATCCGGGGAACACGGACCCGACACACCGGGTGAAACCGTTGCCAGCCACTGACGCCTGGCGCTGGCGCTTCCGCAACGCCGCACCCGCCGCGCCCGCCGCCATCGAACTCGGAGCCGGGGAACGGCCAGGCATCCTACGCCGTGCACCCCAGCTCCGCCCTGCCCCTTGGCCCGCAGACGATGACACAGAGGACGAGGAGATGCCGGAGGAGGACCCCGTACCACACCCCGAGGCCCTCATGCGCGCGCCCGCCGGGTGGACCACTGCCGACGGGTGGATCCCGGTGGAGCTCCACGGCCGGGTCACAGAGTACCGCATCCAGGTATCTCGATAAGATCTTTCCCCACCCCCGAAGTAGGGATGGGATGTGAGGAGTGCCTCACCCCTACCATGTAAATATTATGTACATATATATATAGAGTTAAGTTAGTCATAAGGTAGTTTTAAGTGTCATAAAGACCCACGAAGGGCATCTGTAACATAGCTAGGAGTTAGGGAAAACCAGACACCCGCCAACAACATCGACAGCCAGTCGGGCATCACTGGCACCACCACGACGACGCCTCATCGCTGGCCACATACGCCAGCAACACACGCCCGTAGCACACGCCCGCAACACACGACAGCAACGACCAGCAACATTGCGAGCACACACGCCCGCAACATCGACCCGAGACATCGCAAGCTGACACCAGCAACATCGCCTCTCGGAGAGAGAGAGAGCCCGACCGCAACATGGCCGAAGGGCCCACCACCACAGAAGACAGAGAACGAGCAACCCGAAAGCTCAAGAAGAGAGAGCCCCGATCGGGAAGCGCGCATGCCGAAGAGAGACGGCAAGAGCATACGCCGCGGCAGAGGCCGAAGCTTCTGCGCCAGAACGTTGGCAGAGGAAGGGCCCGAGCTGCATCGCCGCCAACGATCGCGCTCTTACTTCGGCGGCCCTCAAGCAGTACAGACGTGGGACGCTATTCCCGCAGGACAAACACGTGGAGTAAAGTACCGACGGCTTTTCAATAGAGGTGCCGAAACATCGATGTTTGGAAGCATCGATGTTTCGATGTTTTTCACAAAAAACATCGATGTAACATCGATGTTTTCCGATGTTTTCTAACTAAATTTATATTTGAATTAACACTTGAAAAAGAAAACACATTATTCATTATTAAAATAAATTTATTTTGCGAGGAGTACCTCACCCCCTATGTATAAGTTAGGGTTAAGAGACATAAGAAGACCCACGAAGTGCACCTGTAAATAGCTAGGAGATAGGGCAAACCCAACACCCGCCAGCAACATCGACATAGCCAGCCAAGCATCACTGGCACCGACCCGCCGCGTCATCATCACTGGCGTCGGCCAGCAACATCGCGAGCACACGCCCGCAACATCGCGAGCAACACCATCCCGAGACATCGCGAGCAACACACGCCCGTAACATCGGCCAGCAAGCTAAACGCAAGCAACACCGCGAGCACCAGCAACATCGACTCTTAGAGAGAGAGAGCCCGCAACATTGCCGAAGAACCCACCACCACACAGAAAGGGGACAAAGAAACGGCAACCCGAAAGCTCAAGAGAGCCGCCGATCGGGAAGCGCGCATGCCAGAGCGGGACGGCGAGAACATGCGCCGCGGCAGGGGCCGAAGCTTCTGCGCCTGAACATCGGCAGAGGAAGGGCCCGAGCAACGCCGCCGCCGCCGATCTTTCTCTTCTCTCGGCGAACTTCAAGGCGAACAGACGTGCGACGATATAGCCCGCAGGAACACGTGGTGGAAAAGTACCGACGGCGTTTTAAATCTGAGGCCACATGGACATGGAGTCCAGCGCCCAGGTGTAAGGAGGGTGAGCCGGCCAAGCGGCCTCCCGCGGCATGGGAGCCGGCGGTGTAGAAACGAGGTAGGGAAACAGACAGGGAAAACTAGACGGACAAAATAAACTTAATAATAAAACCCGACGGCATTTGGCATCTATCCTGGGCAGCTCCTCCTCCTCTTCTTCCCTAAACTCCCCTCTGGGCGGACTTGGGCTCAGCACCATGGTAAACAGGGCCGGGTCTCAAGTTCCGCATCCTTTTCCGTAGCGGCGGAGGCCGAGACTTGGAAGCCGGCACCATGGTAAACAGGGTCGGCTCTCAGGTTTCGGAGAACCTCGTGGATCGGGGTGTCGGCACCATGGTAAACAGGGCCGGCTCTCAGACCCCGAGATCCTCCTCCATCTTCGGCTAGGGCATCGGCACCACGGTAAACGGGGCCGATTTCCCAGTTCCGCGGCCTCGCTCGGGATCGAAGCGCCGGCACCATGGTAAACAAGGTCGGCACTAAGACGCGCCCGGCTATCCCGACCCGGACATATTCTCCTGGCGAGGCCAGCGGCTCGGCACCATGGTAAACAGGGCCGGGTACCTGGCCGCGCCCCCGAGGGCCCCGACGCGGTTCCCGGCATCGGCCGGCCGCTCGGGCCGCTCATCCCGCCACGGCGGCCCCGTCACTTGGCCGACGTGGACGGAATTGTCTGTCCCCAAGAAAACCTGGATCTTGGATCCACACGCAGCCCTACACGGGCCGCCCCTTTTCCCCAGACTATCCTCCTAATATAAATCTGCGCTCTCACCAGCGCATCCCCGTTTCCCCTGCCTGTCTCAATATAAATAATGGGAGGACTCCTAAGCCGCCCAGCCTTAGAGCGAATCGCTTCCTCACAATTTTATATTTAATAACAAATCAAAAAAATTAAAAACAATGCTAATTCTTTTTTACACGCATCATAATAACTGATAATTGGAAACTTAAAAACAATGCGAATTCTTTTCACAATGTAATAGGAAATTAAACTTATAAGAGATCTGTTTCAATAGTCTATCTATAATGAGTACATATTGTATATGTAATCACTTTGTTGTCGATATGCTCAAATTTTTGTTTATAAACATTAATTTGTCCACTAAATCGGATTTGAGACGAGTTCGGCGATCGGAAATGATTTCTCCCGCTTTGCTAAAAGCCCATTCCGATTCAACCGATGTTGCAGGCACACAAAAGTGTTTCAACGCCAGTTCCTTGAAAGGTGCCATATTGTTTGAACTCTCCTAAAATTGAAAATATTAAGGGGTTATATACACTTGCGCGCGAGGAAAAATAGACTTTTTTACGATTTTTTTTTTGTGGAATAACAACACAACTTTTCGTAAAACACTCAATGTATATTTACTCTGGGCCACATGGACATGGAGTCCAGCGCCCAGGGCTAAGTAGGGTGAGCCATCCAAGCGGCCTCCCGCGGCATGGGAGCCAGTGGTGCAGGCAAGAGTTAGGAAAACAAGCATAGGGAGATTAGACTGACAATAAAAGGCAAATAGTAAAATCCCGACGGCTTTTCGCATTCTTTCCTGGCAGCCCCTCCTCCTCCTCCTCTTCCCTAAATCCCCTTCTGGGCGGACTTGGACCCGGCACCATGGTAAACAGGGCCGGATCCCAAGTTCCGCAACCTTTCCCGTAGCGGCGGAGGCCGAGACTTGGAAGCCGGCACCATGGTAAACAGGGCCGGTTCCGGGTTCGTGGCTCTGCTCCGGATAGGGGCGTCGGTACCACGGTAAACGGGGACGATTCCCAATTCCGAGGCTCCGCTCCGGGATCAGGAGGCCAGGACGACGGTTACGGGCTCGACCTCCCTGACCTGGGCATCTTCCCCGACGCGGCCAGCGGCCCGGAACCATGGTAAACAGGGCCGGGTACCTGGCCACGCCTCCAATGGCTCCGACGCGGTTCCCGGCTCCGGCCGGCCGCTCGGGCCGCTCATCCGTCTGTCCCAAAATAAACGCAGTCCTACACGGACCGCCCCTTTCCCAAATTTATCCTCCTAAAGCAAATACGCGCTTCCACCAGCGCCATCCCCGTTTCCCCTGCCTGTCTCAATATAAATAATGGGGGGACTCTGAGCCGCTGAGGATATCCCAGCCTTAGAATAGATCGCTTCCTCACTGTTGTCTAAATCTTTACGTATATCTTCTAGAGGAGTTGTGATCATAGGGTTTATTTTTTTTCTTGTGTTCCGGTTCTTGCTGTTGGTTTAGTATGGATTTCTATTGGTGCCGTGTTTTTCAGGGTCTGTGAATAAGACGTTTCTTGGATGGGATTGTGGCGCGCATAGTATATAGAACGGGCGGTTTTGTGATCAACCTTTTCGGTGATTTTTATAGCTACAAGTTCTTGTTCTTTGATGAAGATTGTTTTGAATTTAATCACTTCAAAAACTATTGACTCAAGCGTCCGGTTTGTGGCAGATGTGGTGAAGGTCACTGGACTGGCTCGGAGGACTGTCTTGCGAAAACTATTGAGGACCTTGTCTGTTCCAACTGCGGCGGCAACCATGCTGCCTATGATAAAAAATGTCGAGTGTATGCGCAGAAAATCAGGAATGTGGCCTTCTGGATCAGGAAGGCAGAGGTCCAGATCTACAGCCATACCAATTGCTTTTGTTCGGAATGGAGTCTCTTTTGCGCAGGCCTCTAGAGGGATTCAAAACGTGGCGCCTGCCCCTCATCTCGAATCTGACTCATATAGTCAATCTAATAATGTCTTTAGATCCCAGGTGGATGACTTCCCGGCTCTGGGTTCCAGACCACGTCATACTGTTCCTCATCAGTCTCAACCTGCATCTGTAGCCCCTTGGGACCTATCAAGAATCACTAACATGCTTATTAAGCTTAAAGATACTGTGGATCAATTAGCAGCATCCATGGCAACCATCTCCCTTGCTGTGAGAGGCCTTCAGAGGGAAAGAAGCCCTGGTTCTGCTTTAAGCTATAATAATGTCTAATTTAAAAAAAGGTATTTGGAATGCCCGGAGCCTTCTTGCCAATCGAGTAAAATTTCTGGTGTTCTTAAACGGTCATAATTTTGATATTATGCTAATCACGGAAACCTATCTAAGACCTGGAATTTTCTTTAACATACCGGACTATGACATCTATAGAGCGGATTTTCCTGGAAGAGTTGCTAGAGGGGGAGCTGCGGTTCTTATTAGGAGCAGGATAATTCATTATCACCACCGACCAATTTCTCTTTGAGTTTTGCAGTTAGCTAGTGTGAGTATTTCCACTTCGATCGGAGAAATCAAGCTAGCGGCTGCTTACCTTCCACCTGGACTTTCCTGGTCCTGCGAAAATTTTGAGGCTCTACTTCAGTTGGGTGGTGATCGTTTCCTGTTTGGAGGAGATTTCAACGCGAAACATCGGAATTGGGGTAATTTCAGAGCGGATAGAAGAGGTGCAGCTCTTGCTGACGCTGTGGGGAATACTGGAACTCAAATTTTCTCAACGGGCAGGCCCACCTTCTATCCCAGTAATGGTGCTACGCCTTCTGCCTTGGATCTAGCATTATTCCGAGGAGTACAGAACCGCAGGCTGCATATCGTTGAGATGTACGATCTTAATTCTGACCATCTGCCCCTAGATGTTCAGCTTTATTTGGTGTGTAGCCGTGTCCCAGCAAGAAAGATCCTTCTGCCTCCGGGTTCTGACATTAGCATCTTTAGAACCTCTCTGGAACTGTCTGTACATCTTCAGATCAAGCTCAACTCCTCAGAGGATATAGTTGACGCAGTAAACATCCATAGTGATAAGATCCGTATAGCAGCAGATTTGGCTTCCCGAGATGTGCGCCCAATTGGTGGCCATCACGATCCCTCGGTTCCTGGTGAGATTCTGGCGCTCATTCAGTTAAAGCATCGCCTCAGAAGGGAATACATCAGGTTACATAGCCAGGTAGTAAACAGGATCCTCCGCAGATTGGGAAATAGGATCAGGAAACTCCTGCAGCTACACCGTCAAGGAACTCGAGGAAGCAACCCCGTATCAGGACACGAACATAGCTCTCTAGAGGCTAGCTGGGAGATACAAGAAGCATGCAACTCCGAAGTTTCCGGTTATTAAAGCAGACGGTAACTGGGCTCGCACACCACTGGACCGTGCTGAAGCTTTTGCGGATAGCCTTGAGCAAAGGTTTAGTCCTTTCAACACTGCTTCTGATGGAAGAGTCGGCAAAGTTTTGGCTTCGCTTGACATCCCACACCAAATGGACTTGCCAATCCCTCCTATTCGGGTTCCTGAGGTTAAAAAAATTATCAGCAAGCTGAATAACCGGAAGTCGCCAGGTCCTGACTGCCTTACTAACAGAGTAGCCAAATTGCTCCCTGACCGAGTCATCCTATTCCTAGTCCAGATCTTCAAAGCCTCTTTGAGGTTGAGTTACTTCCCTAAAATGTGGAAGGTGGCCAATGTGGTGATGATCCATAAAATAGGGAAGCCGAGCAGTAGCCTAGATAGCTATAGGCCAATTAGCTTACTTTTTGCTTTTGGCAAGATCCTAGAGCGTTGTATCCTTGACAGGCTAATGAAATCTCCTGGCGTCTCAAGAGCGATTCCTAATCACCAGTTCGGTTTTAGGAGAAGACACGGTACTCCAGAACAGCTTCACCAAGTCGCCAACTTCATTATGGAAGGATTTCAGAGGAAGCGCTATACTGTTGCGGCGTTTCTTGATGTGCAACAAGCCTTTGGCAGAGTATGGCATCTTGGTCTTCTCTCCAAGCTAAAAGGACTGCTACATCATCAACTTTACGACCTGCTTAAAAGCTTCCTATTTGACAGAAGCTTTCAGGTAGTCCAGGATGGTGTTTCGTCTTCGGCTTGAACTATTTTAGCAGGAGTTCCTCAAGGGAGTGTTTTGGCGCCTACGCTCTATAGTCTGTTTACACATGATGCTCCTCTGCGAGCTCGAAGGCGAAGCAATGGCATGGGCATTGCTACCTATGCTGATGACACAGCAGTGCTAGCCAGAGCGGACTGATTTGAAAATTGGTGTTGTAGGTGGAATATTTCCATAAGCCCTGATAAGTGTGCAGTCGTGACCTACACCTTGCGCAGGGACTCCAGCCCAGGCGTTTTCATCCACGGTCATCTTCTACCTCAGCTTAAGGGGGGTTTCTACCTTGTGTGGTCGAAAAAATTTGCTTTTTAAAAAATTTTTTTCGTGGAATGTATTCAAGATAAACACTTCTAATTTTTTTCAGGTGTATCTACAAGTTTATTGTTTAAGTAAAAAAAGTTTCAAATTAAAATATGCACAGGGGGGGGGGAGGGGCATTGAGCAATGGAACGCCTTTTTTCGCTTACGGAAGTCCTGCTGCTGCCCCAAAGGATCTGAAACACAAAAATTAAATATATTCTTACTTTGTATACTTTTGCGCATGGCTGGTACCAGAATTACGAAAAAAGAATAAAAATTGAAAAACTTATGCGAATTTATTATTTATTTATTGTAGGTGCTCCCTGTTTTAAGGTGTAGGTTCCGTAATTCTTAAGATAACCAATTGAAATTTTGGGAGCGGACTCTAGAAACATATATCAATCCAAAAATGCAAAAAAAAAATTCGATTTTTTCGACCACACAAGGTAGAAACCCCCCTTAAGGAGTACCCCTATCTGGGTCTGGTCCTTGACAGAAGGCTAAACTCTTTGTCTCATATTAAGAAGACAAAGGGTAAACTGGAGACTGCTGCTCGGCGGCTGCATTGGATTACTCGTCCTGCCAGCAAGTTAAGTTTGTCCAACAAGAGGCGAATTTATTTTAGTATTCTTGCTCCTATTTGGAAATATGGTCTTCCCATTTATGGTGCGGCGTCAAAATCAAACCTTAAAAAAATTTCGGTCTTCCAATCTAAATTCCTAAGATGCATTTCTGGAGCAGACTGGTCATCCGGAACCGAGACATTCATCGCGATCTTAAAGTTCCTTTAATTGGGGATTACATAAACAAGGCGGCTAGAAGACACTGGGAAAGGCTTCTGACTCACCCGAATCCTCTTGCAAGGGACACTACTTTACCACTTCCAAGAAGAAGACTCAAGAGGACCACTCTAGCTCAGCTGGCTCGTCGGAGGATACCTTAAGCACTTACCAATTTCTATTCCTGTAAGCTTTTCACTCTTACACCTTTTATCCCATAACCTCACCTTTATTCCATTCTCTGGGCAGCTGTTAGCCTGAAAATACTTAAAACTTATTCATGTATAACACCAGCACCACTGCAGACAAATTGTTTTTTAATAATAGGTGTAGTGAATTAGCGTTAACAGCCGCTTTAATAAACCTATCATAAATCGTGAAAAAAAAAGTGATGATGATGTGGCGGGTTGGTGCCGGTGATGCTCGGCTGGCTATGTCGATGTTGCTGGCGGGTGCTGGGTTTTGCCCTATCTCCTATCTATGTACATGTGCCTTTCGTGGTTCTTTCCATGTCTCTTAAATACTAGCCTTAGTACTAACTTAATTAACTATATACATATTTACATAAGGTGAGGTACTCACAGCATTATGCACTCGCACTCGTTTGCTCGGGTCGGCAGATCCTGGGACATAATTGGGTTCGTACGACGAACTTCGGTTTTCATTCGCATCCATTATGACCAGCCGATTATTCAAAAATTATTCTAAATCCTTATAAGTAGAAGCGTGGCACCGCTTCCTTGATGGTGCTCCTAAGCGTTGTGAGTCGCCTTGGGCAACTTCGATGCTATGTAATGCACCAACCAGTGCTGCGATTCCCCGTCCAAGGCTTTAACGCGGCCAGGCAGCCAGGCAAACATTCACTGTGCTTAACATCGACGCCTTGGCAACGCGTAGATAGCGTTCATGTGGTGCGAATAAACGAGACGAGGATTATTGTACCTTTTAATCATCAGTCCCCAAGCCAAGGCGTAATTTGCCTCCGTAAGGCTGGTGAAGGCGTCATAGTAGCCTGGCCGTCCACACATTCACCCGAAAATTTGGGCACTGACACCTGAGGCATGTTCAGCCGCGTCCATATAGCGCTCCTCGAACTCCGGCTGGACATTCTTCGCGACATAGTTCGATCCAGCGAACCCTTCTGGCTCTAGACGCTTCTTTAAATAAAAACTACCAAACTTAGCGCAACTCACCACCCCAAAAAATCATGTAATGAGAAAATTCGTTAAATTCTTGTCCCGCACACAACTTGTCCACTTACTCCGTTTGTGCAACAGATTCTACTCACAAAAAGCCGCCAAAACAACCTAAAGAGCCTATGTATCGCCGTCTTTCCTTTCCCGTCTTTCGCCAAGACGGGAATAGGCGCACAAGAAGAGCCGCCGTTTATTTTCAGGCAATTTGCCGAGTCGAATTGCAAACTTAACGCGGCCGCGATCTAAAGCAATATATTTACACACAAAACTTTTCGAACTACAATTTGTATACTTGCAGGGTCCCCTCATGGGCCACCATGTTTTGTTGTGTCCCCTTGTATATTGTAACAAAGAGGTCATTGTAAGAAGGGTTCCCCGGCAAGAGTAAATAACACAGTTGGATAGATTTTAATCGTTATTATTCCGGGATTTACTTTCAACTAAGGTTATGTAAAGGCGTGTGTGCGTATATATGTAACAAATAGATTGCTAGAACGGCGGCGGGCGTTCGGCGTCGTGTGCAAATTCGTACTGACTTTTGCCTCTTCTCCGTTCTCCTTCTCCCCATCGTATGCACTGCAAAGAAACGAGCGAGCGATCAGCTGATCGCTGCTCTCCCGCACATTGGGACAAGCAGCAAACTGAACAATAAATATACATAAATGATATCCAAATTAATCACCAAAAACAATAATTAGAATCAAAGGAAGCAATTCATAAATTCATAAATGGTACATTAATTAAGAATTACGAAAATGAAATATCTCAAATGACCCTTAATATAAAAACAGTGGACTCCACTGCTAATATCGTCATTAAATACGAAACTACAAATATTGATTTGAGTTTAAAAAATATATTGATATTTTTTGTAGGGGGGCGATCGTCCTCCAAAATAAGCGTCAGTCTGACGGCAAATTTATTTATTCGAAATCGAAAGAAACACCACCAATGGTGGAAGAAGCTGCGTTGGCGTCGTGGTTAATAATCAGCTTTATTCAGCTGTATACCTAAGACTGACAATCGGTACTTCAAACTAGACCCGCGCTTTACTTCGAGCGATGGAGATCGACGGCGGCCGAACGTGACGTTCGGTTACGAATCCCGAGCCCGAGCTCCTGAACGAGCGAGCACAGGGGGGAGTGAGAGCGTAAGCGCAAAAAAGCGGCGAGCGCGAACGGGAGCGAAAGCTCTGTGCACAGAGGCGGTACAGTGGTCCCTCTCATACACATTTCGCCTATCCTTCCAAACACTCGGGTTGCAACATGCTCGTTGTTCTGGCTGGTGGCAGGCTCCGCACAAGACCTTTCCAAAAATGGTGCTCTTGGCCACCGGCACCACGTCCAGGATTCTCAAGGAACCTGGCTGTATCACACGCGGATACATGTCCGCCGAGGACCACGGAGATCGTCGCGGGAGGATAAAACCACTCGTCGGCCAGGATAATGTCCCGGAAGTGTGCAAGAACCGCCTCGCTCAGCTCCCGGACTGGAGTGCGAATGCGCACGTGAGGCTCAACCTTGAAGACCACATCCAACCGGACCCTGCTGTCTTTTTTGGCGCTAACGGTGGCCGGACACATCCGATAGTCCCCAACGCAGCACAATGGGGCAAACAAGTTTTGATGACAACCGATCGTAAAATTTGTTATTGCAGGTAATAGTTAAAAAGGGTTTCGATTTATCCAAAAAATTATTCAAATCAGTTCAGTATTTCAGAAGTTACACGTGTTCAAAAATAAATAAATAAATGTTGGGGGGGAGGTCTCCCTACAAAGACTTAAGGCACTGCGACCGAGCGATCTTTTGTGCCTATGTTGCTCCCTAATGAGACAAGAGTTGCTCAGCCTCCCTTATGAAGGCTAGCAGGTCTCTGGTCGAGGCTTGCCTGATCTGCGAAGCTGTCAAAAGCTCGCTATGCAGGTGCCTCCTTCTGGGCCAAATAATGGCTGGACACTCACAAAGAATGTGTTTGGTCGTCTCGTCGTCTTCTTTACAGAGCCTGCACTCCGTATCCGAGGACAGACGCATCTTGTGAAGATGGTAGTTTAAGACATGGTGGCCAGTGAGGTAGGCTACCAATAGTCTTAGGTCCATCCTGGAACATCCATCAGTGTTCCTGCCCAAAAGTGGATGTATCAGCTCTTTAGCTTGACGACATCCTGAGCTGGAAATCCAATACCTGGACTTAGCTCCTTTAGCCCATCTTCCCACCATATCGTTGGCTGCGGCCCACCCTAAGCCACAGAAAGGCTCCGGACCATGTAAAGGAGTCGCTGAGCCGACTCTTGCCAGCTCATCAGCGTTTTCGTTGCCGGGAATTCCGGCATGACCGGGAACCCAGCACAAGGTTACCCTGTTCCCAGTGGAGAGTTGCTGGAGGCTGGTCCAGCAGTCTGCGACGAGTTTGGAGCTTATCCTCCAAGAGGATAGCGCTTTGATCGCCGCTTGGCTATCCGAAAAGATATTTATTGTAGCTCCTCTCATTCTTTTAGCAAGGATGAGTTTGGAGCAGGCCTCAATGGCATGAATCTCTGATTGAAAAACACTGGGCCATTTACCTAGTGGAATCGAGACTCTGGTGTTAGGTCCAAAGATCCCCGCACCCGCCCCTTGCTCAGTTTTGGACCCGTCAGTGAACCACTGCAGGCTGCCGGGGTCATAGCAAGGGTTGCCATTATCCCAAGCCCTACGGTCTGGGATGAGAGTCCTAAATTTCGCCCCGAAGTAGAGTTTCGTGGTCATGAGGTCTGTTTGGCTACAGATCTCTAAGCCAGAAACATTTTTCAAAATCCTAACATGACCAGCATCGTCTGTCAGTAACCCAGATGTGAGCTTGATTCTAAGAAGGCTTCTAGCGGCTCCTTCTTGTATGTGAATGTGTAGCGGAGTTAATCCAATGATTTTCTCCATCGCCACAGTTGGGCATGTGCGTAGAGCTCCCGATAGAGATGCACACACTAGCCGCTGCAACTTGCTACACTTCTGAATGGCCGAGACCTGCTGTACCTTGGGCCACCACACAAGAGCAGCATAGGTCAAAACAGGCCTGACCATCATGCAGTAAAGCCACATGATGGATTTGGAGTCAAGGCCCCACGTCTTACCATATAGTCTACGACATGCCCATAAAGCATTAGTAGCCTTGGTAATCGTCTTGTTGAGGTGCGAGTTCCAGTTAAGTCGCTTATCTAGAACAACTCCCAGATATTTGACCTCACTGGAGAGCTCTACGGGGGTCCCCCAATGACAAGGAGGCCAATGTCATTGGTGTACCGTTTGGTAAACGGTACGACAACCGCCTTGTGCGGATTGATGTTGAGGCCCACGTTTGTGCACCAGTCGAGGACCAAATTGAGTGCCCTTTGCATCAATTCGGAGACAGTGTTGCCGAACTTCCCTGTGACTACAATGGCCAGGTCGTCGGCATACCCAATGGCATCGATTCCCTGGTTGTGTAGTATTTCTAGAAGTTCGTCCACCACAAGTGACCATAGTAGGGGAGACAGCACTCCGCCTTGTGGACACCCTCTAGCCGCGTTAATGCGGACCGTTGTCGCATCCAGCGTGGAAGATATTTCCCGTTGTCGTAGCATGGCTTCTATCCAGGCTACGGTTGCCGCGTCAATATTCCTACGAGATAGAGCTCTGGAGATTGACTGATAGCCAGTATTGTCAAAAGCACCTTCCACGTCCAGGAAGGAGCACAGAGCAATTTCCTTGGATTTGAAGGATTTCTCGATCTTGCTGACTAAGTGGTGAAGAGCGACCTCTGTCGATCCGCCTTTGATGTAGGCGAATTGGGTTTTGTGTAACGGCTTGGTGGTCTGGAGAGTGCACCTTACGTGCAAGTCCACAAGCCGCTCCGCAGTCTTGAGAAAGAAAGACGAAAGACTTATCGGTCTGTATGACTTGGGTTGGTCAAGAGCCCGGTTGCCTTGTTTAGGAATAAAAACCACGTTGACTCTCCTCCAAGATTGTGGTATATATCCCCATGCAAAGCTGGCTCTAAGCAGACCGACAAGTGGGGAGATAATTATCTCAATGCTATGTTGTAGCAAGGCTGGAAAAATCTGATCACCCCCCGGGGCTTTAAAGGGGCTAAAGGATTTGACTGCCCACCTGACCTTGTCAGGATCGAAGATAATACCGGACAGACTGTTGTCGCGCCTATTCGGTGGAGTGGATAACCCATTTGGTTCGCCATGCGTGTATAACTGAGACCCTGGGAAATACACCTGAAGCAAAAGCTCTAGCGTTTCCTTGCGGTCCTGGGTGAAAGAACCATCCGTTCTCTTTAAAAGCCCCACCCCATTACTTGAGCCCTTAGCAAAGACCTTTTGCAGTCTAGCTGCTTCCGGTAGTGCCTGCACACTTTCGCAGTAGTTGCGCCAGTTTTCCCGCTTAGCTCTTCTAATATTTTTGTTATACTCCGTGAGAGCACTCCTATAAGTGTCCCAGGAGTTCCTATTCGCTTTGGCTCTATTGAAGAGCCTGCGAACTTCCTGTCTCTGATTCGCAAGCCTATCGCTCCACCAGGGGACCTCGCGGTTTGACCGGTGACGGGTTAGGACTGTGCTGTCCTGGAAGGAAGTGATTAGCACATCATGAAGCTGGTCAGCAGCCATCTCTATGTCACTCACAGACGCAAAGTTGGTGATGAGTTGGTCAGCTTTCATAGCCACAGAGGCTGTGAACATGTTCCAGTTGGTTTTCTTCCGATTGTATAGCGAAGTATTGAGTTCCGTTTGACCAGGTAAATCAAACCGGATGTGCTGGTGGTCTGATAGCGTGGCTTCGTCGGTAACCCTCCAGTTCGTTATGCAATCGGATAGAAAATTACTAGCCAAGGTGAGGTCTAAGACCTCCTCTCGGATAGCGTTTATGAAAGTGGGTTTGCACCCTCTATTGACTATATCTAATTGACTACACAATATATATTCAAGAAGGCACTCACCCCTTTTGTTGACATCACTGCTACCCCATATGGTGTGATGCGCGTTGGCGTCGCAGCCGATAACCAAGTGTTTCCCGGCTGTACGGCAGAAGCTGACGAGCTGCTGGACCTCCATCGGCGGAGCTTCGTCAGTGTCTCCGGGAAAGTAGGCGGCCGCCACCACTACTTCTCGGACGCCTTCCGCTGTAGCCACCTCTATGGCTGTTGCAACCAGATCCCTGCGGATAAAGTTAGTTAGTGGGAAGTGCTTTACGTTGCCATCCAGAAGGATAGCTGCGCGTGGAGCACCTCCACTGCGGTCATATAACAACTTACTTGAACCGCAGTTAAGTCCTCGGACTTGGCCACCGATCAACCATGGCTCTTGGATTAGGGCCAGGTCGATCCTCTTCTCGGCGAAAGTCCTGCACAGGGTGGCCGACGCCCCTTTGGCGTGGTGCAGGTTCGCCTGGAGAACCCTTGTGGTCCTCATTGCTCGTCCTTCGAGCGTTGGACGAGGCTGCCGCATTTGCCTCGTCGAGAGTTGTTCCCTCTCAGTCCCTTCGGCGGTCTTGATGCCGCGACCGGCATCGGGATCTTGGCCGCCGGTGCCATTACCTTGGGTGGCTGGACCTTGCCATAGCCCTTAGCGGGAGCGCTACGCTTTGTAGCACCGCTTGGGGCTCCCTTGGCTGGTGGCTGGACGGGGGTGGCCTTTCTAGCAAGCCCAGCAGCGGCGCTAGTTGAGGGGCCATCCTCGGGGAGAGGTTCCGCACGTTGGGCGGGGGCGGCCTTCCTAGCGAGCCCAGCAGCGGCGCTAGTGGAAGGGCCATCGTCGGGGAGAGAATCTCCACGTTGTGCGACGCTGCTTCCTTCTTCAGACGCGGAGGTCTTCAGAATGAGCCTGGTCCTGCCAAAGCAGTACCAGACTCTGCCGCCGCACTTAGCAAGCGCCCGCAGCGACGCCTGGTCCACCATCATGGCGAGGTGCAGCATCTCACCTTGTGTGGTCCGCTGCACAACCCTCCATTGGGTGGTATCGAGTCCATTCTGCCTACCAACATAGGCAAGAACTTCCTCGTTGGACAACTCCAAACTGTTGGCGAAGTAGCCTCGCACAAGGCTGGCCCGGGGGAACTGGCCCTCCTCCAACAGCTCCACGTCAAGCTCACTGGTAGCCTTGATAAGGCTAAAGTTGCGCCTGACCCACTCGGCTGCATTGTTGTCGTGGCAGACGAGCAACAGCCACCCAGCTCTCGGAACACATCCCTCGAACTGTGGCATCAAACCAGCAGTCTCCGAGGAGAGAGTGGTTTTAGGATCGCCGCCTTGAGCGTAGCCATTTGCTCCGCAGTTAAGGTCGGTGATCCGCCAGTCGAAGCGAAGCCGAGCTTGACACCACTGGCCATCCGACTGTAGGACGGCGCGGTCGGCTCTGAATGAGCAAATTTCGGCTTCTTTGACAAGCCGGACTCCGGGGTCGTGTCAAGAGATCGCTCCCGCTTGGCCTTGGCCGCGACGGCCTTGGCCGCGACGGGAGGAGGAGCTTTTGCCGCCTGGAGAGCCTCTGCTCTCGGGAGCCCTTTTGCGATGGCTGCCTTAAACAGCTTCTTTTCGCGGCTTGTCAATTTGACGAAGGCGACCTCGGAAACCAGTCTCATCCGCTGGAGCCGAGTGCCCGCATCCTCCAGATCCAACCCCACAGAGGTTGGGCAGGATGCGTCGTCGGACGATGGCGGAGTGACTTCCTTGGAGATTGAGGCCGATACCTCAGGTTCCCCTAGGGTCACCACGTCCTCCGTCGACGAGAAAGAGGCAGAAGCCACCCGTCCTGAGACGGATGGTGGCGCTTCCGGATCCCCAATCGTAGCGGGACCGACATCCGCGCATATGGGGGTGGGCGCCGGCAGCACATCAGCTGCAGTGCCCTGAATGGCCGTGACCGTGGAGGTTGAGGCCTGGGGTGATGCGGTCAGAGTCACATCAAGCTCATTTTGTAAAATTGTGTCGTCCATAAGATTCCCACGAGTGAACGGGAAGGGAGGTCACCCGCGGCATAGCCCGTCTACCGCGGGAAGTCCACTATTGAAACTGGAGGTGGACAGGTATCCAGAGTCCGCATACTAGCGACCGAGCGCCCCCTCGGCCATGAATCCCTCGGCATATGCTGTTTCACCTTGGATTGGGGAATTTTATAAAGAGTTATCTTCTCTTAGCCCGACTACCATTGGTCAGCACCCTTGGTCGAGACATGACCAACACAAGGGTCTGCTTCCAGCCGCCCTCGCGTGGAGAGTATAGTCGCACTTCCGGCAGTGTGTGCAGATACGGCGCGTACTACCAGAGTAGTTACACGTGATTCCCCTTGCACACCTGTCGGCTGACGGCCTACACGTGTTCAAAGTTGAACCTCTTTTGGATTGTAAAAAAAAGCATGTCGTTTTTTAGATAAAATGCTGTCTTTGCGGTCGATTTTTAGATAAAATATGTAACCGACCGGCATGGTTATGGCCTCTATCGAAAGGGTCATCAAATCTCGGTAAAACCAAGGTAGAACAAAATAATAATGTTTATTGCACGTGCTGGCATAGTACCTGTTTTACCGAAGTAATAATTTTTCACCTATTTTTCAACTTTGATGGAATGTTAAAAATGATATTACGCTTAATTATTATTTTGGCGTATGAGGTATTGTTCTTGAATGTGTTCTTTATCATATTCAAAAAAGATCGATTAAATATGTGACGCGCCGTACGCGCACATAGAGGATAAGTTAAATAAATAAAGTAAAACATGAAGAGAAACAAATAAATGATAAGCAAATAATGTAAGGAGAGAAACACGCACATAGAAGATAAGATGAAGTAAAACATGAAGAACAAATAAATGACAAACACAGAACCGAAATAAATGAGCAAGAAAACCCACACACAACCGCATTCAAATTCAAACCCGATGCGCGCGTGCGCCACTGATCGCGCGCGACGGGGCACACTGACCGCGATAGGCCGGGCACACTAATGCGGCCAAATGCGGGCGGAGATGCGGGCACACTAGCCCCGCCGAACCGCTATATAAAGCGCACCCCAGCACTACGGAGCTCATTCAGTTTCGGCCGGCGAACGGCAAAGGTCTCCTGACTAGAACCAGCGACAAGGACGAGCAGCCAAGGACCAGCGGACAAGGACGAACAACCAAGGATCATCGGTAAGGACGACATCGGAAACCACAGGAGACAGGTAAACGGCGTGGTAATTAATTAATCCTCGTAGCCTTTGCATAGTACGTCTTGCTCGGTTTACCGACCCGCGTGTCTCGATACCTAGTAGACCAGAATGGCCTCTAAACTCTTCTCATTGATTAGTAGACCAGACCGGCCTCTAAACTCTTCCCATTAATTAGTAGACCAGACCGGCCTCTAAACTCTTCTCGATATATAGTAGACCAGAACGGCCTCTAAACCCTTCTCACCAATTAGTAGACCAGAACGGCCTCTAAACTCGTCTCATTAATTGGTAGAACAGACCGGCCTCTAAACTCCTCTCAATATATAGTAGACCAGAACGGCCTCTAAACCCTTCTCACCAATTAGTAGACCAGAACGGCCTCTAAACTCTTCTCATTAATTAGTAGACCAGACCGGCCTCTAAACTCTTCTCGATATATAGTAGACCAGAACGGCCTCTAAACTCTTCTCGATATATAGTAGACCAGACCGGCCTCTAAACACTTCTTACCGCATAGTAGACCTGAACGGCCTCTAAACTCTTCTCACCACATAGTAGGCCTCTCAACTCTCCACACTAATTAGTAGACCCGACTGGTCTCTAACCCACTCTCATCCATAGTAAACCTGATCGACCACCCACAGGCGTGGGAGAAGAATGTGGGCGTGTGCCCCGAGGACCTACGAGCCGCCCTTTCGGAACCTCGGCGTTTCTCCGTGACCCGTAGAGCGGGATAGGACAACTCCGAGCCGGACGACCACTCGTACGCGTGGCAAGGACCGCGGCTCCTGAATCATTTGTAACAAATTGCGTACCGTAAAATAAAGACCCCATTTATAATTACTGTGTAATTCTCTCGTCTTCTCCTCTGGGACCCGGGTCGGATTCTCTTTCAGCAACCCCACCTGAACCAAATAAAATATCTGCGACGACCCCTGGCCATCCCTGAGCCATCCGAACACTGACAGATCTTCACAGTGACGCCCGAGACAGGTGTAGGGATCTGAGATAACGCTGGCCAATGGTGGAAAACAAAAGACCTTAGGGACGTTTGCAGCGGAAATCCGATTTGGGGGAAGTTATTTCCACATATCATTTGTGATACTGACACACGTATCAGGAGGTATACTGCTAGGGATGGATTTCCTAGCCGGGGCCAACAGCACATTAAGATGTGGCGAATTGGAGCTGGAGATCACGGCGGCAGACAGCGAGGAGAGCAATGAAAACCCGGGAAGTAGATCGACCGGCGAGGAAGAAGAAGAGCCATCGGAGAAAACAGTGCAGGCGTTCCTAGAGACACACAGGCAAGTATTCGAGGGAATGAAGGGAGTTAGCAACATTACGACCCATACGATATACCTAAGAGACGACAAGCCGATAAAACAAAGGTATTACCCGAGGAACCCGAAACAGCAGGCGATAATCAACGACCAGGTAGACGAGCTACTAACGTTGGGGCTGATAGAACCGTCGTCCTGGTCGTCCTGGTAAAAAAGAAGAACAACGAATGGAGACGCGTACCCCGTGCCAAGAATGAACTTTATCTTGGACCAACTAAGGGAAGCAAAGTTCATAAGCACGATCGACCTGAAGTCGGGATACTGGCAGATTCCGATGGAGAACGACAGTCGACAATACAAGGCTTTCACAGTACCAGGACGGGGCCTGTTTCAGTGGAAAGTGATGCCATTTGGACTCACTACGGCACCAGCGACATTTCAGAGGGCACTGAACATGATTATAGGACCCGAGATGGAACCGTTCGCGTTCGCCTACCTACAAACTGAGCCAGGTAGAACGAAACTACAGCGCTACAGAAAAGGAAGGCTTAGCGATATATTGGGGGATTATTATTATTACAAAGGCCTTGTTGCACTGCGAGCAGATTTTAGATCTTTTGTGCCGGCCTGTAGGATTAGGAAAGAGGCCCTATACCTAGGCTTTTAATAAAAGAGAGCACTTTGGTAAGGTCTATTTGTTCCCAAATCCTGTAGGGGGGAATAAGTTCACCTCCTAGATGTTGAAGTCGACGTCTGATTAGCGATGGGCACTCACATAGAATATGTTCTGATGTTTCTTGCTCCATCTCGCAGAATCTGCAGGTGTCGTTTTCTGAAAGTTTTAATTTCTTAAGGTGATACCTAAGGTTGCAGTGACCCGTTAGGTAGCCTGTTAGAGTGCGAATTTCGCTCTTTGGTAGGTTGATGATGCGTTTTGATCGCGTCATCTGGGGGACGAGAAATTGTTTGGCTTGTCTCAGCCCTGCACTGTCGGTTCAGTGACGATTTATCTCCGTTTCTTCCCATTTCCTGAGCAGTTCTCTATTGTGTCCTTTCGATTGTCCACAGAACGGCTCAGGGCCGATAAAAGGTGTCATCGCCCCGCGTTTATCTAGGGAGTCTGCCACCTCGTTTCCTATATGGCCTTCATGCCCTGGCACCCAGCCCACCGTTAGGGTGTTTTTGGAGGCAAGGACGTTCAGCTTGTGACGCGCAGACGCGCACAAATATAGTTGTAATAGAGGAATAAGGAATGGAATTGATCTAAATTTGAATTTAAACAAGATCCGCGCGCGCGCCAACCACGGGCGAGTGGCCACAATAAAAGAGAGAGCTGGTCACACTAATAGGGCAAATTGCGAATCATCGGCGGGCACACTAAAAGCAGCAGGGGCCTATATAAAGCGGGCGGCTGGCCTCATATCGGCACTCAGTTCCCGACAGCGATCGGGTAAGCATCAGCAGCAGCAGCAGTAGTCAGCAGCTTGGTAAGATAAACCAGTAAGTTGGAATAAATAATTGGTAGTTAGCGCTCTTTTATACCCTCCCGCCCTCCTATAATCTATAGATCTGAATGGTCATAAATTAGGGTTCTCACTCACTCCTGTGGCTGACCTGAATGGCCGCCTAAGGATTTCTCTCTCTCTGTTGATCTGAATGGTCATAAATTAGGGTTCTCACTCACTCCTGTGGCTGACCTGAATGGCCGCCTAAGGATCTCTTTCTCTGTTGGATCTGAATGGTCATAATTAGGGTTCTCACTCACTCCTGTGGCCGACCTGAATGGCCGCCTAAGGATCTCTCTCTCTGTTGGATCTGAATGGTCATAATTAGGGTTCTCACTCACTCCTGTGGCCGACCTGAATGGCCGCCTAAGGATCTCTCTCTCTGTTGGATCTGAATGGTCATAATTAGGGTTCTCACTCACTTCTGTGGCCGACCTGAATGGCCGCCTAAGGATCTCTCTCTCTGTTGGATCTGAATGGTCATAATTAGGGTTCTCACTCACTTCTGTGGCCGACCTGAATGGCCGCCTAAGGATCTCTCTCTCTGTTGGATCTGAATGGTCATAATTAGGGTTCTCACTCACTCCTGTGGCCGACCTGAATGGCCGCCTAAGGATCTCTGTCTCTGTTGGATCTGAATGGTCATAATTAGGGTTCTCACTCACTCCTGTGGCTGACCGGAATGGCCGCCTAAGGATTTCTCTCTCAACAGACCTGAACGGTCGCCGACTAGGGTACTCACTTCCCCGACGGATGACCTGAATGGCCGCCTAAGGGATCATTCTATTTTTACAGCGCCCCAAGACGATCCCGCGCCACCCTACTGAGAGGCCACGCGGACGACACCTCGCGGTGGAGCGCCGCCTTCGCTGTGGAGAGAGACGAACCGCCCGGACGCCGCCCGAGCCGAACGAGTAGCGCGGACCGCTCACCTATAATTAAACTTTGTCACTTCCCGTGAATAAACCAGTACGATTCTCAGTTACCGTGTAATTCACCCTGACTTCTACTCTGGGACGGGGTCGGCTTTCTATTCCAGCAACCACGTCCGATACAAATAAATATCTGTGACAACCCTGGGCCAGCCCTGAGCCGCCCAAACCCTCGACTAACCGTCACAGTGGCGCCCGAACAGATTAAAGTGGTTGCAAGGGAGAAACCGAAACCAGAAGAGTAATGAAGAGCTGGGTGTATCAGGTCAACGAAAGATTGTCGGAGTGAGACTGAAGCAGAACGAACGGACACGAAGATGGAAGGAAAGATAAACGTGGAGATCCTCGACCGGATACGAAGCTGGGGAATACGGTACGATGGGACAACCAGTCCACTGGAGTTTATTCGGAAGATGGAGAATTGGGCGACGCCATTCGGCATCCATCACGACGAATTGGTGCAGTCGATGCCATTCGTTTTGGAAGACGCCGCGAGTGATTGGTGGATCTGCACGCCAATCAAAATAAACAGTTGGGCAGTGCTAACTGAAGAGATGGTGGAGTACTTCTTGCCTAGAAGATACCAGGAGCAACTGAAGGAACAAGTTACTTGGCGTAGACAAGGAAAGTCGGAACCATCGAGGGCATACGCGCTGGAGTTAATGAAGATGATGAGATTCACGGGTTACACGGAAAAGGAAAAAGTGGACCGGGTTTATTATAACTCCAGAAGCGAGATAAAGCTAAATATACGGAGAACAGGGTTTAAAACACTCCCCGAGTTCCTAAAGTTAGCAGAAGTAGTCGAGATTATCGAAGCAGAGAGTCTCGAACACTCACGGTACGGACTCAGCCCAGAGATCTGCGTGGGATCAGGCGGTACGGTGCAGCGTAATATAGCCACCAAAACCATCAATTACTGTGAAATGGCGGCGAACCAACCGGAGCAGACAGGCCAGGTAGTTCGTGACCCATGGATCGCACTGGAGGGTAGAGATACCGCGGTGTGCGTGAGGTCAGCCGTTGGAAAAGACGATATAGAACAACTGGAGGAGGTCAACGTGGAGCATCAAGAAGAGGGCATCACAAGGCAGACAGACGAGGTGGATAGGAGAACGGATCAGTGTAAAGAAGGACAGGATGGACGAAAAGAGTGTGGAGCTGAATCTGGAGAACAAAAGGATGAGGAGCAGATGAAGACAGGAAGGAAGGAGGACACAGATCAAGCAGAGAAGGTCGAAGGTGTGGCGATCGAGGGGATTTTCCGGAAAACTATAGAACCGGAGCTGGAAGAGGCCAACAGCACAGAGAGACCGCGGCAACCACTAGCCGGACAGGCAGCACCCGACAATAGGGACACGGCGATGAAGACAACGGCAACAGGAACAGGCGAGTGGGAATGGAAGCAGGGTCGAGAGGAGGGTAATAATGTAACCTGGAGAAGCGTGTTCGATAGGGGGAAGCAATTACGGTGAGGTATCACACCGTCTCCTAAGCGAGTGGGGAGTGTGACGCGCAGACGCGCACAAATATAGTTGTAATAGAGGAATAAGGAATGGAATTGATCTAAATTTGAATTTAAACAAGATCCGCGCGCGCGCCAACCACGGGCGAGTGGCCACAATAAAAGAGAGAGCTGGTCACACTAATAGGGCAAATTGCGAATCATCGGCGGGCACACTAAAAGCAGCAGGGGCCTATATAAAGCGGGCGGCTGGCCTCATATCGGCACTCAGTTCCCGACAGCGATCGGGTAAGCATCAGCAGCAGCAGCAGTAGTCAGCAGCTTGGTAAGATAAACCAGTAAGTTGGAATAAATAATTGGTAGTTAGCGCTCTTAATACCCTCCCGCCCTCCTATAATCTATAGATCTGAATGGTCATAAATTAGGGTTCTCACTCACTCCTGTGGCTGACCTGAATGGCCGCCTAAGGATCTCTTTCTCTGTTGGATCTGAATGGTCATAATTAGGGTTCTCACTCACTCCTGTGGCCGACCTGAATGGCCGCCTAAGGATCTCTCTCTCTGTTGGATCTGAATGGTCATAATTAGGGTTCTCACTCACTCCTGTGGCCTACCTGAATGGCTGCCTAAGGATCTCTCTCTCTGTTGGATCTGAATGGTCATAATTAGGGTTCTCACTCACTTCTGTGGCCGACCTGAATGGCCGCCTAAGGATCTCTCTCTCTGTTGGATCTGAATGGTCATAATTAGGGTTCTCACTCACTTCTGTGGCCGACCTGAATGGCCGCCTAAGGATCTCTCTCTCTGTTGGATCTGAATGGTCATAATTAGGGTTCTCACTCACTCCTGTGGCCGACCTGAATGGCCGCCTAAGGATCTCTCTCTCTGTTGGATCTGAATGGTCATAATTAGGGTTCTCACTCACTTCATAAATCATTTATAATTGAATTCTTGTATTCTGTTCCCATGTCCGTAATGAACGTCTTCATTGGACCGTACTTCTAATCTATATTTACTCTCCTTAGCATAGTCATCTGTATTATATATTGTCTCTATGTTATCTATAGTATTAAATTGTTTTGGTAAATTATTTGTTTTACCAAATACTAACTCATATGGACAGTGTTCACGCCAGAAGGGCGTTTATTTTCCGGAGGCAGTGTGATTCCCTATACTCGCTCTCTCTCTCCCTCTTCCACTGCACTTTCGTGCAGAGAGCTTCTAATCCGCTCTTACCGCTCCAGCAGTTCCGGTGGCTTTAACACGGCACAAGATAAGTAAACATTTTACTTTGCTGCCGGTCATTTTATGATTGTTGTCTAAATCCGAGTCCGATTGATCCGACACTACGGCAGCTTCCAATTCCGAATCCGATTTGTAGAATCCTATTGTCGCAATTAATTTATATTAATTTTCCGCGAATTAAACATTCAAAAAGTGTATGTTTAAATATATGCCATAAGCCACAGTGAAACTTCCAATTTCGAATTTCTCTTCGTTCACTGTGATCCGCTTGCATTTATTTCCACTTCTACACTAACATATGTATGTCTAATACAGTCGACTCCACTTATCTACTGTAGTATGTTCACATAGCGAATGCACACTGTACTCAGTGTTATGCATAAATAAATACAATAAATACAAATATATTAATGCACTTATTTTAT
Organism: Drosophila aff. chauvacae BK-2020; assembly: GCA_018903765.1. NCBI lineage: Eukaryota > Metazoa > Arthropoda > Insecta > Diptera > Drosophilidae > Drosophila > Drosophila aff. chauvacae BK-2020. Next base: position 526,544 of record JAEIGO010000164.1, on the reverse strand, counting down.
AAGTCAAAGACCCTTGTAATGGGCTATCTAAGTGCTGAGCCCGCATTTCATACATGCGCGACATACGTGAACATAATACCTCCCCCCTATCTCAGCGACCCTTCGCCGTCGCTTTCTTATATGTATATGCATATAAGCGTCGCAGCGCTGCAGCCTACGCCGGCAGCGCTGCTACCTGAATTAGGCTAAGAAAGCTTTTGTATGAATAATTTAAGATATTAACAAATCTACTTTCATTGGAGCGGGACCTTGCCTGCTCCAATTAATAAAACAATTTTGAACTTAAAACTAAAAGTGAGTTCTTTTCTGACTATATGGCGACCGTGACATCGAAACCAGCAAACAAAAAGTTGTAATGATTATGTGAAAAAAAACAAAACATTGAGCAGAGATGATCAAGGAAAACGCATATCAAAGGAAAAGTTTATCTGGGACACAGCCATAATTGAGCGGAAGCTAAAAGTTGAAGCAACATCGAGTGAACAAGTTTATCTGAGACACAGCCAGAATTGATCGAGAGTAAAAAGTTGGAGCAACATCGAGTGAACAAGTCAACAAATGTTAAGATAATGAAAAACAAACAACTTATCTAATCCAAAAGTCACAAAATCCAGCGCAAGCACTCAAACAGGGTGTAGTGTGTAATGCTCGACTTGCAAGCAGTTCGCCTTCGTTAGCCACTTCAGCAGCAAGCAGAGACAGCTAAGGAAACATCCGCCATGGCATGCTTCATTGACCAATTCCTCATCGTCGCCGCTCTGACCATCGCCTCAGGCTAAACCCACCAACGTGAAACTGAAACTGAAACTGAAACACACTTAGGACATCCTCATCCGGGCATCACTAGCCGAGAACATCCGTATATGCAGCGGAAGATAAATAGTCTGTGCGAGGACCAGCACCGGCGCCGCCTGAGCTCATAGGCCCAGGTCAGCAGAAGCTAAATAGTCTGTGCGAGGACCAGCACCGGCGCCGCCTGAGCCCATAGGCCCAGGTCAGCAGCAGCAGAAACCGAGTGCGGGAGGCAACCCGCCGCCAGCACCTATGAGGGAACGTCAGCGTGTCAGCCCGGCGACGCCCAGCTGACGTAAGGAAGAGTTGCAGCCAAACAGCACGCCAGCCCGGCAACAGCAGCACCGGACCAGCCGAATATAACTATTTTTTTTGTTGCCCTGCGTGGCACACCAAAGAATCGATGCACTGCGCTGCATACTAATTTTAAACGACACATTGTAACATTGAGCGGAATTTTTCTGCCCGATGAGCAGTATGGCCCGTAAAGCCGTACGAAATAATAGGTAGGACAATTGTAATATTAAATTCCTCCCCGCCACACAGTGGTTAAAAACACCTCCAGTAGGAATATCGAGCTAACAATTAATACACTGCTTTAAAGACCGAATAATATAATGAACATTATAAAAACAATGGTAAAAACTATATGTTAAGACTCGAAAATGTAAAAAAAATCACATAAACACTAAAATTTAATTGCATACATTCAGGGTAAGAAAAATCCCATATTAATAAATGAGGAAAAATTTATATAAAAAAAAAAATTATTCTTAAAAATCAAAAATATAGCAAAACACAACATATGCACGAACACGAAAAAACCAAATAAAACCGAAAAGAGCAACAGCGTGCAGCTAAAATTTAAAACATGGACAAAGAAAATATGTATTAGTAATAATAAATAAGTTTCATGCCACTTAACAAAATTCAGTAATACTTTTTGAAATAAATATATACATATAAAATGCTATATGTATAGAGTATCGACTTCAATAAGTAGTGCTGAACAACCATTCATAAATGGTATTCTATTAATAAGCAAAAATAAAATCCATCAAGAAAACAGAATCATGTTGAACAATAAGGAAGTGGACTCCACTGCAAACATTCAGAATATGATCGAATTTCAAAATATGGATTCGAATCTTACGAATATATTGTTGTCAATAATCGTTGCAATTTTATGCGCATACATTTTATATAAAGCTATATTAAGCACAACAAATGTATCGCAAAAAGGGCCTTAAGTCATGCAAACGACCTAGATAAGGTCTAACGATTATGGCAGAAATATATTATTGTTGCAAACAAAAAAAAAAAAAAAAACGAATATACATATATGAAAAATAAAACCAATAAAGATTAAAAAAAAAAAAACTTTTTTGTATCATAAATTAATTAAATTATTTATATTATTTGAAAAACTAAAATTCGTAAAAAAAAATACTACACGAGTGCGTGATGCGATGGGTAAACGCGGAGGTGTAAGAAATAAAATCAAAAAAAGAGTGGCGCACTTAAAGTGGCTACTATATACAAATTCTCCACCTCCCGCGTGGGCAGTTGCCCAGAAAATGCAAAGCGAGCTTGATTTTCTCACATCAAGTCTCCAAAAGCAAAGCCCAGAAGGCAGTACGCACTCCGTGATAAAATCATTATGTGATAAGAAAATTATTAGGCCACCACCAGAAAAACATTTACCACAAGAAAAGAAAAGTTGCCCAGCCGACTGCCCAGGACCTCTGGACAGTGTTCACTGCAATTATACGTGCAGTCAATGCCAGCCTTGAAAAGTCCAGCAACACATTTTTTTGCATTAATAAAGAAATATGAATAAAGAAAAACCCACCTGAAAGATTCGTTAAAAAAAAAAAAAAAAAAAAAAACCCAGCATCAGGGATATGGGTAGATCGATTTCTCTAAAATTCCAGCTTGAATATTAAAAGACTGCAAGGTCTATACAAATTTTAGCATGGAATGGAACGAATTGTGCAAAATATTAAACGAAATAAAGCACCAGTTCGATAAGTCCTATAAATCTTTTACACAGAATAGGCCAATTCAAAAGGCCACTGTAAACAAACATGCAACTGTTTTGGTAGAGTGTTTCAACCAAGCACGCGCAATAATATATGCAAATAGAGAAAGACTAAGCAAGAAACATTGGTCCGAAGTGTCGGGATTCCTTAACAGGTTTCGAAAACACTTGCTGTCTATAAGAGACAAATTCCAAGTGGACATTTTAATCCCAAACATTCTGAACACCCAATCGACACTTGAAACAGGCGAAGATTCTGAGCCGACTGAGCTTGAAACTCGGGACCCTGAAACTCAGGACCCTGAAACTGAGGCAGAAGAAGCTCATGTTGAGGAACAAGATCTGCGCGATCTTACCATTCCCGCGGTATTAACAATACCAACAACACAGGAAGAGGTATTGGAGTCGGACGAATCTGTTTCATTAATAGGTTTACTAGATACTATAGAAACCATAATGACCGACTCAGCGGCCTAACGAGCATATATTAAAGATATATCAAGCGCCATACCCGAATTCAACGGTGAAAAATTAAATCTGGCAAGATTTTTAACAGCCGTTAGATTGGTCAATTTAACAAAAGGAGCATTTGAAGAATTAGCGGTAGAGATTATTTCATGATGTTCAGGAAAATACTAAAATCAGTATTCAAGGCATAGGCCACGAATTAATAAAAACCAAAGGGTTAATTTTTATTGAGATACAGACAGATAAATATATAATTCCACATGATTTTCATATAGTAGATCCATATTTTGCAATACCACGTGATGGAATAATAGGCATTGATTTCATAAAGAAATTTAATTGTCAACTAGACTTCAAACCCAACGAAGATTGGCTTATAATGACACCAACAAATTTGAATTTCCCAATTTATGTTCCAATAACATACAGTTCTGGTAATAATTCTGTGATTTACATATCATCAAAAGAAGATAGTGTACTAATTCCCAACCAGGAAATTCAAAATGGTATTTATGTTGCAAACACTGTTGCAACTGTCAAAAACGCATTTGTCCGATTGTTGAATACAACCAATGTTGATAAAATAACAAATATTAACGATTTAAAATATGAAACACTTTCGAACTACCAAATAGTTCAAACTAATCCCAAAGTAAGAGAAAAAACTGTCTTATCTCAACTAACAAAAAACTCCCCCCCCCCCCAATTCAAAACAAAATTAACAGAAATATGCACCAAATATAGTGATCTATTTGGACTCGAAACCGAATCAATAACAACAAATAATTTCTATAAACAAAAACTAAGATTGACTGATGACGAACCGGTATACATAAAAAATTACAGAAATCCTCATAGTCAAAAAGACGAAATACAGGTACAAAAGCTAATCGATAATAAAATAGTCGAAGCATCTGTATCACCATACAATAGCCCACTTTTGTTAGTTCCAAAGAAATCCCTTCCCGGTTCTGATAAGAAAAAATGGAGACTAGTAATCGACTATCGTCAAATTAATAAAAAACTGTTGTCGGATAAATTTCCGCTACCCAGAATTGATGATATTTTAGATCAACTAGGAAGAGCGAAATACTTCTTATGTCTAGACTTAATGTCTGGATTCCATCAAATCGAACTCGAAGAAAATTCAAGGAACGTAACATCTTTCTCGACGAACAATGGTTCATATCGTTTCACGCGATTATCATTCGGTTTAAAAATAGCGCCAAATTCATTCCAGAGAATGATGACTATACCATTCTCCGGATTAGAACCTTCTCAAGCTTTCCTTTACATGGCTGATCTAATAGTCATAGGTTGTTCCGAAAAACATATGCTTAAAAACTTAACTGATGTTTTTGAGAAATGTAGGACATATAATCTAAAATTACATCCTGAAAAATGTTCATTTTTCATGCACGAGGTCACATTTTTGGGACACAAATGCACAGATAAAGGAATCTTTCCTGACGACAAAAAATACGACGTCATCAAGAATTATCCAGTACCACATGATGCGGACAGCGCTAGAAGATTCATAGCTTTTTGTAATTACTATAGACGTTTTATCCAAAATTTCGCCGAATATTCCCGTCACATAACAAGATTATGTAAGAAAGATGTTAAATTCGAATGGTCAACTGATTGCCAGAATGCCTTCGAACATCTTAAATCGGCACTAATAAATCCAAATTTATTACAATACCCGGATTTTAGCAAAGAATTTTGCATAATAACGGATGCTAGTAAGCAAGCATGTGGAGTAGTTTTAACTCAAATCAAAAACGGGCTCCAGCTTCCAGTTGCGTACGCATCAAGATCGTTTACTAAGGGCGAAAGTAATAAAAGCACCACAGAACAAGAATTGGCAGCAATTCATTGGGCAATAACTTACTTCAGACCATACGTTTATGGTAGACATTTCACTGTCAAAACTGATCACAGACCACTGTTCTCTATGATAAATCCAAGCTCAAAGCTAACGCGAATGAGGCTTGAACTTGAGGAATATAACTTTACAGTAGAATATCTGAAGGGCAAGGACAATTACGTAGCCGCTGCATTATCCAGAATAACAATATCAGATTTGAATGAAATGCAAAATAAAAATTCCATTCTGAAAGTCACTACCAGAAACCAAAGTAAACAGAAAAATTCCTGCGCAGGAAAAGAACAAGTAGATTTGCCTAGGCAAACTCGAAACAAAGCTTCTCAGCCCAACGTATACGAAGTCATAGTAAATGACGAGGTACGAAAAGTAGTGACTTTGCGAATAACGAATTCACTATGTTTACTAAAACGTGGAAAAAAAGTTATAGCAAGAATTGATGTTACCGATATGTACACCAATGAAATTCTCGACTTAGGTAAGTTCTTTCAAAGGCTTGAAAAAGAAGCCGGTATACTTAATATCCGCCAACTCAAAGTGGCACCGAGCGAAAAGATCTTATTATCATTATCAAATCTCATTATGAAATAATGAAAAAGAGAAAGAAGCAATACTGTTTACATTCCATGATGATCCGATACAAGGAGGTCATACAGGCATAGCTAGAACATTAGCTAAAATTAAAAGGAGTTATTATTGGAAAAATATGACCCGATACATATCAAATTATTTTAAAAAATGCCCTTAATGCCAAAAGTCAAAAACGACAAGGCATACAAAGACCCCATTGACAATAACAGAAACGCCACAAATGGCTTTTGACAGGGTAATTGTGGATACGATCGGTCCACTACCCAAATCTGAAAGAGGAATTGAATACGCAGTAACATTAATCTGCGATTTAACAAAATACCTCGTAACAATACCCATCAAAAACAAAAGTGCAAAAACGGTAGCAAAAGCTATATTTGAAGATTTTATTCTGAAGTAGGGTCCAATGAAGACGTTCATTACAGACATGGGAACAGAATATAAAAATTCAATTATTGAAGATTTATGTAAAAATTTGAATATAAAAAACATAACATCTACTGCACACCATCATCAGACTTTAGGAACCGTAGAAAGAAGTCATAGAACACTAAATGAATTCATCCGGTCCTATATCTCACTAGACAAAACCGATTGGGACAATTGGATCCCATATTTCACGTATTGTTTTAAAACTACGCCCTCAATGGCACATGACTATTATCCATATGAGCTAGTATTCGGTAAATCATCGAACTTACCGATACATTTTAATAGCATAGATAGAATAGAACCACTATACAATGTGGATGATTACGCTAAAGAATCTAAGTATAGGTTAGAAGTAGCCTATAAAAGAGCTAGATTAATGATAGAAGATAACAAACTTAAAAATAAGGAATTATATGATAGGAAAGTTAAAGATATCCAACTAAAAATAGGAGACCAGGTTTTGTTAAAAAACGAAACCGGACATAAGTTAGATTTTAAATATACTGGACCATATAAGGTAGAAAGTATAGAGGAAAACGAAAATATTATAATTTCAAATAATAAAAATAAGAAACAAAAAGTACATAAAGATAGATTAAAAATTTTTATTTCCTAACTAATATATGTATATTTTTATTACTTAATCAATTAACTTTCAATTAGTAAAAAAAAAAAAATAATCAAATAATAATAATAATCTATATATATAAAATGCTTTGTCCTGACTGACTGACTGACTGACTGACTGACTGATATATCACAGCCATGGCCAAACCACATGTCTTAGAGACTTGAAGTTTTTTTTAAAAAATCAGAAAAAAAATTTCCAGATTCGTATGGTATTTTAATTTTCTAATTCCACCTACAACCTATTTTAAAAAATAAAAAAATAATATTAATGGGATAATATTGATATTGGTCTAAGGCTTAGAGTAGGCCTTGCCTCATTTTATATTTGTCATTCGACTTCAAAGAATCTTTATTTCTCATTCAGTGCGCTGACTTCAAAGCGAAATTTAATACGAAATTTTAAGTGTGGATCTGCATCCGATCAAAGCGAGGATGCAATAGCGGGCCCTCTAGTAATAATATAAATACAAAAAAAAATAAATAAATATACTCTAGAACCTAAAATTTAACTTAAAATACTATTTAATAATAACAAATAAATACAGAAATATATAATAATTAGAAAATAACTCCATTAGATTACGTTATTTTTCAAAAGGAGGGAGATGTAGTATGTTCACATAGCGAATGCACACTGTACTCAGTGTTATGCATAAATAAATATAAATATATTAATGCACTTAATTTATAAGTCAAAGACCCTTCTAATGGGCTATCTAAGTGCTGAGTCCGCATTTCATACATGCGCGACATACGTGAACATAATACCTTCCCCCTATCTCAGCGACCCTTCGCCGTCGCTTTCTTATATGTATATGCATATAAGCGTCGCAGCGCTGCAGCCTACGCCGGCAGCGCTGCTACCTGAATTAGGCTAAGAAACCTTTTGTATGAATAATTTAAGATATTAACAAATCTACTTTCATTGGAGCGGGACTTTTCCTGCTCCAATTAATAAAAACAATTTTAAAACCAAAACCTAAAGTGACTTATTACTTCTTATACTACAATCGGCACCAGCAATTTACATAAAATTTAATATAATATATGTATACCTACACTTACAAATATTTCGGCATGGGTATTTAAATAATTTAAACAATTTTCTCCACAACTTAAAATAAATATTATATATGTTTAATAGTTCCTAAACTTTTAACTACAAAACACTACAAATACAGTCCACTGCTTTTACAAATATATACTCGTATACAAAATACATTGTAATGTAGTTTTCTAGGCTGGGATAGAGACTCGGTCCCGCCAGGGTCTCTCTACAGAAAATTTATAAAGATATGGGACAATGTGGCCACGATGAGACGGTGGGCTGACGTGGGGTGGAGTTTGCCAGCCAACGGATTACACGAAAAAAATAAGTTGCTAGGGCGCAACAGAGGGAAGGACCGAATTAGCCTTCATGCATGTTTGGGGCCGGAGGGCCGAGAGGGAAGGGAAGAAATATTAGCGAATTTGCTCCAGCCGGATGTGCCTGGCCCGTCAAAGTTAAATTCATATCTATCTGAAATTTTCCCAAAGGTCCAAAGGGGCCGCCAAACCGACTAGCACGACTGTAGCTCTTTTATTTACTTTAAATTAATATATAGTTCGATATTTTTACCCGTTTGCATGTTTCACTATTTTCTTATTATTTTCCGCCATTTATTTCCGCATATAGTTTCCACTATTTCTTGCCATGCTTTTCCGTTAGTTTTATTTTTATTTCCTATATTTAATTTTTGCTATTTTTATTTCCAGGATTTTTCGTCTTCCCGGCCTTTTATTTCATACCAAAACAATTTTATTTAATTTAATTTCATTATTATAATTTTGTTTTTATTTGTCAAAGTATTTTTCTCCCGGTGCAATCGCTTTCCTTTTGTTTTTCTTTTATAATTTCCTACTTTTCATAATTTCGTAATTTTCATAATTTCAAACTTCCACATTTTTCTCGCAGTGTTTTCGCCTTTACATTTTTATAATTTCCATATTTTCTTCGCTAGTTTTATTTCCCGTATAATTCTAACTGTTTTTATGGAAATAATAATATGGAAATTTTCTATACTTTCATCATTTTATATATTTTCCGATTCACATAATTTCTCTCGGTGTTAGTTAGTGGGACTCAAAACATAGGCTTATTCTAGAGTCGGTCTGACCGCACTCTTCGATGACCACCGCATCGAGGGCTCGCAAAGATTTTAAGAACACACGACTTTTCTAGCCACCTCGTTGCGGTTCACTGTCTGCCACTCACCCATCTCGCTCGCTCGCACACACACGTTGGCTCCACGTGTGGAATGACTCTGCCCCGCCGCTGGTCCTGGGCCAGGCATTGCCAAATCCTCCTCTTGCTCCAAATCCTATTATCCAAATCCTATGTACGGTGGCATTCGCCGGTCCGTATCCCCTTTTCCAAAAGTCCACAAGTTATGCAGGTTTTTACCCGCACACGCTGTTTTCACTCGATCGTCGATCTACGTTTTACGTCCGCCTCAATTCAGTGCTTATCTCGAACTCCCCTCCGCTTCGCGAAACTTCTTGCGTAGTTCTTTTCGACTTCTTCCAGAAGTTTTACCGTACGATCGGTCCTTCCCTCTCCTTCGCTCTCATTAGCGCTTGCCAATTTTCGGGTGGCGTGATCTATGGTGAGTTTCGCTGCATGTTCTGGTGTGTGTGTGTCGGTGTGTGCTAGCCTTCCAGGATAATGGGTCAAGCTTGGGTTTGTGGTGATAGTTTTATACCTATCGTGTGTGGCTGCCGTAGCCTTTATCTAATTACTACCTATCGCTAACAGAATTAGTACGGGGGAATATATATAAATATTATTCTTACTTTTAATTATTCCTATTATTTAATTCTATTATTTACATTACTTAGGGTTTTCTCTTGATATTATTATTTAATTATATATTTATATTATATTATTATATATTATTTAGTTATAGGTATTTATATTATTATTTATATTATTTATTTATATTATTTGTTTGTGAGGGCTAATCACATTACCCTCCTTCTTCGGGGGACGCAAAGAGATCCTGATCTCGTTTGGTCTCTGGGTCGGCCTCGGCTCTGGTGTGGCCGGCTTTGAAGCTGGCGTCGGCTCCGATGCGACCTTCTCGTGGTGTTTATTTATATTATTTATTTATGAGGGCCAATCGGCTCCTCACAACATATACAAAATATATATATATATACAAAATATATCCAAGAACCCATGGCACAGCAACGCCGACTTTATTTGTGCATTTATTTATTTACTCTCCCGGGCTCTATCCTGAGCTGAGCTAAATTCAAATAAACATATACACATTGCAATTACATACGTAATCGTCTGCAAGTCGATGCTCCGATATTTGGCAATTTTTTCCTCCTCCGTTGTCTCCGCTATTCTGCATTGGCAACGGCTACTACACAAACAGATTCACACGCACGCCATATATCCAAGAACAGTACCGTGGCAAATACAGCAGCGGGCAACTGAATAAGTGCAGGTACACAAAATAATTTGTAAATTATTTTCTATAAAATTCCAACTAACTAAATCAGTTAGAAATTTATTTGCGCTTCCATATCCGCATTAGTGTGACCGTATCTGTTTTCTGCTGAGTGAATGTTATTCTTTTAAAGTCGAACCTTCCACATTTAAAAAATAAATTAAAATATATTCCGATTGGTTCCTAAATTCCAATTCCAGCTTTAACTGGTTGCACGCTTTATCCAGCGTCCCAAAAATATACGTTTTTTTTTCAATTTTTCAACTGGTTGAACGCTTTATCCAGCGTCCCAAATATAAGTTGTTTTTCGATCTTTCAAATGGTTGTACGCTATATCCAGCGTCCCGAAAATATAAGTTAATTCGATCCAAAATATATCCATAAACAGACAATCCAGTTGTTTTTTAAATATCCAGAATGAATTCTTCCATTTTAGATAAATTCATTTCGATCTGTGACCGTCTAAGTAACTTCGATTCCACAGTCTGCAATCCGGCAGCACCCAGTCCATCCAAATACACTTGCCAAATCCATCTCGACCAAGTCAGAGAGCTATGGAATAAGGTCAAGGAAGAATATGAAGCTTGTTCAGAGCAAATTTCAGTTGGCTTAGAGGGCGAGGCGGACACCTTACTCACTCTGAAGACAAAATACGAGTATCCCTATTTTATTTACGAAAGTTGTGCCGCCCAGTTCATGGAACAGATTGAGACGATCGCTTCTTAAACAGCTCCGCCCCAAAATTCCTATCCGTCTGGCTGTCAGCTTCCTCCTTGCGATACGGAAGTTTTTTCGGGCGATTATATTCGCTGGCCGACTTTCCGAGACCTTTTTACAGCGGTCTATATAGACAATCCTGCGCTGACCCCTGTTGAAAAGTTGTTCTATCTAAATGCCAAAACTAGTGGTTAAGCTCATTCCATAGTTTCCAAGTCGCCACTCACCAACGATGGTTTCCGCTCAGCCCGGAAAAACCTATCTGAGCGTTTCGAAAACAAACGAGCTCTGGTGAACTGAAAGAGTTATTAAACATGCAGTCCGTTGCACACGAATCTTCGGCAGCCTTGAAGGAGCTGCAAAATACGATCCAAAACTGCCTCACATCCCTAAATTTGTCCGGCCTTCCTACAGATAATTGGGATTGTCTCCTGCTGTATGTGTGTTCCAATAACCTTCCAAAACTGACGCTCTCATTATGGGAGCAATCTATCCCGAACAAGACCGACATTCCTACGTGGCTAGCAGTTGACTCTTTCCTGACTGAGCGCCATAGAACTCTGGAGGCCATAGAGTTTATACATCCTACTACGTTGCGCCTCCATCCGTCCGAACCGACACCCTCCGACGTGCCGCCACGAATACTGAAATACTTCAGTACGAGGATCATTCAAAAATCCAAACGATGCGACTTATGTTACAACGAGAACCATCCAGTGCGGCATCACACTTTGTTGCATCCAAGCAACTGCTCCTCCACTGTACCGATTCCTCCTGATACTGTATCCGATCCGATAAAAAGAATTTCCTCGTTCTCCACACGAGTGACAACTGCTCCTTATTCTTCCAATTACTGGGTTCCGTACAACGAGATGAAATGCAGACGTTCCCGAGGTATTTTATCCTACCCATGTCGAGTCTGCCAATGGAACAATCCTCTTCGGAAGTGCCACCGTTTTCTTCGGCCATCCCCCTCCGAACAGACAGTAATAATTTGCCATTGAGGTGGTAGTGTTGAAACAGAAAACGAAGTATTGAAGCCATACGTCCCAATCAGTTTTATCAACCGATAAATATGAGCGTATGTATTCGTTGAAAGTTCTATGACTACGTTCTATTGTTCCAACGGTCTGGTGGTGGTGTGCCGTAGATGTTATATTTTCAATTCCTAGATATTTTCATAAATCATTTATAATTGAATTCTTGTATTCTGTTCCCATGTCCGTAATGAACGTCTTCATTGGACCGTACTTCAGAATAAATGATTCAAAAATTGCTTTAGCGACAGTGTTCGCGTACTTGTTTGGAACTGGTATGGCAACTAAATATTAAATTAGGTCACATATTAAGGTGACTGCATATTTATTGCCATTTTCTGATTTAGGTAGTGGACCAATAGTGTCTACTATCACCCTGTCGAAAGAATTTATTGGCGTATTTTTTATTATCAATGGGGTCTTGCTGTGCTTTGTTATTTTAGCTTTTTGGCATTTTTGACATTTTCGTATATACTCAGTAATATCTCGAGTCATACCTTTCCAAAAATAATGTCTTCTGACCTTGACCAAGGTTTTTGAAATGCCGATATGACCTCGTTGTATTGGATCGTCATGGAATTTAGACAGTATAGCTTCTTTCACTTTTTGTTTTTCTATAAGGGTCACCGGGTTGAGTAGCGCTACTCTTAATGTATTCAATATCTTATTGCCCATTTGTTTAAAATTATCTATTGAAACATGTTCAAAGATATTTTCCCACGGTGCCATTTTGAGTTGGCTGATTTTATTTATACCGGCCAGCATTTCAATACTTTGGAAGAATTGACCTAAGTCGAGGATTCCATTAGTATATAAATCGCGAACATCATATCTTGCAATAATTTTCTTACCATGTTTAAAGAAACAGCATATTTTTTATATGCAAGGTCACTACTTTACGTACTTCGTCATTGTTTATGACTTCATATACGTTAGGCTTAGAAGCTTTTTCAATAGATTGCCTAAGCAATCATATTTTGTTGTTATCCGCGCGGATTTTCTGTCTATTTTGGTATCTAGTAGTGACTTTCATTATATTTCCTGTAATGTTTTGTAGATCTTTAATGGTTATTCTTGATAACGCATCAACTACATGATTGTCTTTTCCCTTTAAATATTCGACGGTAAAGTCATACTCTTCTAATTCTAGCCTCGGATTGATCATTAAGAATAGATATATTAATGGTCTGTGACCATAAATGTATGGTCTAAAATGTAATATTGCCCAGTGAATTGCAGCTAATTCCTGCACAGTTGTACATTTATTACTTTCTCCTTTACTGAAAGCTCTTGATGCGTATGCTATGGCAAGTTAGAGTCCGTTATGGTTTTGAGTTAAAACCGCTCCGCACGCTTGCTTAGTTGCATCAGTAATTATACAGAATTCTTTGCTGAAATCAGGATATTGTAGCAAAGTAGGTTCCATAAGTTTTGTTTTTAAATATTGGAATGCGTTTTGGCATTCATCTGTCCATTCCAAAGGAACATTCTTTTTACATAATCTTGTTATGTGCCGTGAATATTCGGCGAAATTTTTAATGAAACGTCTATAATAATTGCAAAACGCAACGAAACGTCTAGCGCTGTCCGCATTGTGCGGCGTAGGGTAATTCATAATGACATCATATTGTAGCAGGCCAATTAGGATGAGTATGCTCTGGGCACACTATTTTGTTAGGCAATGTAGGATTCGGGGGTTGAAAGAGAGCTGCCTGGGAGCAGCGGATCACTTCGGTACGAGCACGCAAACAAGAAAGAACGAACAAGAACTTAGTGGAATAATAATTAGAACAAACAAGAACAAGAGTGGAAAAGTGTAAAAATAATTAGAAAAGACAAGATAGTTAAACATAGTTTTAAGAAACATTGTAAATAATAATATAATAACCAACGGATACATATAATAAATAAAATAATATAATTAAAGAACATCCTGACACAATCTCAGAAGTGGGATAAAGTGCAAAATTTTCGCGACCTACATATTTCACAAAACAAAAATGAAGTTGGACTACAAAATAATGAGGATGCGTCGGGAAATTGAGATGGCAGCGAAAGTTCTCAAAAATCGTCAACAGCAGATCGACAGTGCTGGTTCGAGAACTAGAAGCGCGCGACTTAGTGGCGCCACAATCGACGTGTTCGATCAAGAAGGAGAGCTTAGCAACGGTTCGCCGTATGATATACAGCGGAGCGAAAGAGATGGCGAGCGAAGCAGCAGAGACAGAGGAGACGAAAAGGCGCAACTTAGAAACAGCAGCGGCAGAGACAGCGGTTCGGAGAATTCGGCCCAACAAAACAATAAAAACTTCGAGAGTGCAGAGCAACAAGGCGACAGAAATTTCGAGTCTTTAGAACAGCTACGCGGGAGAAGTTTCGAGATCAGACAGCGTAGAGGCGACGGCACAGGCGATGTCGCCAGTGTTAGCAGAGACGTCAGCAGAGAAAATTATGATGAAATGCTAGAGCGGCAAGACAATAAATTCGAAAATTATGGATTTTTGTGGCCCAAATTTAATATGGCCAAGGAAATGCTGATGAACTTTGGAGGTGAATTGTGTGTGCGATTCTGGATCGCTCAATGGGAAAACATTTCGGCGTTTTTTAACTTGTCGGACGTGCAACGACGTGTTTTGCTGATCAGCAAATTAAAGGGAAGTGCCTCGCAATGGATGCATGCAGATGCAGGACGGTTTTCAAAACCAATAAAAGAGTTACGTGAGCAATTGAAGTTGGCTTTCGGCGGAATGGAATCAAAGTGGACATTAAGACGCAAATTTAAGGAGCGAATTTGGTTAGAAAATGAAATGTTTGCGGTCTACTTTGAGGAAAAATGCAGTCTGGCTCGAGAAGTCGGTATGAGCGAGGATGAACTGCTGGATGAACTGCTGGATGAACTCGTGGAGGGCATTCCAACATTATATTTGCGTACGCAGGCAAAGATCCGATGTTTTGAGGAGCCGGAAAAGATTCGAAAAGCTTTTCCGATATTGGACTTCCAACAAGGGTTGCAACAGCGGAAAAATTACCAGCGGCGAAGTCAGAGTCAGCGAGTAGTGACACTCGTTGTTTTAATTGCAACGCGAAGGGACACTGGAAGAGGGAGTGCACCAAACCAAAAAGGTCACCAGGTTCGTGTTATGGATGTGGCGCAGAGGACCATCGGATTGCTGAATGTCTCCGGAGCAAGAAGAAGGCGGAAAATAATTATGTAAGATTGTTTAAAATTTTTGTGTAGACCTTCCAGGTCTAACCTCTCTTGGCCTGGCCGACACCAGCCGGTGCTATTTCCGCAGACACTTGTTTGTGTGACCTGGACATTAAAATGGTTATGCACTGTACACAGACACAAGCAGCTTATCTCTACTCACTTGAATATGCACAAGCTTCGGCTTAACCTTTTATTTGAACCGATTTGAATATTGTCCGCGTGGACTTATCACTTATTTAAAACTTTGGACGGGGGACGCAATTTAAATGCTTGTGCACTCCACCGGATCTCGATTTCAAAAAAATTTAGTACGGAGCGACTTAGGTTCAGGCGCAGCAGCAGCTAAAATTTCCTAATTGGAACACCATCTTTCCAGATCTTCCCTGACGCCGATATGAGCTATCTGGTATATTTGCCCTAAATTCTGTTCTGGCAAAACAATACGATAAAATGCAGCTCATGAATTTTTATGCACATGGATTAAAGCTCAGCTTAACAATCGCGAAAAAAAGTGCCTGCTTTTAGGCCGAGCTTCATATATTATATTTCATAGGCTCCAAAGCTGGGCTTAAAGATCTTATGATCTGTAGCATGCTTTTGGGCCAAAAAAAATGTATTCCGAGGTTCTTCAGTCGCCACTACAAAGAAGTGTGCGCAAGAAACAATTTGTTATGATTAAGGTGTGTAAGTGAGAGCGCTTAAGAACGGATTGGAAGCGGACACAGCTTCGACACTGACCATTTTAAATGACCCTGCTTGGTTTTAAGCGTTACTACTCGGACTAACGCATCCGTCCCTGGGTGCAACTCGACGACACGCCCCAGAAACCATTGTGACGGCGGGAATCGGTCATCCTTTATGATGACAAGGTCGTTGAGATGCAAACCTTCAGCCTCCTGGCACCACTTGGGTCTATGCTGCAGATGAGCTAGCCAGTCTCGACTCCATGCCTTCCAAAAATGTCGAATCATGGCTTAATGAACGAGAAACTGCTCCACGAAGGACTTGGATTGTGGTCGATATTCCGGAGGCGCCAACATGGAGTCCCCAACCAAAAAGTGAGCCGGCGTGAGCATCTCTAGATCGTCTGCATCAGCTGTGAGAGGGCAAAGCGGCCGTGAGTTGAGGCATGCTTCTATGCTCACCGTTGTCAACTCCTCATAAGTGAGACGCCGATCTGCAATGACCCTCTTAAGGTGATGTTTCACCGACTTCACATTAGCCTCCCACAGACCGCCACAATTGGGCGACTGAGGGGGATTGAAGTGCCATGTGATCCGTTGTGAAGAAAGCTTGGGAGCTATGAACTTCCCGTAATCATCCTTGAGCCTGCCGTAGAACGCCTTCATTAAATTGTCCGCGCCCACAAAGTTGGTTCCGTTGTCACTGTGAAGATGCTGAACCATTCCGACTGCTGAATCTGTCCAGAGCCAGCAGAAACTGCTCCGTGGTAAGGCGTGTCACCGCTGCTAAGTGCACTGCCTTTGTTGCAAGACAAATGAAAACGGCAATGTATCCTTTGTAAAAGCTTGTCCCTCCCAAGCGTGCTGCCTTCAGCTCTATAGCGCCTGTGTAGTCAACTCCAGTCGCCAGGAACGGTCTGCTAAGGGGGTTCACTCGATAAAGCGGCAAGTCTCCCATGAGCTGTGTCGAAGCGATTGGCCTGGTTCGAAAACACCTCACACATTTCCGTACAACTGATTGAACGGCTCGTCTTCCGGTAAGTATCCAGAACCGCTGGCGAGCGTGTGCCAAAGTCAGCTGCGCAACTCCGTGCAAAGTCAAAACGTGCAAGTACCGTATTACTAGCTGCGTAAAATGATGAGAGCTTGGGAGAATCATGGGATTGACGACGGTCGCATGACAACCCTGAATGGCGCAATCGCCCCCTTACTCGCAAGAGGCCCTCTACCAAGATCGGTGATGAGCTCAAGAGCTTACTTCTGGGAGGCAGTCTTTTATTATTCCTTACCGCGGTCAGCTCGGACGGGAAAGATTCCCTTTGAACGATGCATACGATAGCGAATAAAGCATAATCCATAAGAGGAGCAGTGCACCTCTCTCTTTTCCCGATAGTATTGGTCTTGAACCGAAATATATATGCTATGACTCGTACCACCTGGCTAAAACTAGAAAATCGTTCCAGAAGCGATGACATTGGGACTGCGTGGTGAACGCGCACTTTGTCCGCCTTTGCCTCTAGCGCGGTATCATTCATGTTGACCTGTCCAATCTCCGTCGAAGGCTGCGTGTAAGCCACTCCGGGCCTCGCCACCACAAGTCGAAGTCCTTCAGCTCACTCGGAGGCATCCCTCTTATCGCACAGTCCGCTGGATTCTCGCTAGTTCCGACATGTCTCCACTGAGATGGTGAAAAGTGATCTAGAATGAAGGCGATCCTGTTAGCAACGAAAGTCTTCCATCTGTTGACGTCCCCATGCAGCCAATGCAGAAGAATTGTAGCATCCGTCCAATAAAAGGTTTGGATGGGAAGGTCCTTTAGCCACTTAGCCGTGGTGAGCCATTTGAACAATTTGACCGCCAGTACTGAACCACTCAGCTCCGTTCGAGGTATGGTTAAGGGTTTAGTAGGAGCAACCTTTGATTTTGCGGTCAACAGCGAGGTGTAGCACGTTCCGTCCTCATGCTCGAGCATCAGATAGGTCGTAGCTGCATAGGATATAAAAGACCCGTCACAGAACGCGTGAAGCTGAGGTGACACTATGGATCCTGGGGCATAATGAATCCACCGCTGTATACTGATATCGCCTATCCTTAGCAAGCTATCCCGAAATACTTTCCACAGTTCCGCAAGAGCATTAGGAACCTCGTCGTCCCAATCCAGGGCCGTCGACATGCGATTTCTTGGCCATGTTTACCTCCTTCAAAAATAACTTTCCCGAGATGATGATTGCCGCGATGAGACCCAGCGGGTCGAACAGCCTTTTGGTGAAATTAGATGGCATCTCAAAATTGACCTGAAACATGAAGGAGTCCTTATTTGGGAGCCAGTACATTCCTAGCGCCTTGATAGGATCCGTAGTGTCCCAGTTTAAAGGTGTCCGACTGCACTGATGCTCTATCGGAATAGAGCGGACAATACTCGCTTCGTTGATAGACCATTTTCGCAACTCCATGCAAGCGGATTTTATTGCACCCTCTACCTGTGCTCGTTTATCCTGCGTCTCTTCCATCGTATGCCCTCCGGACAGGATGTCGTCCACATATATCTCGTTCATCAACACTTCTTCCGCCTTAGGAAATGAACGCCGCTCATCCTTCGCTAACTGTTGAATGACCCTGATGGCCGTGAAGGGTCCAGAAGCCGTTCCGAATGTTAGTGTTGACAAATCATAGACATTGATCTATCCATCCGCCGCCCGCCATAAAATCCCCTGATACTGGGCGTCTTCCGGGTGCACATCGATACAGCGATATATTTTCTGAATATCCGCCGTGAAAACGAAACGATATTTCCGCCAATTAAGTATGACTGCCGACATGTCGTTCTGCAGGGTCGGTCCAGAGAGAGATCGCCCGTTGCTGGTCCTTGAGGAGGCATCGAAGACGATTCGCTGTTTGGTCGATTGAGGATCCTTCATAAAGACAGCGTGATGCGGGAGCACACAGGAAGCTACGTGCCTATTCGTGGACGTATCCCTTATCGAACTACTTTCACTGCCCACCGCCGGCCCTATTTGCTTGAGCTCGAAGTATTCCTCGATCTCCTCCACATATTTGCTCCACCGTTCTGGGCTGGTAGACAGACGTCTTTCCAACTGCAGGAACCGATAAAGCTCCATTTGATGAGATCTTCCCAGGACCATAGCTGGATCTCGATAGCTCGATAAAGGGCAACCGCACTACGTAGCGGCCATCCGATCGACGCACGAGAGTTTTCTGGAAAAACGACTCGCACCAGAGTTCCTCGTCAGTTTCTGTAGGGCGGTCTGGAACCGACTTGACCTCATTCTGTGAGCTTCAGCAATGCCTCAGTGTCCAAAAGTACTCGATGACAGCGCAACTGGGTTGATTCCCTTACTCCTTCAGCACGTCCGGAGAGGATCCATCCGAAGTGCGTATTCTGAGCTATGGGCTCGCCTGGCAACCCGATCTTGGTGTCGGGCAACATAATTTGCGCCAACATGTCCACTTTCAAAATGAGATCGACTCGCTTCGACCGCGCGTAAAGGGGATCCGCCAATGAGAGCCCTCGCAAATGATCCCAATGTGGTGGCGTGAAGCTCAGACTTGGCAGGCAGGAAGTAACAGAATTGAGAACATATGCGAACAGATTTCGAACTTTACTGTATACTTGCAACGACGACCGCCCCCTGGACCGACCCTCAGATTGCCTCAGATCCTTGATCGATGAGAGCATTAATGACTGCTTGCGAGCCGCTGGCCGGATTCCGAGCAGTGGCGAGAAGCACATTCTTTGAAAGGACATTCGATGACGTTGCTGAATGACATCTGTAAGATGCGTGCGAATTTGGGTCATCCGTCGCCTGCAGGCTGTGCTGAGATTCGTTCTCCTGGATGCAGGTGCACTAAAAGGCGGCGCTGAAGGCCGGGTCAGATGCGGCTGTGCGCGACTCGACGATGGATTGGATGGAGCCAATACTGGGAAATGCAACACCGTGTGATGACGCTGCCCACAAACTTGGCAGCTCTTATTGCTGGTGCATCGTGACAGCACATGCGATTTGCTCAAGCAATTAATACATAATTTTGCCCTGCTCACTATATCCTTTCTTCTGTAACAGTCCAAGGCCAGAAAGGTTGCGCAACGACGCAGGATATGGTCGCCGCCGCAGTGGTAACAGGCGATATCTGGGCGTCTTGAGCGGTCCTGTGCATTGTGAGGAAGCGATCCGTTCTAAGGCTGGGATATCCTCAGCGGCTCAGGAGTCCTCCTATTATTTACATATTGAGACAAGCAGGGGAAACGGGGATGCGCTGTTGAGAGTGCAGATTTATTTTAGGGGAATAATTTGGGGAAAAGGGGTGGTCCGTGTAGGGCTGCGTTTCGATCCAAGATCCAGGTTTTCTTGGGGACAGACAATCCCGTCCACGTCGGCCAGGTTTTTTGTTTCTGTATGGTGGTGGGTTTCGGCAAATGTTGCTGGCTCTCTCTCTGAGAGTCGAAGTCGATGTTGCTGGTGCTCGCGGTGTTGCTTGCGTTGCTGCTGGCTGACGCCAGTGATGATGATGTGGCGGGTTGGTGCCGGTGATGCTCGGCTGGCTATGTCGATGTTGCTGGCGGGTGCTGGGTTTTGCCCTATCTCCTATTGTTTATGTAGGGGGGTGGCGAAGATCCTCCGCTAAAGGATTCCAGAAAACAGAGTGGAAAATTCCCACGGCGCAGGCGAAAAAATGAAGTGAAAACTGCGGGGCGTCGTGGGATGAATCGGGGGCGCAGTGCGCGTCAGCTTTATTCGGCTGCATACATGCGATGACTAAAAACTAAGCTTAAACATAGAGCGCGTTCGGCGTTGTCGCGGGCCACTTTGAAGATTGCGTGTAGTTGCTCGCTTCTTTTCTTTTGACCGCCAGTACTGAACCACTCAGCTCCGTTCGAGGTATGGTTAAGGGTTTAGTAGGAGCAACCTTTTGATTTTGCGGTCAACAGCGAGGTGTAGCACGTTCCGTCCTCATGCTCGAGCATCAGATAGGTCGTAGCTGCATAGGATATAAAAGACCCGTCACAGAACGCGTGAAGCTGAGGTGACACTATGGATCCTGGGGCATAATGAATCCACCGCTGTATACTGATATCGCCTATCCTTAGCAAGCTATCCCGAAATACTTTCCACAGTTCCGCAAGAGCATTAGGAACCTCGTCGTCCCAATCCAAAGCCGTCGACATGCGATTTCTTGGCCATGTTTACCTCCTTCAAAAATAACTTTCCCGAGATGATGATTGCCGCGATGAGACCCAGCGGGTCGAACAGCCTTTTGGTGAAATTTGATGGCATCTCAAAATTGACCTGAAACATGAAGGAGTCCTTATTTGGGAGCCAGTACATTCCTAGCGCCTTGATAGGATCCGTAGTGTCCCAGTTTAAAGGTGTCCGACTGCACTGATGCTCTATCGGAATAGAGCGGACAATACTCGCTTCGTTGATAGACCATTTTCGCAACTCCATGCAAGCGGATTTTATTGCACCCTCTACCTGTGCTCGTTTATCCTGCGTCTCTTCCATCGTATGCCCTCCGGACAGGATGTCGTCCACATATATCTCGTTCATCAACACTTCTTCCGCCTTAGGAAATGAACGCCGCTCATCCTTCGCTAACTGTTGAATGACCCTGATGGCCGTGAAGGGTCCAGAAGCCGGTCCGAATGTTAGTGTTGACAAATCATAGACATTGATCTATCCATCCGCCGCCCGCCATAAAATCCCCTGATACTGGGCGTCTTCCGGGTGCACATCGATACAGCGATATATTTTCTGAATATCCGCCGTGAAAACGAAACGATATTTCCGCCAATTAAGTATGACTGCCGACATGTCGTTCTGCAGGGTCGGTCCAGAGAGAGATCGCCCGTTGCTGGTCCTTGAGGAGGCATCGAAGACGATTCGCTGTTTGGTCGATTGAGGATCCTTCATAAAGACAGCGTGATGCGGGAGCACACAGGAAGCTACGTGCCTATTCGTGGACGTATCCCTTATCGAACTACTTTCACTGCCCACCGCCGGCCCTATTTGCTTGAGCTCGAAGTATTCCTCGATCTCCTCCACATATTTGCTCCACCGTTCTGGGCTGGTAGACAGACGTCTTTCCAACTGCAGGAACCGATAAAGCTCCATTTGATGAGATCTTCCCAGGACCATAGCTGGATCTCGATAGCTCGATAAAGGGCAACCGCACTACGTAGCGGCCATCCGATCGACGCACGAGAGTTTTCTGGAAAAACGACTCGCACCAGAGTTCCTCGTCAGTTTCTGTAGGGCGGTCTGGAACCGACTTGACCTCATTCTGTGAGCTTCAGCAATGCCTCAGTGTCCAAAAGTACTCGATGACAGCGCAACTGGGTTGATTCCCTTACTCCTTCAGCACGTCCGGAGAGGATCCATCCGAAGTGCGTATTCTGAGCTATGGGCTCGCCTGGCAACCCGATCTTGGTGTCGGGCAACATAATTTGCGCCAACATGTCCACTTTCAAAATGAGATCGACTCGCTTCGACCGCGCGTAAAGGGGATCCGCCAATGAGAGCCCTCGCAAATGATCCCAATGTGGTGGCGTGAAGCTCAGACTTGGCAGGCAGGAAGTAACAGAATTGAGAACATATGCGAACAGATTTCGAACTTTACTGTATACTTGCAACGACGACCGCCCCCTGGACCGACCCTCAGATTGCCTCAGATCCTTGATCGATGAGAGCATTAATGACTGCTTGCGAGCCGCTGGCCGGATTCCGAGCAGTGGCGAGAAGCACATTCTTTGAAAGGACATTCGATGACGTTGCTGAATGACATCTGTAAGATGCGTGCGAATTTGGGTCATCCGTCGCCTGCAGGCTGTGCTGAGATTCGTTCTCCTGGATGCAGGTGCACTAAAAGGCGGCGCTGAAGGCCGGGTCAGATGCGGCTGTGCGCGACTCGACGATGGATTGGATGGAGCCAATACTGGGAAATGCAACACCGTGTGATGACGCTGCCCACAAACTTGGCAGCTCTTATTGCTGGTGCATCGTGACAGCACATGCGATTTGCTCAAGCAATTAATACATAATTTTGCCCTGCTCACTATATCCTTTCTTCTGTAACAGTCCAAGGCCAGAAAGGTTGCGCAACGACGCAGGATATGGTCGCCGCCGCAGTGGTAACAGGCGATATCTGGGCGTCTTGAGCGGTCCTGTGCATTGTGAGGAAGCGATCCGTTCTAAGGCTGGGATATCCTCAGCGGCTCAGGAGTCCTCCTATTATTTACATATTGAGACAAGCAGGGGAAACGGGGATGCGCTGTTGAGAGTGCAGATTTATTTTAGGGGAATAATTTGGGGGAAAAGGGGTGGTCCGTGTAGGGCTGCGTTTCGATCCAAGATCCAGGTTTTCTTGGGGACAGACAATCCCGTCCACGTCGGCCAGGTTTTTTGTTTCTGTATGGTG
Source organism: Drosophila aff. chauvacae BK-2020 (assembly GCA_018903765.1). Taxonomy (NCBI): domain Eukaryota; kingdom Metazoa; phylum Arthropoda; class Insecta; order Diptera; family Drosophilidae; genus Drosophila; species Drosophila aff. chauvacae BK-2020. Next base: position 503,123 of record JAEIGO010000164.1, on the reverse strand, counting down.
GTGGGTTTCGGCAAATGTTGCTGGCTCTCTCTCTGAGAGTCGAAGTCGATGTTGCTGGTGCTCGCGGTGTTGCTTGCGTTGCTGCTGGCTGACGCCAGTGATGATGATGTGGCGGGTTGGTGCCGGTGATGCTCGGCTGGCTATGTCGATGTTGCTGGCGGGTGCTGGGTTTTGCCCTATCTCCTATTGTTTATGTAGGGGGGTGGCGAAGATCCTCCGCTAAAGGATTCCAGAAAACAGAGTGGAAAATTCCCACGGCGCAGGCGAAAAAATGAAGTGAAAACTGCGGGGCGTCGTGGGATGAATCGGGGGCGCAGTGCGCGTCAGCTTTATTCGGCTGCATACATGCGATGACTAAAAACTAAGCTTAAACATAGAGCGCGTTCGGCGTTGTCGCGGGCCACTTTGAAGATTGCGTGTAGTTGCTCGCTTCTTTTCTCCGGCATGATCTGGTTTGTTCCTCTTCCTGGGCTTCTTGTACGACTTCGTCGTAGAGAGTATTCGGTAAGCGTGGCTCCCGGCCTTGTACCAGAAAGGCGGGACTGAACCCTGTGGTATCGGACACGCTGATGTTGACGGCCAATGAGATTTCTGGTAGCAGTTGGTCCCAAGTATTTTGCGGGGCATCTCCTAGGTACTGTGCGATCATGGCCTTCACAGTCCGGTTCACCCTCTCCGTGGGGCTTTGGCGAGGGGTGTATGGAGCCGTATGTTGAAGCTCCATCCCGAATGACTTGCAGAATGTCTGGAACGCCCGGCTGGTGAACTGTGTTCCATTGTCGCAGACGAGGGTTCTCGGAACTCCGAAACGGCTGAGGATACGTTCCCGTAATGCCCGCTCGAGGTATGGCACTGTGACCCATCGTAGGGGAATGAGTTCCACCCATTTGCTGAACGAGTCGAGGAACACTAGCAAGACTGTGTTCCCTTGCATGGATCGCGGAAGGGGTCCCATAAAATCCGCGCACAGCACGTGAAAAGGTTCGTCGACCTGGCGGGTGAACATTCTTCCTGCCGGTTTCTCTTGGCTCACTTTGAATGCTTGGCAGCTATGACATCTTCGCACGTATCTGGCCACCTCCCGGAATAATCCTGGCCAGTTATATTTTTGGGCCACCCGCGTGCTCGTCTTGCGGATGCCCAGATGTCCGGCTGTTGGGTGGTCGTGGCACTCTGCCAGCACCCTTCCACGGTAACTGGCTCCCACACACAGCTTCCAGGGAGTATATTCTTCGGCCTCTGACCGCAGGCCGAAGCGTCGGTAGAGTGGTCCGTTCTCCTCCCGAAAGTCTGGAAACTTGGCTGGTTCCTGTCGAATCCTCTGCAGCATTTTCGTGAACCATTTGCAGCTGGTATCTTGAACTTGTGCCTGTTGTAGAGTTGCCAGGGGTTGTCGCGACAGGGCGTATGCGACCAGGTTCTGGGTCCCGCGTCGATAATTGATGTCGTACTGGAACTGTTGGAGTTCCAGCGCCCACCGGGCGATCCTGCCCGTTGGGTTGTCAATGGAATTCAGCCATTTTAGCGAGTGGTGATCCGTAACGACTTCGAAGCGGTATCCTTCGACGTAACAGCGCATCTTGCGTATGGCCCATACTATGGCAAGGCACTCCTTTTCCGTTACGGAGTAATTACGCTCAGCCGTGTTTAGCCGTCGGCTAGCGTAAGCGATTACTCGTTCTTGCCCGTCGATGGTCTGCGTGAGTACTGCTCCGATTCCATACTCACTTGCGTCGGTCTGGAGTACGAATTTCTCCGCGAAGTCCGGGCATGCGAGGACCGGTGCCTGTGTCAGGAGATCCTTTAATCCTTGAAAGGCCTGCTCTTGTCTCTCTGTCCACTCCCATTTCCGATCCTTCTTGAGTAGTGAAGTCATCGGCTCGACTACATCGGCAAAGTTGGGTACGAATCGGCGGTACCAAGATGCTATGCCGAGGCATCGGCGCAGCTCCCTCAGGTTGGTCGGGCCTGTCAGTTCTCGGATTGCTGCCACTTTGTCGGGATCGGTCAGGATTCCGGCTTCGCTAATCACGTGGCCCAGATACTTGATACTCCGCTGGAAGAACTGGCATTTCTCTCGGTTTAACCGGAGGTTGGCTTGCCTGAGGCGTCTGAATACCTCACGTAGGTTTCTCACGTGCTCTTGAAGGGTGTATCCAATGATGATGATATCATCCAAGTAGGCGAAGGCATGCGGCTCCATGTCGGGGCCGATGACGGTATCCAAAGCGCGTTGAAATGTTGCTGGGGCCGAATGCAGGCCAAACGGCATCACTTTCCAGTGAAATAATCCGCGGCCGGGCACTGTAAATGCCGTGCATTCGCGGCTGCTGGCGGCGACTGGGATCTGCCAGTACTAGAGGTGCCGAAACATCGATGCTAACATCGATGTATCGATGTTTTTGAAAATTTCCGAAACATCGATGTTTTCAATCGACTATCGATGTTTTTGGTTCGTCACTATTTCAAGAACAAGAAGAAGAGGTACAACGCTAAATGTATGCAAATTAGAAGAATTTGTTTTAAATATTTAAATAACACGCGTCCGGACTTCATTTTTTTTTTTGCTCCGGCAGCATCTTGAGATGGCGAACGAGCCAGAAAAGTGTGAACCACTCATTTTTTAGAAGGTAAATTTTTCAATTTCGTATTATGAGCTATTTAAATTAATATTTTTAATTTTAGGAGAGTTCAAACAATATGGCACCTTTCAAGGAACTGGAACTGGAACACTTTTGTGTGCCTGCAACATCGGTTGAATCGGAATGGGCTTTTAGCAAAGCGGGAGAAATCATTTCCGATCGCCGAACTCGTCTCAAATCCGAAATAGTGGACAAATTAATGTTTATAAACAAAAATTTGAACATATCGACAACAAAGTGATTACATATACAATATGTACTCATTATAGATAGACTATTGAAACAGATCTCTTATAAGTTTAATTTCCTATTACATTGTGAAAAGAATTCGCATTGTTTTTAAGTTTCCAATTATCAGTTATTATGATGCATGTAAAAAAGAATTTGCATTGTTTTTAATTTTTTGGATTGGTTATTAAATTTAAAATTGTGGGGAAGCGATTCGTTCTAAGGCTGGGATATCCTCAGCGGCTTAGGAGTCCTCCCATTATTTATATTGAGACAGGCAGGGGAAACGGGGATGAGCTGGTGAGAGCGCAGATTTATATTAGGAGGATAGTCTGGGGAAAAGGGGCGGCCCGTGTAGGGCTGCGTGTGGATCCAAGATCCAGGTTTTCTTGGGGACAGACAATCCCGTCCACGTCGGCCAAGTGACGGGGCCGCCGTGGCGGGATGGGCGGCCCGAGCGGCCGGCCGATGCCGGGAACCGGGTCGGGGCACTCGGGGGCGTGGCCAGGTACCCGGCCCTGTTTACCATGGTGCCGAGCCGCTGGCCTCGCCAGGAGCATATGTCCGGGTCGGGATAGCCGGGCGCGTCTTAGTGCCGACCTTGTTTACCATAGTGCCAGCGCTTCGATCCCGAGCGAGGCCGCGGAACTGGGAAATCGGCCCCGTTTACCGTGGTGCCGATGCCCTATCCGAAGATGGAGGGGGATCTCGGGGTCTGAGAGCCGGCCCTGTTTACCATGGTGCCGACACCCCGATCCACGAGGTTCTCCGAAACCTGAGAGCCGACCCTGTTTACCATGGTGCCGGCTTCCGGCCTCCGCTGCTACGGAAAAGGATGCGGAACTTGAGACCCGGCCCTGTTTACCATGGTGCCGAGCCCAAGTCCGCCCAGAGGGGAGTTTAGGGAAGAAGAGGAGGAGGAGCTGACCAGGATAGATGCCAAATGCCGTTGGGTTTTATTATTAAGTTTATTTTGTCCGTCTAGTTTTCCCTATCTGTTTCCCTACCTCGTGTCTACACCGCCGGCTCCCATGCCGCGGCAGGCCGCTTGGCCGGCTCACCCTCCTTACACCTGGGCGCTGGACTCCATGTCCATGTGGCCTCAGATTTAAAACGCCGTCGGTACTTTTCCACCACGTGTTCCTGCGGGTTATATCGTCGCACGTCTGTTCGCCTTGAAGTTCGCCGAGAGAAGAGAACGATCGGCGTTGCTCGGGCCCTTCCTCTGCCGATGTTCTGGCGCAGAAGCTTCGGCCCCTGCCGCGGCGCATGTTCTCGCCGTCCCGCTCTGGCATGCTCGCTTCCCGATCGGTGGCTCTCTCTTGAGCTTTCGGGTTGCCGTTTCTTTGTCCCCTTTCTGTGTGGTGGTGGGTTCTTCGGCAATGTTGCGGGCTCTCTCTCTCTGAGAGTCGATGTTGCTGGTGCTCGCGGTGTTGCTTGTGTTTAGCTTGCTGGCCGATGTTGTTGGCCGATGTTGCGGGCGTGTGTTGCTCGCGATGTCTCGGGCTGGTGTTGCTCGCGATGTTGCGGGCTCGTGTTGCTCGCGATGCTGCGGGCGTGTGCTCGCGATGTTGCTGGCCGACGCCAGTGATGATGACGCGGCGGGTCGGTGCCAGTGATGCTTGGATGGCTATGTCGATGTTGCTGGCGGGTGTTGGGTTTGCCCTATCTCCTAGCTATTTACAGGTGCCCTTCGTGGGTCTTTTTATGTCTCTTAACCCTAACTTATTTCTAACTTAACAAAATATATATACAGTATGTACATAGGGTGAGGTACTCCTCGCAAAATAAATTTATTTTAATAATGAATAATGTGTTTTCTTTTTCAAGTGTTAATTCAAATATAAATTTTGTTAGAAAACATCGGAAAACATCGATGTTACCTGGACCTGGAATCGGACTCTCCGGGGCCCTCGGCGAAAAGGATTTCGCTGGATCACGGAGTCGGCAGGGGCTTGCAGCGCTTCAGCCCAACTCGGGGCCATGTCTGCTTCTCTGGGCTTGCGGCTTCTTCGTGGTGCGCCAGGGTGGCGGCTTCTTGGTGCGCCAGGGTGGCGGCTTCTTCGAGGTGCGCCGGAGCGGCGGCCTCGTCTGCGTGGTGCGCCAGGGTGGCGGCTTCTTCTGGTCTCCGGTGTTGCGCCGGGGTGGCGGCTTTCGCTGGCTTCTTGTGATGCGCCGAGGTGGCGGCTTCTTCGTAGTGCGCCCGTGTGGCGGCTTCGTGGTGCGCCTGGAGCGGCGGCTTCGTGGTGCGCCGGAGCGGCTTCTTGGTGCGCCTGAGCGGCGGCTTCTGTTGGTCTCTGGTGTTGCGCCGGGGTGGCGGCTTTCGCTGGCTTGGTCCGGACGGGTGGTTGAAGCTTCAGGGCTTGACCCCCGCACTGGAGTGTGGCTCCGCTGTAGCATAGGAAGTCCATGCCGAGTAGGAGGTCGTTCAGCACATCCGCCATGACTAGGGCGGAGACGCTGACTCGGCCTTCTCCCAACTGGATCGTTGCTCGTAAGGCGTGTGTTAACTCCTTGTCGGTTCCGTCTGCTAGTGTCACCTGCGTCCGTATGGCGCGGTGATTTTTCCCGTTGCTTAGCTCTTGCGCAAGGCGCTCGCTTATAAAGCTATGCGAGGCCCCCGTATCTAAGGTGGTGGTGAGAGGTCGCCCCTCTACCGTGACCTTGGCGCGGATACGGTTGATGTCCTGCTGGATGGCGTGGGTTACTGTGATCGGGAGGCCGGAGGGTCCCTCAGGTGACTCCCTGATACTCGAGGCCCTTGCCCGTTTCCCTGCGTTGGGTTCCGGCAGCAGTCGATGGTGCGTATTCCCTGTCGACCGCAGTCCCAGCAGAATAGGAGCCTGGGGTTCTGGCATCCAGAAGAATAGTGGCCGTTCTGGCCGCAGTTCCGGCAGGCGGTGCTGGCGTCGGATCCCCGTCGGGGTGCGGAGTCCTGGCCGGTGCTTCCTTGGCGTATAGCTTCGGCGCTGACTGGGTTCCTTGGGTTGGCGCCGCTTTTATCGATGGTTCGATAACGGCCTATCCGGACCGATCTTGTTGGTCTGGCAACCTCGTCGACCTGGATATGATTGATCTGGTAGCTTTGGCTCGTTGTTTGGCTTTGAATTTTAACGAATCTGGAAAATAGAAAGATGTGGATGAGTTTTCCCTTCACCTTCGGGGCGTGGCTGGCGGCGTGGGTGCGGTATTGGTGCGGCGTTGTCCATCCTAGACTCCTGTGCGGTTCCCTGAGGTTACTGTCAGCGTTATCGTAGTTATGTCTTGGTTTTGGTGCAGAGAAGTTAGGCGGACGTGGCTTGGAGATTTTTCTCGAGGATGAGGCGAGTGTTGCCTTATCCGGACCAGCGTTGTCGGCATGCCTGATGGTGGTTTCCAGGCGTTGCCAGTGGGGAAACGGCGATATACCGCTCAGTATCGTTTCCGCGAGCGTGTACGTGTATGCGGGCGCGAGATGTGGGCATGGCTCTGTTGGCATGGCGAAGACCAGTCTGGTGTGGCTTGTTCCCCCAAGGGGGGGGTAGGAACGTTGGACGGGCGCGCCCGTCAGCAAGTAGCCCTTATGACACCCTGGTTCACTTTGGTGGCGGCCTGAGCGCGGTGGTCCTCGTGATCATCGATGGCTTGTGTATCTTCGGCTCGGTCGTCGTCGTCGTCTTCGTCCTCGTTGTTCTGGTGGTACGGCTTGAGATGATTTCTGCTTGCTGTGCGGCGTCGGCGGCTGTTGATTTCCTGCAGTCGCACGATATTTGGCGAGAGGAACTTGACCACTCGGAACGGTCCCTCGCATGATGTAATAACTACAAGGTTTGATCTCGTTTGATGCCAAACGCCTTGCAAAGACAGCCTACCCCTGGCCATAAAGAATCAAAGAACATTGTGGCGAATTCAAAATTATTAAAAATAAATCTTTGACAAGGATTAAAACAAAAACTACAATTCAACTTTTTTTATTTTGCATATTTTTCTTATTTATCATTTTGTCTTGGTTTTTGCGGTCTTCCTGAACATTCAAAATTTGGTTTTGCCGACTTAAGGTCAAAAATTATTAAAAATCAAAATATAATTCCAAAATGATTAAATTTTTTACCAACATATTTCGGAGACACATCTGTAGCCGCCATCAGAGCTATTTGCTTGCCTATTAATACAAATGTTGTAGTTATTTATTATTATTATTTTAGCTTATTGTTCATCAGTGGGTTGTAAATATACACACAGCCAGACTAAGGGTTAAACTCATCATGACTCAAAACAAACTGACAGCAAAAGTTTTCTTGAGTGTTTTTGAAAAGCTTTTTTCCCGTAAGCTAGAGCTTTTTCTAACGAGATCACCTTGTAGTTATTACATCATGGTCCCTCGTATTTGGCCGCTAGCTTGGCGGCGAAACATTCGGCGGCGTCGGACAACACGTGGTTGCGGGCGAGAACCAGTGAGCCGAGAGGTGGCTTCCAGTCCCGTCGTCGCAAGTTGTAATGCCGACTCTGGTCGGCGGCAGCGCGCTCGGCGTTGTCGCGGGCCACCTTGAAGATTGCGTGGAGTTGTTCACTTCTTTCCTCTGGTATGATCTGATTTGTCCCTCTTCCTGGGCTGACTTCGTCGTAGAGCGTGTTCGGTAGGCGGGGCTCCCGTCCTTGTACCAGAAAGGCGGGGCTGAATCCTGTCGTTCGGACACACTGCTGTTCACTGCTAGCGAGATTTCTTGGAGCAGTTGATCCCATGCATTTTGCGGGGCATCTCCTAGGTACTGTCCGATCATGGCTTTCACAGTCCTGTTCGCCCTCTCCGTGGGATTCTGGCGTGGTGTGTATGGAGCTGTATGTTTAAGCTCCATCCCGAGTGACTTGCAGAATGTCTGGAACGCCCGGCTGGTGAACTGTGTTCCGTTGTCGCAGACGAGAGTTCTCGGGACTCAGAAACGGCTGAGTATACGTTCCCGGAATGCCCGCTCGAGGTATGGCTCGTCGTAGGGGAATGAGTTCCACCCATTTGCTGAATGAGTCGAGGAACACTAGTAGGACTGTGTTCCCTTGCTTGGATCGCGGGAGGGGTCCCACAAAATCCGCGCACAGGATGTGAAATGGTTCGTCGACCTGGCGTGTAAACATCCTTCCTGCCGGCTTTTCTTGGCTCACCTTGAATGTTTGGCAGCTATGGCCACTTCCCGGAATAATCCTGGCCAGTAATATTTTTGGGCCACCCGCGTGCTTGTCTTGCGGATGCCCAGATGTCCTGCTGTTGGGTGATCGTGGCACTCGGCCAGTACCCTTCCTCGGTAGTTGGCTCTCACGCATAGTTCCCAGGGGGTGTATTCCTCGGCCTCGGGTCGTAGGCCGATGCGTCGGTAGAGTTGTCCGTTCTCCTCCCGAAAGTCTGGAAACTTGGCTGGTTCCTGTCGAATCCTCAGCAGCATTTTTGTGATCCACTTGCAGCTGGCATCTTGGACTTGTACTTATTGAAGAATTGCTAGCGGTTGTCGCGACAAGGCGTCTGCGACCAGGTTCTGAGTCCCGCGTCGATACTTGATGTCGTACTGGAACTGTTGGAGTTCCAGTGCCCACCGGGCGATCCTGCCCGTGGGGTTGTCAATGGAATTCAGCCATTTTAGCGAGTGGTGATCCGTAACGACTTCGAAGCGGTATCCTTCGACGTAACAGCGCATCTTGCGTATGGCCCATACTATGGCAAGGCACTCCTTTTCCGTTACGGAGTAATTACGCTCAGCCGTGTTTAGCCGTCGGCTAGCGTAAGCGATTACTCGTTCTTGCCCGTCGATGGTCTGCGTGAGTACTGCTCCGATTCCATACTCACTTGCGTCGGTCTGGAGTACGAATTTCTCCGCGAAGTCCGGGCATGCGAGGACCGGTGCCTGTGTCAGGAGATCCTTTAATCCTTGAAAGGCCTGCTCTTGTCTATCTGTCCACTCCCATCTCCGATCCTTCTTGAGTAGTGAAGTCATCGTCTCGACTACATCGGCAAAGTTTGGTACGAATCGGCGGTACCAAGATGCTATGCCGAGGCATCGGCGCAGCTCCCTCAGGTTGGTCGGGCCTGTCAGTTCTCGGATTGCTGCCACTTTGTCGGGATCGGTCTGGATTCCGGCTTCGCTAATCACGTGGCCCAGATACTTGATACTCCGCTGGAAGAACTGGCATTTCTCTCGGTTTAACCGGAGGTTGGCTTGCCTGAGGCGTCTGAATACCTCACGTAGGTTTCTCACGTGCTCTTGAAGGGTGTATCCAATGATGATGATATCATCCAAGTAGGCGAAGGCATGCGGCTCCATGTCGGGGCCGATGACGGTATCCAAAGCGCGTTGAAATGTTGCTGGGGCCGAATGCAGGCCAAACGGCATCACTTTCCAGTGAAATAATCCGCGGCCGGGCACTGTAAATGCCGTGCATTCACGGCTGCTGGCGGCGACTGGGATCTGCCAGTACTAGAGGTGCCGAAACATCGATGCTAACATCGATGTATCGATGTTTTTGAAAATTTCCGAAACATCGATGTTTTCAATCGACTATCGATGTTTTTGGTTCGTCACTATTTCAAGAACAAGAAGAAGAGGTACAACGCTAAATGTATGCAAATTAGAAGAATTTGTTTTAAATATTTTATTTAACACGCGTCCGGACTTCATTTTTTTTTTTGCTCCGGCAGCATCTTGAGATGGCGAACGAGCCAGAAAAGTGCGAACCACTCATTTTTTAGAAGGTAAATTTTTCAATTTCGTATTATGAGCTATTTAAATTAATATTTTTAATTTTAGGAGAGTTCAAACAATATGGCACCTTTCAAGGAACTGGAACTGGAACACTTTTGTGTGCCTGCAACATCGGTTGAATCGGAATGGGCTTTTAGCAAAGCGGGAGAAATCATTTCCGATCGCCGAACTCGTCTCAAATCCGATTTAGTGGACAAATTAATGTTTATAAACAAAAATTTGAACATATCGACAACAAAGTGATTACATATACAATATGTACTCATTATAGATAGACTATTGAAACAGATCTCTTATAAGTTTAATTTCCTATTACATTGTGAAAAGAATTCGCATTGTTTTTAAGTTTCCAATTATCAGTTATTATGATGCATGTAAAAAGAATTTGCATTGTTTTTAATTTTTTGGATTGGTTATTAAATTTAAAATTGTGGGGAAGCGATTCGTTCTAAGGCTGGGATATCCTCAGCGGCTTAGGAGTCCTCCCATTATTTATATTGAGACAGGCAGGGGAAATGGGGATGCGCTGGTGAGAGCGCAGATTTATATTAGGAGGATAGTCTGGGGAAAAGGGGCGGCCCGTGTAGGGCTGCGTGTGGATCCAAGATCCAGGTTTTCTTGGGGACAGACAATCCCGTCCACGTCGGCCAAGTGACGGGGCCGCCGTGGCGGGATGGGCGGCCCGAGCGGCCGGCCGATGCCGGGAACCGGGTCGGGGCCCTCGGGGGCGTGGCCAGGTACCCGGCCCTGTTTACCATGGTGCCGAGCCGCTGGCCTCGCCAGGAGCATATGTCCGGGTCGGGATAGCCGGGCGCGTCTTAGTGCCGACCTTGTTTACCATGGTGCCGGCGCTTCGATCCCGAGCGAGGCCGCGGAACTGGGAAATCGGCCCCGTTTACCGTGGTGCCGATGCCCTAGCCGAAGATGGAGGGGGATCTCGGGGTCTGAGAGTAGTGAAGTCATCGTCTCGACTACATCGGCAAAGTTTGGTACGAATCGGCGGTACCAAGATGCTATGCCGAGGCATCGGCGCAGCTCCCTCAGGTTGGTCGGGCCTGTCAGTTCTCGGATTGCTGCCACTTTGTCGGGATCGGTCTGGATTCCGGCTTCGCTAATCACGTGGCCCAGATACTTGATACTCCGCTGGAAGAACTGGCATTTCTCTCGGTTTAACCGGAGGTTGGCTTGCCTGAGGCGTCTGAATACCTCACGTAGGTTTCTCACGTGCTCTTGAAGGGTGTATCCAATGATGATGATATCATCCAAGTAGGCGAAGGCATGCGGCTCCATGTCGGGGCCGATGACGGTATCCAAAGCGCGTTGAAATGTTGCTGGGGCCGAATGCAGGCCAAACGGCATCACTTTCCAGTGAAATAATCCGCGGCCGGGCACTGTAAATGCCGTGCATTCGCGGCTGCTGGCGGCGACTGGGATCTGCCAGTACTAGAGGTGCCGAAACATCGATGCTAACATCGATGTATCGATGTTTTTGAAAATTTCCGAAACATCGATGTTTTCAATCGACTATCGATGTTTTTGGTTCGTCACTATTTCAAGAACAAGAAGAAGAGGTACAACGCTAAATGTATGCAAATTAGAAGAATTTGTTTTAAATATTTTATTTAACACGCGTCCGGACTTCATTTTTTTTTTTGCTCCGGCAGCATCTTGAGATGGCGAACGAGCCAGAAAAGTGCGAACCACTCATTTTTTAGAAGGTAAATTTTTCAATTTCGTATTATGAGCTATTTAAATTAATATTTTTAATTTTAGGAGAGTTCAAACAATATGGCACCTTTCAAGGAACTGGAACTGGAACACTTTTGTGTGCCTGCAACATCGGTTGAATCGGAATGGGCTTTTAGCAAAGCGGGAGAAATCATTTCCGATCGCCGAACTCGTCTCAAATCCGATTTAGTGGACAAATTAATGTTTATAAACAAAAATTTGAACATATCGACAACAAAGTGATTACATATACAATATGTACTCATTATAGATAGACTATTGAAACAGATCTCTTATAAGTTTAATTTCCTATTACATTGTGAAAAGAATTCGCATTGTTTTTAAGTTTCCAATTATCAGTTATTATGATGCATGTAAAAAAGAATTTGCATTGTTTTTAATTTTTTGGATTGGTTATTAAATTTAAAATTGTGGGGAAGCGATTCGTTCTAAGGCTGGGATATCCTCAGCGGCTTAGGAGTCCTCCCATTATTTATATTGAGACAGGCAGGGGAAACGGGGATGCGCTGGTGAGAGCGCAGATTTATATTAGGAGGATAGTCTGGGGAAAAGGGGCGGCCCGTGTAGGGCTGCGTGTGGATCCAAGATCCAGGTTTTCTTGGGGACAGACAATCCCGTCCACGTCGGCCAAGTGACGGGGCCGCCGTGGCGGGATGGGCGGCCCGAGCGGCCGGCCGATGCCGGGAACCGGGTCGGGGCCCTCGGGGGCGTGGCCAGGTACCCGGCCCTGTTTACCATGGTGCCGGCTTCCGGCCTCCGCCGCTACGGAAAAGGATGCGGAACTTGAGACCCGGCCCTGTTTACCATGGTGCCGAGCCCAAGTCCGCCCAGAGGGGAGTTTAGGGAAGAAGAGGAGGAGGAGCTGCCCAGGATAGATGCCAAATGCCGTTGGGTTTTATTATTAAGTTTATTTTGTCCGTCTAGTTTTCCCTATCTGTTTCCCTACCTCGTGTCTACACCGCCGGCTCCCATGCCGCGGGAGGCCGCTTGGCCGGCTCACCCTCCTTACACCTGGGCGCTGGACTCCATGTCCATGTGGCCTCAGATTTAAAACGCCGTCGGTACTTTTCCACCACGTGTTCCTGCGGGTTATATCGTCGCACGTCTGTTCGCCTTGAAGTTCGCCGAGAGAAGAGAACGATCGGCGTTGCTCGGGCCCTTCCTCTGCCGATGTTCTGGCGCAGAAGCTTCGGCCCCTGCCGCGGCGCATGTTCTCGCCGTCCCGCTCTGGCATGCTCGCTTCCCGATCGGTGGCTCTCTCTTGAGCTTTCGGGTTGCCGTTTCTTTGTCCCCTTTCTGTGTGGTGGTGGGTTCTTCGGCAATGTTGCGGGCTCTCTCTCTCTGAGAGTCGATGTTGCTGGTGCTCGCGGTGTTGCTTGCGTTTAGCTTGCTGGCCGATGTTGTTGGCCGATGTTGCGGGCGTGTGTTGCTCGCGATGTCTCGGGCTGGTGTTGCTCGCGATGTTGCGGGCTCGTGTTGCTCGCGATGCTGCGGGCGTGTGCTCGCGATGGTGCTGGCCGACGCCAGTGATGATGACGCGGTGGGTCGGTGCCAGTGATGCTTGGATGGCTATGTCGATGTTGCTGGCGGGTGTTGGGTTTGCCCTATCTCCTAGCTATTTACAGGTGCCCTTCGTGGGTCTTTTTATGTCTCTTAACCCTAACTTATTTCTAACTTAACAAAATATATATACAGTATGTACATAGGGTGAGGTACTCCTCGCAAAATAAATTTATTTTAATAATGAATAATGTGTTTTCTTTTTCAAGTGTTAATTCAAATATAAATTTTGTTAGAAAACATCGGAAAACATCGATGTTACCTGGACCTGGAATCGGACTCTCCGGGGCCCTCGGCGAAAAGGATTTCGCTGGATCACGGAGTCGGCAGGGGCTTGCAGCGCTTCAGCCCAACTCGGGGCCATGTCTGCTTCTCAGGGCTTGCGGCTTCTTCGTGGTGCGCCAGGGTGGCGGCTTCGTGGTGCGCCAGGGTGGCGGCTTCTTGGTGCGCCAGGGTGGCGGCTTCTTGGTGCGCCAGGGTGGCGGCATCTTGGTGCGCCAGGGTGGCGGCTTCTTCGAGGTGCGCCGGAGCGGCGGCCTCGTCTGCGTGGTGCGCCAGGGTGGCGGCTTCTTCTGGTCTCCGGTGTTGCGCCGGGGTGGCGGCTTTCGCTGGCTTCTTGTGATGCGCCGAGGTGGCGGCTTCTTCGTAGTGCGCCCGTGTGGCGGCTTCGTGGTGCGCCTGGAGCGGCGGCTTCGTGGTGCGCCGGAGCGGCTTCTTGGTGCGCCTGAGCGGCGGCTTCTGTTGGTCTCTGGTGTTGCGCCGGGGTGGCGGCTTTCGCTGGCTTGGTCCGGACGGGTGGTTGAAGCTTCAGGGCTTGACCCCCGCACTGGAGTGTGGCTCCGCTGTAGCATAGGAAGTCCATGCCGAGTAGGAGGTCGTTCAGCAAATCCGCCATGACTAGGGCGGAGACGCTGACTCGGCCTTCTCCCAACTGGATCGTTGCTCGTAAGGCGTGTGTTAACTCCTTGTCGGTTCCGTCTGCTAGTGTCACCTGCGTCCGTATGGCGCGGTGATTTTTCCCGTTGCTTAGCTCTTGCGCAAGGCGCTCGCTTATAAAGCTATGCGAGGCCCCCGTATCTAAGGTGGTGGTGAGAGGTCGCCCCTCTACCGTGACCTTGGCGCGGATACGGTTGATGTCCTGCTGGATGGCGTGGGTTACTGTGATCGGGAGGCCGGAGGGTCCCTCAGGTGACTCCCTGATACTCGAGGCCCTTGCCCGTTTCCCTGCGTTGGGTTCCGGCAGCAGTCGATGGTGCGTATTCCCTGTCGACCGCAGTCCCAGCAGAATAGGAGCCTGGGGTTCTGGCATCCAGAAGAATAGTGGCCGTTCTGGCCGCAGTTCCGGCAGGCGGTGCTGGCGTCGGATCCCCGTCGGGGTGCGGAGTCCTGGCCGGTGCTTCCTTGGCGTATAGCTTCGGCGCTGACTGGGTTCCTTGGGTTGGCGCCGATTTTATCGATGGTTCGATAACGGCCTATCGGGACCGATCTTGTTGGTCTGGCAACCTCGTCGACCTGGATATGATTGATCTGGTAGCTTTGGCTCGTTGTTTGGCTTTGAATTTTAACGAATCTGGAAAATAGAAAGATGTGGATGCGGCGTTGTCCATCCTAGACTCCTGTGCGGTTCCCTGAGGTTACTGTCAGCGTTATCGTAGTTATGTCTTGGTTTTGGTGCAGAGAAGTTAGGCGGACGTGGCTTGGAGATTTTTCTCGAGGATGAGGCGAGTGTTGCCTTATCCGGACCAGCGTTGTCGGCATGCCTGATGGTGGTTTCCAGGCGTTGCCAGTGGGGAAACGGCGATATACCGCTCAGTATCGTTTCCGCGAGCGTGTACGTGTATGCGGGCGCGAGATGTGGGCATGGCTCTGTTGGCATGGCGAAGACCAGTCTGGTGTGGCTTGTTCCCCCAAGGGGGGGGTAGGAACGTTGGACGGGCGCGCCCGTCAGCAAGTAGCCCTTATGACACCCTGGTTCACTTTGGTGGCGGCCTGAGCGCGGTGGTCCTCGTGATCATCGATGGCTTGTGTATCTTCGGCTCGGTCGTCGTCGTCGTCTTCGTCCTCGTTGTTCTGGTGGTACGGCTTGAGATGATTTATGCTTGCTGTGCGGCGTCGGCGGCTGTTGATTTCCTGCAGTCGCACGATATTTGGCGAGAGGAACTTGACCACTCGGAACGGTCCCTCGCATGATGTAATAACTACAAGGTTTGATCTCGTTTGATGCCAAACGCCTTGCAAAGACAGCCTACCCCTGGCCATAAAGAATCAAAGAACATTGTGGCGAATTCAAAATTATTAAAAATAAATCTTTGACAAGGATTAAAACAAAAACTACAATTCAACTTTTTTTATTTTGCATATTTTTCTTATTTATCATTTTGTCTTGGTTTTTGCGGTCTTCCTGAACATTCAAAATTTGGTTTTGCCGACTTAAGGTCAAAAATTATTAAAAATCTAAATATAATTCCAAAATGATTAAATTTTTTACCAACATATTTCGGAGACACATCTGTAGCCGCCATCAGAGCTATTTGCTTGCCTATTAATACAAATGTTGTAGTTATTTATTATTATTATTTTAGCTTATTGTTCATCAGTGGGTTGTAAATATACACACAGCCAGACTAAGGGTTAAACTCATCATGACTCAAAACAAACTGACAGCAAAAGTTTTCTTGAGTGTTTTTGAAAAGCTTTTTTCCCGTAAGCTAGAGCTTTTTCTAACGAGATCACCTTGTAGTTATTACATCATGGTCCCTCGTATTTGGCCGCTAGCTTGGCGGCGAAACATTCGGCGGCGTCGGACAACACGTGGTTGCGGGCGAGAACCAGTGAGCCGAGAGGTGGCTTCCAGTCCCGTCGTCGCAAGTTGTAATGCCGACTCTGGTCGGCGGCAGCGCGCTCGGCGTTGTCGCGGGCCACCTTGAAGATTGCGTGGAGTTGTTCACTTCTTTCCTCTGGTATGATCTGATTTGTCCCTCTTCCTGGGCTGACTTCGTCGTAGAGCGTGTTCGGTAGGCGGGGCTCCCGTCCTTGTACCAGAAAGGCGGGGCTGAATCCTGTCGTTCGGACACACTGCTGTTCACTGCTAGCGAGATTTCTTGGAGCAGTTGATCCCATGCATTTTGCGGGGCATCTCCTAGGTACTGTCCGATCATGGCTTTCACAGTCCTGTTCGCCCTCTCCGTGGGATTCTGGCGTGGTGTGTATGGAGCTGTATGTTTAAGCTCCATCCCGAGTGACTTGCAGAATGTCTGGAACGCCCGGCTGGTGAACTGTGTTCCGTTGTCGCAGACGAGAGTTCTCGGGACTCAGAAACGGCTGAGTATACGTTCCCGGAATGCCCGCTCGAGGTATGGCTCGTCGTAGGGGAATGAGTTCCACCCATTTGCTGAATGAGTCGAGGAACACTAGTAGGACTGTGTTCCCTTGCTTGGATCGCGGGAGGGGTCCCACAAAATCCGCGCACAGGATGTGAAATGGTTCGTCGACCTGGCGTGTAAACATCCTTCCTGCCGGCTTTTCTTGGCTCACCTTGAATGTTTGGCAGCTATGGCCACTTCCCGGAATAATCCTGGCCAGTAATATTTTGGGCCACCCGCGTGCTTGTCTTGCGGATGCCCAGATGTCCTGCTGTTGGGTGATCGTGGCACTCGGCCAGTACCCTTCCTCGGTAGTTGGCTCTCACGCATAGTTTCCAGGGGGTGTATTCCTCGGCCTCGGGTCGTAGGCCGATGCGTCGGTAGAGTTGTCCGTTCTCCTCCCGAAAGTCTGGAAACTTGGCTGGTTCCTGTCGAATCCTCAGCAGCATTTTTGTGATCCACTTGCAGCTGGCATCTTGGACTTGTACTTATTGAAGAATTGCTAGCGGTTGTCGCGACAAGGCGTCTGCGACCAGGTTCTGAGTCCCGCGTCGATACTTGATGTCGTACTGGAACTGTTGGAGTTCCAGTGCCCACCGGGCGATCCTGCCCGTGGGGTTGTCAATGGAATTCAGCCATTTTAGCGAGTGGTGATCCGTAACGACTTCGAAGCGGTATCCTTCGACGTAACAGCGCATCTTGCGTATGGCCCATACTATGGCAAGGCACTCCTTTTCCGTTACGGAGTAATTACGCTCAGCCGTGTTTAGCCGTCGGCTAGCGTAAGCGATTACTCGTTCTTGCCCGTCGATGGTCTGCGTGAGTACTGCTCCGATTCCATACTCACTTGCGTCGGTCTGGAGTACGAATTTCTCCGCGAAGTCCGGGCATGCGAGGACCGGTGCCTGTGTCAGGAGATCCTTTAATCCTTGAAAGGCCTGCTCTTGTCTCTCTGTCCACTCCCATTTCCGATCCTTCTTGAGTAGTGAAGTCATCGTCTCGACTACATCGGCAAAGTTGGGTACGAATCGGCGGTACCAAGATGCTATGCCGAGGCATCGGCGCAGCTCCCTCAGGTTGGTCGGGCCTGTCAGTTCTCGGATTGCTGCCACTTTGTCGGGATCGGTCTGGATTCCGGCTTCGCTAATCACGTGGCCCAGATACTTGATACTCCGCTGGAAGAACTGGCATTTCTCTCGGTTTAACCGGAGGTTGGCTTGCCTGAGGCGTCTGAATACCTCACGTAGGTTTCTCACGTGCTCTTGAAGGGTGTATCCAATGATGATGATATCATCCAAGTAGGCGAAGGCATGCGGCTCCATGTCGGGGCCGATGACGGTATCCAAAGCGCGTTGAAATGTTGCTGGGGCCGAATGCAGGCCAAACGGCATCACTTTCCAGTGAAATAATCCGCGGCCGGGCACTGTAAATGCCGTGCATTCGCGGCTGCTGGCGGCGACTGGGATCTGTCAGTACTAGAGGTGCCGAAACATCGATGCTAACATCGATGTATCGATGTTTTTGAAAATTTCCGAAACATCGATGTTTTCAATCGACTATCGATGTTTTTGGTTCGTCACTATTTCAAGAACAAGAAGAAGAGGTACAACGCTAAATGTATGCAAATTAGAAGAATTTGTTTTAAATATTTTATTTAACACGCGTCCGGACTTCATTTTTTTTTTGCTCCGGCAGCATCTTGAGATGGCGAACGAGCCAGAAAAGTGTGAACCACTCATTTTTTAGAAGGTAAATTTTTCAATTTCGTATTATGAGCTATTTAAATTAATATTTTTAATTTTAGGAGAGTTCAAACAATATGGCACCTTTCAAGGAACTGGAACTGGAACACTTTTGTGTGCCTGCAACATCGGTTGAATCGGAATGGGCTTTTAGCAAAGCGGGAGAAATCATTTCCGATCGCCGAACTCGTCTCAAATCCGATTTAGTGGACAAATTAATGTTTATAAACAAAAATTTGAACATATCGATAACAAAGTGATTACATATACAATATGTACTCATTATAGATAGACTATTGAAACAGATCTCTTATAAGTTTAATTTCCTATTACATTGTGAAAAGAATTCGCATTGTTTTTAAGTTTCCAATTATCAGTTATTATGATGCATGTAAAAAAGAATTTGCATTGTTTTTAATTTTTTTGATTGGTTATTAAATTTAAAATTGTGGGGAAGCGATTCGTTCTAAGGCTGGGATATCCTCAGCGGCTTAGGAGTCCTCCCATTATTTATATTGAGACAGGCAGGGGAAACGGGGATGCGCTGGTGAGAGCGCAGATTTATATTAGGAGGATAGTCTGGGGAAAAGGGGCGGCCCGTGTAGGGCTGCGTGTGGATCCAAGATCCAGGTTTTCGGCCAAGTGACGGGGCCGCCGTGGCGGGATGGGCGGCCCGAGCGGCCGGCCGATGCCGGGAACCGGGTCGGGGCCCTCGGGGGCGTGGCCAGGTACCCGGCCCTGTTTACCATGGTGTCGAGCCGCTGGCCTCGCCAGGAGCATATGTCCGGGTCGGGATAGCCGGGCGCGTCTTAGTGCCGACCTTGTTTACCATGGTGCCGGCGCTTCGATCCCGAGCGAGGCCGCGGAACTGGGAAATCGGCCCCGTTTACCGTGGTGCCGATGCCCTAGCCGAAGATGGAGGGGGATCTCGGGGTCTGAGAGCCGGCCCTGTTTACCATATTGCCGACACCCCGATCCACGAGGTTCTCCGAAACCTGAGAGCCGACCCTGTTTACCATGGTGCCGGCTTCCGGCCTCCGCCGCTACGGAAAAGGATGCGGAACTTGAGACCCGGCCCTGTTTACCATGTGCTCACTATGTTGCTGGCCGACGCCAGTGATGATGACGCGGCGGGTCGGTGCCAGTGATGCTTGGCTGGCTATGTCGATGTTGCTGGCGGGTGTTGGGTTTGCCCTATCTCCTAGCTATTTACAGGTGCCCTTCGTGGGTCTTTTTATGTCTCTTAACCCTAACTTATTACTAACTTAACAAAATATATATACAGTATGTACATAGAAATGTTACTGGACCTGGAATCGGACTCTCCGGGGCCCTCGGCGAAAAGGATTTCGCTGGATCACGGAGTCGGCAGGGGCTGGCAGCGCTTCAGCCCAACTCGGGGCCATGTCTGCTTCTCTGGGCTTGCGGCTTCTTCGTGGTGCGCCAGGGTGGCGGCTTCTTGGTGCGCCAGGGTGGCGGCTTCTTCGAGGTGCGCCGGAGCGGCGGCCTCGTCAGCGTGGTGCGCCAGGGTGGCGGCTTCTTCTGGTCTCCGGTGTTGCGCCGGGGTGGCGGCTTTCGCTGGCTTCTTGTGATGCGCCGAGGTGGCGGCTTCTTCGTAGTGCGCCCGTGTGGCGGCTTCGTGGTGTAGCATAGGAAGTCCATGCCGAGTAGGAGGTCGTTCAGCACATCCGCCATGACTAGGGCGGAGACGCTGACTCGGCCTTCTCCCAACTGGATCGTTGCTCGTAAGGCGTGTGTTAACTCCTTGTCGGTTCCGTCTGCTAGTGTCACCTGCGTCCGTACGGCGCTCGCTTATAAAGCTATGCGAGGCTCCCGTATCTAAGGTGGCGGTGAGAGGTCGCCCTTCTACCGTGACCTTGGCGCGGATACGGTTGATGTCCTGCTGGATGGCGTGGGTTACTGTGATCGGGAGGCCGGAGGGTCCCTCGGGTGACTCCCTGATACTCGAGGCCCTTGCCCGTTTCCCTGCGTTGGGTTCCGGCAGCAGTCGATGGTGCGTATTCCCTGTCGACCGCAGTCCCAGCAGAATAGGAGCCTGGGGTTCTGGCATCCAAAAGAATAGTGGCCGTTCTTGCCGCAGTTCCGGCAGGCGGTGCTGCAGTCGGTTCCCCGTCGGGGTGCGGAGTCCTGGCCGGTGCTTCCTTGGCGTATAGCTTCGGCGCTGACTGGGTTCCTTGGGTATGTTCTGGGGCGAGGCTGAGGTTGGTTCGGTGAGACCTCTGTCTCGGCTCGGCCGGAGGAGTATCCTCGGACGGCTCGGCCTCCACGGCTGCGGACGACTTCGAAGCTGACCACCAGTTGGGTGAGCTCCGCAAGCGTCGTGAAATCCTGGCGTCTGGTGAACATTTGATATGTTCAGCATGTTCTCATACACCCGATCCAGCTCCTGTTCTGCTGTAAATCCGGCGCGGCGCATCTGGAGTCGAAGGTCTACCAGCTATTCTTTGAATGGCTCGTTCGCCTTCTGGAAATGCGTACGTATCTCATCCTCCAGGCGTTGGTAGTACCGGGGAGGCAAGAAGAAATCCAGAAATTCCCGACGGGTTTCTTCCCATGTTCGTCCCTGTAGTCCACTGGTTCGAAACCAGCTTTCTGCACGGCCTGTCAAAAGGATGGCGATGGCTTGCGCCAGATACCTCTTGTCGACCTGGTAGGTATCCGCCCGTTCCTCCATGTGCTCTACGAAGCTGAGTGGATCCAAACTGCCGTTGAAGGACAGTCCCCACTTGGTTACTTTGTCGAGGAGGGTGGAGCAAATGTTTGCATCCCACTGTTGAGTGCCGGTGCGTGCGGTGATCGGGGGCTCAGGAGGTCCCTCAGATCTTCCTCGTACTCCTGGAGAAGCGCTGCGTGGAATAGCCAACGAGTGGCGGGCACTGGGTGCGTCCACGTGGCTAACTGGTAGTGGCGACAGCGGCTTGGTATCCCCGTGGCCAGGGCGTCGTCTGAAAGATCCGGTTGCCTAGCGAAGGCGTACAGTCGAGCTCGTTGTTCCTCGACTGTTCCATTCTGTTCCAATCCTAGCTCGAGCAGAGCGGCCTCCAGCTCATGCTTCTTCCTATAGGATATCCATGAAATTCCCATCTTGGAGTCTGGTTTTGCCTGCGGCAATGGGTGTTCCCAAGTTGGTAGGTGTCCTTGGGCGTAGGGGTGGTACTGCGGATCCTTGAGGATCCGGGCTGGGTGTCCTGGCTTGCGTTGTCCTGGCTAGGGTGCAAGAGCGGGGCGATGTTGATCCTTGTGGGATCTTTGCTGGTTGTCTTGACTGGTGTTTCGCGTTGTCCTGGCTAGGGTGCAGGAGCGGGGCGATGTTGATCCTTGAAGAATCCTTGCTGTGCTGGAGAGTCCTGTGAGTATCCTTGGGCACAGGGTGATCCTGTGTCTGTGTCCTTATTGGTCCTGCTGCTGCTCGAAGCTCTGCTTGTTGGCTGAATAGTCCTGCGAATCCTTGCTGGATGATTGAAGGGTTATGGCTCCGCGGAGCGACTGAATTGTTATAGCTCTGCTGATCGACTGATAAACTATGCTTGTCGGTGTCGACTTATATACTCGCGGTTCTGCAGTCCTCAGGCGTCCCGACGCCAAGAGGACCAGCGGTGCGACAGAGATAGGAAACTGGCAAGCTGTCGGTGTCTGCGTCGACGTGGTTCTCTCTTCTCTTCCCCTTGGCTTTCCTCGTGTGGATTTTTGGTGTCTGACTGTACTTGTTTGCCTTTATTTTGTGTCGTGTGCGACGACAAAAATGCTCGAAAATTCCCTAGCTTCCTCGTTTCTTTTGCTTGCCTATATTTCGTGTCGAGTGCGGCGACGGATTTTCTGTGCTTGCCTTTTTTCGTGTCGGATGCGCCGACGGTTTTTTCTGCTTGCCTTTGTTTCGTGTCGTGTGCGACGACAAAATTCTCTGCTTGCCGGTTTTTCGTGTCGTGTGCGACGACAAAATTCTTTGTTGCTATGCGGGCCTTCTCTGCCTCTTTCCTTCTCATGTCCCCGTTGTTTTCTCGTCTGTCATGTCCCCGTAAAATTTTGCCGCGCTGACCGCGTGCTCTATTTTATTTTCTTTTCTCAAATTTCGTCCCTAACCTCGATGGATGGAATATCCTTTCGTTATCCTGCCTAGTCCCTGCTCGGGCGCCATGTGAGGAAGCGATCTATTCTAAGGCTGGGATATCCTCAGCGGCTCAGAGGAGACAGGCAGGGGAAACGGGGATGGCGCTGGTGAAAGCGCGTATTTGCTTTAGGAGGATAAATTTGGGAAAGGGGCGGTCCGTGTAGGACTGCGTTCTATTTGAGACAGACTGGATGAGTGCCCGAGCGGCCGGCCGGAGCCGGGGACCGCGTCGGAGCCATTGGAGGCGTGGCCAGGTACCCGGCCCTGTTTACCATGGTGCCGATGCCGTGATCCGGAGCCGAGGCTGGGAAGGAATCCCGGGATCTTAGTGCCGACCCTGTTTACCATGGTGCCGGCGCTTCGACCCCGAGCGAAGCCGCGGAACCGGGAAATCGGCCCCGTTTACCGTGGTACCGATTGCCCTGATCCGGAGCCAAAGGTGGAGGGCGATCTCGGGATCTGAGAGCCGGCCCTGTTTACCATGGTGCCGACCCTTCGATCCACGAGGCTCTCCGAAACCTGAGAGCTGGCCCTGTTTACCATGGTGCCGGCTTCCAAGTCTCGGCATCAGCCGCTTGAGATCCGGCCCTGTTTACCATGGTGCTGGGTCCAAGTCCGCCCAGAAGGGAATTTAGGGAAGAGGAGGAGGAGGAGGAGCTGCCAGGAAAGAATGCGAAAAGCCGTCGGGATTTTATTATTTGCCTTTTATTATCAGTCTAAGTTCCCTATGCTTGTTTTCCTACCTCTTGCCTGCACCACCGGCTCCCATGTCGCGGGAGGCCGCTTGGCCGGCTCACCCTACTTAGCCCAGGGCGCTGGAATCTATGTCCATGTGGCCCAGAGTTGAAAAGCCGTCGGTACTTTTCTCCACGTGTTTTCCTGCGGGAATAGCGTCGCACGTCTGTACTGCTTGAGGGCCGCCGAAGTAAGAGAGCGATCGTTGGCGGCGATGCAGCTCGGGCCCTTCCTCTGCCAACGTTCTGGCGCAGAAGCTTCGGCCTCTGCCGCGGCGTATGCTCTTGCCGTCTCTCTTCGGCCTGTGCGCTTCCCGATCGGGGCTCTCTCTTCTTGAGCTTTCTGGTTGCTCATTCTCTGTCTTCTGTGGTGGTGGGCCCTTCGGCCATGTTGCGGTCGGGCTCTCTCTCTCTCCGAGAGGCGATGTTGCTGGTGTCAGCTTGCGATGTCTCGGGTCGATGTTGCGGGCGTGTGTGCTTGCAATGTTGCTAGCCGTTGCTGGCGTGTGTTGCGGGCGTGTGCTCGCGATGTTGCGGGCGTATACCGCGGGCGTGTGTTGCTGGCATGTGTTGCTGGCGTATGTGGCCAGTGATGAGGCGTCGTCATGATGGTGCCAGTGATGCCCGACTGGCTATGTCGATGTTGTTGGTGTGCGTAGGTTTTCCCTAACTCCTAGATATTTTACAAGTGCCCTTCGTGGGTCTTTCCATGTCTCTTAGATCTACCTTATGACAACTTAACTATATATACAAATAGGGGTGAGGCACTCCTCACAATATATATAATCTATTTCTCTTTCTATCGCAAGACCAATGAATTTAAACGTAATGTTAGCCTTAATCAGTACATTTGTTTATCATTTCTTCCGGTTTAGTTCTAGCTATTTTTTTTTTGTCGCTGCACGCTCAATTTCTAGTCTTGTTGATAATAATGTGTAGTCCGTGTCCGAGATCTGGGTAAGCAAGACCACCACCCCCAAAGCCGACGAGCGAGAGCCGGAAACATACAGCGTGCCCCAGCAGCTCAGATCCTCCCAAAAGCAGCGTTACACACTACAGTTATAATTATTTATTATTAATAAGAAAAGTGGCGCTCAACGTGTGGAGCCTTAGTAAAAATATTTCTTTTTATTAAGACTTACGGATAAACAAATTTGTTCACGCCAGAAGGGCGTTTATTTTCCGGAGGCAGTGTGATCCAGTACACTCGCTCTCTCTCTCTCCCTCTTCCACTGCACTTTTGTGCATCGAGCTCCTAGTCCGCTCTCCCCAAGTTAGTTTTAAGGCTTCTTCTTGTTTAGTACTAATGTCCGATTCTACCAATAAAGACCTCAAACGCACGTCGCGTAATATCCCGAAGTTATCTTCCGTGATTTACTTATCGAGTGTGCAGGTTTAAGCCACCCCCCTCCGAACATTTGGTCCTTCGAGCCGGATAATTCCAGTCCAGGAGCTACGGTGGCTTTAACACCGCACAAGATAAGTAACCATTACATTATTGCTGCCGGTCATGCAGTTAGGTTTTTCGAAACCCAGTTCGTCTAACTTCTCTGCATGATTATTGCCTAAATCCAAGTCCGATTAATCCGGCACTACGGCAGCTAATAATTTCCGATTCCGAGTACCGAATTATGGTTCCTTAATTCCTTAATTTCTATAAAACTCCGTGTTTCTAAAGTGTTTAAATATATGCCAAGCCACAGTAAAACTTCCCATTTCGAATTTCTCTTCGTTCACTGTGTTCCGCTTGCATTTATTTACACTCTCCTATATACATACATACAATACAGTCCACTCCATTGATCTACGAGCGCCACGGCAATTTACACAAAATTGAATATATATACTTACAAATATTTCGGCACGGGTATTTTAATAATTTACCCCACAAAAAATATATTTCAAAATCGTCCAAAACATAAAAGACTACAAATACAGTCCACTGCTCCAACAAATAAATATAATATATCCAAAAACCACGGCACAGAAACGCCGAATTAATTTTATTGTATTTATTTACTCTTCCCTGCTCTATCCTGAGCGGTTCTACATTTAAATAAACAATATTTATTGTCATTCCTTTGCTCTATACTGAGCTCAGCTGCATGCAAACTTAGGCAAACATTGCAATTTTCTTCCGCCTCCGTTGTCTCCGCTATTTTGCATTCGCAACGGCTAATGCACAAACAGATTCACACGCACGCCTTATCTCCAAGAACAGTACCGCGGAAAATACAGCAGCGGTCAACTGAATAAATCCAGGCACACAAAATAATTTTAAAATTATCTATATATATAAAAATGCTCTGATGGTGTATCCGAACCCTATGCATTCGAAAAGTTCTGAACTATTAGAGTCCAAATTTTGAGACATGTAAATTGTATAAATTGTATAAATTGTATAAATTGTTAAGACAGCCAGGACAGAAAGGCGGCCGAAGGTTTTAGCTATTTTTAATGGGGGTCGAACTAAGCGGGAGAAAAACGGGAGGGAGAAAAGAGAGGGAAAGCCTCGGAACCGCCTGGAAGGATTTCCGATCGGCGGTCCCTGCGAACCCGGAGGGATTTCCGGTCGGTCCGCCTATGCCTTTGGACCCGGAGGATTTTCCGGACGGTCCACCTATGCGCCACGCCTGGAAGATTTTCCGAACGGCGTGCGCCCCTGGACCCGGAGGAATTTCCGGACGGTCCCTACCTACGCCCCGCCTGGAAGATTTTCCGAGCGGCGAGGGGCCCCAGTGACGAGAGAGGGGAACACGGGGAACCCGGAGCGGAAAGGGCAAGAGAATAGGCGAAAGATCTCCACACTTTATATTTATTTACCCGATAAACTTAGGTGGCCGGCGGCCCGTAACTAATGGTGGGAAAGGGCCCTACTCCAGCGGGCGCCTTCACCCGGCAGCGGGGAATAATTAATTATTTAATTATATATGGCCGACGGCCCAAGATAAACGGCGGGGAGGGGGGAGAAAAGGGCCTTACGTTGACGGGCACCTTTCTCCATTAGTTACTAACAAATGCTGGCCCGCGGCCATTGCTCACCCGCACAAACACACACTCCTTAGGGAACAGGCGGCGTCCTTTCGACGATCCTGTCGAGGTCCTGGGCGCCGGTGGTGGCGCCACCCTCGCGACGGCGGACACGTGGTGCTCAACCGCGTGGTGGCGGGACCGCGGGACTTAGAGTTTTCGGGACTTGGTATTTTCGCGTCTGTTCGGTTTCGCAGCTCGAGACTAATTAAATCAAGCTCTTCTTATCGAAGCTTGACCATGGCCTAATTCTGCCGGGAGCTCTGTCGGCTTTGTCGCCGAGCGTGGCTGGCGTCACTTTGCCTCTCGCTCGCTCCTACAGGCCATCGGGCCGGCGCTATTCTGCCGCTCTCTCGGTGCTTCTGCGCATGTGCCGTCGCTCTGGCTTCGGTCTTGCACTTATGGCGTGATCCGATCTGGCCAATCGTGAGGGCGGCTTGGCACGCGCCCTTTTTCCCACGCCTGCGCTTTGGTGATAGCGGCGACGTCGCTGCTCACCCGGCGATCGGCCGCTGCTCCCTCTCTCGTCAGGGCTTGAGTGGGTTCTCCTGTGTGAGTGCACCTTTGAGTGAGTGTGGGAGTGCGCTCGAGTGGAAGCCGTGGATGAGTGGTTTGTGCGCGGGGTGATGATGATTATGATTATTTCTAGCTTATAACTAAATATATATATATAATTTGTGACTTCGTCACACTCCCCTCTTACTTCATGGGGGGGGTGAAGGGTCGATCGTACGCGTTGGGTCCGCGACGCAGGTCCTGGTGGCGGTTTGAGCCGGTGCGCGGCTCCGGGCGCTGTGACGGAGGCATGGGCGCTGGTCCAGGTGCGCTGATCCGGGCGGCTGGGCGCCCCGGATGCGATGGGCGTAAGTCCTGGTAGTGGCGTCTGCGACGGGTGCGCGGATCCGGGCGGCGTGGCGCCCCGTATTCGATGGCGCTAGTCGGCGGCGACGGGTTGTGCGCAGTTGTGCGCAGCTCCGAGCGGCTGGGCGTCTCGGAGGCCTGGGTGCCGTTGCAGGTGCTCTGATCCGGGCGGCTGAGCGCCCCGGATGCGTTGGGCGCAAGTCCTGGTGGGGCGTCTGCGGCGGGTGCGCGGATCCGGGCGGCGTGGCGCCTCGGATGCGATGGCGCAGGTCGGCGGCGACGGTGGCGGGGGAGCGTGCGCGCTGCTCCGGGCGGCTGGGCGTCCCGGAGGCGTGGGCGCAGATTCTGCCGGCGTAGGAGGCGTAGATCCGTGCGGCTGGGCGCCTTGGATGCGATGACGCGGTCCTCACGGCGGTGCCTGCGGCGTTGGTATGCAGATCCGGGCGGCTTGGTGCCCCGGATGCGTGGACGATGGTCCTTGCGGCGTAGGTGCGCAGATGCGGGCGGCTGGGCGCCTCGGATGTGTGGACAATGGTCCTTGCGGCGTAGGTGCGCTGATCCGGGCGGCTGGGCGCCCCGGATGTGATGGGCGCAAGTCGACGACGGCGTAGGTGCGCAGATCCGGGCGGCTTGGTGCCCCGGATGCGGTGGCGCAGGTTGGCGGCGACGGTGGCTGCGGCGCGGGCGCGCTGCTCCGGGCGTCTGGGCGTCCCGGAGGCGTGGGCGCCGATTCTGGCGGCGGTAGGAGGCGCAGATCCGGGCGGCTGGGCGCCCCGGATGCGATGGCGCGGTCCTTTGCGACGGTGGCTGCGGCGTGGGCGCGCTGCTCCGGGCGGCTTGGTGCCCCGGATGCGATGGCGCGGGTCGGCGGAGCGGGCGTACAGATCCGTTGGCATCGGCGGCGGCTTCGGGACGCGGGTCCGGGCAATGAGATGCCGGAATGCGTTGGCGTCGGCGGTGCCGCTGGTCTCATTGGTCGTACCAAGCGTGATGTGACGGCGGCTTTTGGAGCTATTTAAAGAGAATCGGCTAGAGTAGGTCTTGCAGTGAATATGGGCAAAACAAAGTTTATGGTGTGCAGTAACCGAGAGACGCGGCGACTTGACTCTCATCTTACTGCTGGAGACTATGACTTTGAGTCGGTCAAGGACTTTGTCTATCTAGGAACTGCAGTGACCAACAACAATGATGTCAGCCTGGAGATCAAGCGCAGGATCACACTTGCCAACAGAAGCTACTTTGGGCTCAGTAGGCAAATGAACAGCAGAGCCCTCTCTCGAAAGACGAAGCTAACACTTTATCTGAGAGTCATCATCCCAGTGCTTCTATATGGTGCGGAAGCCTGGACAGTGACGCAGTCAGATGCAGCTGCTCTTGGTGTCTTCGAGAGAAAAATCCTTCGCAAGATCTTCGGACCTGTTTGCGTTGGCGGAACCTATCGTATCAGGTGGAACGATGAGCTGTATGAGCTATATGGCGATGTGGACATAGTCAAGCGAATTAATATTCAGCGACTTCGCTGCGTTGGCCACATAGCTCGTATGGAAGGAACAACTCCAGCTCGATCCGTTTTCGATGCGGTAGTTGGCGGACAACGTAGGAGAGGAAGACCACGCGCACGTTGGAGAGACCAGATGGACGCAATTCTGGCGACGCTTGGGATCGCCAACTGGCGGAGTCGGGCACAGGACAGAGGAGCGTGGAGGCAAATCGTGCATCAGGCTGTACCCCGTTAGGGGTGTTTATGCCATATATATATAATTATATATGGCCGACGGCCCAAGATAAACGGCGGGGAGGGGGGAGAGAAGGGCCTTACGTTGACGGGCACCTTTCTCCGGCCCCTAACAAATGCTGGCCCGCGGCCATTGCTCACCCGCACAAACACACACTCCTTAGGGAACAGGCGGCGTCCTTTCGACGATCCTGTCGAGGTCCTGGGCGCCGGTGGTGGCGCCACACTCGCGACGGCGGACACGTGGTGCTCAACCGCGTGGTGGCGGGACCGCGGGACTTAGAGTTTTCGGGACTTGGTATTTTCGCGTCTGTTCGGTTTCGCAGCTCGAGACTAATTAAATCAAGCTCTTCTTATCGAAGCTTGACCATGGCCTAATTCTGCCGGGAGCTCTGTCGGCTTTGTCGCCGAGCGTGGCTGGCGTCACTTTGCCTCTCGCTCGCTCCTACAGGCGATCGGGCCGGCAGCGCTATTCTGCCGCTCTCTCGGTGCTTCTGCGCATGTGCCGTCGCTCTGGCTTCGGTCTTGCACTTATGGCGTGATCCGATCTGGCCAATGGGGAGGGCGGCTTGGCACGCGCCCTTTTTCCCTCGCCTGCGCTTTGGTGATAGCGGCGACGTCGCTGCTCCCTCTCTCGTCAGTGCTTGAGTGGGTTCTCCTGGGTGAGTGCACCTTTGAGTGAGTGTGGGAGTGCGCTCGAGTGGAAGCCGTGGATGAGTGGTTTGTGCGCGGGGTAGTGCTGGCGCTTTAGCTATGATTATTTCTAGCTTATAACTAAATATATATATATACATTGTGACTTCGTCACAGACAATATAAAGTAAGGTGTCAGCAAGAACATCAGATACTTTTTATATCAATATTTTACCCGTGGTCGCCGCAATACAGCTTTAGTCGCTGCCTGCTGACTGTAAGATTAGAAATTTTGAATCTATGGATGTGGTAGCCATGAAATTTAAGTCAAGTTTTGTATTTTGAAATACCCAAATAATATTTATGTGGCAGTGCTGTGGCAATTCGGTATTACTTTTTTGGGTTTTGGAAAGGAAGAGGTTTCAGTGACCGACCAGTGAGTTTCTTTTAAAAAGTAGATTTATGATTTAAAGTGATTCAATTAGTTATATTTATATGTGTTTTTTAAAGAAAAAAAAGCCAACAAAACGAAAAGGGGCTGATTTGAGCCGAAGCTCAAGTAATTCTAGAATATTTCGAAGCAGAAGAGACGAAAGAACAGAGGAACAGATCCAGCATGCGTCTTGCATTCCGGTATGAGCCCGAAATTGAATATTATTTTCATTCATTTCATTGAAGCTAGAATTTAATTGAATTGAATTATCTGCGTATTATTATCACTCTAGAACTACATATGGGGCGTTCCACGCAATGACCGAAGAGTAGAAGATATAATAATAATAGTTGCACAACCCCCATTCCTTGACGAACAACAACTACCTACTAGTCCTTTGCTACACAGCAAAATCCCATTATTAAAGGGTATAACTATACCAGAAGATAAGTATTTATATAATTTTGAAAAGCGAAAGGCTCGAAACTCTAGTCGGAAAAAAGCATTCTGGCAGAATGTCAAGAATTGTAAAATTGGAATCGATTCAGGACCAAACGATCATCGTCCGTTGTTACCAATTCGGTTGTTTAATCGTACAGTTTACGGTTTGTTAGACTCTGGCGCCTCGATAAGCTGTGCTGGAGGTAACTTAGCTCTTGAGATAATGGCCGCAGGGAACTATAAGGCCATTAATAGTAGGTGCTGCAACGACAGACGGGCGATCCTAGCGGATAGTAGGACATTTACAAACCGAGGTGGAGTACGGCGACGAGAAAAAGTTGTTAAAAATTTACATCGTCCCGTCGCTTAAACTAGATTTGTATTTGGGAATAGATTTCTGGAAGCTTTACGATTTACTTCCCAGAAGTCTGATCATATCCGAGTTAGATACAACGGAGGATGATTGCAAAGTCAAAGTAGATCAGCACAGATTGTCCGATAGAGATAAAAGCTAAACTAACGAACGTTGTTAATTGTTTTCCATCGTTTAGCCAAGAAGGTCTCGGTAAGACAAACCAATAAAACTACGCCATTTCCCTGTCTCACCGGCAGTAGAAAAGGAAATGTATGCCGAAATAGATAGGATGATTCAACTTGGAGTTATAGAAGAGTCTCACAGTTCTTGGTCATCTCCAATAGTTATGGTAACGAAACCTGAAAAGGTGGAATTTGCTTAGACTGTCATAAGGTGAATAGTTTCACCGAAAAGGATGCATATCCTTTACCTCAAATTAGTGGCATACTGAGTCGCTTGCCGAAGGCGGAATACATAACTAGCCTTGATCTAAAGGACGCTTATTGTCAAGTGCCTTTAGAAAAATCTTCGCGCGACAAGACAGCTTTTACCGTTCCTGGTAGACCCCTCTATCAGTTTAAAGTTATGCCGTTCGGGCTTTGCAATGCCACAAGCACAATGTCTCGTTTGATGGACAAAGTGGTGCCAGCTCATCTTAGGAACGAGGTTTTTATTTACCTAGATGATCTGCTGGTGGTATCGTCTAGTTTTGAGAGGCACCTTGAAGTGCTAAGAGAAGTAGCGCTACAGATAAGACGTGCAGGTTTGACGATCAACATTGGCAAAAGTCACTTCTGCATGCTTAAAATGCGTTACCTAGGTCATTTAATCGGCGATGGAGGAATCCGTACCGATCCAGAAAAAGTATACGCAATTAGGAATTTTCTTTTGCCTAAAACTTTGCGCAGCTTGCGAAGTTTTATGGGTCTGTGCGGATGGTATTGCAAATTCGTTCCCAATATTGCGTCTCGTGCTGCTCCTTTAACAGATTTGATGACCACAAAAACGGTGGCAGCAGTAGAATCTTCTGAGAAGCTAAAGCAATGTCTTAGCAAGGCTCCTGTTTTATGCAGCCCCGATTTTTCGAAACCGTTCGCAATACATTGCGATGCGAGTAAGACGGGGGCTGGAGCTGTATTAGTCCAAGTTTCGGAAGAAGGAGATGAGCGTCCTACTGCCTTTATTTCGAAGAAATTGAATAAAGCAAAACGAAATTATTCCGTCACAGAGCAAGAACGTTTCGCTGGGATCATGGCTCTTAAAAATTTTAGGGTTTATGTGGAAGGACATAGATTCAAAGTCATAACGGAACATGCGTCATTAAAATGGTTGATGTCCAACCATGACTTAAATTCTCGACTAGCTCGATGGGCTTTGGCATTTCCCAGTATTGGCTCCATCCAATCCATCGTCGAGTCGCGCACAGCCGCATCTGACCCGGCCTTCAGCGCCGCCTTTTAGTGCACCTGCATCCAGGGAGAACGAATCTCAGCACAGCCTGCAGGCGACGGAGGACCCAAATTAGCACGCATCTTACAGATGTCATTCAGCAAGGTCATCGAAAGTCCTTTCAAAGAATGTGCTTCTCGCCACTGCTCGGAATCCGGCCAGCGGCTCGCAAGCAGTCATTAATGCTCTCATCGATCAAGGATCTGAGGCAACCATAGTTTCGGAACACGTCGTTCAGTCTCTGCACCTGAAGCGGTCAGCCACCCGAGCGTCCACTTTTGGGGTCGGTCCAGGGGGCGGTCGTCGTTGCAAGTATACAGTAAAGTTCGAAATCTGTTCGCATATGTTCTCAATTCTGTTACTTCCTGCCTGCCAAGTCTGAGTTTCACGCCACCACATTGGGATCATGTGCGAGGGCTCTCATTGGCGGATCCCCTTTACGCGCGGTCGAAGCGAGTCGACCTCATTTTGGGAGTGGACATGTTGGCGCAAATTATGTTGCCCGACACCAAGATCGGGTTGCCAGGCGAGCCCATAGCTCAGAATACGCACTTCGGATGGATCCTCTCCGGACGTGCTGAAGGAGTAAGGGAATCAACCCAGTTGCGCTGTCATCGAGTACTTTTGGACACTGAGGCATTGCTGAAGCGCTTCTGTGAGGTCGAGTCGGTTCCAGACCGCCCTACCGTTTCGTTTTTCCAGAAAACTCTCGTGCGTCGATCGGATGGCCGCTACGTAGTGCGGTTGCCCTTTATCGAGCTATCGAGATCCAGCTATGGTCCTGGGAAGATCTCATCAAATGGCGCTTTATCGGTTCCTGCAGTTGGAAAGACGTCTGTCTACCAGCCCAGAACGGTGGAGCAAATATGTGGAGGAGATCGAGGAATACTTCGAGCTCAAGCAAATAGGGCCGGCGGTGGGCAGTGAAAGTAGTTCGATAAGGTGTGTGCTCCCGCATCACGCTGTCTTTATGAAGGATCCTCAATCGACCAAACAGCGAATCGTCTTCGATGCCTCCTCAAGGACCAGCAACGGGCGATCTCTCTCTGGACCGACCCTGCAGAACGACATGTCGGCAGTCATACTTAATTGGCGGAAATATCGTTTCGTTTTCACGGCGGATATTCAGAAAATATATCGCTGTATCGATGTGCACCCGGAAGACGCCCAGTATCAGGGGATTTTATGGCGGGCGGCGGATGGATAGATCAATATCTATGATTTGTCAACACTAACATTCGGAACGGCTTCTGCACCCTTCACGGCCATCAGGGTCATTCAACAGTTACGAAGGATGAGCGGCGTTCATTTCCTAAGGCGGAAGAAGTGTTGATGAACGAGATATATGTGGACGACATCCTGTCCGGAGGGCATACGATGGAAGAGACGCAGGATAAACGAGCACAGGTAGAGGGTGAAATAAAATCCGCTTGCATGGAGTTGCGAAAATGGTCCAGCAACGAAGCGAGTATTGTCCGCTCGATACCGATAGAGCATCAGTGCAGTCGGACACCTTTAAACTGGGACACTACGGATCCTATCAAGGCGCTAGGAATGTACTGGCTTCCAAATAAGGACTCCTTCAAGTTTCAGGTCAATTTTGAGATGCCAGCTAATTTCACCAAAAGGCTGTTCGACCCGCTTTGAAGGAGGTAAACATGGCCAAGAAAACGCATGTCGACGGCCCTGGTTTGGGACGACGAGGTTCCTAATGCTCTTGCGGAACGGTGGCAAGTATTTCGGGATAGCTTGCTAAGGATAGGCGATATCAGTATACAGCGGTGGATTCATTATGCCCCAGGATCCATAGTGTCACCTCAGCTTCACGCGTTCTGTGACGGGTCTTCTACATCCTATGCAGCTACGACCTATCTGATGCTCGAGCATGAGGACGGAACGTGCTACACCTCGCTGTAGACCGCAAAATCAAAGGTTGCTCCTACTAAACCCTTAACCATACCTCGAACGGAGCTGAGTGGTGCAGTACTGGCGGTCAAATTGTTCAAATGGCTCACCACGGCTAAGTGGCTAAAGGACCTTCCCATCCAAACCTTTTATTGGACGGATTCTACAATTCTTCTGCATTGGGTGCATGGGGACGTCAACAGATGGAAGACCTTCGTTGCTAACAGGATCGCCTTCATTCTAGATCACTTTTCACCATCTCAGTGGAGACATGTCGGAACTAGCGAGAATCCAGCGGAGTGTGCGATAAGAGGGATGCCTCCGAGTGAGCTGAAGGACTTCGACTTGTGGTGGCGAGGCCCGGAGTGGCTTACACGCAGCCTTCGACGGAGATTGGAAAGGTCAACATGAATGATACCGCGCTAGAGGCAAAGGCGGACAAAGTGCGCGTTCACCACGCAGTCCCAATGTCATCGCTTCTGGAACGATTTTCTAGTTTTAGCCAGGTGGTACGAGTCATAGCATATATATTTCGGTTCAAGACCAATACTATCGGGAAAAGAGAGAGGTGCACTGGTCCTCTAAGCATTCAGGAGCTGGATTATGCTTTATTCGCTATCGTGTGCATCGTTCAAAGGGAATCTTTCTCGTCCGAGCTGACCGCGGTAACGAATAATAAAAGACCGATCTTGGTAGAGGACATCTTGCGAGTAAGGGGGCGATTGCGCCATTCAGGGTTGTCATGCGACCGTCGTCAATCCCATGATTCTCCCAAGTTCTCATCATTTTACGCAGCTAGTAATACGGTACTTGCACGTTTTGACTTTACACGGAGGTGCGCAGCTGACTTTGGCACACGCTCGCCAGCGGTTCTGGATACTTACAGGAAGACGAACCGTTCAATCAGTTGTACGGAAATGTGTGAGGTGTTTTCGAACCAGGCCAATCGCTTCGACACAGCTCATGGGAGACTTGCCGCTTTATCGAGTGAACCCCCTTAGCAGACCGTTCCTGGCGACTGGAGTTGACTACACAGGCGCTATAGAGCTGAAGGCAGCACGCTTGCGAGGGACAAGCTTTTACAAAGGATACATTGCCGTTTTCATTTGTCTTGCAACAAAGGCAGTGCACTTAGAAGCGTTGACACGCCTTACCACGGAGCATTTTCTGCTGGCTCTGGACAGATTCAGCAGTCGGAATGGTTCAGCATCTTCACAGTGACAACGGAACCAACTTTGTGGGCGCGGACAATTTAATGAAGGCGTTCTACGGCAGGCTCAAGGATGATTACGGGAAGTTCATAGCTCCCAAGCTTTCTTCACAACGGATCACATGGCACTTCAATCCCCCTCAGTCGCCCAATTGTGGCGGTCTGTGGGAGGCTAATGTGAAGTCGGTGAAACATCACCTTAAGAGGGTCATTGCAGATCGGCGTCTCACTTATGAGGAGTTGACAACGGTGCTCGTGAGCATAGAAGCATGCCTCAACTCACGGCCGCTTTGCCCTCTCACACCTGATGCAGACGATCTAAAGTTGCTCACGCCGGCTCACTTTTTGGTTGGGGAATCCATGTTGGCGCCTCCGGAATATCGTCACAATCCAAGTCCTTCGTGGAGCAGTTTCTCGTTCATCAAGCCATGATTCGACATTTTTGGAAGGCATGGAGTCGAGACTGGCTAGCTCATCTGCAGCATAGACCCAAGTGGTGCCAGGAGGCTGAAGGTTTGCATCTCAACGACCTTGTCATCATAAAGGATGACC
Organism: Drosophila aff. chauvacae BK-2020; assembly: GCA_018903765.1. Classification (NCBI taxonomy): domain Eukaryota; kingdom Metazoa; phylum Arthropoda; class Insecta; order Diptera; family Drosophilidae; genus Drosophila; species Drosophila aff. chauvacae BK-2020. The sequence goes on along the minus strand of JAEIGO010000164.1, from coordinate 467,648 downwards.
GATTCCCGCCGTCACAATGGTTTCTGGGGCGTGTCGTCGAGTTGCACCCAGGGACGGATGCGTTAGTCCGAGTAGTAACGCTTAAAACCAAGCAGGGTCATTTAAAATTGTCAGTGTCGAAGCTGTGTCCGCTTCCAATCCGTTCTTAAGCGCTCTCACTTACACATCTTAATCATAACAAATTGTTTCTTGCGCACACTTCTGACGACTTCAGTGGCGACTGAAGAACCTCGGAATACATTTTTTTTGGCCCAAAAGCATGCTACAGATCATAAGATCTTTAAGCCCAGCTTTGGAGCCTATGAAATATAATATATGAAGTTCGGCCTAAAAGCAGGCAACTTTTTTTCGCGATTGTTAAGCTGAGCTTTAATCCATGTGCATAAAAATTCATGAGCTGCATTTTATCGTATTGTTTTGCCAGAACAGAATTTAGGGCAAATATACCAGATAGCTCATATCGGCGTCAGGGAAGATCTGGAAAGCTCGTGTTCCAATTAGGAAATTTTAGCTGCTGCTGCGCCTGAACCTAAGTCGCTCCGTACTAAATTTCTTTTGAAATCGAGATCCGGTGGAGTGCACAAGCATTTAAATTGCGTCCCCCGTCCAAAGTTTTAAATAAGTGATAAGTCCACGCGGACAATATTCAAATCGGTTCAAATAAAAGGTTAAGCCGAAGCTTGTGCATATTCAAGTGAGTAGAGATAAGCTGCTTGTGTCTGTATACAGTGCATAACCATTTTAATGTCCAGGTCACACAAACAAGTGTCTGCGGAAATAGCACCGGCTGGTGTCGGCCAGTCCAAGAGAGGTTAGACCTGGAAGGTCCCCTTCGTTTTCAGTGGAATCTATTATTCAGTGGGTAAATATTTATTGGAAAGAGTGTTTCGTTTATTGGGTGCTTACTGCGGCAAATTTTTAAATCGACAGATTGAACCCAGTAAGCAGAAATCGAGTTCTGGTCCCGAGGAGCACCCCCTAAGCGGGGCATGACGGGCTAGGAAGCGAGCAGAAGGATGTGCATTTTATTCCTAGTGCAGTGAACTCGGCCACCAACGCGGCTGCGTAGCATTCTTCAGTGGCCGGCCTGCATAGCCAGCAGTTGCGGATGATTTTTTTTTTTGAGTTTGCCAGTGATCGGCGGCTGAACTCATTTGACCCTGACTTGACCTTCGTGCCCTTTCGGCTTTAACCTATATTCGGTGGTGAAGTTAATTAGTCCCGATTCGTGGCCATAGGCAACGTCCGTCGTCCGACAGCTATAAATGCGTGAACAAAACTTGTGAATAAAAATGCGCGAATTAAATTAAAATTCGACGATTACAAGCTGAGGTGCCTCACTCCTAGTTTTTCCAACGGCCGTTGCGTAACTCTTACGTAAGCCCTTTTACGATTTTTGATGAAAATTTTTGCTGAAGCTGAAAGCCAAGAATGATGAGAGGATGTTTTGAAATTATAATCCTACTTCTTAAATATTTAAGAATTCCAAATTAAGTTTAAGTAAATTTTTAATTTAATTTTAAAGAATAGGGTAAAAGAAAATGTCTTTTCGCTTTTGTTTAGCCCAAGAAACGCTATTAATTTTCAGCCACCATCGAGGGAGATCGATCTTTCGCCGACGGACATAATATGTGAGTGTTAATTCTACCCTATGCTAAAAGTTAAACCAGAATTGAATATCACAAGAGATTAAATTATTGAACTATCGCTACATAAAATTAAACTTAATTTAACGGAATTTATGAATTAGAACGACATGAAGTCAAGAAACTGAACCAAGCAAGGATAAATTAAATTTTAAAAAACGATCAAAGATTAAAGCAAATTAAAGTAATTGTCTACAATTAAATATATTAATTTATAATTCTATAATTATTATTAAGATGATATATATATAATCTATTTCTCTTTCTATCGCAAGACCAATGACCAATTTAAACGTAATGTTAGCCTTAATCAGTACATTTATATTAAACTTTACTATCTAATGAAATCATTAAGCCTTAAATCCCTGTGTTTTTACCGACTCGAAAGATAACTCCACGGTCGTAAGGATCAAAAGGGATCACCAGAGCCATGCTCTTGCGGCAGGTGATCGTAGGTAGGGCGGGTGATATGTGAGCACAACAACATCTGTGTCTCTGCAAAGAATTTAGTTTTATCTCTGTCCTCTGTCTGTCCTCTGAACTTCCGCTTTTCTTTCTAACTTTTCTCTCTTCAATGAATTTTGTTTATCATTTCTTCCGGTTTAGTTCTAGCTATTTTTTTTTGTCGCTGCACGCTCAATTTCTAGTCTTGTTGATAATAATGTGTAGTCCGTGTCTGAGATCTGGGTAAGCAAGACCACCACCCCCAAAGCCGACGAGCTAGAGCCGGAAACATACAGCGTGCCCCAGCAGCTCAGATCCTCCCAAAAGCAGACGAACTTACGCGTTACACACTACATCTTGCATCATTTCTCCAAGCTAGATTCTTTCCCCCCTGCCACGATGGATCGGACAAGCGAGATTTTTTCATGCTACGTGTAGCATTGGCGGGCGGCATGTTCAGTTTGCTGCTTGTCCCAATGTGGGGGAGAGCGGCGATCAGCTGATCGCTCGCTCGTTTCTGGGCAGTGCATACGATGGGGAGAAGGAGAACGGAGAAGAGGCAAAAAGTCACGACGCCGAACGCCCGCCGCCGGTCTAGCAATCTATTTGTTACATATATACGCACACACGCCTGTACATACGTTAGTTTAAAGTAAATCCAGGAATATTTATAACGATTAAAATCTATCCAACTGTGTTATTTACTCTTGCCGGCGAACCCTTCTTACAATGACCTCTTTGTTACAATATACAAGGGGACACAACTAAACACCTACTTACAAATATTTCGGGTATTTTAATAAATAATTTAAAAATTTTAATCGACAACTTAAAATAAATATATTTATATTAATTTCTAAACTTTAAACTACAAATACATTCCACAGCTCCTATAAATAAATAAATATATCCGCAAAATCACTGCACAGAAACGCCGACTTAGATTGTGAATTTATTTATCTACTCTTCCCTGCTCTATCCTGAGCCAGGCCCGTAGCTAGACCTAACTGGTAGTACGGGCACAAAGTAATGAAGGACGGGCAGGACTATATGTGGGCAATAAATGATGCGTAAAAAACGTTTATGTATTTATATATTCTTTTATACTTTATATACTCTTGAAATTTTATTATAGTTGAGCAAATCTAATACAACTGCAGATTACGATCTTTTCTATCATTAAATTTTCTTAGAATCTTGTTTATATTCAATGCGGTCGTTCTATCTCTTTCAAAAGCCAAGTAAACAAGATCAGCAATGCGAGCATGGGCCATTGACAGGCGCTGGGGCCCATTGATCGCAGTCAATGTTGAAAACGTTGATTCGCAAGTTGCTGTACTACAACCAAATGTCTCAACAGCTGCCATTAATTCAAACGTTTCTTGGAAAGCTGCACGATACCTATAATCTTGTCCCATCGTCAGTCTTGGCTTCTCGATTCATCATAAAGTTTTTCACCACTGTCAATTCTTCTTGACAAGGAACTGTCAAACCTTAAAATATATGAATTCAAGCATGTTAGCAAATGCATAATAATTCCATGTTGATTGTATATTATTTTAAATTACCTAGTTCTTTAAGAATGTTCAAATTATCTGTTTTTAGTTCACTAATGCTGGAAATAGCAACAACAAGTTCTTTGTTATCTGAGAAGCGTCGATTTATTTCATTTATGTTCAGATCAAGGCATTCATTGTAAATTTGGTTTTATCTTCATCTTCAATTCATGTAGGTCCCCATGAGTGACGCGATTCATCGAGTATGAAGGTAACCTAGTCTCCGTTATGTAGCTTGGATGCTCATTTGCTCTGATTGTTCGTTTGGTCATTGTTTTTTCCATGGATTTGGCGATCGGTATGAGCTTATTTGCATCTTCTAAAATCAACTCGAATTCTTTCTCGCTTGTTCTCATATCTTGAAGTTGTTGAAGAACTGACTTTACAACGTCGATTCCGTCTTTCAAACTCGCTGTTCGGGACTGCATTACAGCATCCGCCGGATGTAACAGCCCCAAAAACTTTTTAGCAAAAATCAAGCAAAATATCAACTCTTCCGTTTCGATCATTTTTTTAATACCGATACTTTTCGCTCTATCTTCTGCGCTAAAGGATTTTGGCAGGCTGACTACTTGGTCCAACACTTGAATGATTTCATCGTAGTTAGATGATACAACCTGTGTAATTGCAAAATGACCAGACCATCGTTGTGGTAGCAATCGAACAATGGTCCTTCCTTCATACAAAGAAGAAATTTTGGGATGGTGGAAAAACTCATGTAGCATCACACACATATCAAACAAATTCTTCAGCGAATCATTGCTAGACACTGCTTTCACAGCGACGAGATGGAGGCGATGGTTGAAGCAGTGTATGTAAGCAATTTTACGGTTCAGATGTTGTTCTAGGAGACCTGAAACACCGCATTTTTTTACCACTCATCACATTGGCTCCATCATAGCATTGACTCAGAAGACGTGACAGATCGATACCATTCGCTTGCAATGTTTCAATAGTTCTTTCGGTAAATGTTTTGGCATCTAATTGCTGAGTTGTGATCACATCAAGTAATGATTCTCGAGCTTTTCCTTCCTTGACGTATCTAATAGCGATAGCTATGTTTTTCCGGTTCTTTTTGTCTCTGGTTCCGTCTTCCATTAGCGTAAACCATGGAACGTCAGCTTTTTTCACATCAGAAACTACAGATTCTCGAACAGATTCCGCCATAATGTGAATAATCTCATTTTGTATTTCTGGAGACGTGTATTTTCCATTTTTCGGAATAGTTTCGGTACATTCAGCTAAAAAGCGGTCTTTTTTTAGCGTAAACTCGAAAAGTTTAACAAATAAACTACGTTCAGTTTTCTCATCAATGTCATAGGATCCGCGAAAGTGAAGTTCATTGGTCGCCAGGAATTGAATAACTTCAATAATGGATTTTACGTAATACCTATGTTTTTCCAGGGTTTTATCATTGACAAGGGTTGAAATTTCTGTGTTTTCAGTTTGTCGATTCGTCTTATCTTCCCACATAATCATAGCTTCAACATGCGATCCTGTTCTTTCGTGTCGTGGGAAACCTCTTTTTGAATCTTTCGCATTCTTCCAATTTCTAAAGCCACTCATAGCATATGCAACTTCTTTCAATCCTTCCGGTTTAAATTGCATACACGCATAACAATAAGCAGCATCTTTTGACACTGAATACATCAACCACTTATGTTCTTGGAACCATGATGCTCGGAAAGAACGATTATTACTTTTAGGGTACTGCTTCAAAAATGTTTGTCTGATAGGTTCTCCTGTTTTGGGTAAATCCTGTGGTCCATTCATTGAAAGTGTTGATGTTGATAAATCGTTCACTGATTTTGATTCAGATTCGGAACAAACTTGAGAATCGGTAGTACATGTGGATGAAGAAGTCGAAGGTACGTTGGAAGTTTCTTCCAGACGGGGCCGTTTTTGACCAAAATAATTCCTTATGTCCATGATGAATCGAAAGAATAAATGTTTTAGACACCTAGGCAGAAATTCGAAATAATACGTTTAGTTTTTGCAACGCTGCTTTGGATGTAATTCTGAAAAATACCGTTTCCAAAGAAGTGACTTTGCATTTCCACATCACACGCAAAAGAATCAGCGATCAACTGGAACTACGGCCTTTCATTTTCTGATATGTAGAAAGACTGTGTAATCACAACTATATCACATAAATTGTTAATATTTTTAAACGCTTCTGAGATCTAAAACAACTTTACGGTAAGCTTAGGTGTGTAAACGTTTATGATATTTCATATCGATAATAATCAAATACTAAGATAACTCGAACTCAGAAAAGTATCGATAAGCACGAGTGCCAACGTTACCAACTAACACCGACAATGTGGCGCGAAACATTTTAAAAAACTTCAGTGCTTGATATTTTTCTAGATATCAATTTTTTCGGTTTTTTCTTAGACGGGCTGTACGGGCAAACAAGTCGACAGTACGGGCAACGCCCGTACTTGCCCGTGCGTAGCTACGGGCCTGTCCTGAGCTGAGCTTCATCCAAATAAACATACATATATTTATTGTCTGTCCTCTGCTCTATCCTGAGCGGAGCCACTTGCAAGCATAGGCAAACATACATACATATCTATATTACAATTACGTACACAATCGACTGCAAGTCGGCGCTTCGATTTTTGGCAATTTTGTCCGCCTCTTGTTGTCTCCGCTATTTTGCATTGGCAAACGGCGAATGCACAAACATATTCACACGCACGCCTTATCTTCAAGAACAGTACCGCGGCAAATACAGCAGCGGTCAACTGAATGAGTCCAGGCATACAAAATAATTTTAAAATTATTTTTTATAAAATTGCAACTAACTAAATCAGATAGAAATTCAAGTGCGCTTCCATATCCGCATTAGTGTGACCGTATCCGTTTCGCAGCAGAGAGAATTTTATTCAGTTAATTCGTACATATCCGCCACTACATAATACAATTCATAAATTAAATTCCTTATATATTCCGATTGGTTCCTAAAATCCCATCCAGCTTCCACAAATAAATTAATCTAAATATATATATAAATATTTATACAGACAGTCAAATTTCGTGAAATATATACAGAATGACTTCCTGCATTTTAAATAAATTTACGATGTCCTGTTATCGTCTGAGTCACTTCGAGTCCAGAGTCTGCAATCCATCAGCACCAAGTCCATCCAAGTACTCTTGACAAATTCATCTCGACCAAGTCCGAGCGCTATGGGATTAGGTCGAGAAAGAATATGAAACTTGTTCAGAGCAAATTTCAGTTGGTTTAGAGGGCACGGCGGACACCTTACGTACTCTAATGGCAAAATACGAGTATGCCTATTTTATTTACGAAAGGTGTGCCGCAAAGCTCATGGAACAGATCGAGACGATCGCTTCTACAACAGCTCAAATCCAACCCGTTCCGCCCCAAAATTCCTATCCGTCTGGCTGTCAGCTTCCTCCATGCAAAACAGAAGTTTTCTCGGGCGATTACATTCGCTGGCCGACTTCCCGAAACCTTTTCACAGCGGTCTATATAGAAAATCCTGCGCTGACCCCTGTTGAAAAGTTGTTCTATCTAAATGCCAAGACTAGTGGTGAAGCTCATTCCGTAGCTCATTTCGCCACTCACCAACAATGGTTTCCGCTCAGCCTGGAAAATCCTATCTGAGCGTTTCGAAAACAAACGAGCCACAGTGGTCAAAAAGCCTTATTTAGCGGCGTTTAATTCATATCTTTTTATAAAAATGGTTCAAGAATATTTTTTAAATGTATATTAGTAGAATATATTTAAAACTACAATTTACAAAAACAAAAAAAATTTTAAATATTTTTTTTTATATTTAAATTATTTTCAAAAATTAATTTAATTTAATTTTATTTTTTTTTTTCTTATCTTTGTTAGTTATTACGAGTTCCATTGTATTGCTTGTATTGTAGTGTCTTCTCGACGTGGCCTACAACTACATGTAGCGCTGTTTCTGTGGTGAAGCTTTTGCGGATAGCCTCGAGCAAAGGTTTAGTCCTTTCAACACTGCTTCTGATGGAAGAGTCGGCAAAGTTTTGGCTTCGCTTGACATCCCACACCAAATGGACTTGCCAATCCCTCCTATTCGGGTTCCTGAGGTTAAAAAAATTATCAGCAAGCTGAATAACCGGAAGTCGCCAGGTCCTGACGGCCTTACTAACAGAGTAGCCAAATTGCTCCCTGACCGAGTCATCCTATTCCTAGTCCTGATCTTCAATGCCTCTTTGAGGTTGAGTTACATCCCTAAAATGTGGAAGGTGGCCAATGTGGTGATGATCCACAAGGCGTTTTCATCCACGGTCATCTTCTACCTCAGCTTAAGGAGTACCCCTATCTGGGTCTGGTCCTTGACAGAAGGCTAAATTTTTTGTCTCATATTAAGAAGACAAAGGGTAAACTGGAGACTGCTGCTCGGCGGCTGCATTGGATTACTCGCCCTGCCAGCAAGTTAAGTTTGTCCAACAAGAGGCGAATTTATTTTAGTATTCTTGCTCCTATTTGGAAATATGGTCTTCCCATTTATGGTGCGGCGTCAAAATCAAACCTTAAAAAAATTTCGGTCTTCCAATCTAAATTCCTAAGATGCATTTCTGGAGCAGACTGGTACATCCGGAACCGAGACATTCATCGCGATCTTAAAGTTCCTTTAATTGGGGATTACATAAACAAGGCGGCTAGAAGACACTGGGAAAGGCTTCTGACTCACCCGAATCCTCTTGCAAGGGACACTACTTTACCACTTCCAAGAAGAAGACTCAAGAGGACCACTCTAGCTCAGCTGGGTCGTCGGAGGATACCTTAAGCACTTACCAATTTCTATTCCTGTACGCTTTTCACTCTAACACCTTTTATCCCATAACCTCACCTTTATTCCATTCTCTGGGCAGCTGTTAGCCTGAAAATACTTGAAACTTATTCATGTTTAACACCAGCACCACTGCAGACAAATTGTTTTTTAATAATAGTTGTAGTGAATTAGCGTTAAAAGCCGCTTTAATAAACCTATCATAAATGGTGAAAAAAAAAAAACATATATATTTATTTATTTAGTTGTGGATAAAAAATACAAATATTTAGTAAGGTGTTTTGAATTAAGATTTATTTAAGCATACAAGTTTGGCTATATCTTCAAAGTTATTCTCTCCTTATTCATGGCTTAAGCTATTTGGAAAATCGGGAGAGTTTTCCCGAAGAAAATATGTTAGAATTGAGACTTGCGGCTATCAGCCTAGCTGGGGAATTTCCACTGGGCAGGCGAAGAAGAAGACGAGCTCGAAATCGTTTCCAAATTATTTATTGCGCGGGCGCAGCCAGCAGCTTCGATCTCAGTTTGACGACTCTTTTTACGAGCAGCATCCGAACATGGTGATGCTGCGACGGGCGAAATCTTATCAGCTTGATCTCAGCCACTCAAATCTGCTTGAGCGCACTGATAAGCTTTTTACACTTCATTGTTTAACAATACTAGGCTTATATTTAACTTATTTAACAATGAAAACCTTAAACTACTGCTCCAACATTCCGGCCCCATTAAAGGCCTCCGGCACTTTGATCTCCTCGACAGGAGCAGTGCGCACTGGCAGCAATGCCAACTTGTGGATGGCGCGCTTGATGACGCCTCCTGACGTCCGTACTTCGGCCACACGCACCCTACCGTCCTCGCCTGCTGTTGTTGCCACCACGCGGCCTGTTAACCAACGCTGCGGGGGTACGTTGTCCTCGTGGACGATTACCAGGCAACCGACCTCCAGATCGCGGCATCCGACGCTCCATTTGTTGCGCTGCTGCAGGCTGGCGATGTAGTCCTTGGACCAGCCGTCCCAAAACTGCTGCTTGAGAGCGGACAGCATTCGCCACCGCTTCAAATATGCGCAACTGGCCTTGCTGCAGAGTTCTCCTGTGGCGGATTCTTGCGGCAGCGTGATCAGAGCCTGCCCTATTAGCAGGTGTCCTGGTGTTAGGGCCTCTCCATCGTTGGGATCGTTGCCCGGCGACGCGATTGGACGCGAATTGAGCAACGCCTCTACCTCGACCAGGTGGGTGCTCAACTCGTCCGCCGTGAGCTTGGCGTTGCCGACTCCTCGCAGCAATCGGTGCTTGGCGGACTTGACGGCTGCCTCCCACAGTCCTCCGAAGTGTGGTGACCTCGGCGGTATGAAAAACCACTCGACGCCTCTCTGAGCCGCGTATCCTCTCAGCTCGTCCCGACTGTGGTGAAACGCTTCGCTCAGTTCCTTCAGTACGTTGCACGCTCCTACGAAATTCGTGGCGTTGTCGCTGTACATCCTCTCCGGCAGCCCTCTCCTCCCGACGAACCTTTTAAAGACGGATAAGAAGCTGTCAGTGGATAGGTCGACAACAAGTTCAAGGTGAACAGCCTTTGACGAAAAGCACACAAAAACGGCCACATAAGTTTTGATTGGAGGTCTACCGCGGATCTTTAAAGACACATAAAATGGACCACAAAAATCCACTCCGCAAACTAGAAAAAGGCGCTCCATTCGGACCCTATCGGCTGGCAAATTGCCCATTATCTGGCTCATCAGCACTGGTTTATATCGGAAACAGTGAACGCAGCTACGGACAATTTTCGTACATGCATCTCTCGCATTGATCAGCCATATCTGCTGCCTTAAAAGTGAAACCATCACCTTGACACCGGCATGGTAATGAGTCCGATGCAGGTTGCGAAGAAATAGCGAAGCAAATTCTGACTTCGAGGACAGTAATAGAGGAAATTTGGCATCATATGGAATTGGTGCATTTAGCAATCTCCCCCCAACTCGGATTAAGTTGAACTTCACACCTTCTAAATCGCTGGTGTGTATAAAGGGATTTAAACGTTGTAGATGTGGGCTTAAAATTTCAGACTTTTCCAACTTGACGTATTCTGAACTGAACTCCGCCTTTTGAACTATTTGGACCATCCTAAGAAACGACAACTTCAGTTCGTTAGCCGAAATGACGACCTCGCGTTGACGCTTCTTCCCTTGAATAAATCGATTTACGTAGGCCATGACCCGTAGGAGCTTACTAAATGATGAACATCTTCCAACAAGTTTAATAAAGACATTCGGTGTGTTTGTTGTGACGGAACATACTGCCACGCTTTTTTTGTTCTCAGACAACTGTAACTCCGTTGAGACTTCAATCTGATGGGATCGAGGCCACTCGTTTGGACTTCGAAGTAAGAAATCCGGTCCATTTTCCCATAGAGCACACCTCAAACCCTCTATGTCTGTTCCACGTGAGACTAAATCCGCCGGATTCTCTTCCGTGGGCACATGACGCCAAACTACATTCTCTGTGAGTTCTTGGATTTCAGAAACTCTATTGGCGACAAATGTTGCTAGAGTGGATGGATCCCTCTTTAACCAGTATAAAGTGACTTGTGAGTCCGACCAGAAGTTAATGCTTTCAAACTCCAATTTGTTAAGCAAAGGAGATACTTGAGACCAAAGTTTGGCCAGCAGATGCGCTGCACAGAGTTCGAGCCTTGGAATTGACTTTCTTTTAAGTGGGGACACTCTAGACTTTGCAGTTAGCAGCCTTGATAAACTATTTGTCCCAGCCACGGTACGAATATAAATGCAACAGCCATAGGCGTGGCTCGATGCATCAGCAAATCCGTGGATTTGAACAGTGTCATAGCCAGACAGACAGATATATCGAGGAATGGAGATCTTGTCAATTGCTAGTAAATTCTGCTTAAATTCGTTCCAACTGGTGTGCAAGTTCATGGGAACCGATTCGTCCCAATCTAATTTCTGTCGCCACAGTTCCTGAAGCAATATTTTTGCTCGTGTAATCAATGGACATAATAATCCCAAAGGGTCAAACAAACGAGCTGTGACGGACAAAATGTTGCGTTTAGTTGGTGGTAAGGACTGAAACGAATCCTCCAAGCTATAATGAAACACATCATTCTGAGGATTCCATCTCATCCCAAGCGTTTTAACGGACTCAGAAGTGTTAAATATAAGGGATTTTTCTGCTCCCTGGTTGGCCATCAAACTTGGGTGATTTGTTGCCCATTTGGCTAGATGAAAACCCCCTAACTCCAAAACCTTCGTCACCTCTCTGCGAATTAACTCCAACTCTGCGATACTGTTCGCTCCTGTGAGCATATCGTCGACATAGAAGTCGCTTGAAATCACCTCTGATGCAACAGGATGTGACTCAGCGTAGATTTTTGATAGCTCAAAAAGGCAGCGGATGGCCAGAAACGGAGCAGAGGCTGTTCCATAAGTGACAGTGTTGAGGCGATAGGTTTGGAGAACTTGCGTCGAATTTTCCCTCCAAACGATAAGTTGGAAATCTCTATCTTCATTTGCAATGTTAACTTGCCTATACATCTTTGAGATATCAGCCGTCAAGGCATATTTGTGCAAACGAAATCTTGCCAGAATAGCGTAAAGCTCCCTCTGAATAGTTGCACCCACCATTAACGTCTCATTTAATGAAATCGAGGTTGACGTTTTACTTGAAGCGTCAAAAACAACTCGCAACTTTGTGGTGCTACTATCAGGTCTCAGGACACATTGATGTGGAATGTAATAGTGTTTCTCTGGAGGAGGTGTTGGAAGCAGTGACATGTGCCCAAGGTTAAGATACTCTCTCATGAACTCCTGATACATGTCATGTAACTCGCGATTATTTGCAAGCTTGCGTTCCAATGCAAGAAATCTGCGCTTTGTCGTTTCGAAGGATAAGCCTAAGACACTTGGATCTTTTTTAAATGGCAACTTCACCTCAAAACGACCAGACGAAAGCCTGTGTACGGTTTGCTCAAAGTGCTGTTCGCAAGCAATTTGTTCAGCTGTATAACCAGCCTTCGATCTCTCAGGAACGTGTTCTAACTCCCAAAATCGTTCCACCAAAGAGTCGAGAGAACTTACATTTTCATTGCCAAAGACGCTGCATACCTGAGCGTTCTTCGATGTGCGTTGAGTGAACTTTCCCGAAACAATCCACCCTAGTAAAGTTTTCTGCAGTGAAGGATGTTCAGAACCCAATTTTATTTGGCCTACGCTCAAAAGATCGAAAAAGGATTCTGCGCCAATCAGTAAATCCACTTTTGCGGGCTTGTGAAAACGAGGGTCTGCCAGTTCGATGTTAGCCGGAATTTTCCATTGGGCACAATTGACTTCGTGATCGGGTTGATACGATGAAATTGATCTTAACACCCAAAAATCGGTAGCGAAACTATGAGCATTGACACGAGAATGGACTGACGTGTGGACTTTGTGCCGTACAACCGAGTCGTTCTTCCCTACAGTAGTGATATTCAGATATGATTCTTGTCTGTGTAACCGCAAACGCTGTGCTAAGTCCTCTGCCATAAAATTGATTTGAGATCCTGAATCTAACAGCGCTCGTGCTAATTGAAACTGTCCAAATCTATCCCGTACTTTAACGACAGCAGTAGCAAGAATAACTTGTTCAGTACTAGCAACATGACAAGAATGGGCTTGATTATTATGATCAACTGCTACTGAAGGTGCCTGGACATGCGCTTGAGGAACTGATCCCGACGAAAATGGTTGCTGCTCTACCCCGTATCTGTGAAGAAGTGTGTTATGAGGTTTAGCGCAAACACGACACTTTGTTGCTTTGCACTTCTTAACTGTATGACCTGGACTTAAACAGTTTATGCACAACCGATTGTGTTTGGTAAAATCGAACCGCTGAATCACCGATAAAGCCATGAAAGGTTGACAACTGCCTAAACTGTGATTTGTGGCAGAGCAATATCGACACTTTGATTCCGGTTTGCGGTCTGTCTGTGTGCAAGAGAAGGAGGATTTGGAATATCCCTTGTTGGAAGCTTGGCTAGGCTTCCCTTTACTTTTGGTTGACTCCTCAGCAGCTAAATGCTGGTATCTTCGATTCAACTGAATCGCACAATCGGACCATGTCGGTAGCGTATTATAATCTAGCTGTTCCTCAAATCTGGATTTTGTAGTGTGGTCTACCTTGGACATTGCAATGTGAATAAAAATTGCGTTATTTATGTCCTTTTCACTACCCAATGACTGCAACGACGCATACAGAGCCGATATTTCATCAATAAGAGACCTCAAGCCTGATGCAGATGGTTTCGATACTTGAGGGAGGTCAAACAATTGAGAAATTGTGTCGAAAAAAATCAAGCATTTATTGTCGTAAACATTCTTCAGACTAGCCAATGCCTTCTCATAATTTAAATCCGAAATTTGAAACGCCTTGACAGTTCCTAATGCATCGTCGGTTAGGCATGTTAGCAAATGGTTGAATTTTTCGATATTTGTTAGAGACGGGTCGTTATGCACTAAGCTCTCGAAAAGACTTATAAAATTTTTAAAGTCGGAATGCTTTCCACTGAATTTGGGCAAATTCATTTTTGGTAAATAGGACGAATGACGAAAACCACTGTTATCCCCTTGACTATGTCTCGGAGCCTCGACTCGACTAATTGCGGACCGATATAACGCTTTTGTGATTATGCACATATCCTCGACAGACGCTCTTAAATCATTTCCTGGGTTTAGCACATCGATGTCTGACTGAATATCCATTAATTTTTCACAATATGTTTCGAGAAGCTGCATTCGGTACTCCAGTTGAAAATTATCGAACGAAATAGTTTTTTCCTCAAATGCAGTTTTCATACGTCCAATATCGCTCATAACCCTATCGTGTTTTTGCATAGCCACTATTAATTTAGAATTAAGCTTTGCCGATACCTCCTTTTCTTTTTCCATTTTGAAATTAATTGGACTAAATAAAAGTAATCCAAATACCAGTTAATTTGACTAAATAAGAATTATCCAAATACCAGAAAATTTCCGAAACAATGGTTCAATCTCCCTTGTGGATGCGCACGTAATTATATGGGCACTTATCCAATTTTTAATCGATGACCAAATATAATAAATTTGATAATTTCCAAATTTAAATTCAAACAATAAATTTTATTGGGTTATACAAGGGTTAAAGGTGCACAAGAACCACCGAAATTCACAAAATATGTGGTTTGTATGTGTATGTTCCGTTGATGGGTAAAACCAAGCCAAAAAATGCACAAAGTTTGAATTTTATTTGACAAATAAACTGTCCGAAATATTTAAGTGGATCCCATACGGGTTAAAGATGCCCACAAACACCGCCGAAAAATTCAAAAAATGTAATACAATTTTTTAAGTACGAATATCTCCATATAAATCGAATTAATGTCCACGCAAATACATAAATGTACATACAAATGTGAGCAGGGCTTAAATTCACTGCAGGAACTTTCCACTCTGTAAGGTTTGAGAGCCACTGCCACAGTATGTACTGCTGAAAATAACCAATCTGCGAGGTATATGTGGTTGGCCACTGACACCGTGTATATAGCAGACAAATAACTGCTCTGTAACTGCACAAAAGGGAAACGACGTTGGCGGCAAACTGGCGTTATGTATATGTATGTATGTAGGTTTACTGTAGTTTTGCAGTTTGACCGTATGTATGTAACGCACATAAATTTCCCAAAATTTTCACAGAAATTAACACCATAAGATTTGTCAAAGGCAGTTCACTTTTTTTATTTTATTTTATTTGGGGGTGCTGGTTTATTTGGGATTTAAATTGGTTTTCCAATTTACCACATATGCCAAGAATTATTAACGCACACAATACACACATAAAGTGGAGTGCTTATGATTTTTAATTTTTGGCACTGAATACCTGGTTATTTGGCATAATTTCCAATAACTTCCCTTCGATGTCCACTCCAATGTACGCTCGCCGAATCCACAACAAGTCGCCAAATTCCACCAGCTAGGTTTTTTCGCCAACAACAAGAAAAACTGAACAAGTGCCGAGACGACGAAAAATGCACTATTTTGTTCGTGTTTTCACTCGCGAAAATTATCAAAATTATAGCCGTAGTCCCTGCTCGGGCGCCATGGAACATCGGGAGAGTTTTCCCGAAGAAAATATGTTAGAATTGAGACTTGCGGCTATCAGCCTAGCTGGGGAATTTCCACTGGGCAGGCGAAGAAGAAGACGAGCTCGAAATCGTTTCCAAATTATTTATTGCGCGGGCGCAGCCAGCAGCTTCGATCTCAGTTTGACGACTCTTTTTACGAGCAGCATCCGAACATTGTGATGCTGCGACGGGCGAAAGCTTATCAGCTTGATCTCAGCCACTCAAATCTGCTTGAGCGCACTGATAAGCTTTTTACACTTCATTGTTTACATTCGCTTGTTTACATTTCAGACGGAATTCATAATTAACAATACTAGGCTTATATTTAACTTATTTAACAATAAAAGACTTAAACTACTGCTCCAACACTATTATTAATGGAATGCAAGGATGAAATCAGTGGGTCAGATGAACATAAAAGTGAGTGGATAAGATCTTCCATTGTATCTCTCCTTGATGTTTTCCTCGTATGGCGCTCGAGGAAGTTACGAAAATCCTTATTCCTAGCTTCTAGGGCTTCTTCTGACATTTTCCCAATTGGAAGTGGAGCGACCTTAATGATATCCCCTCCATGCATTAGTAATTTATGCAGAGAGCTTGGCATGTAGAACCAGGGATATTCCTTGACAAACATGTTAGCGGTTTCCAAAGTAAATTCCTTGAAAGCTGGAATATTTATTTCATAGCCGCAGCTGATCGACCTCAAAATTATATTTAGTCTGTGGATTAACTCCTCACAGACTCCGGTAATTTTGGATGCTATTTGTGGCTGCTGAAAAAAACGTCTTCCAGTGTTGCCGTTGTTAGTGTTTCCAGATGTGGCTATTGGAATATCCACTAGCAATGACATTTTTTGTTTAATTTCGTTTTTAATTTTAGACTTATGTTCCTTAACACGAATCCGTCCCTTGTGTCAATTTGACACAATTTTGATTTTCAAATCGATTTTTAGGTCATTAGTTGCAAAGATATTTTAATAAAATAAAAGTTACGAATCTGTCCCTTGTGTCAATTTGACACAAGTCGAAAAACAGCAAAAAAAAAAATTTTTTTTTGGGTTTTTTTGCTAAAAATATGTTTTATTATTATTATTTTATTTTTGAATGTGTTTATTTTTATTTTAACTTTTTTTTTTTAATTAAAAAAAAAAAAAATTATTATTTTCACAAGTTTGGAAAAAAGTGAATCTGTGGTCTGGACAGACTTTTGGAACATTTATCGCATTCCACAGAGTGTACATTCGCATTAGATTTCCGTGGACACAAGTGGCACCGAGCCCGCTTCCTGGACGAGATGTGGTGCGTCACCAGGATGTTGACGGCTCCTGTGAAATTCCCCTCATTTCACTCAGCACTGCCATGGCTCCTTCCCCTCTGGGGGTCCTCTCCAGTAGGTCAATAGTTGGTGAGACAAGTGCTCTGCCCAATTCCACTAGGAAAAGTCGCCTGCGGAAGTCCTTCTTGTGAATATTCCACAGAGGATTCAGCTGCGTATACGCAATGTACGCATTTAATGCTGACATATCAAGCATATTGCAGAAGACTGCGACTGGCCACTTGTGTCCACGGAAATCTAATGCGAATGTACACTCTGTGGAATGCGATAAATGTTCCAAAAAATTCTGTTCAGACCACAGATTCACTTTTTTCCAAACTTGTGAAAATAATAATTTTTTTTTTTTTAATTAAAAAAAAAAGTTAAAAAAAAAATAAACACTTTAAAAAATAAAATAATAATAATAGAAGATAATTATAGCAAAAAAACCCAAAAAAAAATTTTTTTTTTTTTCTGCTGTTTTTCGACTTGTGTCAAATTGACACAAGGGACAGATTCGTTATTTTTTCTTAGGGACGGATGAGTGTTAACATCTTTATCCTCCTCGCGAATTTGCCATTTCTTTATTGGTAGCCTGTAAGCTATACGCAAAATGCACTCAAAGCTTCGAATCCACGCATGAAGAGTCGACAGCCCAAATTCATATAAATGTGTCCTAGGCGTGAACGTTCTGACAACATCAATATTATTCATTTGTTTCGGTGTTGCCTTACATATGCCACATACTTGTGACGAGGAGTTAGCCAGTGCACTAAAAACTTTTCCATCAATCATCGTCAAATGAAATTGATGGTGTATTTTAAAATTTTCAATGTGGGTGGGATTAATTTCCAAAATTTCATTGTTGATGCGATCTACTTCCGAACGAACTAATTCTGCAGATTCCTTTGGAAATACCATCTTAAGTGGTCGGCAGTATCTAGTGGACGATGGCCTCGGATTTTTCCACAGTGTGCAAGATCCCTTCTGTATTTCCAATGGCACTATGCAAACGGCAAACAAACAGTCATCATTTGATGACTGCCGATACGTTGAGTGTCCGCTACTACCATCGCATCCCCATTTATAAATGGCAGTGATTCTCTGATCCTGCTCTGCAGTGGAATCAAACTGAAATTCGTGGGAGGAACTTTCAATTATGCGCGTAACAATATGATTTACCATGTTCTGTAATGGTATATGAGTTGAATAATCAGTTACAGAAATGTCATTGGGGTAACATTTTTTTTTTGCATTTAATAAAACATCGTAAGTCGGGTATATGTTGGCATTGCGAGTTTTGGCGCCCGCTTGCATCAACTTGTATGTGTGCTTTGTTAGGTTGCCATCAAGATAAAAAGCCAACGCTTCTTCTGGAGTATAAGGAATCATACCTAAGGAAAATGATTCAAGGCATGACTTAATTTTTTATTATATAATCCGGCATCAATAATATTTTCAAATATATAGCTTTCGACGCAGTTCGCTTTCTTTGAAGGTAAGCGCTCGCTACGCCATATGTTAAAAAGCTCGCGCTTCTTTATCGACTTGCTACCTAACAAGTATTTTGCTGTTAAAAGTTGACGAAAGTAGACAATCATATTGGCCATTTCACGATCACAGGACATCACATAAATTTTTAAAAATTGTTAGGAACCGAATACCGGCGACTACTGGAAATTCTATTCCAAGAAAGTTATATGTTATGCTTGTTTAAGAATCTAAAGGTAGGGTAAACTATAACAATAATTTCTAACTACAACATATAAGTACATGCCTTAAAACAAACCTTAAAGTTTATTAAAATCCGCTTTATTTAATATTTTTCTGCAACACAAAATTTTAGTGCAATTTGTACGACACGCTGCAAAAAGGCGGGAAAGCTCAGTAGAGTGGCGGCTGAATCATATGTTGACTTTGAAAGCTCACAGCTGATGGAATCAATTATGTAAACAAAACTTCTAACTGTAAAATTACTCAGTGGAATATTAGTAACCGATTAAGAGACAATTTTTATTAATTTGAACGAGTTAAAATTTCAATTAAACGACGCTAAATCGGCCATTTCGTCCACTATGCGAGCGCTGGTGAACAGCCAACTAAAGAAATTACTGAACATGCAGTTGATGCCACAAGAGTCTTCGGCAGCCTTGAAAGAGCTGCAAAATACAATTCAGAACTGCATCACATCCTTAAATTTATCCGGCCTTCCTACGGATAATTGGGATTGTCTCCTGGTGTATGTGTGTTCCACGAGGCTTCCAAAGCTGACGCTCTCATTATGGGAGCAGTCCTTAACAAACAAAACTGAAATTTATACTTTCCTGACCGAGCGCCATAGAACTCTAGAGGCTATAAATTCTATCCATCCTACTACGTTTCGCCTCCATCCGTCCGAACAGACACCCTCCGACGTATCGCCACGAATAATGAAATCCTTCAGTACGAGGATCGTTAAAAAATCCAAACAATTCGACTTATGTTCCAAAGAGAACCATCCAGTACGTAAATGTCCACGCTTCCTCCAGATGACGTCAGAGGATCGCACCGCTTACATCCAGAAAAATAGGTTGTGCTCGAATTGTTTCGCAAGCGGTCATCAACTCCGTAATTGCACAAGAGTCCACAAATGTTTCACGTGTCACGGTCGGCATCACACTTTGTTGCATCCAAGCAACTGTTCCTTCAGTGTACCGATTCCTCCTGATAATGTATCCGATCCGATCCAAAGAATTTCCTCGTTGTCCACACGAGTGACAACTGCTCCAATTCCTCCAATTACTGGGTTCCATACGCCGATATGAAATGCAGACGTTCCCGAGGTATTTTATCCTACCCATGCCGAGTCTGTCAAGGGAACCATCCTCTTCGGAAATGCCACCGTTTCCTTCGGCTTAGCGCTGAGAAACGGCTCCAGGCAATCATACAAAAGAAGTACTGCGTCAATCGCCTGGCCCACCATCATTCCACGGGATCTTGCCGCAGTGACGACCGATGCCAGTCGTGGGGCCAGGATCACCACACACTTCTCCATGTCCACGAGCGCTCAGCGTATCCAACGCTTTCCCGAGCAAAGGCCTCTTGTATTCCTACAGCGTATCCTCGCTAAGGTGGCCTCGAAGGTCACGCCAGAAGGGCGTTTATTTTCCGGAGGCAGTGTGATCCCCTACACTCGCTCTCTCTCCCTCTTCCATTACACTCTCGTGCATAGAGCTTCTAATCCGCTCTCCCCAAGCTAGCTTTAAGACTTCTTGTTAGTACCAATTTACGATTACCCAAATAAAGACGCACGTCGCGTAATACCCCGAAAGTTTTCCTCTGTGTTTTTCTTATCAAGTGTATTTCAGAATAAAGCCAACCTCTTCGAACATATTCTTTCATTTGGCGCGCCTAGTAACACCTAACACGTAAAGGCACATGCTTGGTGTCATATGGGCCACTTGAATGTTCTGATCGTGGTGCCTCAACGTCCAGATTGAGATTAAAAATACCTTCTCGTTCAGAGCAAAGGGCTCTCGTGATCTCTAGTTTTCTTTTAGATTATGTAGTCGGAAGATCGATCCTCGTCGTTGGATAAATACAAATTTTATAGTGAGTTGTGAAAGCCAGTGTCTCTTAAAGAAAGTCCTGCCTGTGCTGATGTAACGTTATAGTCGATAACTAATCCAATACGAATTGAGAGATCTTGCTTATAGTACGCAGTTAGCGTGGTAATCGGAAGAGTTTTGTTTAGTTCTGTCCCCTTGTATATTGTAACAAAGAGGTCATTGTAAGAAGGGTTCGCCGGCAAGAGTAAATAACACATGTGCGTATGGCTAGAAAATGGAGACGAAGCCCTCGCGGTACGGCGCAAAGCATTGCTTCGCGAAAGCATAGCCCCATTAGCCCGGTACGCCTCTCCTGCGCCGTTCCTCCTCCCGGAGTCTGGTCATAACCGTCGCAGCATAATTGCTCACCGCCTGCCAATTGGCATTGCTGACGAGCATCATATCGACCAGGTTGTCCACGCTGATCTGGTCGCCTAGGAACTCCTCCAGTCGCCTCCTCTCGCTCTCGAATTGCCCGCAGATGAACACTACGTGCTCCGCGGTCTCCTCTGAGCCGTCTGCACACCAGGCGCAGGCAGCGCTGTCCTCATGCCCGCGCGTGTTGAGGTACCCTCTGAAGCACCCGTGGCCGCTCAGGATTTGGGTCAGGAAGAAGTTAACCTGGCCGTGCTTTCTGCCGGTCCACGGCTCGAGCCTGGGAATAAGCCGGTGGGTCCACCGTCCCTTTGTAGAGGACTCCCATCGGGTTTGCCAGGATTGGAGGGTGTCAGCCTTCAATACAGAGCGTGCCAGCTTCTTCTCCGCCGGTGGGAGTGCTCTACCGTGCAGCCGCCCGAAGAGGGTGGCCTGTTCCTTGGCCAGGAGATCCAAGGGGGGTGTCCCGGCTAGGACCAGTGCCGCCTGGTCCGACACTGTTCTGAATGCGGTGCATATACGCAGAGCGGCGAGCCGGTGCGTCGCATTCATTCCTCGGCTATACGAGGGCGTCGCCATGGCGTGCGCCCAGACCGGGGCAGCGTACAGCAGGGTTGCTCTCGTCACGCTCGTTAGGAGTAGTCTACTCCCTTGTTTAGGGCCTCTACGGTTCAGCATGATCCGAGACAGCGCCCGGAAGGAAGTAGCCGCCTTAGTGCTGGCATAAGCGAGGTGCTCGCGGAACGAGAGCCTCGTATCCAGCATGACTCCCAAGTACTTAATCGCTCTGGACGATCTGATCGATGCGCCGCCCACCTCGATGGTTGCGGTTTCGACCTTTTTTCGGCTGCTTATCAGCACGGCTTCCGTCTTCTGCGGCGCTAGCTGCAGGCCTACGCTCGACAGCCATGAGCTTATGGCTACGATGCACGAGTTGCAGGTCTCTTCGGCACGAGATAGCATCTTATCCACGACGACCACCGCAATGTCGTCGGCGAAGCCCACGAGCTCAGACCGACCGGGCAGTGAGAGGCGCAGTACTCCGTCGTACATCGCGTTCCATAGTAGCGGTGCCAATACGGAACCTTGAGGTACACCGCAGGAAAGCTCAACAGACTCAGCGCCGTCGGAGGTGGAAAACTCCAACGTACGGTCCTTGAAGTAGCTGCTCATCGACTTCATGAGGTATGGGGGGACTCCGAAGCTGGATAGTGCCTTCATGATGCAGCTCCATCTCGCCGTGTTGAAGGCGTTGCGTACATCAAGCGTTACCACAAGGCAGTACTCTTTCGAGTCGCCTTTCCACCTCTTTCCGGCTATTGCCGACCTGGCGATGTCTACCACCTTGGAGATGGCATCGACGGTGGATTTAGCCTTTCGGAAGCCGAACTGCGCGGCCGAGAGGTCGCCAGCTGATCGGATCGCCTCCTCTAGGCGCGTTCCAATTAGTCGCCGGGAGTCGCCGGCGTCGGGGAATGTTGGGACGTCCATCGATGGGAACAGGTGTTCCACGATCCGCTTTAGGCTCTCCGGCGCGAGCGGCGCAGGTTTGCCTGGGCAGTTTATACGCTTGACGACCGTTTTGTAAGCGCTGCCCCACGGGTCGCGGTCCGCCGAGTCGCAAAGTTCAAGGAAGCACTTGGATTTGCTCGCCCGAATAGCAGCCTTAAGTGCTCTGCGACAGGTCTGGTACTCCCGCCTTTTGTCTAGAAGGGAGGTGGTACCATACGACCGCTGGTAGCGTCGCCGCGAACGGACGCAGTCTCTCCGCGCGTCGGCTATCGACTGATTCCACCAAAACACCGGCTCGCGGTGGCGGCTGTGGGGACTCCTGACTTGCATGCAGTCATTGCAGACCGCCTGGAGCTGCCGCATGGCATCTTCAGCCATCTGCTCAGCGGAGCCAGAGACATCCAGTCTCTCCATGCCCTCCGAGAACAGCCGTACATTTAGTGTGTCGGCCCTGTAGCTCCTCGCCGGTCTCGAGTGTGACCGTGGAGCAGGCGTCATGTGGGGGGCCAGGTTGGTGAGTATGGCGGCATGGTCGCTAGCTGTGTAAATTCCGCTGAGCTCCCATACGCACTGGGTGGCTCTGGAGCCGCTCACAAATGTAAGGTCGACCACTGAGCCAGCACCGATCCGGGAGAACGTGTGTTGCCCCCCGAATTAAGGAGCGCAACATCAAGCATGGCAAAGGCCTCCAACAGCGACCTACCTCTGCCGTTGGTGTAGGTGCTGCCCCAATCCACGGCCCAGGCGTTGAAGTCGCCCGCGATCAAAACCGGGTGACGGCCCCTGGCATCGGTGGCCAGTCGGTCCACCCTTACCCAGAACTCCGCCAGCGATAGGCTCGGAGCGAGGTAGACACTGTATACCCACCAGTGGCCTACTTTCGCTCTGACGATCCCGCTCGAAGCGAGTACATGGGAGAGGCGGGTAGCTCCTGGGCCGCACGTCCAGAGGGCGGCTTTGCCCGAGCTGTCGGCCGCCCAGTTAGGGCTTGTCCCGACCTTGTAAGGCTCGCTGAGCACAGCGAGATCAGCGCCGCACTCCCTCAATGACTGCGACAGCAGGTCTTGTGCTGCCGCACAGTGGTTCAGGATTAACTGAATCACCTTCATGCCCTTGGTACGAAAGCCGCTCCGGCGGACGCCATCAGAGGGCAGCTGCGGCTGCTAGCCTGGTGGTTGACGTCCTTCAGCTTCTTGTTGACGCACCTGAAGCAACGCACTGGGTTAGTGCACATTGCAATTTTGTGCCCTTCTTGCCCGCACTTGAAGCAGGACTTGCTTCTGTCCACCGGACTCTTGCTTCTGCTGGCGATGTGGCCCACCTCCAAGCATTTAAAACACTTCGGGCGGGAATCCACTTCCTTGATCGGGCACTTGCACCACCCGATCTTCACTTTGCCCAACGCCGTAAGCAGGTTCGCCAAGTTGGTCGGCACTGAGACCGTCGCGGTCTCAGTCTTGAAGCGACCGGCTCTGAAGCTCCTGACTGCCACCGAGTTGATCGGGAGTCCTGCCTGTTCGGAGAGCGCTTCAGCGAGTTCCTCGCCGGAGGCTAGATCATCCAGGTCTCGCACGACGAATAGAGACTGGGGCGTGGCTGCTCGGATGGAGATCCGGTCCCCCAGCACACTGCCGATGTCCTCCATGAGCTTCTTGGCGTCATGTTCTACGCCAGTTAGCTCCAGCAGGAGGTCCCCTTTGGCCGTCCTTCTGGTCGTGGAGACCAATTCGGCAACCGCCTTCATCCTGGCGTCCTGGGAGCGAGTCACCAGGCACAGAATTTCGCCGTAAGAAGACTCAGGAGAAGGGCTGAGGATCAGAGCGTCTCGTCTCGTCCGCTGGCGTCGTATTGGGCGCTTGCTCCGTTCGGGGCCAGTCTGCTTGCCCCCTCTTGGGGTTCTCTCAGGCACGGCGCGCTGAGTCGCGGCTACCAGCCGTTCATTGCGGCCGGCAGCACTCGTCACCGCAGAGTAGCTCGGCTTCTTGCGGTTGGCTCGAAACGTGGGGGACGTTTGGCAGCCCATCTCCGATGA
The DNA here is from genome assembly GCA_018903765.1 of Drosophila aff. chauvacae BK-2020. NCBI lineage: Eukaryota > Metazoa > Arthropoda > Insecta > Diptera > Drosophilidae > Drosophila > Drosophila aff. chauvacae BK-2020. The sequence continues at coordinate 443,234 of JAEIGO010000164.1, read as the reverse complement.
GGTGCTCTTCGTTGGACTCCTCGGGGTTGCCTGACAAGCCCTGTCCGCGGTCTCCTTGGTGCAGGTGGCTCCGTACCTGCTTGTCTGCTGCTGGACTGCCAGCTGGAGCTCCTTCAGTCTGGCGAGTGCGTTCCTCATTGAGTGGTTTACTCCACGTGCCTTCTGGTCCTTAACCTTGATGAGAAGGTCGTCCAGGATAACGCCCATCTCCTCCAGTTGGGGCGCGAGAGCTTTGGCCCTTTTGGTCGGGTGCGCACCGCCGGTTGGGCTAGGGGAGTCCCTGCCCCTTTTTGGGGTAGCGGAATCTGCCTCAGTTTTGGTACCTGAGGGATTTCGGGCTGGCTTCGGTGCTAACGCGGGCGTTGGCGGGGCGCCTCCAGGAGGCGTTCGTTGGAGCTTAGAGCCTTTTTGAAAGGCTTTCAGCTCAGTGTCGCATGTAGTCGTCGCACTTTTCGCTTTTAATGGGGCGTCGGCCAAGTGGGCCGCCGGCGCTGCCATGACAGGTGGAATGCAGGTTAGGGCCTCCAGAATCTGTGCCCTAGCCGCGGCGTTAACCGCGGGTGGATTTCCACACTTAGTGTGGCTGCCACCTGGAGTAGTTATGTTATTCTCCGGCATTCCTTTTTTAGAAGCATGTGACCCCTGCTTACGGGTTTTGCGTTTTATACCTTCCGCCAGGTTATGAAAACTGCCGACCGATGCGGTGCAGACGCAGACCAGACCGCCGGCCAGTGTGGCACAGACGCGGTGTGGATTTTGAGAGTCGTCGCTAGATGAATCTGCCGGCCAGTCTGGCTCGGACGCAGACTGCTCGGCCGCCCAATGAGGGACAGACGCTGAGCTTAGCAAACGTGGCTAGTGTTTACACATTGCGGGGCTTCCAACGGAGGCCGAGGGTTTCTCCACGGCTTAACCGATGGGGGTTATACCGCCCCGTCTCGGTCGCCAGAGCCCCGTTTTTAGGTGTACCGCACACGCGGGGGGGATGGCAGTTGGTCTTCTCCGTGACCTTTAACACCTCGTAGGCCACCGGTGTGCTGGGAGGGAGTTTCTGGTCTGAAACCTGCCTCCATGCCAAAGGATCTGAGCAGCAGCCCAAAACAGTATACTACTGTAAATTGCTGCCTTTGCACAAGTGCGTGACGTAGCAAGTAGCTTTGGTCAGCCTACTCAGCTATGATCACCAGCGCCCCCTGTCGGACGGTTGCGGAGGAAGTAATCATATGTGATTGCTCCCTTTTCGAACACTGATTCGACAGCTGACCTGTCGATCAGCTGGCATGATATGCCACTTCGTGCAGGACGCCACGTTGCTAAGAGAAATTACTCAAAGGAAGAGAAAGTGGGACACAGCCCCTCTGGGAGAGATTCCCCCCACTTACCCCTGCCGCTGAAGTGGCGGCCAGCGTCTGGATAACTCTGGAGGGCGGAGCGAAGTCCGAGGTTTACCAATCCGCACAGGTAAGTACCGCCTGGCGTTCAGTGCACCATCCCACACACTCACGAACCACTACGATCTTAGGTTTGGCTGTTTTACCGCCTTTCCGGGGGAGCACCCGGGAAACACAACCTCACCGTTTGACGCCACAAACAAACTCAGGTTATGTACAGGCGTGTGTGCGTATATATGTAACAAATAGATTGCTAGACCGGCGGCGGGCGTTCGGCATCGTGTGCAAATTCGTACTGACTTTTTGCCTCTTCTCCGTTCTCCTTCTCCCCATCGTATGCACTGCCCAGAAACGAGCGAGCGATCAGCTGATCGCCGCTCTCCCGCACATTGGGATAATCAGCAAACTGAACATGCCGCCCGCCAATGCTACACGTAGCATGAAAAAATCTCGCTTGTCCGATCCATCGTGGCAGGTGGGTAGAATCTAGCTTGGAGAAATTATGCAAGAAGTGTGCGCAAAAAAACAATTTGTTATGATTAAGGTGTGTGAGTGAGAGCGCTTAAGAACGGATTGGAAGCGGACACAGCTTCGACACTGACCGTTTTAAATGACCCTGCTTGGTTTTAAGCGTTACTACTCGGACGAACGCATCCGTCTCTGGGTGCAACTCGACGGCACGTGCCAGCAACCATTGTGACGGCGGAAATCGGTCATCCTTTATGATGACAAGGTCGTTGAGATGCAAACCTTCAGCCTCCTGGCACCACTTGGATCTATGCTGCAGATGAGCTAGCCAGTCTCGACTCCATGCCTTCCAAAAATTTCGAATCATGGCTTGATGAATGAGAAACTGCTCCACGAAGGACTTGGATTGTGGTCGATATTCCGGAGGCGCCGGCGTGAGCACCTCTAGATCGTCTGCATCAGCTGTGAGAGGGCAACGCGGCCGTGAGTTGAGGCATGCTTCTATGCTCACGAGCACCGTCGTCAACTCCTCATAGGTGAGACGCCGATCTGCAATGACCCTCTTAAGGTGATGTTTCACCGACTCGCACTGACCGCTTCAATTGGGCGACTGAGGGGGATTGAAGTTGTAACGACATTTTTCTAGGGTCATACAAATTTTATTATTACACGCCAATGTATATTCTCTGTAAATAGTACTAAGCAATAGTTAATCTTAAATATTACCAATAACGATATTTCATTAGGGACACGGAGTCCACCAGTAACGATATTTCATTAGGGGCACGGAGCACACCAGTAACTATATTTTAATAATAATAATTTTAATAAGTGCCCAGGTGGCAACCTTAGGGCATCGATATCAAACATCGCACGAAAAGTGACTATACGACAGTTCGATAAACGAACGATCGAGGAGGTGCGACCACTACTCCAGAGATCGTAGCTTTTTCGTTTCCGGCCGCGAGCAAGACAGACGTGCGCGCAAGTTTTAGTGACCGTGGAAAAACTTACCAAGCCTAAAATGACACGTGAGCCCGCGAGTGCATGTCAGCGGCGACAGCTTTTCCCGCTTCATCGATCACCACAGCCAGAGCAAGTAAGCCACCTGTCCCCCTTCCCCTCCGGCAGCAGCCAGGGGAAATTGTAGTGAATAAAACTTATAACCGCAACTAAGTCACAGTGTTTCCTTCACCCCGGCCACCTCTGCTTCCTCACTCCTTCCCCCTTGCATGCGAACCTTGTGTAGCTCGCTAGAACTTGCGCGTTTGGTTTGCCAAAAAGGTTCACCCTTCTATACCCTTCTATACAAATTTCCACCCTTCTATACAAATTTCTTGTTTAGGTTCCTTGTCCGCGACTGAGATCTCACCCCGGCTATAGAAACCACGTCACAGGTGGCGCCCGAGCAGGGACTTGATAGGGAGAAATAGGAAATAGGAGAAAGCCCCAGAGCAGAAACCCACAGCCATGGACGCCGACCAGAAAATGCCCGGTGAGTTCGTTCCACGTAAAGCTAAGAATCCGGGGGTCTCCACACGGTGGATCTATGGCCGACTCAAGGCCGAACTGTTATCCTTTGCTGAGGAATTCGGATTCCCTGCCGACGGCGTCGTCGACGACCTACTTGGAGAAACTTGGAGAAACGATATACACTCCGATCTAGTAGCCCAGTGCCTTGCGATGAGGACCGGGCTGGCTCCAGCGGCCACCTCGCCAGTATAAACGCCTGGTCGAACCCCGGAACCTCCCCTCGTAATCTGAATACCCCTGGTATCGTTGTTTCTGCCCCTTCTTCGCTCGACACGACCCAAGAAAACTCCTCTGACCCGAGCGGCGACCGACACCGCCGCGAATACGTATGCGTGCCGGAGAGAATCCGCAAATGGGGTCTCCAATTCGACGGTTATTCTGACCCACTTGCGTTCATACAGCAGGTAGAGAGCCGCGCAGTCTCTTATGGCATAGACTTCGGACTCCTCCCCCGGGCCATGGCGGAACTGCTGACGAGCAGAGCCGATAAATGGTTCCAAACCAGTCGCCTGCAAGGGCCTGATTGGGCCAGTTTTCGGAGAGAGTTCTTAGAGTTCTTCCTCCCGCCTAGGTACCTCCAGCGCTTAGACGACTAGATTCGGCGTCGTGAGCAGCTGGACAGGGAAACTAGACGTTCGCATTCTCATGCGTCACGTCGGCTACACCGAAAAGTAGGAGCTGAACATGCTTTACGAAAACATGGCCCCGGAATACCAAATGTATATCCGCCGTAGCGAGTTCCGGACCATCGGCGACTGAGGGGGATTGAAGTGCCATGTGATCCGTTGTGAAGAAAGCTTGGGAGCTATGAACTTCCCGTAATCATCCTTGAGCCTGCCGTAGAACGCCTTCATTAAATTGTCCGCGCCCACAAAGTTGGTTCCGTTGTCACTGTGAAGATGCTGAACCATTCCGACTGCTGAATCTGTCTAGAGCCAGCAGAAAATGCTCCGTGGTAAGGCGTGTCACCGCTGCTAAGTGCACTGCCTTTGTTGCAAGACAAATGAAAACGGCAATGTATCCTTTGTAAAAGCTTGTCCCTCCCAAGCGTGCTGCCTTCAGCTCTATAGCGCCTGTGTAGTCAACTCCAGTCGCCAGGAACGGTCTGCTAAGGGGGTTCACTCGATAAAGCGGCAAGTCTCCCATGAGCTGTGTCGAAGCGATTGGCCTGGTTCGAAAACACCTCACACATTTCCGTACAACTGATTGAACGGCTCGTCTTCCGGTAAGTATCCAGAACCGCTGGCGAGCGTGTGCCAAAGTCAGCTGCGCAACTCCGTGCAAAGTCAAAACGTGCAAGTACCGTATTACTAGCTGCGTAAAATGATGAGAGCTTGGGAGAATCATGGGATTGACGACGGTCGCATGACAACCCTGAATGGCGCAATCGCCCCCTTACTCGCAAGAGGCCCTCTACCAAGATCGGTGATGAGCTCAAGAGCTTACTTCTGGGAGGCAGTCTTTTATTATTCCTTACCGCGGTCAGCTCGGACGGGAAAGATTCCCTTTGAACGATGCATACGATAGCGAATAAAGCATAATCCATAAGAGGAGCAGTGCACCTCTCTCTTTTCCCGATAGTATTGGTCTTGAACCGAAATATATATGCTATGACTCGTACCACCTGGCTAAAACTAGAAAATCGTTCCAGAAGCGATGACATTGGGACTGCGTGGTGAACGCGCACTTTGTCCGCCTTTGCCTCTAGCGCGGTATCATTCATGTTGACCTGTCCAATCTCCGTCGAAGGCTGCGTGTAAGCCACTCCGGGCCTCGCCACCACAAGTCGAAGTCCTTCAGCTCACTCGGAGGCATCCCTCTTATCGCACAGTCCGCTGGATTCTCGCTAGTTCCGACATGTCATCACTGAGATGGTGAAAAGTGATCTAGAATGAAGGCGATCCTGTTAGCAACGAAAGTCTTCCATCTGTTGACGTCCCCATGCAGCCAATGCAGAAGAATTGTAGCATCCGTCCAATAAAAGGTTTGGATGGGAAGGTCCTTTAGCCACTTAGCCGTGGTGAGCCATTTGAACAATTTGACCGCCAGTACTGCACCACTCAGCTCCGTTCGAGGTATGGTTAAGGGTTTAGTAGGAGCAACCTTTGATTTTGCGGTCAACAGCGAGATGTAGCACGTTCCGTCCTCATGCTCGAGGATCAGATAGGTCGTAGCTGCATAGGATGTAGAAGACCCGTCACAGAACGCGTGAAGCTGAGGTGACTGTATGGATCCTGGGGCATAATGAATCCACCGCTGTATACTGATATCGCCTATCCTTAGCAAGCTATCCCGAAATACTTGCCACCGTTCCGCAAGAGCATTAAGAACCTCGTCGTCCCAATCCAGGGCCGTCGACATGCGTTTTCTTGGCCATGGTTTCCTCCTTCAAAATTAACTTTCCCGAGCTGATGACTGGCGCGATGAGACCCAGCGGGTCGAACAGCCTCGCTATGCTCGACAGAATCGTTCTTTTGGTGAAATTAGCTGCCATCTCAAAATTGACCTGAAACTTGAAGGAGTCCTTATTTGGGAGCCAATACATTCCTAGCGCCTTGATAGGATCCGTAGTGTCCCAGTTTAAAGGTTTCCGACTGCACTGATGCTCTATCGGTATCGAGCGGACAATACTCGCTTCGTTGCTGGACCATTTTCGCAACTCCATGCAAGCGGATTTTATTTCACCCTCTACCTGTGCTCGTTTATCCTGCGTCTCTTCCACATATATCTCGTCGTCCACATATATCTCGTTCATCAACACTTGTTCCGTCTTAGGAAATGAACGCTGCTCATCCTTCGCTAACTGTTGAATGACCCTGATGGCCGTGAAGGGTGCAGAAGCCGTTCCGAATGTTAGTTATGACAAAGCATAGACATTGATCGATCCATCCGCCGCCCGCCCTAAAATCCGCTGATACTGGGCGTCTTCCGGGTGCACATCGATACAGCGATATATTTTCTGTATATCCGCCGTGTAAAAGAAACCATATTTCCGCCAATTAAGTATGACTGCCGACATGTCGTTCTGCAGGGTCGGTCCAGTCCAAAGAATGTCGTTTAAAGATCGTCCGTAGCTAGTCCTTGAGGAGGCATCGAAGACGATTCGCTGTTTGGTCGATTGAGGATCCTTCTTAAAGACATCGTGATGCGGGAGCACACAGGAAGCTACGTACCTATTCGTGGACGTATCCCTTATCGAACTACATTCACTGCCCACCGCCGGCCCTATTTGCTTGAGCGCGAAGTATTCCTCGATCTCCTCCACATATTTGCTACACCGTTCTGGGCTGCTAGACAGACGTCTTTCCAACTGCAGGAACCGATTAAGCGCCATTTGATGAGATCTTCCCAGGACCATAGCTGGATCTCGATAGCTTTTAAAGGGCAATCGCACTACGTAGCGGCCATCCGATCGACGCACGAGAGTTTTCTGGAAAAACGACTCGACTGTAGGGCGGTCTGGAACCGACTCGACCTCACAGAAGCGCTTTGCCGCTCGTAATGGGGATCCGCCAATGAGAGCCCTCGCACATGATCCCAATGTTGTGGCGTGAAGCTCAGACTTGGCAGGCAGGAAGTAACAGAATTGAGAACATATGCGGAATCAACCCCTAAAGAGAAATATGGGTTAATAATACTACAGATTTCAAACTTTACTGTATACTTGCAACGACGACCGCCCTCTGGACCGACCCCAAAAATGGACGCTCGGGTGGCTGACCGCTTCAAGTGCAGAGACTGAACGACGTGTTCCGAAACTATGGTTGCCTCAGATCCTTGATCGATGAGAGCATTAATGACTGCTTGCGAGCCGCTGGCCGGATTCCGTACGACGATACGAGCAGTGGCGAGAAGCACATTCCTCGAAAGGACATTCGATGACGTTGCTGATTGACATCTGTAAGGTGCGTGTAAATTTGGGTCCTCCGTCGCCTGCAGGCTGTGCTGAGATTCGTTCGGCGCTGAAGGCCGGGTCAGATGCGGCTGTGCGCGACTCGACGATGGATTGGATGGAGCCAATACTGGGAAATGCAACAGCGTGTGATGACGCCGCCCACAAACTTGGCAGCTCTTATTGCTGGTGCATCGTGACAGCACATGCGATTTGCTCAAGCAATTGATACATTATTTTGCCCTGCTCAATATATCCTTTCTCCTGTAACAGTCCAAGGCCAGAAAGGTTGCGCAACGACGCAGGATATGGTCGCCGCCGCAGTGGTAACAGGCGCTATCTGGTCGTCTTGAGCAATCCTGTGCATTATGCATTTGCCGGATGTCAATATCGCGCCCTTTTGCAACGACTCTTTGAGAAAATGCAACCGTTGCACATTGCTCAGATTCATGTTGTTCTGTATAAGGCTAGTAGCCTGGCCAGTCCACACATTCACCCGAAAATTTGGGCACTGACACCTGAGGCATGTTCAGCCGCACTTCCGAATCGGCAGCCCCGCCCGCTTGTGGCGGCGGCGGAAGAATCTTGGGTGGAGTTTATCCAAGTCCTCTCCGTTAACGATCACGGAATCCTTGTCCCGAAACGCGTTCCGCTTGCTCTAGACGCTTCTTTAAATAAATTCTCGTTTTCCTTGACTGCGAATCCTTCTTGAAATTCTGCAACGTCGATTTGAGTGACTGGTACCGATTTGACTGCAAATTTATCAATTGCTCCAAAGTCGGAGCCTCTGAATCCGATTTCATGATGACGAGTGTATATAAAACTACCAAACTTAGCGCAACTCACCACCCCAAAAAATCATGTAATGAGAAAATTCTTTAAATTCTTGTCCCGCTCACAACTTGTCCACTTACTCCGTTTGTGCACCAGATTCTACTCACAAAAAGCCGCCAAAACAACCGAAAGAGCGTCGCAAAGTACCGCGAAATGCAGCTGCGGCGCCTATGTATCGTCGTTTTACCTTTCCCGTCTTTCGCCAAACCGGGAATAGGTGAAGAAGAGCCGCCAAAAAGATAGAAGCGATCGTCACAAAGTTCCACGACCTGCATCTGCGGCGCCTATGTATCGCCGTTTTCCTTTCCCGTCTTTCACCAAGCCGGTAATAGGCGCACAAGAAGAGCCGCCAAATTCCCAAAACAGCCGTTGCTGCGTTTATATATCGCAGTTTTATTTTCAGGCAATTTGCCGAGTCGAATTGGAAACTTAACGCGGCCGCGATCTAAAGCAATTTATTTACACACAAAACTTTTCGAACTACAATTTTTACACTTGCAGTGTCCCCTCATGGGCCACCATGTTTAGTTGTGTCCCCTTGTATATTGTTAAAAAGAGGTCATTGTAAGAGTTCCCCGGCAAGAGTAAATAACACAGTTGGATAGATTTTAATCGTTATAATTACTCCGGGATTTACTTTAAACTAAGGTTATGTACAGGCGTATGTGCGTATATATGTAACAAATAGATTGCTAGACCGGCCTGACTTTTTGCCTCTTCTCCGTTCTCCTTCTCCCCATCGTATGCCCAGAAACGAGCGAGCGATGAGCTGATCGCCGCTCTCCCGCACATTGGGACAAGCAGCAAACTGAACAAGTTTATTTGAACACAACTAAAGTCGATAGCTTTGAAAAAAATTGTATTCAATACTGGCGTTGCCGAATTAAAAATTCAATTACAAACAAATGAAAAAGTAAAGTAAGGAATTACTGTAAGAAAATTATAATAAATACAATTGTGGTATACGCACATATCGAGTACACACTGTACGGACGTAATGTGATCGCACACATAAAGTGTATGACCGATCAAGTACAGTGTCACCATAATAATGCATAACCGAATGTGCGCGTATGACTCTCCCGCTTGGTCGCTGCCCTCAGCAACGAAGTACATAGGAATATACATAAGACAGCCGCTTCGCTGCCGGGCTCGCTGGCAGCGCAGTTGCGCGGCCCTTAGCTGTAATATTTTAATAACAACTTTGGATGAACATTAACAAAAGACAATTTGAATGGGACACACGTCATCCCAGGAAACCCAAACCTATAAATTCGTTTATAACTACTGTGAATCGTGATTTGCAGACGCCAGACCACATAATTTAACGTGTCTTCGCGCTTCATTCTTTGGAAGTAAAACCAACAGTAAATCAAAATGGCTGATGTGGCTGGGCTAAAGAACGAGACCCCCTTTGTGGAGAAAGTCGCCACCTGACCATCGGAATTCGGATCCGAAGATTGCAGGCTCCACCTAGACCATCCAACTGAAACCCACTCAGGACATCCTCATCTCGGCATCACTGGCCGAGAACATCCGTATGTGCAGCAGAAGATAAATAGTCTGTGCGAGGACCAGCACCGGTGCCGCCTGAGCTCATAGGCCAGGACAACAGAAGAAAAAAACCAGTGTGGGAAAATCCACCGAGAAGGACAGCCTGTGCAGCCAGCACCGGAACCGCCCGACGCGCCAAGTCGGGCAAAGGCAAATAGGACCGGAAGCGCTTCAAAGAGCGCCGAACTGAATAAAATATTTTTTTTTGTTGCCCTGCACTCAATCATTTATGCTCTATGTTGCATATTCGATTTAAATGAAACATTGTAATTTGTACGACCAAGCAGTTTTTAACTGCGGGTTTAGAAATTTGTTTAAATAGGTCGAGAAAGAATATGAAACTTGTTCAGAGAAAATTTCAGTTGGTTTAGAGGGCACGGTGGACACCTTACGTACTCTAAAGGCAAAATACGAGTATGCCTATTTTATTTACGAAAGGTGTGCCGCAAAGCTCATGGAACAGATCGAGACGATCGTTTCTAAAACAGCTCAAATCCAACCCGTTCCGCCCCAAACTTCCTATCCGTCTGGCTGTCAGCTTCCTCCGTTCGAAACAGAAGTTTTCTCGGGCGATTACATTCGCTGGCCGACTTTCCGAGACCTTTTCACAGCGGTCTATATCGACAATCCTGCGCTGACCCCCGTTGAAAAGTTGTTCTATCTCAATGCCAAGACTAGTGGTGAAGCTCATTCCGTAGCTCATTTCGCTCACCAACAATGGTTTCCGCTCAGCCTGGAAAATCCTATCTGAGCGTTTCGAAAACAAACGAGCCACAGTGGTCAAAAAGCCTTATTTAGCGGCGTTTAATTCATATCTTTTTATAAAAATGGTTCAAGAATATTTTTTAAATTAGTAGAATATATTTAAAACTACAATTTACAAAAACAAAAAAAATTTTAAATATTTTTTTTTTATATTTAAATTATTTTCAAAAATTAATTTAATTTTATTTTATTTTTTTTTTTCTTATCTTTGTTAGTTTTTACGAGTTCCATTGTATTGCTTGTATTGTAGTGTCTTCTCGACGTGGCCTACAACTACATGTAGCGCTGTTTCTGTGCTGAAGCTTTTGCGGATAGCCTTGAGCAAAGGTTTAGTCCTTTCAACACTGCTTCTGATGGAAGAGTCGGCAAAGTTTTGGCTTCGCTTGACATCCCACACCAAATGGACTTGCCAATCCCTCCTATTCGGGTTCCTGAGGTTAAAAAAATTATCAGCAAGCTGAATAACCGGAAGTCGCCAGGTCCTGACGGCCTTACTAACAGAGTAGCCAAATTGCTCCCTGACCGAGTCATCCTATTCCTAGTCCTGATCTTCAATGCCTCTTTGAGGTTGAGTTACATCCCTAAAATGTGGAAGGTGGCCAATGTGGTGATGATCCACAAAAAAGGGAAGCCGAGCAGTAGCCTATCTAGCTATAGGCCAATTAGCTAACTTTCTGCTTGACAGGTTAATGAGATCTCCTGGCGTCTCAAGAGCGATTCCTAATCACCAGTTTGGTTTTAGGAGAAGACACGGTACTCCAGAACAGCTTCACCGAGTCGCCAGCTTTATTATGGAAGGATTTGAGAGAAAGCGCTATACTGTTGCGGCGTTTCTGGATGTGCAACAGGCTTTTGACAGAGTATGGCATCTTGGTCTTCTCTCTAAGCTAAAAGGACTGCTACATCATCAACTTTAAGATCTGCTTAAAAACTTCCTATTTGACAGAAGCTTTCAGGTAGTCCAGGATGTTGTTTCGTCTTCCGCTAGAACTATTTTAGCAGGAGTTCCTCAAGGGAGTGTTTTGGCGCCTACGCTCTATAGTCTGTTTACACATGATGCTCCTCTGCGAGCTCGAAGGCGAAGCAATGGCATGTGCATTGCTACCTATGCTGATGACACAGCTGCGTCTATGAGGCGACTGATCGACAGCAACTTATGCTTAAAAGATTTGAAAATTGGTGTTGTAGGTGATAAGTGATAAGTGTGCAGTCGTGACCTACACCTTGCGCAGGGACTCCAGCCCAGGCGTTTTCATCCACGGTCATCTTCTACCTCAGCTTAAGGAGTACCCCTATCTGGGTCTGGTCCTTGACAGAAGGCTAAATTTTTTGTCTCATATTAAGAAGACAAAGGGTAAACTGGAGACTGCTGCTCGGCGGCTGCATTGGATTACTCGCCCTGCCAGCAAGTTAAGTTTGTCCAACAAGAGGCGAATTTATTTTAGTATTCTTGCTCCTATTTGGAAATATGGTCTTCCCATTTATGGTGCGGCGTCAAAATCAAACCTTAAAAAAATTTCGGTCTTCCAATCTAAATTCCTAAGATGCATTTCTGGAGCAGACTGGTACATCCGGAACCGAGACATTCATCGCGATCTTAAAGTTCCTTTAATTGGGGATTACATAAACAAGGCGGCTAGAAGACACTGGGGAAAGGCTTCTGACTCACCCGAATCCTCTTGCAAGGGACACTACTTTACCACTTCCAAGAAGAAGACTCAAGAGGACCACTCTAGCTCAGCTGGCTCGTCGGAGGATACCTTAAGCACTTACCAATTTCTATTCCTGTACGCTTTTCACTCTAACACCTTTTATCCCATAACCTCACCTTTATTCCATTCTCTGGGCAGCTGTTAGCCTGAAAATACTTGAAACTTATTCATGTTTAACACCAGCACCACTGCAGACAAATTGTTTTTTAATAATAGTTGTAGTGAATTAGCGTTAAAAGCCGCTTTAATAAACCTATCATAAATGGTGAAAAAAAAAAAACATATATATTTATTTATTTAGTTGTGGATAAAAAATACAAATATTTAGTAAGGTGTTTTGAATTAAGATTTATTTAAGCATACAAGTTTGGCTATATCTTCAAAGTTATTCTCTCCTTATTCATGGCTTAAGCTATTATTAATGGAACGCAAGGATGAAATCAGTGGGTCAGATGAACATAAAAGTGAGTGGATAAGATCTTCCATTATATCTCTTCTTGATGTTTTCCTCGTATGGCGCTCGTGGAAGTTACGAAAATCCTTATTCCTAGCTTCTAGGGCTTCTTCTGACATTTTCCCAATTGGAAGTGGAGCGATCTTAATGATATCCCCTCCATGCATTAGTAATTTATGCAGAGAGCTTGGCATGTAGAACCAGGGATATTCCTTGACAAACAGGTTAGCGGTTTCCAAAGTAAATTCCTTGAAAGCTGGAATATTTATTTCATAGCCGCAGCTGATCGACCTCAAAATTATATTTAGTCTGTGGATTAACTCCTCACAGACTCCGGTAATTTTGGATGCTATTTGTGGCTGCTGAAAAAAACGTCTTCCAGTGTTGACGTTGTTAGTGTTTCCAGATGTGGCTATTGGAATATCCACTAGCAATGACATTTTTTGTTTAATTTCGTTTTTAATTTTAGACTTATGTTCCTTAACATCTTTATCCTCCTCGCGAATTTGCCATTTCTTTATTGGTAGCCTGTAAGCTATACGAATCCACGCATGAAGAGTCGACAGCCCAAATTCATATAAATGTGTCCTAGGCGTGAACGTTCTGACAACATCAATATTATTCATTTGTTTCGGTGTTGCCTTACATATGCCACATACTTGTGACGAGGAGTTAGCCAGTGCACTAAAAACTTTTCCATCAATCATCGTCAAATGAAATTGATGGTGTATTTTAAAATTTTCAATGTGGGTGGGATTAATTTCCAAAATTTCATTGTTGATGCGATCTACTTCCGAACGAACTAATTCTGCAGATTCCTTTGGAAATACCATCTTAAGTGGTCGGCAGTATCTAGTGGACGATGGCCTCGGATTTTTCCACAGTGTGCAAGATCCCTTCTGTATTTCCAATGGCACTATGCAAACGTCAAACAAACAGTCATCATTTGATAAACCTTGCCGATACGTTGAGTGTCCGGTACTACCATCGCATCCCCATTCATAAATGGCAGTGATTCTCTGATCCTGCTCTGCAGTGGAATCAAACTGAAATTCGTGGGAGGAACTTTCAATTATGCGCGTAACAATATGATTTACCATGTTCTGTAATGGTATATGAGTTGAATAATCAGTTACAGAAATGTCATTGGGGTAACATTTTTTTTGCATTAAATAAAACATCGTAAGTCGGGTATGTGTTGGCATTGCGAGTTTTGGCGCCCGCTTGCATCAACTTGTATGTGTGCTTCGTTAGGTTGCCATCAAGATAAAAAGCCAACGCTTCTTCTGGAGTATAAGGAATCATACCTAAGGAAGTTGATTCAAGGCATGACTTAATTTTTTTTTGCAGCACCTTCATTGGTAAGCAAGCCAACAAGTGCTGAAGCATTTCGTTTTCCAGCTTTGTACAAGCTACTTGTTGTTGCAAGCACGAGCTCATCACACGACGTTTGGTCAATAATGTCAGCAACTTTCCCTAATTGTGTTTTTCCGGAACATTCCTTAAAAGGCTTCTCAGGCCTCCCAGAAATTGATTGCGTTTTAATAAGCAATAGTGGTTCATATAACCAGCCTTTATTTTTGTCTTCAAATTTCTGCAAAATACTGTGGCATGCCTTCCACTTTTTAACTAATTTTGCATTAAAATTGCAAATTTTTTTTGCGAATGGTACCGAGTTCAATTTCATTATATAATCCGGCATCAATAATATTTTCAAATATATAGCTTTCGACGCAGTTCGCTTTCTTTGAAGGTAAGCGCTCGCTACGCCATATGTTAAAAAGCTCGCGCTTCTTTATCGACTTGCTACCTAACAAGTATTTTGCTGTTAAAAGTTGACGAAAGTAGACAATCATATTGGCCATTTCACGATCACAGGACATCACATAAATTTTTAAAAATTGTTAGTAACCGAATACCGGCGACTACTGGAAATTCTATTCCAAGAAAGTTATATGTTATGCTTGTTTAAGAATCTAAAGGTAGGGTAAACTATAACAATAATTTCTAACTACAACATATAAGTACATGTCACACACATAAACTGTGACCTTCTAAGTCACTTCGATTCCAAGGTCTGCAATCCAGCAGCACCCAGTCCATCCAAATATGCGTATCAAATTCATCTCGACCAAGTCCGAGCGCTATGGGATAAGGTCGAGCAAATTTCAGTTGGCTTAGAGGGCACGGGGGACACCTTACCTACTCTGAAGGCAAAATACGATTATGCCTATTTTATTTACGAAAGGTGTGCCGCAAAGCTCATGGAACATATCGATACGATCGCTTCCAATACAGCTCAAATCCAACCCGTTCCGCCCCAAACTTCCTATCCGTCTGGCTGTCAGCTTCATCCGTGCGAAACAGAAGTTTTCTCGGGCGATTACATTCGCTGGCCGACTTTCCGAGACCTTTTCACAGCAGTCTATATCGACAATCCTGCGCTGACCCCTGTTGAAAAGTTGTTCTATCTATATGCCAAGACTAGTGGGGAAGCTCATTCCGTAGTTTCCAATTCGCCACTCACCAACGATGGTTTCCGCTCAGCCTGGAAAAACCTATCAGAGCGTTTCGAAAACAAGCAATCGCTGCTGAATAGCCAACTGAAGAAGTTACTAAACATACAGTCCATTTCACAGGAATCTTCGGCAGCCTTGAAAGAGCTGCAAAATACAATTCAAAATTGCCTCACATCCCTAAATTTGTCCGGCCTTCCTACGGATAATTGGGATTGTCCCTGGTTTATTTGTGTTCCACGAAGCTTTCAAAGCTGACGCTCTCATTATGGGAGCAGTCCTTAACAAATAAAACCGAAATTCCAACGTGGCAAGACCTTGATTCATTCCTGAGTGCGCCATAGAACTCTAGAAACTATATATTCTATCCAACCTCCTAAGCTGCGCCTCCATCCGTCAGAACCGACAGAACCGATGTATGTTCCAAAGAGAAACATCCAGTGCGTTTATGTCCACGCTTCCTTCAGATGACGACACAGGATCGTTCATCTTATATCCAGAAAAAGCGGTTGTGCTTAAATTGCTTTGCAAGCGGTCATCAACTCCGTAATTGCACAAGCGCCCACAAGTGCTTCAAGTGTCACGGTCGGCATCACACTTTGTTGCATCCAAGCAACTGCTCCTCCAGTGAACCGACTGCTCCTGATACTGCTTCTGATCCGATCCAAAGAATTTCCTCGTTCTCCACACGAGTGACAACAGCTCCTGAGTCTTCCAATTACTGGGTTCCATACAACGAGATGAAATGCAGACGTTCCCGAGGTATTTTATCCTACCCATGCCGAGTCTGCCAAGGGAACCATCCTCTTCGGAAGTGCCACCGTTTTCTTCGGCTTGGCGCGGAGAAACGGCTCCAAGCAGTCATCGAGAAGGAATACTGCGTCAATTGCCTCGCCCATCACCATTCCACTGGATCTTGCCGCAGTGACGACCGATGCCAGTCGTGTGGCCAGGATCACCACACACTTCTCCACATCCACGAGCGCTCAGCGTACCCAACGCTTTCCCGAGCAAAGGCCTGCCGGTAATATTCCTACAGCGTATCCTCGCTAAGGGGGCCTCGAAGGTTTTCTTCTTATAATTTTGCTGCGTATCCTCGCAAGGGGGGGGGAGAATGTTCACGCCAGAAAGGCGTTTATTTTCCGGAGGCAGTGTGATATAGTGCACTCGCTCTCTCTCTCCCTCTCCCACTGCACTTTTGTGCATCGAGGTCCTAGTCCGCGCTCCCCAAGTTAGTTTTAAGGCTTCTTCTTGTCAGTACCAATCTCCGATTCTCCAAATAAAGCCCTCTAACGCACGTCGCGTAAGACCCCGAAGTTCTGCCCTGTTTTCTTATCGAGTGCATTTCAGAATAAACCCACCCCCTCCGAACATAGATAAATAAGTTAGATTTATATGCATAATAATTAAGTAGGTTACGGCAGCCACACCCGATACGATAGTTAAAACTATCATCACTAACCCGAGCTCGCTCCGTTAGCCTGGAAGGCTTGACCTAACTTATAGAACACTGCGAGAAATTGTGCGAGACTCGGAAATTATATGAAATATGAAAAACATAGAAAATGTGGAAATAAAAATAGCTAAAGGAAAATAAGATCTTTGAGATTATAAAATAATGTAAACGGGCGAAAACACAGAGAGAAAACAGAATGTGGAAGTTTGTAAATATGAAATCTTAAAATTATAAATTAGGAAAGTATGAAAAAAAAGGAAATAATAAAAGAAAGCGAGTGCACTAAGCAAAAAATATCGGAAGAACAAAAATTTAAAAATAAATAATGATATTAAATTTAACCAATTGTGTTTAATAAATACAAGGCCGGGAAGGCGGGAAACCACGAGAATAAAAATAGATGAGAAAATCGAACAAAGTTTAGTTATATTAATTTGAATAATTAAATGATTAAATTAAAATACCACGAGGTCGGGAAAACTACACTGGAAGAAAAATATTTTGCGAAAAATAAAACAAAGTTTAATTAAATTAAATGTTCGGAGCAGACCGCCAGCACCTAGGCATGCGCACATGGGTGTTCCGCTGCACCCGCAGCGCTCTCCTCTTATCTCTTTTCGCCTTCCTCTTCTTTCGTTAAATCTGTCGCGCTTTATTTTCTTAAACTACATATTGTAAACTGCTGCTCTTTTTGATATGTTTTTGGAAGCCGAGCTTCACTCTATTCTCTATACTTCGTAAATCCGCATCGGTCGATGATAACTCCGCATCGATCGGTCAAATAAACAGAGCATATATTAATATAACCTATTCGTGCGTTTTCATTAATTATATTGCTAAGGGTGGCATATTCGTTGTCTTCCCCATAAACATTTTGGTGACCCCGACGTGATTGTTTAATATCGTTTAAACAAAGTCAACTTTTGTCGCTGTCGTTTGCTGGCATTCGGTCACAAACACACGAACATACATAAATAAGTGTGAGTCTTGACTTACAGTGAAAGTGAAAGGTTGTGTTTTTGCCGCGCTCCGCCTGATCATCCTTTTCAAGGCGTATTAACCATCCAATAAGGCTGAAAGTATACGGCAGTTCAGTGTGAGACACCTCGGGTCGCTGGTACGTACCTGCTCTGCCACTGGATCAACCCGGCAGAACTTCCGGTTACCGAAGGCCTGGGCACTTGCTCCATCACAGGGGCCTTAAGGCAAGGGAAGGGAGAACTCTCTCCCCCCCCCCCTCGCTCTCAGATTCACTTTCCACTTTTCCACTTTTCTTTCCTCCTGTCGACCTTCCACAAGCCTTTTTGCCCGCGTTGTTTTGGCACGTAAACACAGCTGATCGCATCTGGATCACAGTGTTGTACAACGTCGGCGGAGGGGCTTGTAACAGCCGCGCTTAACAGCACAACTTTTACTAGTGTTGTAAAACGAGCTAGGGCAAGCTTTCCCGCCCCAGCGAGATTTTTAAAATTTATTTAAATATTTGAATATTTATTTTAAATATTTAATATTTAATATATATCCCAGACGCCGTGCACGGCTGCGCAGCTGGCAAACGGGAAAAGGTCACGGTCCCGACCAACTTCCGATCCCCCGCTTTGGCGGTGTCCCAAACAAGGGACGTCGGGGACCGAGAAGGGGCGGTATAACCCACGTCGTAAAGCTAGGGGGAAATCCTTAGCCAACGTGGGAGCCCTGTGCAGGCCGTTAAGCCGGCTATGGACGAGGGAAACCCCTTCGCGTGCGGGTTGGCATTAGAGAGGTCGCCATGCCAACCGAGGGAAGAGGTCGAAGCGGCGTTTAGGAGGAGCAGCAAGCTCCCCCGATCGCCCCCACTGCGCGGAACTCTGGAGGATTTGCAGGTCTCGGAAAAGGGCTCAACGCCTACTCCCAAGAGGTCGCGAGACCCAGCCAGCCCGGCTAGTTCGCAGAGAACGACGCCGGCAAAAAAGAGCAAGGCATCTCGGGAGGCAGCGTGTCTGGAGGAGCTCCAGGAGCTGGGGAGCATGCTGCAGGAGGTGGCAGCCAAAATGATGGACAGGTCCTTGCGCCACATCACCATCGCCACGAGGGAGTTGTTCACCAAGATGACGGCACTACACGCTAGTATCCTCAGTGCGAGCCTAGCGGCCGCCAAGGGCGACGGCGGCAGCCAGGAGAGACAGGTCGCTGCCACATCGTGCTCCAAGTGCGATCAGAGCACGCAGAGCGTGGATAAAGCGCAGCAGACGCTTACAGTGTGGAAGAGGGAGGCTGCAGCTCAAACGGAGCCATGGCGGAGGTTAAGCCAGCAGCTCGAGCAGGGTTCATCCGCGACGGAGGCCCCAACTAACCGTGCTCCGCAGCGGAAAAGCGGGAAAGCGTCCAAGAGGCCGCGAGTCAAACCCCGAGTGACAGCCCGGGAGGGTGAGGCGACGCCAGCAACCGCCAGGGAGCCCGAGAGTCTTGGGAACACTGAGGCCGAATGGGAAGTGGTCGCCAAAAAACCTAGGGCAGCGCGGCGTACTCGTCCCGACGCCGTTATCGTGCAGGCGCGTGGGAAAACATACAGCGAAGTGCTCGCCATGGTCACACGGAGGGATGACAGGCAGCTGTCGGAACTGGGGAGTTGCGTCTCCAAGGTTCGCCGTACCACCAACGGCAACCTGCTCCTTGAGGTGGCTAAAGGCAGCGTTGAGAGCGCCATGAAAGAGAGCATTGAGAAAGTGCTTGGAGAAGCAGCGTCAGTGCGCGCCACGCCTGAAGACTCGAAGGTGGTCGTCCTGGAGTTGCGCAACATCGACTCCATCACCACGAAGGAGGAGGTCTGCGCAGCCATCGTGGGCCAATTTAACATCCAACCGGAACGGATCAAGGTTCGTAGCATGCGCCGCGACCCAATCGGCGGTGTTCAGCTTGCCGGTCCCCTTGGGCAAGGCTGTCCTCCAGCGTGGAGAAGTGCGGATCGGATGGACCATCTGCAGGATCCGGGAGAGGCAAGGCCCACCGAGGTGCTTCAGATGCCTGGAACTGGGGCACATTGCGGTCCACTGCAAGAGCCCAGTGGACAGGAGCGGCTGCTGCATCAAATGCGGCAAGCCGGGGCACAGGGCAGCAGAGTGAAGGCAGGAGGCATCATGCTTCATCTGCTCAGCGGCCGGAAAGAAGGACACGAGGCACCAGGCAGGCGGCAAAGGATGCCCAGCCGCAGGCAGCGGGAACGGAAACCACACTATCAGATGCAGTTGATCCAGCTGAACCTGAATCACTGCAGAGCGGCGCAGGATCTCCTGGCGCAGACGGTTCGCGAGCTCGGATCGGAGGTGGCAGTCCTCAGCGAGCCCTGCAGGGTAGGCAGCAGCAGCGACTGGGCAACGGACAGCTCAGGCAGGGCTGCCCTTTGGCTCTGCGGTCTAGAGAGCCTGCAGATGCGGGACATAAGGTCGGCCGAGGGTTTCGTCCGAGCCAACGTTGGCGGCTACTGGGTTTACAGCTGCTACATGGCACCCAGCCTCTCGCTGGAGTCTTACTGCAGGATCCTGGACGAGCTACGCAGCGACCTGCAAGGAAGGTGCAGAGTGGTGGTCGGTGGCGACTTCAACGCCTGGGCCATGGAATGGGGGTCCCCCCGGACCAATGCCAGAGGACGAGCGGTGCTGGAGGCCTTCGCCTCTCTGGAGGTTGTCCTTCTAAACGAAGGCTCCCGGCAGACCTTCAGCAGGGCAGGTGCGGGGTCAATTATCGACCTCACCTTTGCCAGTAGCGCGCTGGCCAGCCACGCAAGGTGGAGGATCAGCGAGGCCTACACTGCTAGCGACCACGAAGCCATTGAGTGCTCGATAGGCGGCGTAGGACGACCGAGGGGCGCACTGCCAGTGGCCAGGAAGGCGTTCCGGCAGGACACGTTCAGGCCTCACGCTTTCGCACTTGCCCTTGAGGGATTTGCGGCAGACGAGGCTGACGGAGCGACGATGACCCATGGGGAGGAGCCTATCAATTGGTGGGGAGGAGACTCAACGCGGGTGGCAAAGCTCCTTCTGACCCGGAATCCGTGGAGAAGATAGTCAGCGCCCTGTTTCCGCGCGGAGGTCAGGTCGTGCATTTTCCCATCACGGAGCCAGGAGTCATCCACTGGGTCACGGAAGCGGAGGTTCTCCAGGCCGGTAGGAACTTAAAGCCCAAGAAGGCGCCGGGACCGGACGCGATCCCGAACAGGGCGACCAAATTGACCCTGGCGTTGCAGGCGACTGAAGTAGCTGCCATCTTCAACCAGTGCCTTCTGGAGGGGATGTTCCCCGACAGATGGAAAAGGCAAAAGCTGCTGCTGCTGTCCAAGCCCGGCAAGCCACCAGGAGAGGCGTCCTCCTACAGGCCGATATGCCTCCTGGACACGATCGGGAAGGTCTTCGAGAAGGTGATCGCGACCAGGCTGAGCGGGGCGATCGAGGCAGCTGGTGGGCTCTCCCCGGAGCAATATGGCTTCACGAAGGCGAAGTCAACGCTGGACGCCATCACAAGGGTCGTCAAGGTGGCCGAAGACGCGATCACAGGATCTAGGTGGAAAGGTGGGACCAAGTCCTACTGCCTGATAGTCACTCTGGACATCAGAAACGCCTTCAACTCGGCAGATTGGGGCCGGACGCTGGAGTCCTTGAGGAGCTTCAACATACCGGAGTACCTGCTGAAGATAGCCCACAGCTATTTCAGCAACAGGGTACTCACGGCGGACACGAGTCTGGGTTCCAGAGCATACGAAGTCTCAGCCGGAGTCCCGCAGGGCTCCGTATTGGGACCCCTGCTCTGGAACGCCATGTATGATGGAGTCCTACGGTTGCCAATGCCAGCTAACACTAGCTTGGTAGGATTTGCCGACGACGTAGCCATAGTGGTGGTTGCGAAGGAGATCGCGACAGTGGAGGCCCGCGCCAACGCGGCCATCCAAGCCGTGGAGTCGTGGCTTGGCGTCGCTGGGCTGGAGCTGGCGGCTCACAAAAAGGAGACTGTCCTGATATCGAGCCGTAAGGTAGTAGAGACTGCCAGTGTGTCGGTCGGAGGGACTACAATCCAGTCGCAGCGGGCTATTAAGTACCTAGGCGTCCTCATCGACACACGCCTGGCGTTCAAGGAGCATCTGGAGTATGTCCACAAGAAAGCCAGTGGGACTGCAGCAGCGCTGTCGAGGATGTTGCCGAACACGAGAGGGCCAAAGCAGGCAGCAAGGAGGCTGCTAACCTCGGTGGTGACTTCACAAATTCTTTATGCAGCGCCGGTGTGGACGAAAGCCACTAAGGTTAAATCCTATATGCGTGGTGTGGAGGCAACCTATAGGCTGTGCGCCATCAGGACAGCGTACGCGTTCCGGACCATCTCTGAGGACGCGGCGCTGGTGATCGCCGGGCTGGTTCCGCTCAACGAGCTAGCCAGGGAACGGGAGGAGCTGTTCACAGCCTCGAGATCCAGGGAGGCGGTGCAACCGACCACATCCGAGCTCAAGGCTGCAGCCAGGAGCAGAAGCATGGAGAGCTGGCAGTCCAGGTGGGACTCCTCACCCAAGGGCCGATGGACGCACACCCTCATCCCAGACTTGGTGCAATGGATGGAGAGGCAGCACGGGCAGGTGGACTTCTACCTCACCCAGGCACTCAGTGGACACGGCTGCTTCCGCAGCTACCTGAAGCGCTTCGTTCACGAGACGGAAGACTGGTGCCCGGAGTGCGGCTCTGGCATCGTGGAGGACGCGCAACACGTCCTCTTTGAGTGCCGCAGGTTCGGCTTTGAGAGGCAGGAGCTGGAGGCAGAAGCGGGAAGCTCTATCAGCAAGGAGACTCTATAGTAGAGACTGTGGGATGCGGCAGCCACCTTCGCCGCGCACGTCTTGAAGACGCTCAGAGCTCTGGAGAGGAGGCGTAAGGAGCAGACGGATTAGGGGCCCCCGCGCATGCGAAGCAATGCCAGGCGGCGGTACCGCACGGCGCGTAGCCCTTAGTCTTTTGTCTTTAGTCCTAGTTTTTTAGTGTTATTTATGTACTTATTGTTAGTTGGAAATAAATTATAAATTATGAATACAAAAAAAAAAAAAAAAAAAACATAAATAAGTGCGCAGACGCAGCCGCTTCATTTTTCGTACATTTCGCACTGTAAAAGCCAATATACAGTTCGGTTTCGCTGTTGCTAGGCAAATAATTTGCCGGCAAGAACAACAACAACAAATCAAAAGGTTCCGTTGCACTTCGGCGACGCTTACATTTCGCTGTAAAGTACAGGGTGTGTCGTACCTCTGACTCGGTCGGACATCTTAGGCCCCATTTACACTAGGCTGCGTTTTTGCGTTTTTGCGTCTCAGAGCAAACGTAGTTTTTTTTACATAGGTTTTGTATAGGGGCCTAGAGGTGGGAAAAAGTTGCGTCCAAGTTGCGTTCAAGTTACGTTTGTGTCGATAACACCTGTGTATTTCGATAACAACTCTATATTCGGACTATCGTACAAGTTTCACCACCAAATAAAAATCAAAACCTAGTAACTGACGGTTTGAGCAGTGCACTCTTGGGGACTTCTGCTCGGCACTTCTGGAACTGTGGACAAAGAATATGACGGAATTCAGTGAGTTCTGAAGAACTCCTACATATACAGAAAGATAAAATATAATTCGAATTAGGATCGATGCTAGCCGACCGCTTGGATGGACCTCTTTCAAGAATCGCAATATGGCGTTTTAAAAAACCGCGTAAAAACACTTTTTTTTTAATTAAAAAGTATTTTAAAATTAATGTACAAAATAATTATTTAATAATGGTTCAAAAAAAAAACATTTAGACCCAGGCGTGCCCAATGAGTTCAGCGATTTCGTTTGTATTTCCTATCCAAGTTTCTTGAGCAGGTTGGCTCCAATATCATCAAATTCTTTAACGGATACTGTTATTCACTTATTGGTGAGGGATCCTGGTGGATACTCGCAACCAAAATCCTGCATATTATTGGGTGCGCCAGAGACTCGCTATAGTGCGGTATTCCGTAGAAGATCCCAAGCAGTACGAGACAATCCCAAGTCGCTTCTCCAAAGAAAAAGACATCGCAGACAAATCCATGGCCTTCATCATGGTTTCTCTATTGTGTTCCATGGCTGATAATATCAGGCTTTCGTCGTTGTTCGAATTGCTCATTTTCGTCAATTTTTGTTTACTTTTCCAATAAATGCTGACAGTTGTCAAAAACAGACGAAATAACGCAATAGAAACACACATTCTACGTTATTGCGTTTCCTTCGATATCGATAGGTAACGCACGATAGTGTAAATAGGCTATTATTTAATTTATTTTTTCTTGCTATCGGAAAAATGTCTGACACGGAAAACTCGTGACGTGGACTTCTACCGAGCTAAAGCCCAGTCTATTTTGCGGCAAATAAGCTCGGTGAACATTTATTTAAACTCTGGTTCGGTTAAGCAGTTCTACGAAGAAGATTTCCTGGTGCGAGTTAATTGGATAAATTCCCAAAATCTGGCATTTGATTCTGCGCAGATATCGCTGGAAAGATTGGATTTCGCGGAGTTCTCCAGTGACACTCGGATGGAATTTGCCGAAGTTTTCATCGATGTGAAGGCGAAGCTCAGCCGTGGATTAGCTGCTCTTCGCAAGTCGCCGGCTTCAGCCGCTGCAAATTCAACATCCATTGACAGTACTAACAATCCGGATCTTTCTTTTCGATCTAGGGGGCATCGATTGCCTAACGTTGAAATCGCTCGAGTTAATGGTTCCTACGCCGACTGTCCGGATTTTCTCGCTACCTTCACCACGGTCATGGCAGTTGAGGAGGTTATAGAACTTCGTCATCAGCGGAAGGAGCTACTGTCGCGAGGCCACCTTCCAATCTGTAAATGGTGTTCCAGTGAGCCAGCAGCCCTGGAAGGAGAATCAGACTGCGACAAGGAGCAGTTAAGCAAATTTCACGATGGATCGGATATCGCCAAGGCATTGGAATTAGCCAAGGGTTC
Source organism: Drosophila aff. chauvacae BK-2020 (assembly GCA_018903765.1). Lineage (NCBI taxonomy): Eukaryota > Metazoa > Arthropoda > Insecta > Diptera > Drosophilidae > Drosophila > Drosophila aff. chauvacae BK-2020. Next base: position 418,689 of record JAEIGO010000164.1, on the reverse strand, counting down.
CAGCTACACCAAGTTTCCTGGGCCTGACTTCGCTCATCTTCGCGAAGGTCGCCTCAGCAGATGGCAGAGGGTGACCCAGATGCAGCAACACTTCTGGAAGAGATGGCAGCTTGGGTGCATCCAGGAATTCATACCCGGCGGGGACGGCGTCATCAGAGTAGCTATGGTCCGTACAGCTACGGGTATAGGCACGAGAGCCGTCGCTAAATTAGCCGTTCTGCCCGACGATTTTGAAATAGTTGGAACCGTACCAACGGGGGGAGTATGTTCGGAGCAGACCGCCAGCACCTAGGCATGCGCACATGGGTGTTCCGCTGCACCCGCAGCGCTCTCCTCTTATCTCTTTTCGCCTTCCTCTTCTTTCGTTAAATCTGTCGCGCTTTATTTTCTTAAACTACATATTGTAAACTGCTGCTCTTTTTGATATGTTTTTGGGAGCCGAGCTTCACTCTATTCTCTATACTTCGTAAATCCGCATCGGTCGATAATAACTCCGCATCGATCGGTCAAATAAACAGAGCATATATTAATAGAACCTATTCGTGCGTTTTCATTAATTATATTGCTAAGGGTGGCATATTCGTTGTCTTCCCCATAAACATTAAATTAAATCATTTAAAACAAAGTTAAATTAAATACCACGAGATAGAGAAGGCTACACTGGGAGAAAAATATTTTAAGAACCCGAACAAAATATAAGAAAAATTAAATTAAATAAATTGTTTTGAAAGGAAATAATAACTAGCGGAGAAAAATGGTCGTAAGAATAAGCGATGAAAAAAAATAATAAGAAAAATAGTAAATTATAGGCGCATTGGAAAAGAATAATAAATTTAAATTATATTTATTATTTATTAATTATCAGGGGTGCCACAGAAACCACTTCCGCTGCAAAAACCCTGAAAAATGATTCCTCGGTGCCACAGCACTTCCACTCAAATATTTTTCGGGTCTTTGAAAACACACAACTTGACTTCAATTTCGATGCCTACCACATTAATAGATTCGAAATTTTGAAGTCGGGTTTAATAGAGCTGTCTAGCTAGTTTTATTTATTTTCGCGCCAACATTTTAAACTTTTTGTTTAAATAAAAGTAAAAAAAAAATAAATTAATTAACAAAATAGGTTAAATCACATCAGGGACAGCAAGCGGGAATGCTTTCTCAAGCTGTGCGATGCTGCCGACGATGACCCATGGGGAGGAGCCTATAAATTGGTGGTGAGGAGACTCAACGCGGGTGGCAAAGCTCCTTCTGACCCGGAATCCGTGGAGAAGATAGTCAGCGCCCTGTTTCCGCGCGGAGGTCAGGTCGTGCATTTTCCCATCACGGAGCCAGGAGTCATCCACTGGGTCACGGAAGCGGAGGTTCTCCAGGCCGGTAGGAACTTAAAGCCCAAGAAGGCGCCGGGACCGGACGCGATCCCGAACAGGGCGACCAAATTGACCCTGGCGTTGCAGGCGACTGAAGTAGCTGCCATCTTCAACCAGTGCCTTCTGGAGGGGATGTTCCCCGACAGATGGAAAAGGCAAAAGCTGCTGCTGCTGTCCAAGCCCGGCAAGCCACCAGGAGAGGCGTCCTCCTACAGGCCGATATGCCTCCTGGACACGATCGGGAAGGTCTTCGAGAAGGTGATCGCGACCAGGCTGAGCGGGGCGATCGAGGCAGCTGGTGGGCTCTCCCCGGAGCAATATGGCTTCACGAAGGGGAAGTCAACGCTGGACGCCATCACGAGGGTCGTCAAGGTGGCCGAAGAAGCGATCGCAGGATCTAGGTGGAAAGGTGGGACCAAGTCCTACTGCCTGATAGTCACTCTGGACATCAGAAACGCCTTCAACTCGGCAGATTGGGGCCGGACGCTGGAGTCCTTGAGGAGCTTCAACATACCGGGGTACCTGCTGAAGATAGCCCACAGCTATTTCAGCAACAGGGTACTCACGGCGGACACGAGTCTGGGTTCCAGAGCATACGAAGTCTCAGCCGGAGTCCCGCAGGGCTCCGTATTGGGACCCCTGCTCTGGAACGCCATGTATGATGGAGTCCTACGGTTGCCAATGCCAGCTAACACTAGCTTGGTAGGATTTGCCGACGACGTAGCCATAGTGGTGGTTGCGAAGGAGATGGCGACAGTGGAGGCCCGCGCCAACGCGGCCATCCGAGCTCAAGGCTGCAGCCAGGAGCAGAAGCATGGTGAGCTGGCAGTCCAGGTGGGACTCCTCACCCAAGGGCCGATGGACGCACACCCTCATCCCAGACTTGGTGCAATGGATGGAGAGGCAGCACGGGCAGGTGGACTTCTACCTCACCCAGGCACTCAGTGGACACGGCTGCTTCCGCAGCTACCTGAAGCGCTTCGGTCACGAGACGGAAGACTGGTGCCCGGAGTGCGGCTCTGGCATCGTGGAGGACGCGCAACACGTCCTCTTTGAGTGCCGCAGGTTCGGCTTTGAGAGGCAGGAGCTGGAGGCAGAAGCGGGATGCTCTATCAGCAAGGAGACTTTGGTGCCGACGATGCTGAGGGAGCAGAGACTGTGGGATGCGACAGCCACCTTCGCCGCGCACGTCTTGAAGACGCTCAGAGCTCTGGAGAGGAGGCGTAAGGAGCAGACGGATTAGGGGCCCCCGCGCATGCGAAGCAATGCCAGGCGGCGGTACCGCACGGCGCGTAGCCCTTAGTCTTTTGTCTTTAGTCCTAGTTTTTTAGTGTTATTTATGTACTTATTGTTAGTTGGAAATAAATTATAAATTATGAATACAAAAAAAAAAAAAAAAACATAAATAAGTGCGCAGACGCAGCCGCTTCATTTTTCGTACATTTCGCACTGTAAAAGCCAAAAACTGTGTTGTGCACAATAAGATTAACAAAAGTGAATCGCATTTAATTTTTGTTAATTAGCGCATATTACATATATATTTATATGTACATATAGCCACCGTTACATACATATATACAGTTCGGTTTCGCTGTTGCTAGGCAAATAATTTGCCGGCAAGAACAACAACAACAAATCAAAAGGTTCCGTTGCACTTCGGCGACGTTTACATTTCGCTGTAAAGTACAGGGTGTGTCGTACCTCTGACTCGGTCGGACATCTTATTTAATTTATTTTTTCTTGCTATCGGAAAAATGTCTGACACGGAAAACTCGATTCGGGCTCAGAATGAGACCCCAAGTGACGTGGACTTCTACCGAGCTAAAGCCCAGTCTATTTTGCGGCAAATAAGCTCGGTGAACATTTACTTAAACTCTGAGTCGGTTAAGCAGTTCTACGAAGAAGATTTCCTAGTGCGAGTTAATTGGATAAATTCCCAAAATCTGGCATTTGATTCTGCGCAGATATCGCTGGAAAGATTGGATTTCGCGGAGTTCTCCAGTGACACTCGGATGGAATTTGCCGAAGTTTTCATCGATGTGAAGGCGAAGCTCAGCCGTGGATTAGCTGCTCTTCGCAAGTCGCCGGCTTCAGCCGCTGCAAATTCAACATCCATTGACAGTACTAACAATCCGGATCTTTCTTTTCGATCTAGGGGGCATCGATTGCCTAACATTGAAATCGCTCGAGTTAATGGTTCCTACGCCGACTGTCCGGATTTTCTCGCTACCTTCACCACGGTCATGGCAGTTGAGGAGGTTATAGAACTTCGCCATCAGCGGAAGGAGCTACTGTCGCGAGGCCACCTTCCAATCTGTAAATGGTGTTCCAGTGAGCCAGCAGCCCTGGAAGGAGAATCAGACTGCGACAAGGAGCAGTTAAGCAAATTTCACGATGGATCGGATATCGCCAAGGCATTGGAATTAGCCAAGGGTTCCAGCTACACCAAGTTTCCTGGGCCTGACTTCGCTCATCTTCGCGAAGGTCGCCTCAGCAGATGGCAGAGGGTGACCCAGATGCAGCAACACTTCTGGAAGAGATGGCAGCTTGGGTGCATCCAGGAATTCATACCCGGCGGGGACGGCGTCATCAGAGTAGCTATGGTCCGTACAGCTACGGGTATAGGCACGAGAGCCGTCGCTAAATTAGCCGTTCTGCCCGACGATTTTGAAATAGTTGGAACCGTACCAACGGGGGGAGTATGTTCGGAGCAGACCGCCAGCACCTAGGCATGCGCACATGGGTGTTCCGCTGCACCCGCAGCGCTCTCCTCTTATCTCTTTTCGCCTTCCTCTTCTTTCGTTAAATCTGTCGCGCTTTATTTTCTTAAACTACATATTGTAAACTGCTGCTCTTTTTGATATGTTTTTGGGAGCCGAGCTTCACTCTATTCTCTATACTTCGTAAATCCGCATCGGTCGATAATAACTCCGCATCGATCGGTCAAATAAACAGAGCATATATTAATAGAACCTATTCGTGCGTTTTCATTAATTATATTGCTAAGGGTGGCATATTCGTTGTCTTCCCCATAAACATTAAATTAAATCATTTAAAACCAAGTTAAATTAAATACCACTAGATAGAGACGGCTACACTGGGAGAAAAATATTTTAAGAACCCCAACAAAATATAAGAAAAATTAAATTAAATAAATTGTTTTGAATGGAAATAAAAACTAGCGGAGAAAAATGGTCGTAAGAATAAGCGATGAAAAAAAATAATAAGAAAAATAATAAATTATAGGCGCACTGGAAAAGAATAATAAATTTAAATTATATTTATTATTTATTAATTATCAGGGGTGCCACAGAAACCACTTCCGCTGCAAAAACCCTGAAAAATGATTCCTCGGTGCCACAGCACTTCCACTCAAATATTTTTCGGGTCTTTGAAAACACACAACTTGACTTCAATTTCGATGCCTACCACATTAATAGATTCGAAATTTTGAAGTCGGGTTTAATAGAGCTGTCTAGCTAGTTTTATTTATTTTCGCGCCAACATTTTAAACTTTTTGTTTAAATAAAAGTAAAAAAAAACTAAATTAATTAACAAAATAGGTTAAATGACATTATTTAAAGAATAAAATAACCCAAAACCTACCATTTTACAGTCATTTCAAAAAAATGTTTGTTAAAACACATGGGTGATTTCATCGTGGCAGCCCTGCCAGCCTTTTCGAATGGTTTGTGAAAAAACTAAAAACACAAAACTTATTCGATGTTGTATGGCACCGAGAAATTGGTTTAGCGGAAATGCCTTTTTGGGGAAATCAAAACCACAGTGTTTTCCATGGCACCCCTGTATATTTTGGCGATATCTATACTGGGAGAACTTTTTCAAGTAAATCTGAACATAACTTGGACGCGCCAGGCACAGCCGGCCGAAGGTGGAGCAGGGAAGGTCCCGCTCCACTCCGATCATGGATCCTCAATGCTCTTGGCTTTTACATACGATCGGTTCTTAGCTTAATTCGGGGGAGCAGCGCTGCCGGCGTAGGCTGGAGCTTATATGCATAACTTATATGTATGACGGAGCGCTAAAGGTTGTTCGATGATTGTGTAGCGAGTCCCTTGTTAGTTTTCCAATTGTTCTTCCGCTGCTTGTGTGCTTGTTCTTAATTTTTCTCCTTAGCAACACAACCACGCTAAACCAGGGCCACACTCGATCTTTTTTGTATATCTAGATCTCACAACCAAATACAACCCGTCCTATCGATTAGTATCGTAAGCAAGTTAACCATCGATAAGGCGCCCATTTCAAAATAACATTACCTTCTCCGACATGTAGATATATAAAGATTGTCGTCGAAAGACGGCAAGGGGGGAGTTGGAATGCCGTGGGTACACATAGCAGCGTTTGGCCAGCGTGAGAACGTTGAATATGCATTTATACTTTGGAGCCTTCAAGTGAACGATCATGTTATGTCCGACTTTGGCCTTATTGGTTGCATAAATAAAGTAACAAAGTGTTGCTATGTGTTTGTATGTATGTTCTGAATATTACATAGGCGCATACTACAATAAAATAATAATCGTATTAATAATAATTAAAAGAACAAAATAAGATTAGGTTGTACAAATAATTTCTGGGAGTTTAATTTTTTTTGGCTTGTCTATTAATATTTTGCTATCATCTAATTAGAATTTAGGTTAAAAAATTGAGTTAAGTAGGAACAACAAATGAACTGTTTTGTTTTAACCCTCTAATGCCAATTTCCAAAATAATGGAAGAAATTAAATGAAATAATTTTTTCTAAAGTAACTTGTGCCTTCTGAACTCGAATATGCTTTTAATAATAACGTAGAAGCATTCGTTTACCTGTAAGGTGAGAAAAAGTGAATATGTGCCTCAAGGCACTCTTGGGCTTTTGAGAGTAAAAAAATATAATTTTTTGAGATGACAAATTGTTTTATTGCTTATTATGATATTTTAAGAAACAGTTTTTATTAGCTGTGCAGCATAAATGTAATTTGCATTTAGTTCCAATGCATTGTGTCTGCGATGTTTTACAAAATTTACAACGTCGTTTTCCACTATCTCGCTCCAACCAATGAGGGAAATGGTTCGCTTGGTCAAAACGAAAGTTTGCTACACCCTATATGATTTTTCTCCATGTTTAAGTCTAAGCTGTGGCGATTGGTGAGACAGTGGAGACTGTGCTGATTGCTCTATCCGAGAGGATGTTGAGTTAATAGCCCGCAATAATTGAGAGCACGGCGATCTATATGCAGATGGACGACCTGTAATATTTTTGGATTTGTATGCCACCATACCTGCGGCCACCGCTTCTCGAAAATCTGGGAGTTCCAGCAGTTTTTCAATTTTCGCCTCGTTCTCTATTTGTATACGTCTGTATAAAATATAAGAATTGGTGACTGCCATATCAATTAAATGATAAAAAAATGCTAGTTGCGGCATCCCGAGTTTTGGCTCTTATATAATATCGGCCCATTAAACCATCCAAGAGGTCTACGCCGCCCATGTGAGCATTATAGTCATGAACAATTTGGGGGCAATCGATTTCAATATATTTCTTCGATTTTCTGTCGAACCGTGAAGCTTTAGATGTTCCCGCACTAGGATCCTTCTTTGCAAATGGTTTAACACCCACATATGTCGACAAAAAGCGAACGGCTTTGCTGTCTTTCCACAGGACATTTGTTAATTCGATTCCATATGAGCAACCTACGTATTCAATTATAGAACCTCTTGGCAATTTGGCAATGGTATCTTCGTTTGGTAGCTTGCAATTAGGGATACGATTTCCTCTAATCGTGCCAAGGCTGTAAAAACCTTTTGCACGTAGGTACACCATCAGAGGCAGTGAGGTATAAAAATTGTCAAAGTAAATGATGTGATTCTTAAAACTTTGAACGCACCAAGATCTGGGTGACCAGGCAAGATCACATTATCTCCTGCACCGCTGTATTATTCAAAGCGGAATGCGTATCCAAATGAATCACATAGTACAAATAGTTTGATACCCCACTTGTGTGGCTTGTTTGGCATGTACTGGCGTAAGCGGTGCTTCATTTTTGTGCTGCACATTTGTTCATCAACATAATGGCGTGGTTGTTTGGGCACCGAGTCAAACTGTTGAATCAAGTAATCAATAAGTTTTCGGGTACGAAACAGTGGATCGTAGCCGTGTTCAACTTTTTTTATGCTCTCGCTCTCATCACGCAGAGATAAATACTTTTTAATCGACTCAAATCTATGTCGAGTCATGCAATTTTTTATGGGTCCGAACGCATTTTGTCCCCAATATAGCGGTAAATCGACATATAAATCAAAATGCAAATGTAATGATGAATGTCATCGATTGTAATTTTAAAATTATTAGAAATGTTGTCAGTTAAAGCTGCGCGCATTGTTTCATCGACAATCGATTTAATTATTTCTCCATTAAAAAAATGGCAAAATAGCTGTATTGGAGTTTCCATCTCCTTTATTTTGGCAGGAAGCGTGAAATCTCCTCGAAATGCTATATTATTTACATGCAGCTGCATAGATTGCTCCCGCCACAGAATCCTAGTTGGTTTCCTTGAAATCGATTCAAGACCTACACATAAATACATTATTAATCACTTAGAAAATATAACAAATCCTAATTATATTTGCTTACCAGCAGCACTAAAGCCTCCACTATTTGGTAAAGATTCGCATTCCGAATCTTAATAAGTTGGCAATGGTGATCGGGGCCGTTTTGTAGCCTTTCTGGTAGGCTTAGGATCCTGGGCATTGTTAACAACATTTTCTTCATTGCCAACTATGAAAGAGACTGTATCAGCTTCCTTTAATGCATTGTTAAGAGCTTCCACCACACTAAAATCATTGTCCTTGTCGTCACTGTCCTCTTCATCCAACTGGACTGACTCAAATAGTTCCATTAGCTGCTCATCTGTCAAGTCGGATAACTTAAAGCGCTTCCGATTTGCCATTTCTTCTAATTTAAGAATTTATGTTAAGAAAAATCGTTCTATAGCTCTACAGATTGCAAATAGCCACTGGCAGCAAAAGTTTGCTTGGAGCCCCAAAGATGCCTCAAGGCACTTTACACTATTTCACTGCTAAAACGTATACCTATTACATATTTGCATATCTGTAATTTACTTTTAATACTAAATTAACTTACCTTTCAGTAAAATAATAATGGTTTGGTTTAGTTTTCTATTTTAATTTATATTATTAAAAAAAATCGCACTTTGCTGCAGCTGAAATTTCACACGCGGCGTAACACATGTTCTGCGCAAATGTAAACAAAAAGTACCGTTAAAAGCTCCTGAGAGCTTTCAAAGCTTCTATACATATTCAAGCATATATTCTTAATGGCTAAAAATTATTTAAATGTTAAAACAGCTTTTATTATTTTTGCAAATGTGAATAATGTAATAAGTGCCAAGGCACTCTTGAGGCTTAGAGGGTTAATTAGATTTAATGAAAAAATTTATAATGAAGTGCGAATAGAAGGATTATGAACAGCGGATTTGATGCAGTGACATGTATTATTAGTGGCCCAATGGGATCGCCAATAAATATGGTTTTGCTCCTAGCGATCATGGAAGGGTGGGGCAGCAGCCACTCCAGAACCTGGAGTGCGCCTTAATTTCCACTATAATATTTTGGTTAGATTCTCTTTCCTTTAAATTATATTTTTTTTTCTTTCCGGCCTATCTTTCTCTTTTCCTTCAAGATTATTTGTTGGCTATTCGCACGCGATTTTGTTTTATTTGTTTTAATTTTCAAGAGCACGTAGTATTTCGGTATTTAAATTCTATCCCAGCCCATTGGCGACAACCTAGAGCCGGAACCAACGCGTGCCTCTGCTACCACTTACCACTTACATCTTTCGACCGCGTCCAAATAATCTTGATTTCCTTATTTCTTTTGGTGACTCAGTTACAGTGGATTTTCTAGTACCTTTGATGATGGTGCTATTACCAAGTAACACTCACATGTAATTATGAGCTAGACGCTAGACGGATTAGGTAATAGACTTTACTCACCGCGCCTGCCATAGTCACATGACGGCTTTTGCATTTTAGCTGGATTTTGTATTGTGGAAAGAATCTACAATCTACCGCTAAGGTGAATCGTAGTCTTAGTTTATTTGACTTGGATCGTGAGTGGCAGGAATTAAATTTAATGCCGTTTTCCTTTTCATATTCGGCTGTGCTTCGTGTCCAGTAAAGTAAACTTAGCTTCGCTCCTGTTAAGTATGGATTTAGGGCTATGGGTGAATAAACAATACACTACCGATAAACAGGTTACATTTTGTATATTTCCTGTTTCCTTTTCAGGTTGGACCTAGAGTTGTGGGTGAATAAACTACACTGTACCACTGATAAAACTCATACTCCTCTATTTTCTTACTATTTTCTTCCCTTTTATTTTCTATCTACTCCTAATTGCAATCTAGACAAAGTTAATAGTCGAAACTGCTCATTGAAGTGATTCATAATCCCTAGATATTTTTATAAATTTATATAGAAAAACAGAAAAATTAATAAATAACTAAAATAATTAAATAATAACTATAGAAAAAAAAATTCTTTTCTTAAAGAAAATAAAATGCCGTTGTCTCGTAGTTATGAAAACCTTCAACAAGAAACTCATTGCTATATTTGTTTGAAACCTATCGAATACACTGCCCAGTTATTGTCTAGAAGCTGCAATCATACATTCCATTGGGTTTGTTTCAACACAAAAGTTACCAATCGCGACCGTTGTCCAGTTTGTAAAGCGTCATTACAATCTTCCTTACTTCATTTAACTGTAAATACTGAATTAAGTCAGTCAACACAAAGTCTTCCAGGGACCTCGCGCATAAATACTCGGGTTGAAGAACAGATACGGGAGGACTCTAGTCCAGGAACGATGGATCAATCTAACGAATTACCGACCTCAGAGAATGCAAACAAAAGGAATATGTCTCCAGGTCTAAATGATATGCAGCAGATTACCGAGGCGATAGCCGTAGCAACGGCAAACCAGACTGAACGTTTAGTGCAGGTTTTAAACACCGGGCTTCAAAATATTTTATCGACACTTTCTACTAGACCGGAACAGCCAAGACCAGTAGCAGAGTTCATTAATCGGCAACAGCAATTGCAGAGTAATGTACCAAATCAATCTAGTTTCTCACCTATAGGGTCCGGGTTGCGATTTGATCGCGTAAGCCAATGATTTGCAAACTGGAAACTTAAATTCGCTGGACGAACAGGCATGATAATTTTATCTATAGGGTCGAAGCTCTTACTAAACAGACATTAGAAGGTAATTTTAGCCATGTCAACACTTTATTTGAAGGTGATCCTAGCGATTGGCGTTACGACCAAAGTGTACCCCAAGTTGAATGGCAAGCCTTATGCAAAGCCTTGCGGCATCAATTTAAGGAAGAACGTCCAGATGTTAGCATTGAAGCAGAAATTTATCGTCGTAAACAAAAGGAAGGGGAGTCCTTCGATGACTTTTACGAAAGTATCATCCTATTAACTGATAAGTTATCTGAGCCATTGTCAAAATTATCAGTGCTAGAATCCAATAGGTCAAACTTATTGCCAGAAATTCAGCATGAGCTTTTATATAAGGAGATCAGTAGCATTTCTGCCGAACTATTTTTCCCCATTATAGCCCGATAGCCAACATCATCCGCGTCGGCCACAACACTACAAACCCCTCTATACCCTGGAGCAGTTCGTTGACCGCCACATTCCATAGGAAAGGGGAGAGGACTCCACCCTGAGGTGTGCCTCTGTTGACTTGTCTGGAGATGGATGACCCCCCCAGTGTTGCCTCCACCGTTCTGTTGCGCAAGATCCGGTCAATGAGACCCACCGAGTGTTGATCAATCCCCAGCTTAGTCAGTGCTGATGTGATTGAACCTGGAAGGATGTTGTTAAGAGCGCCCTCTATATCCAAGAAGGCGACGAGTGTGAACTCCTTTTCGTGGAGCGATTTTTCTATGATGGTGGTAAGCGAATGGAGTGCTGTCTCTGTCGACCTGCCCCTCCTGTACGCGTGTTGAGATCCAGATGAGGATGATTGGGGAATATTAGTCCTAAGATGCAGACTGATGAGTTTCTCCAGCGTCTTGAGTAGAAACGAGGAAAGGCTTATCGGCCTGTAATCCTTAGGTGTGCAATGCGAAGGCTTGCCTGCCTTGGGGATGAAAACAACATTTGAGCGGAGCCATCCACTTGGAATGACCCCTGTGTCTAGAATAATCGAGAATATCAGGCGAAGACAGGACGTGGAGCGCTCAGCTGCGTAGCTAAGCTGTGCAGGTATGATGCCGTCCACCCCTGGGGATTTGTATGGGCTAAAGCTGTTGATTGGTTAGGTGGGCTGCTCTGGAAAGAGCTAGAGGGGAAATGAACGTCCAGGAGAACCCCGAGGGTTTCCTCACTGGAGGTCGTCCAGCTGTCGTCGGGGCGCTTGACGAAGCCCGGGTTAGAGGGCATCGTCGAGAGGACCTTCCGCAGCCTAGACGCCTCAGAGTGATCCTGGATTCCCGAACAGAAGTCGGACCTGGCCCTCCTTTTGGCCTTTCTTAATTCCCTGTTGTATAGGGACAGGTTGGTTTTGTGGAGGCGCCACGATTCGACTGTGTTGACGTTCTTGGCTAGGTTGAAGGACTGCCTCGCGGTCTTCTTGAGGCTGCCTAGTTCTTTGCACCACCACGGTGGCTTTTTCCCAGTGTCCCCCCTTCCTACTTTGGGGGCAGGACCTATCCAGAGCCTTGCTACAAGCATCGGTAAAGGTCTTTACGAGGCGCTCCAGCCCCTCTGGACAGTAGTCCGAGTGGGTTGGGGCTGGAGGGGGTTTGAGGATCGTATTTAGTTGGGACCTGTATTTCTCCCAGTCGGTTCTCCGGGGGTTCCGAAAGGTAACTGGGTTGAACCTGTCGAAGCCTAGCGTGAACCAAATGTATCTGTGGTCAGAGAAAGAGTGCTTCTCCAGCACCCTCCATGACTTAAGGTTATCCCTAAGGGATTCAGATAGAAGGGTGATATCCAATACCTCCCTGCGATTTTTAATTATAAAGGTGGGTTCATTACCTGAGTTTCCCACCAGCAAGTTGGATGCAAGGATAAAATCAAATAGAGACTCACCCCTGTCATTGGTGACCGACGCTGCGTCTTCGCACGCGATCACCTTCACGCCTCCTTGATGCCAGCCGGCATCCTCACAACGGGGCAGTGCCCCACCTGACGCCAACAGCTCCTCCACGAACCTATTGTGCAGTTCCCCAACGATCCACCGCCACTGGTCCCTCGGGATGTGTCCGTAACTGGAGCCCTCGTCCACCACTCCAATCAGGATCTTTCCCTTAGTAACCTCGGCGAAGGACCGCTGAGGCTGCACCTTGGAACGCTTCGGCTGCGGCGGTTGTACGTCCGCAGACCGCTGGCGTTTGGCGGTGCTCCTGCCCGCGTCGGTGCTGGCTTGCTGGGCTTTGGGGGCAACCGCCCTACCCGCCTTCTCAGGCTGGAAGTCAGGCAGTATACCTTTCGCCCATCTTATGAGAGATGCCTGCTCCGGGTCTGCCTCCATGGCTGGGTTGGCTCGGGAGAGGATGAAGGCCGCTCTTCTCCGCTCATGGTAGAGCGGCTTCTTCCTCTGTTTCGTTTGGGCCGTGCTTCCTGGGGAGGGGTTGCCTTTGGAGCCGCCTGCAATCACGTCGAGGGACTTGCCCCCGATCACGCTGCTCGGCGGGCCCATCTGTTCGCCCTTACCAGCAGCGCTTGTCCCCGGATGAAGGCGCTCTGAAGAGCTCTCCTCCTCCTTCTTGCACACTCGACCGCAAAGCGTCTTCGAGTTGGGGTTTGAGGGGGGTACACCCCCTGCCGACTTTAAGGTCTGACGGCCACCTACGGTTTTGTTTTTGTTGTTCCGATTCATGTTTTTGGTCCCACGAGTATGCTGGGATGGGGATGCTCCGCCACGGTAGAGCCCGCATACCGTGGTAAGCCTAGTTAAAACTGATGGGTCGGCCGGTCCACCAGAGTCCGCATATTAATGTCCAAGCACCCCCCGGACACGCATCCCTCGGCATATGCTGTTCCACCTTGGATTGGGTAATTTTTTGGGCAGGAGTTTTCTTCTCCCCGCCCGACTACCATTTGTCAGCATCCTCAGCAGAGACATGACCGTACTGGGACCTGCTTCCAGCCGCCCTCACGGGGAGAGTATAGTCGCACTTCCAGTGGTGCAGACAGTTACGGCAGGTGATTTCTCACCCGTTGTTCCCCCTGTCTGCCCATTGGCTGACGGCCATAACATTGGCTAAGGCCAACATATTAAATCCCACTATCCTTGATCATGCCGATCTGAAATTACTAATTGAACAAGACACCCCAATAGTTAGTTTACTAGAAGCCTCTGAAATTAGGGTCCTTCAGTCCGATAATATTATCGGTGATGCGGTGATCGGGGGCTCAGGAGGTCCCTCAGGTCTCCCTCGTACTCCAGGAGAAGTGCTGCGTGGAATATCCAGCGTGTGGCGGGCACTGGGTGCGTCCACGTGGCCAACCGGTAGCGGTGACAGCGGCTTGGTATCCCCGGGAGGGGTGTTCCCGTACTTCTGTTCCAGTCTCCCTAGCGTAGCCAGGGCGTCGGCTGGAAGGTCCGGTTGCCTAGCGAAGGCGTACAATCGAGCCCGTTGCTTCTCGACTGTTCCACTCGACTCTACTCCAAACTCGAGTAGAGCGGCCTCCAGCTCGTGCTTCTTCCTGTAGGATATCCATGAAATTCCCATATTGGGGTATGGTTTTGCCGGCAACAATCGGTGTTCCAAAGTCGGCGAAGTGTCCGAACTAGGCGGTAGGAAAACGAGAATAGGCGGTAGGAGCAATGCTGCTGTACTCCGGGGTTGATCCTGGTGGTTCTCTGGTAAGGACCTGTAGGTGTCCTTGGGTGTAGGTGTAGTCCTGTGAATCCTTGAGGATTCGGGCTGGGTGTCCTGACAGGTAGCTCGCGTTGTCCTGGCTAGGTTGCAGGAGCGGTGCGATGTTGATCCTTGAAGGATCCTTGCTGTGCTGGAGGGGTCCTGTGAGTATCCTTGTGTCTTATTGGTCCTGCTGCTGTTCGAAGCTCTGCTTGTTGACTGGATAGTCCTGAATCATTGCTGAACGGCGGATTAGTTTTACGATGTTGTCTCTAGTAACTCTGCTGATCGACTGATTGTTAGAGCTCTGCTGAACGACTGAATAATTATGCTTTTCGGTGTCGACTTATATACTCGCGGTTCTGCCGGCCTCGGGCGTCCCGTCGCCAAGAGGACCAGCTGTGCGACAGAGATAGGAAAACTAGCTAGCTGTCGGCGTCTGCGTCGACGTGGTTTATGTTCTGTGGCTCTCTCTCTCGCTCCTTCTTCCCCTTCGTTTTCCTAGTGTGTGTTTTCGGTGTCTGACTGTACTTGCTTGCCTTTATTTCGTGTCGTGTGCGACGACAAAAATGCTCGAAAATTCCCTAGCTTTCATGTTTCCTTTGCTTGCCTATATTTCGTGTCGAGTGCGACGACGGATTTTCTCTGCTTGCCTTTATTTCGCCGACGGTTTTCTCTGCTTGCCGTTGTTTTGTGTCGTGAGCGACGACGGATTTTTTTTTTTTCTTCTTTTCTCTGCTCCTCTGCTTGCCTTTGTTTCGTGTCGTGTGCGACGACAACATTCTCTGTTGCTATGCGGGCATTCTCTGCCTCTTTTCCTTCTCATGTCCCCGTTATTTTCTCGTCTCTTTTGTCCCCTAAAATTTTGTCGCGCTGACCGCGTGTTTTATTATTTTTTTCAGATTTCGTCCCTAACCTCAAATTTTTACCTTATAATTTTCTAGTGGTTCTTTACGCCACGATGGATGGAATTATCCCTGCTCGGGCGCCATGTGAGGAAGCGATCTATTCTAAGGCTGAGATACCCTCAGCGGCTCAGGAGTTCCCCCATTATTTATAGTGAGACAGGCAGGGGAAATGGGATGGACGCTGGTGAGAGCGCGTATTTAATTTTAGGAGGATAATCTAGGAAAGGGGAGGTCCGTGCAGGACTACGTACAAATCCAAGATCCAGGTTTTATTTGGGACAGACGGATGAGCAGCCAGAGCGGCCGGCCGGAGCCGGGAACCGCGTCGGAGCCATTGGAGGCGTGGTCAGGTACCCGGCCCTGTTTACCATGGTGCCGGGCCGCTGGCCGCGCCGGGGAAGATGTCCAGGCCAGGATAGCCGGGCGCGTAGCCGTCGTCCCGGCCTCCTGATCCCGGAGCTGAGCCTCGGAACTGGGAATCGGCCCCGTTTACCGTGGTGCCGATGCCCCGATCCAGGAGCAGAGCCACGAACCCGGAGTCGGCCCTGTTTACCATGGTGCCGATGCCGTGGTCCGGAGCCGAAGATGGAGAAGGATCTCCGGATCTAGGAATCGGCCCCGTTTACCGTGGTACCGACGCCCCAATCCGGAGCAGAGCCACGAACCCGGAACCGGCCCTGTTTACCATGGTGCCGATGCCGTGGTCCGCAGCCGAAGCAGGGAAGGAATCCTGGGATCTTAGTGCCGACCCTGTTTACCATGGTGCCGACTTCCAGGTCTCGGCTTCCGCCGCTACGGGAAAGATTTGCGGAACTGGAGATCCGGCCCTGTTTACCATGGTGCCGGGTCCAAATCCGCCCAGGAGTGGGTTTTAGGGAAGAGGAGGAGGAGGAGGAGCTGCAAGGAAAGAATGCCAAAAGCCGTCGGGTTTTATGATTTAAGTTTATTTTGTCCGTCTAGTTTTCCCTATTCTCGTTTTCCTACCTACTGAAGACACCGCCGGCTCCCATGCCGCGGGAGGCCGCTTGGCCGGCTCACCCTCCTTAGCCCTGGGCGCTGGACTCCGTGTCCATGTGGCCTCAGGGTTGAAATTGCCGTCGGTACTTATCACCACGTGTTCCTGCGGGAATAGCGTCGCATGTCCGTTCTGCTTGAGGGCCGCCGAAGAAAGATCGTTGGCGGCGGCGCTTGTCGGGCCCTTCCTCTGCCAACGTTCTGGTGCAGAAGCTTCGGCCTCTGCAGCGGCGTATGTTCTTGCCGTCCCTTCTTCGCATGCGCGCTTCCCGATCGGGGCTCTCTCTGGAGCTTTCGGGTTGCCGTTTTCTTTGTCTTCTTGTCTGTGTGGTTGTGGGCTCTTCGGCCATGTTGCGGGCGGGCTCTCTCTCTCTCTGAGAGGTAATCTTGCTGGCGTATGCCTTGCGATGTCGGCGGGCGTGTGCTCGCGATGTTGCTGGCGTGTGTTTGTGATGTTGCTGGCCGTTGCCAGTGATGTTGCGGGCGCGTGTGCTAGTGATGTTGCTGGCCGTTTCCCGTGATGTTGCGGGCGCGTGTGCTCACGATGTTGCTGGCCGTTGCCAGTGATGATGCTGCGGCGTGTCGTTGCCAGAGATGCGTGGCTGGCTATGTCGATGTTGTTGGCGGGTGTTTGGTTTTCCCTAACTCCTAGCTATTTTACAGGTGCCCTTCGTGGGTCTTCTTACGTCGCTTAAAACTAACCTTAATACTAACTGAACTGGAGTGGGTGGATAGATGCCAAAAGATCCGTACGACCGCTGGAGTATGGTCGTGGTCGCTGGGTGGATGTGCAGAAGTGCTGCTGTTGTTGCTGTTGGGGGCCAGAAGTAAATAGGCAGCGGGGGGAAGCTTCGATTTTTCTTCACTTTATTTCGCACTTCTGGCACTGAACAATGGTTGCTTAAGATTAACTTATTTCTAACAAGAGAAAAGCCGCGGGACCGCGGAGT
Source organism: Drosophila aff. chauvacae BK-2020 (assembly GCA_018903765.1). Taxonomy (NCBI): domain Eukaryota; kingdom Metazoa; phylum Arthropoda; class Insecta; order Diptera; family Drosophilidae; genus Drosophila; species Drosophila aff. chauvacae BK-2020. The sequence goes on along the minus strand of JAEIGO010000164.1, from coordinate 401,549 downwards.
GGTGAACTTTGGCGGAAAAGAGGGAGAGCGCGAGGAGAGCAAGAGAAGCGAAACCTTTAGCGCGAGCGCTGGCCGCTCACACTGCCGGTCAATAGTTCGCGCCCTTCTGGCGTGAACATTCTCCCCCCCCCCTTGCGTAGGCAAAGAACTCATCGGCCGGATGGGCAGTAGGCTCGGTGTCATCCTTCCAAACAAGCTCCGGATGTGGTCCATCCGAACACCGTGTTCTGAGCGACGGGCAACCCATCGTCGAGTTTCAGGAACCCCGGTTGGATCAGCTTGGCGTTAACATCTGACCCTAGCAAGAGGGAGATGGTTGCCGGCAGGTGGAAGCGCTCGTCCGCGAGACGGATATCGTCGAACTTGGCCATTACTGCGTCGCTCAGCACTCAAATGGGTGTCCGGATTCTGAGGCTGGGGTCAATCTTCAGGACGACCTCGACCTGGAAGTGGTTTGTTCGGGACCGGAGCGTCACCGAGCAAACCTCGTCGTCTCCCTGCCGGGTGATAGGCAGCCGGAACGCAGCCGCCAACGACCGATCGATGCTGCTCAGTGCCATGCATGGGTCGATCATTGCGCCAGCCTCGAAGGTCTTCGAGCCCGTGTCTAGAACGACGTCGGCTGTCGGCAGGATTGCCACTGACGGAGACGGGACGGAGACTGTCGGATGCGGGCGATCTTTGGCGACTGGGGCTGGCGACGGAGACCGCGAAATGGACATCGCGTCCGGACGGGGTGCAGCGGGCTGACTCCCTTTGCGGGTCGGCGATGGCAGCGCGGATCTTTTTGGAGCGGGGCGGGGTTCCTCGTGCATGTGGATGAGGGTGTGGTGGTTCTGTCCGCACTTCTTGCATCCTTCTTGGCTGCGGCAGACTCCTCCTGAGTGCTCATGGGCGAGGCAGTTCGAGCACTTGTGGATAAGCGCTTCTCGAAGGCGCTTTTCAGCGCTCTGTTTGTGGAACCTCTTTCACTTCCGAAGAGGATGGATTCCCGGGCAGACTCGGCAGCGGTAGGATTGAATACCTCGAGTACGTCTTCGCTCCGCGGAGTTGGTGGCACGAGGACGAGGAGCCATGGTGACGAGGAGGATGCTGTCTGTCGATAAACAAAAAAAAAAGGAAACGGGGTTTAGAATGGGCAGGCTACACTTTGGACCCCGGAATGGGGGAGGAGCCCTAATCCCTCGGAACGGAGGACTCTTGGTCTTCCGCAGGCAGGAGAGTGACCTTGTGGACAGGGCGCTTAATTGTGCCGCGAGACGTACGGATCTCGACGACACGAATGCGGTCATCGGCTCCAGGAAAGACAGAAACTATTCTGCCGAGCCGCCATTCGTTTGACGGTAGATTGTCCTCCTTGACGACAACCATATCGTCGACTTGGAGATTCCGGGTCGGAAAATGCCATTTACTACGTTTGTGGAGTTCTTTGAGATACTCCTCTTTCCACCGTGCACTAAACTGCTGATGTTGAGCCTTGAGATGTTGCCATCGATTTAATATCGACTTGGCTTCGCCCTTTATCTCGGGCTCAGCCGTGGAAAGCAACGGCCCTCCGATAAGGAAATAGCCTGGTGTGAGGGCCAGCAAATCTGAGGGATCTTCGGACATAGGGGAGAGGGGTCTGGAATTGAGGCAGCCCTCGATCTTGGAGTGAAGCGTCGCCAGCTCCTCAAACGGCTTGGAGGAAGTCCCTGGAAATCAAAGTCGCTGCCCCCACAAAGGTCTTGCCATTATCGGAATGAACCCGCTGAGGACAACCGCGCCTCGCTACGAAACGAGCAAAGGCCGCTAGGAATTTTTCGGTTGTCAGCTCGGAAGTAAGTTCCAAATGGATAGCCTTCGTCGAAAAGCACACAAACACACAAACATAGCCCTTCGTTATGAGACACGCTCTCCCTGTATAATTTTTTATCTCGAAAGAGCCGGCATAGTCGATGCCCGTGTAGGTAAAAGCCCTCGAGAAAGAGACTCTATCTGTCGGAAGATCATCAGATCATCAGCTGTGTTTGCAGTCTCTTCTTGTAAATCGTGCAAATCTTGCACGGATTGACCAAAGCCTTCACAGATTCTTGATTTTAGGAATCCAATACTTCGATCGGTTCAGGCGTACGATTAATTGACTACCGCCATGAAGAGTAATCTGGTGAGTAAATTGGATGAGAAAGCGCGACAGTCTGCAGTCGTAGGGAAGAATGATCGGATGGCGTTCATCATATTGTAGGGCTTTGGAGGCAGTGAGGCGGCCACAGGCCCTTAAAAGGTAGTGTCGGTCAATGAAAGGAAACAGGTTCAGCAACGGACTCGACACTGGAAGAGGCCTTTTTTCTGCCAGATGCTTCAGCTCTTGGCCGTATGCTCTGCGCTGCGCCATGGAGATCAGAGTCCTTTCTGCCTCTCGGATTTCTTCACTAGTGGGTTGTGAGTGGGACGAGAGCGAACCCTTGTGGCAGCTTTTCAGGAAGCGTTGAACAGAACTCTTAGCGCCTTGTCCAGTTTGGAAAACCGTTCGAGGAAGTCGATAGAAGGGGCCTTGACAAAATGCGCTTTGACCGCGCGCTGCTCCAGCTCTGTAACTGGAGGAGTATCGTTTTGCGCTGGCCATAGCTCTCGTGGCCCTTGCAGCCTCTCTGGTCCGTACCACCAGAGTTGATTCCTCGACTGGCTAGATCGGAGTTTTGTTCAGATCGAACGTGTGCCCAACAGTCGACTGGTGTCGCCTGAGTGATCTTGGCAACTCTGTTGGCCACAAATGTGGTCCAGTTGCAAGCAGGCTTCCTTAACCAGGCTAGAACAATAGTGGAAGCTGTCCAGCAGCGGATATCTGAACTGGCGGTTGGCATATGCGGAAGGATTGCTGTCACCATTTCGGTTAACAAGACGGCACCACAGAGCTCCAGCCGGGGAAGAGACACGGTTTTCACTGGAGCCACTCGTGTCTTGGCTGTAAGCAGACGAGTCAAGACTTCATGCCCTATCTCGACGCGGACGTAGATAGCCGGTCCATAGGCTTTTTGAGACGCATCACAGAATCCGTGATGCTCTATGATTACCTCAGGCTGATACCAGACCCATCTAGGGTCAGGTCGGAATACTCATCTAAGAACGATTGCCACCTGTGACTCATTTCGGTGGGAAGCTTATCGTCCCAGCCCAAGTCCTGCAACCATATCTGAACTATATATGAACGGAGCGAGCCACCCGGCAAGATCGAACAACCTCGCGATTTGGGACAAAAATTCTCGCTTAGTATAGGAGGGTTCCAACGCTATTTCAGGAGGGACGAAATAGAATTCGTCGGACTTTGCCCTCCACCGAATACCGAGCGTCTTGGCCGTGCTTTCGGCATCGATTTCGAGGAACTCGGAATGAAACAGGTGTTCGGACGGGACGTCTTTCAGTAAGCCCTTGTGGTTGGAGGTCCACTTTCTCAACGGAAACCCGGAGGAACTTAGGCTGCTTGCAACTCTTGAATGGAGCTTTGGGCGTCGTTCACGGAATTTGCCCCTGCCAGAACGTCGTCGACGTACATGTGCTGCCTAATGATGCAGCTGGCTTTTGGATATGACACTTGGACAACCTCTGCAAGCTGCTGCAGTACTCGAATGGCGAGGAAAGGGGCACAGTTGACACCGAAGGTGACGGTTTGCAACTCGAAGTCGCGGATATCTCCTTCCTTATTTCGGAACAGAATTCTTTGAAAGGGTGTATGCTTTGGATCGACTCAGATCTGACGGTACATTTTTGTAATGTCCGCACTGAAGACGTACTGGAAATACCGCCACTTCAGGATCTGGATCGTAAGATCGGATTGTAGGACCGGACTAGCATGAAGGATATCATTTAAGCTGGTCCCATTTGCCGACGGACTTGAAGCGGTAAATACAACGCGAAGTTTTGTAGTGGTGCTTTCGGGTTTAACTACCGCATGATGTGGAAGACGGTAAGTCGGAGAATCATGAGTCGGCGGAACTTCTTTCATATGACCCAGATCCAGATATTCTTGCTCTTGTCATATTACTCTTTCAGGGGAAAGTCTCTTCTTAAACGGTTCTCGTTTCTAAGAAACTGAGCTAACGCAATGGACCTTGAATATCCTAAATTGGATCCGGAATTTGCGGGGTCACAGAACGGGAACGTCACCACGTATCTCCCGCTTGCGTCTTTCTTCGTGGTCTGGAGGAAGTTCCTTTCGCAATAGGAATCAGACTCTTTTACCATCTTAACTGGTAGATCCTCCACCTCCCAGAACCTGCTGAGAAGCGAGTCGAGCGAATCAGGGTACCCTATTTGGTGCACCTGAGTCGTGAAGGATGCGACCCGTTTCGAATTACCGTTGGAAATCGGCCCCGTTAGCAACCACCCGAAAATCGTTTCTTGGCCCAGGAGCGAGCCGCAAATACTTTGACGGGTCCCATCCATCATTATGGACGGTAAAATGTCAGCCCCGATCAACACGTCAATTTGAGAGCTCTCAAAAAAGGTAGGATCTGCCCAGGGAGCGCGGGCAGGTCCTTCAAAGAATTCCGGGGAATTGGATAGGAAAGCAGTTTTCCTGCCAGTTCCGAAAGGACGTACGCCGTGGTGTCTAATTGTAGACCAGGCTTATGCGGAGAGCGAATCCCGAAATTACACAGCTTTGAGGACTTCGCAGAAACGGAATGATTTAGCCCGGAGACTTGGGCCTGGATGTTACGGAATGGCAACTTCATGAGGTTAAACAGACGTTCGGAAATGAACGTCGCCTCGGATCCCGAGTCGATCAAAGCTCGTGCTCGGTAGTTTGTTCCCAAATGGCTCACGTCAATGATTGCCGTGCTCAGAAGAACTGCTGAAGTGCCGCAAGCGAAATAGCTTTGCACCTCTGAAGTGCTGGCAGATGCATTCCTGCTAGAGGGTCTAGAGGATTGTTCTGTGGAAGGCGAGGAGGTTGCGGAACTAGCACTCGCGGAAGTTGGGGTGCTGCGATGCAGCAGAATATGATGCCTCCCTCTACACGTGAAACAACTGTGTAATGCAGTCACACAGTTTATGGCCTCTGGCGAAACAATTTAGGCATAGCTGCTTCTTTTTGAGAAAGCGCGGGCACAATCTTACCGGATGGTTCTCCTTGGAGCATAAGTCACACCCTTTCTGTTTGGTGCTGACCTTTGTCTCGAAGGATTGAAGCTTTTTTGGAATTGGCTGAGTCGGTTTCATATCCTCGATGGCCTCCAATGTCCGATACCTTTTGCTCAGGATGGTGTTCATTTCTTCCCAAGCCGGAATCTCGGATTTGGAAGTAAGGGACTGTTCCCATAGAGAAAGGGTCACCTTTGGCAGTTTGCTCGCGCAGAGGAAGACTAGCAGACAATCCCAGTTGTCAGTGGATATCTGCGAATGGGCTAGCGCTGTTAAACAACCCTGAATCGTGGACTGCAACTCCTTGAGAGCATGACCAAATTCTTGGGATATTGAACTCAAGTTGAACAGGAGCTTGAGTTGGCTGTTGACTAAAAGTCGTTTATTTTGGAACCGGTCGTGAAGCGCTTCCCACGCCGAAGCGAACCCGTCATTTGTACGAGGGGACTTGGACACGATGGCCTTTGCCTCGCCGCTTGTTTTTGTGAGAAGGTGAAAGAGCTTCTCGACCGGTGTCAGCCTAGGGTTATTAACATAAACTGCCGTGAATAGGTCCCGGAAAGTGGGCCATCGGAGGTAGTCGCCATCGAAGATTTCAGTGTCGCAAGGAGGTAAGCGGCACCCGGATGAAATTAGCGGCTGGGCGTTTGAACAACTGGAGGTGTTGCCCTTTCGATATTTTCGCCAATCTTTGCTGCGCATGACTCATATACGGAGTAGCAGTAGTCATATTTGGACTGCAGCAGAGGAAATGTGCTGAGGGATCCTTCTCGGGCAATTAGGTCAGAGCATGTTTCATATTCTCTTTCCACTTTATCCCATAAGGCCCGCACTTGTTGTAGACGGACATTTAACGTGTGTAGGGAAGGAGAAAAAAGATCAGGAGTGTTGATCTTGGCTTCGAACATGCTGACGCGATCGCTGACGGCAATGAATTTGTCCAATGCAGCGGCGGCGGGCGTTGGCAACTCTGCGGATTCCATCTTCTTCCAGTGAAGACTCGCCGGACGCTTTCGTCAGCGGACGAGAAATTAAGATTTTTGGAGTAGTCTTCGAGCTGATCGATGGTAGATCTCTCCCTTTTGGAGTGGAAATCGGAGGTCTAACCTTTGGACTAGCGGACTTGGGGGCTGGCTTAGCGCGAGCGGGTAGCGGAGAGTGTGGATTAAGTTTAACTGATTTTCCTGGCGCGGATGTCGCTTTCTTGTCTCACTCTATGGGAGGGAGGATGCCTGCACGCCAAGAATAGTGAAAGAGGGAAACGGCCAAACAAGCACTTCGGCTCTGGATGGATTGAATTTAGGAACTCGCCAAAAATGGAGAAATTTGAAACATAAACAGAACAAACAAGTCCAAAAAACCTAGCTGGAAAAGAAAGAAATAATAAATTCGGAGGGAATTATTAAATAATTACTGGAAATTATTTAGGTTTTTTGGGTGGTGTGGAACCGGACGAAAATTAAAAGAACAAATTCTGATGAAAACCCGCCAAAAAGATTGACCAAAAAAATCGCTAGATAGAATAAAGGAAATATGGCCAAAAAAGATCTGGGAAATAACAAGACCTGGCTCTCAAAAAAATGAATGGGATATGCAACCCTCGCAGCGGTCGAACGCTAAGTGCGGATATGAGGGCTCGGCGCTCGCTTTATATAGTGCTTGGCGAGACTTAGTGTGCCCGCCGTTGGTGTGGAATCTTCCCTTTTATCGGGATTGCGATTTATCGATTGGCGCGCGCGCGTAAATATTTCAAATCGAATTTAGGAACTCGCCGACCAGTGAAGAAATGCGAAACATAAAAATAAACACGCCAAAAAACCTAGCTGGAATAGCTAATAAATTCGGAGGGAAATATTAAATAATTATTGGAAATTATTTAGGTTGTTTGGGTGGTGTGGAAACGGACAAAAAATTAAAAGTAAACAAATTCTGTTGAAAGAAAAAAAACCCGCCAAAAATTGACACGAAAAAATAGCTAAAAATGGCTAGGAACGATAAGGAAAATTTGGCGGTAATTAATAATTATTTGAAAATTTCGCTTTAGTGTTTAGGAACCCCAAAATATTTCGTTTACAATTTCTGTGGGAAAAAATTTAGCGATATTAAAATAAATAATTATTTGCAACTGTCGGTTTAGTATTTCCGAAACCCGACAAATATTTAAAAATTTGTTGTGGGAAAACCCGCCAAAACTCTCTGGAGTAGCTATAAAATAGCCAAGGAATTTGGCTATAAACAGTTGTGAATTGTTTAGAATTTATTTGTAAACTTTCAAAATTTTTGTTCTCGGAAATATTTTTGTTTCGAGTGGAGGGTATTTTCTCGTCGGCACTGTGTCGCCGCTCTTGCCACTGCAGCCTGTATGTGTGCCGAATAGCTTGCATCTGGTGTCTGTACAAGAGGAGAAAGAGGAGACGAGAGAACTCGAACTTAGGCGAGTCTATGTATGTAGGTATGGAAATATGTATGTATGAAGCTGTATGGCGGAAAGCTGGCAAATATATATATATGAAGGCGGGCAAGCTGGAGTTTGGCGCTCCGCTGCAAATATGTATGTATGAAGTCGGAGCGAAATAAAAACCAATATTTGTTTGTATGTCGAATAATTTTTGATTTTCGTATGTCGAATAAAAATAAATTTTTATTTATTTCTGGAGCGAAGGGTTATTTATTTTGTTTAAAAAAAAAAATGGGATGTTTTATTTATTTTTATTAGTTGTATATTTTTACATAAAATAGGTTAAGTGGCTGGATAATTTTTTGGTGGGGTATAAATTTTATTTTTGTATGTATATTTTATGTATGTATATTATGTATGTAGTTTAAATATATTTAAAAATAGTTTTGTGTATTGCGGATATTTATTTCTTCGTATACATTGGACTGTGTATTTATGTATGTATGTATTTTATTTTTAAATATATATTGCAGTTTCTGCGGATAAATTTTTAGAATTTTAAATTTATTAATTTTCGTGCACTTTTTGGAACTTAACTTTTGTATGTATATATTTTTTATTAAAAACGAAAAACAGCAGTTTAGTGACGGACGTTTTCTGTGAATATGGATGGGTGTCTGTGATATATATATATACATATGTATTTTTGACACCAGCGGATCGCAGTGGAAAACGAAATAGGGGGCCGATATTGGCAAAGCACTTGTTGCATTTCAAAAAATAGGAAGAACTTCACTGCGGCTGTATATATATATATATATATATTAGGGCAGGTCGATTTGTATGGAGGCAAAAAAGTCGCATAAGCGGCACGGAAATTCACGTTCTGGGGATCAAAATAAGCAACTTTGCCCAAAGAGGTATGGAAATGCATTCTGATGTTCCCCTTTTTGAGGCGAAGAAAAATCTCTTTTGATCAGTAGAGAAATTCCGTTTTGACCCATTTAGAGAGCCCCAATCGAGTCCAAATGTATGACCGACCCCCAATAATTTTCGATGGCCGATCCACTCATGCTAGTGGCGTACCCCCTAGACCGCCCCTAGACCCCCCAATAGACCACCCCCTACAAAGATGTTCCAAAATCACCATTATTAGCACGGTGCATGAAAAAAAAAAACTATGAAATACCTAATTTAGGGAAGAAAACATTATTTTTCAAGAACATACTTATGTAAATGCAAAAATTAATTGAAACACGCATGGATTTTAATGGGCAAAGTTGCTTATTTTGATCCCCAGAACATGAATTTCCGTGCCGCTTATGCGATTTTTAAATCGACCCGCCCTAATATATATATATATCACTTTCACTTTTCACTTTTCGGAATCGGATGGAAGGAAAGAATCAAAACGCCTTTGGAAAAAGAATATGGCGACCACGGGCGGACTAGAAATCGAAAAAACCGTACTTATCTTTGGATTTTCCGCAGGGGGCGCTGGTGGATCAGGATAGATCCGGCTTGAAGGACCATGAACTGGAGTGGGCGGATAGATGCCAAAACGTCCGTACGGCCGCTGGACTATGGTCGTGGTCGTTGGGTGGATGTGCAGAAGTGCTGCAGTGCTGCTCTTGTTGCTGTTGGGGGGCCCGAAGTAAATAGGCGTCGGGAGAAGCTTCGATTTTTCTTCACTTTATTTCGCACTTCTGGCACTGAACAATGGTTGCTTAAGATTAACTTATTCCTAACAAGAGAAAAGCCGCGGCACCGCAGAGTGGTGAACTTGCCGTTGGTGGAAAGGAGGGAGAGCGCGAGGAGAGCAAGAGAAGCGAAAGCTTTAGCGCGAGCGCTGGCCACTCACACTGCCGCTCAATAGTTCGCGCCCGTCTGGCGTAAACACTAACTTAAATATATATACAATATTTACAAATAGGGGTGAGGCACTCCTCACAAGGGGGTCTTCTACTTACAATTTTTTGTATTTTCGTTTTTTTTTTTAATTTTTTTTAAATACTAGAGGATCTGAGGAATGCGCCAATAAAGGGTTTTGTAAAATTCGCATTCCTTCATGGGTAAACGAAGCCCGAAAGATTGCCACCTCCAAACGTTTCGACCATTTTACCTATCTTTAAACGCGTTTTCCCGAAAGTAGTGTTTTTCAAAAATTTTGGCACGATTTTGACGAAACTATAGAAGATATCCTAGATCTGTAAAGCGTTACTTACTTCGCAAAACTGCTCTCTAGGTCTAGACACAAGCTTTTTTCCAAAACATTTTTTTTCAATTTTTTACAGTCATTTTTAGATTGAAAAACATGGTCAAAAAATGAAACTTTTTTTCAAATCGCTGCCATTTGGTGAAATTTGCAAATATTATAAAAAGCTTGTGTCTCGACCTAATCGACGTTCTTAAAATTAAGTTAAAAAAAATGACTTGTTGTTTGTAAGTTCTGAAGCTGAGATTTCTTGCCAGCCGTTTGACTATGTCGCGCCGGCAGTGGTTTATTCAACGACGCGCCAATGGCAAATTTTATGATAAATTCATGTGTTTTTTTTTTCAAGTTCAAGCATTAATTAATCAGATAAATAAAATTTTGTTCGGATATCATCAGGGGTGCCACAGAAACCACTTCCGCTGCAAAAACCCTGAAAAATGATTCTTCGGTGCCACAGCACTTTCACTCAAATATTTTTCGGCTATTTGAAAACACACAACTTGACGTCAATTTCGATGCCTACCACATCGATAGATTCGAAATTTTGAAGTCGGGTTTAGTAGAGCTGTCGAGCAAATTTTTTATATTTTCGCGTAAACATTTTAAACTTTTTTTTTAAATAAAAGTAAAAAAAAACTAAATTAATTAACAAAATAGGTTAAATCACATTATTTAAAAAATAAAATAACCCTAAACCTATCATTTACAATAATTTAAATAAAATGTTTGCGTGATTTCATCATGGCAACCCGAGATTTCCGAGGCGGAGGTGATCCGGACGGGGAGGAGCATACGCCCCAAGAAGGCACCAGGACCGGACGCAGTGCCCAACAGGGCACTAAAGCTGTCCATAGCGCTGCATCCCAAGGAGTACGCTTCCATGTGTTCGAAGTGCCTTGCGGAGGGAACCTTCCCTGAAAGGTGGAAGAGACAAAAGCTCTTGCTTCTCGCCAAGCCAGCAAGCCGCCAGGGGAGCCATCCTACTATAGGCCTTTCTGCCTCACCGACACCACTGGCAAGGTGTTTGAGAAGCTGATAGTGGCTAGGCTAAATGCCGCCATCGAGGAGGCCGGGGGCCTCTCCCCGAGCCAGTACGGCTTCAGGAAGGGAAGGTCGACGCTGGACGCCATCGAGATCGAGGTGGAAAGGCGGTTCCAAGAGCTACTGTCTAGTAGTTACACTAGACATAAGGAACGCCTTTAACACCGCCGACTGGAATCGGACGCTAGAGTGCCTTGCTGCCCTGAACATCCCGGGGTACCTGCTGCAGACCGTGAGAAGCTTCTTTAGCGAGAGGGTGCTCACTGTGGACACGGACATGGGTTCCAGGGTATACGAAGTCTCCGCCGGAGTCCCGCAGGGCTCCGTGCTGGGGCCCCTACTCTGGAACACCATGTATGACGGTGTTCTGCGGCTCCCAATGCACAGCGACAACACGGTCGTGGGCTTCGCAGACGACATTGCCGTGGTCGTAGTTGCGAAGGAGCGCACTGCAGCGGAGGAGAAGGCGAACGCAGCGATCAAGGCCATCGAGACGTGGCTCTTAAATGCTGGCCTGGAGCTAGCGGCTCAGAAGACCGAGGCGGTCTTGATTTCGAGTCGGAAAGCGGTGGAAACGGCCGAGGTGTGCGTCGGCGGAGCAGTGATCTAGTCACAGAGGGCAATCTAATACCTCGGAGTCCTCCTAGACTCTCGGCTCTCCTTTAAGGAGCACCTACAATACGCCCAGAAGAAGGCCAGTGGGACGGTCGGAGCCCTCTCCCGCATGCTTCCGAACACCAGAGGGCCTTAGCACGCAACCAGGAAGCTGCTGGCGAGCGTCGTCACCTCGCAGCTGCTGTATGCGGCGCCTGTGTGGGCTGAGGCGATCGGGACAAAGTCCTATATGCGAGGGGCAGAGTCAGCCTACAGACTCTGCGCCATACGGGTGGCGTGCGCATTCCGCACTATTTCGGACGACGCCGTGCTGGTGATAGCTGGCCTTGTGCCACTAAAGGAGCTGGTACGGGAGAAGGCGGACCTTCGCAACGCGTTTCGAGGGCACCCCGGACCCGAGGGTGTCTCCAATGCGGAGCTCAAGAGCGACGCCAGATGGAGGAGTTACGCCAGCTGGCAGGCCAGGTGGGACGCCTCGCCCAAAGGCCGTTGGACGCGCAGACTGATCCCCAGCATTGACGTATGGATGGAGAGGAAGCACGGGCAGGTGGATTTCTACCTGACCCAAGTGCTGAGTGGGCACGGATGCTTCAGGAGCTACCTGAAGAGATTCGGACACGAGGAGGCGGACGGCTGCCCGGAGTGCGGATCCGGGATAACCGAGGACGCAAAGCACATCATCTTCGAGTGTCGCCGATTCGACGAGGAGAGGAACGCGCTGGAGGCGGTGGCAGGGTCGGCGATCACCGAGGACACGCTGGTGCCGCTGATGCTGGCGGACCCGAGGACGTGGGACGCGGCGGCAGAATTTTCAGCAAAGCTGATGAAGACGCTGAGGTCCCTGGAAAGGACGAGGAACGAGAGGACGGGCTGAGCGGCCTTCCTTCGTGCGAATTATTGCTTTGCGGCCGTACCGCACGAAGCGGGCCCTTGCCCCGTCACGACACTAAATGGCTTGTTCTTGTAGGTTGTTTGTTTTCTTAGGTTAAATAAATAAACGAATTAAAAAAAAAAAAAAATCATGGCAACCCTGCCAGCCATTTCGAATGGTTTGTGAAAAAACTAAAAACACAAAACTTATTCGATGTTGTATGGCACCGAGAAATTGGAAATGTCTTTTTGGGGAAATCAAAACCACATTGTTTTCCATGGCACCCCTGCATATGTAGTTTTTTTGTAATCCATCCTTGAAAAATAGGCCCCAAATTTGAGCGCGAAGGTAATATATAAATGGGCTGGCAAGAAATAAGAAACCAAATTAACGAAATTAAAACAACTTTTGACAAATCATACAAGTGCATGACTCAAAATAGAGAAGTGCAACAAAGCACTCTCAACATGCACAGATATTGGTAGAATGCTTAAATGAAGCACGCCAATTAATACACAAAGACTAACAATAAGTCGCTTAACTTAGGCGGTAAAATTTCTAAACAAGTTTCGAGAGAACTTGTTGAGTGTCAAATCCAGACACAATTTGAATTTAACTATCCCTACGATGTTAAGCACACCTGTAGTCGCTGAAATCAGTAAGGATATTGAGAGCTTAGCAGAAGCTGAATTGGAAATTAAACAAGAGGATCTTCACGACCTTTCAATTCCAGAGGTAATAACATTACCTAATTTGCTAGAGGGAGAAAGCTCAGATTCAAATAATTCAAACATGACAGATGGAACAAACACATTGACAGACGCTGCCGCACCGTCAAATTTCGTCCACAATACCTGAGTTTGACGACAAAAAGCTAAACCTAAATAGATTCCCCACAGCTCTTCGTTTAACTAATCTGACAAAATCTGATAATGAGACGATAACAGTAAAGATAATAAATACAAAAATAATTGGTCTATTATCATACAAAGTTAAAAATGAAACGACCATTTATAATATATATTATAATAGTAATAATCAGGGACCGTAATCGTTATAAGTTTTATTATAAAAATCAAATGATAATGATTATATTTTGATTTTTTTTCAATTTCATCAAAGATAATCATTACATTTGAGTAAAAAAAATAAAAATCATGTATAATCATTATTTTTGATGAAAATAAAAAACTTTCAAATATAATGATTATTCATGATTTTTATTTTTTTTTTATCAAAATAAAACTCATAACCAAATCACGCGTTCCGTGTAAGACTTTTTACCAATATTATTTCATATTCTCGTATAAGGACCGCAAAGCTACCCTTCAGTACAAAATTTGTTATTTAATAATACGTTCTTAAGATTTTTGTGCTGTTTTTATACACTTGCAGGGTATTATAAATTTAGTCCGTTTCCTCCAGTTTTGAAGCTATCTGAATGAAACTTCGCAGATAGTCTTATATATGATCTCACTACTATATAAGTCAGAACGGGCCGGATCGGACGACTATATAATATAGCTGCCATAGGAACGATCGGAAATTTTTGAGAAAAAAATTATAACTTTGCCAATTTTCAATATATTTTCATATAATTTGAGATATGTCCATTTTGTATGATTCTAGAATTTCGGTTTTAATTTTATCGAAATCTGACTACTATATCATATAGCTGCCATAGGAATATGTATATTAATTAAATTATTTTGAAAGCTTTGTTGCTTGCAACATTTCACTGTCAATATGTTTCGCTCAACATTTATACTATCCAAGAAGACGCAAATGCGAAAAAAAAGACCCGCAACGGGATTTTAGCGGCGGTCACAAGGTCAACGTATGCTTTTTTTACTTCCTCTTGCTTCATAATCACCGAAAACTTCAGTTGATTGACACTTCAGACATTTTTTGTCCTAAACCTACCTACCCTGCCCCGATATTTATAAAAATGGTATTGGGGGGTAGCTTAGCGGTCCTTATACAAGAATATGAAATACTATTGGTAAAAAGTCTTACACAGACTCCGTGATTTGGTTTTGAGATTTATTTTGATACAAAAAAAATTAAAATCATGAATAATCATTATTTTTGAAAGTTTTTTATTTTCATCAAAAATAATGATTATTCATGATTTTTATTTTTTTTTACTCAAATGTAAGGGGGCTAAGGCTGGGTGGGTGAAGCGTGTGCGCTTGTCGCCTCGTCGATCCTACTCAGCTAGTGGTGGTTGGCAGTCACATGCCGACTACTAAAGACCGACCATACGTGGTGAAGAACCACATCCTGCTCGAGGTGCCCCTGCTCTAGACTAAATATGGCGGATCTAGAGAGGACAACTCGAAAAAACCCGTAATCACCGGTGTTACCGTACCGTGCCCCTGTGATGAATGGCACTACGTCAGTGTGTCTTTTAACGGTGGCTTCCGGTCGTACAAGCGCCCGATCCGGGGTATGAGGCTCTGCCCCGGGGGATACTTCCTTCCTCATTACTCGTGGGACCAATCTATGGAAACCATTGAAAGTATAAACACAGTAACAGGGTGCTCTAGCAGCCCCAAATCGATCGATATCGAACAAATCCGGGAGCCCGAAGTAGCCATGGACGTATGTTCACAAGGCTCTGGCACCGACACAATCACCAAAGAAGAGGAAGAAGCCCTTCTCGCCTCTCCCAAGGTGAACAAGCCCAAGCGGATCGCCCTATCGGGCGCCGCGAGGAAAAGGTTGCGCAGACAACTTGCAAACGGCATTCCCATGGAGGAGGCCAAAAGGCTCGCTCAGAAGCCTATGGACCCTCCAAGGGTAGAGCCCAGCAAGAGTGGCGAGACTAAGAAAAGGGTAAGATCGGCTAGCGCGACCCCAGAGGAGGTGTCGACCAAGAGGGCCATGACTAAAACCGCGGGACTCAGTGCCTTGACGTGGGGTGGCCTTGCGACTGCACCGCCTGCCACGGAGGCTCCAGTAGCCTCCACATCCGCAGCTGTAGCTGAGGCTGGGCAGCAGATACAGGAGCAATCACCCCAAGTCGGTGTCATGCCCTCCTACAGGGACGTTGCCAGCTCATCGAAGATGGCGATACTCCCTGCCGACTACCCTCAACAGCTCTTTACGACGGATCAGCTGAACAGCATCCAGTCTGCCATCCTAGCGAGAGTGAGGGCCATGAGACACGGCTCTGTGAAGCCGCTGTTCTCTGGCTGCACGTTTCGACCAGGGTGGATGGCAATCACGTGTGGGAACGCAGAAACGGCTGAATGGCTGAGCACAGAGGTGCCAAAGCTCCGGCTGTGGAAAGACGCCCACCTCAAAGTAGTCCCCGAGGCAGAGGCACCACGTGCCGCCGTTTATGTCGGATACTTCCCGCTTCCAAATGCGGAATTGAAGACAGCTGAGGTCTTAAACCTCATTGAAGGCCAGAACAGCGGCCTGCGAGTGGGAGACTGGCGGGTCTTCCACCGTGAGATGAGGCAAAACACGGCTGTCTTGACGATCGCGCTAGACCCGGTCTCCGCCAACCGACTAAAAGCGCTGGGGCATCGGCACAATTTTGCATTTGGCACGGCTTCTCTAAAGCCAAAGGCCGATACGCAGGCGAAGAAACAGGCAGAGGCTCCCGTTCCCGCAACGGAGAAGCCCACCTGCTCAAATGCCAGTGCTCCTGTTATGGCTGCGTCGACACCACAGGGCACAAGAGCCCGCAGCACCGCGGAAAGCCCTGCGCCCTCCACTTCATGGGCGCATCACGCGCGGAACCGGGCGCCCCACTCGAGGCACCGGGCGCGTACCCAAGGGTGCGAGGCGCACACAAGAGGAGGAGGCCCTTCTAGGCACCAACCGCGGCCGGAAGATGGCGGCCAGGGGCCGCAAGAGGGCGGACTAATGTCCTCTCCCCCTCTCCCCACTCCCCCTAAAACCAGGAGACACCTCCGATGTCTCCAAGCAAACCTCCACCACGTAAAGGCCGCATCCGACGTACTTTGCGAGAGGTTCGCTACAATGGACATAGCGTTCATCCAGGAGCCCTGGATAAATGCAGGACGTGTCCGGGGGCTTAGCACCCCATCCGGTAAGTTGCTATATGCAAATGACCAACCTCGCCCTAGAACGGCGTTGTTAATTAACAAAAATCTAACATTTGTTCCCCTTTCACAGTTTATAACTGAGGACCTGGTGGCGGTTTGGGCTAAAATACCCACCGCCCACGGCGAGCAGGAGGCAGTGTTGGCCTCCGCCTATCAAAACGGTGACTCGGAGGAGGTACCTACGGCGGCTACTTGTGCCCTGATAGAGCACTGCCAGAGAAACCGGCTCAGATGGATAATCGCCTGTGATGCCAATGCGCATCACACGGTCTGGGGGAGCAGTGACATCAACAAGAGGGGTGAGTACCTTCTTGAATATATTATTAGTAATAACATAGGATTACTAAACCAGGGCAGCGAACCCACATTTATTAATGCCATTAGAGAGGAGGTTCTTGACCTGACTCTCTGTAGTACAAATATGTTGTCCGTTGTCTCAAACTGGCACGTTGCAAGTGAGATCACTATGTCAGATCACCAACACATTAGATTTGACATAGGATGCGCCTTGCAATGTAGCCTAGTCACCAGAAATCCCAGGAATACCAACTGGGATCTCTTCTGTTTTGAACTTGAGCAATCCAGAGACTGCTCAACCCGTCCGAAATATACATAGACGAGATAGAGCGTGAAGCTACTGTGCTTCATACAAATGTTTAATCAGCATATCACGCCAGCTGCGACCAAAAGGTACGCAAGACCGGAAGGGCTGTTCCCTGGTGGAACAAAAGCCTTGACGATCTCAAAAAAGCTGCGCGCAGGCTCTTCAATAAGGCGAGGAGTGGGAGGGCCTCATGGGACTCCTACACATCTGCTTTAACGCTCTATAATAAAGAGCTGAGAAAGTCAAAACGGGCTACTTGGCGTCAACACTGCGGGCAGATCTCATCTCTCCCGGAAGCTGTTAGGCTGCAAAAAGCCCTCTCCAAAGACCACTCAAACGGCATCTGCACGCTGAAAAAGCCGGATGGAACATACACAAACAACCCAAAGGTGACGAGTAGCCTACTCCTGGCCACTCACTTTCCTGGGTGTGTGGCTGTGGAGCAACCCATCTCACAGAGAGAGGCACCAACCTACCTCTCTGAGACTGGAGAGTGCCCACACCTGCATATGACTATGGTGGCAGACTCCAATGGGGCTGAGAGAGGGGAACCTCCCCATCGCTCAGAACGTGTTGGAAACATGCCCTATAGGATGTTTCATCAAAATAGCGTACAATGGGCATTACAAAGTTTCAGCCCATACAAATCACCCGTACCGGATGGGATATATCCATTCCTGTTGCAGCGGGGACTGCACCTGATCGTGTTTATCGTGTTTATCCTTAAATCATATAGACCGATTAGCCTTAGCTCCTTCTTCCTTAAAACGATGGAGAAGATAATTGACCAGCATATAAGGGAGGTGAATCTCAAGGAACTACCCCTAAACAAATACCAATACGCGTATCAAGCTGGTAAATCAACTGAGACTGCCATACATTGCCTTACAACAACCATTGAAAAGGCCATTTGCGCTCAACAGATAGCACTAGGTGCCTTCTTAGACATCTCAGGAGCTTTCGACGACACGTCATATGAGGCTATACTTGCCTCTCTTGCACGCAAGAATGTCTCCACACCTATTATTAGGTGGATTCTGGAAATGCTTAAATCCAGAATCATAACTGTAGACCTTGGAGGAACCATGACCTCAATCACAGCCACAAGGGGGTGCCCTCAAGGGGGAGTACTCTCTCCCCTCTTGTGGACTCTGGTCATCGACGAGCTACTTTATGAGCTCAACAATTCAGGTTTCCCCACTCAAGGCTACGCTGATGATCTAGTCATCTATATAGTGGGCTGGCATGAGCAAACCATTTCGGACCGCATGCAGCAAGCCCTCAATATAGCCAACGGATGGTGTCAGGACAAAGGACTGTCCATAAACCCATCAAAAACAGTTTTAGTCCCATTTACCAGGAAAAGGTCTCTCTCCTTAAAAAGACCATCCCTAAATGGGTCCATTATCGACTTTTCGGTTGAGGCCAACTACCTAGGAGTCACACTTGACTCCAAACTCAACTGGAATGCACACCTAGAAAAGACTATAAACAAAGCCACTCGAGCACACTTTGCTTGCAACAGGATTTACGGTAGAACATGGGGCCTAAGTCCCAAAATGATCTACTGGTCTTTCAACACTGTGGTAAAACCGATCTTAACCTATGCGAAATCTACCCAGAGGACAGGTGCGGCTGCACTTACCAAATTACAACGACTGGTCTGCATAGGCATCACCGGAGCCATCCGGACATGTCCCACTGCAGCACTAGGAGTCATAACTGGCTTACCCCCTTTACCAATTACATTGAAAAAGGAGGCCTGCCTGGGGGCACTTCGCCTTCAAAACATCACCAATATAAAAAGTGGTGATCTTACCGGGCATCTTAGGGTCCTTGAGCCCCTAATAAATGAGCCCATTCTGCGCGTAACTGACGAGCAGAAACCAAAACTCGTTTTCTCAGTAGTCTTGTACACTAGGAATGAATGGAAAACAAAATCAATATCTCTGCCCAGTGGATCACAAACGTGGTACACTGACGGGTCGAAACTGGAAAACGGTGACACCGGGGCTGGCATTTTCGGACCAAGGTTCAAAAAATCCATAGCCATGGGAAAGTCTCCAACCATTTTCCAAGCAGAGATACACGCCATAGAAATCGGTGCTCGTGAATGCCTTCGCAGGAAAATGCAAGGCGCACGGATTTACATCTTCTCTGACAGTCAGGCAGCGCTCATAGCGCTGAGTTCCTTTACGATCTCATCCGGACTTGTAGAGAACTGTTTCCAGCAGCTGAACGCCCTTGCCTCCAAAAATACCCTAACGGTGGGCTGGGTGCCAGGGCATGAAGGCCACATAGGAAACGAGGTGGCAGACTCCCTAGCTAAACGCGGGGCGATGACACCTTTTATCGGCCCTGAGCCGTTCTGTGGACTATCGAAAGGACACAATAGAGAACTGCTCAGGAAATGGGAGGAAAGGGAGATAAATCGTCACTGGACCGACAGTGCAGGGCTGAGCTGTGCTCAACTGAGCCACAGTGGTTTGTGGTGAAGTGGTTTGGGGAGTGCTAGTAGTAGCGCCCCCCTCGGATATCAACGGAGCGTTAGCGACCGGGCTTGGCCTCAACAGCTCGTCTTCGTCAATATCCGAAGATACTTGAGATGCTAAGCCCTGCCTAGGCATTAGCAGCTCCTCCTCGTCCATCTCTGACAGTTTTCGGGGTTTAGCCTCACCCACGAGGTCCGAAGCACGGTTTTGGTTGTTCATTTTCATTCATGATCGCCCGCTTTGCTCGACCAGGCAAGCGCAGCGGGCCAGAGGGGGTTTGGGGCATTGAAGGAGGTCGACCGCGGCTTCGCCCCAAAGCCGCGGCAAGGCCACTTACGACCCAGGGTTGCCTGGCCCTCGGAAGGCTCCGTTCAGACACAGCTGGATTAACCCCTCAGCGGGCACGGGTCGCGTAACACGCCTGGCTTGAGGGGAGGCCGTTTTAAGACTTACCCAGGTCTCGGTAAGGATGTGGAGTCATAGGAATTGTTGGAATTGGGGGATTCACAGGGAATTGCCGCTCGCATTAGCCGTACCGAAGTACGTTTCCAGGAGGTACCACGCGGAGGACCCTCTCCGAGGAGAAGGTGGTGTCTATCAAATGACATTCACCTGCGAGTCGACTTGATGCACCAGTAGAGTCAAGGAATATCCATCAACAAAAACTTTGCTGATCTTGCTTTAGTCTGATGCACCCTTACCACCCTTGATATGTATATTGTGCTTAATTACCACATGGCAGATGCATAAATAGGTGCATGTTCATGAAGGCATATCACAATTGATTCTCCTTTCCCCAAACAAACAAGGCTACTGAAATAATTACCCAGGAATTACTTGTCAGTTTGTCTCCAATCAAGGAAGAGGAAGAAGCCCTTCTCGCCTCTCCCAAGGTTGATAAGCCCAAGCGGATCGCTCTATCGGGCGCCGCAAGGAAAAGGTTGCGCAGACACCTTGCGAACTGCATTCCCATGGAGGAGGCCAAAAGGCTCGCCCAGAAGCCTATGAACCCTCCTAGGGTAGAGCCCAGCAAGACTGGCGAGACTAAGAAAAGGGTAAGATCGGATAACGCGACCCCAGAGGAGGTGTCGACCAAGAGGGCCATGAGAAAAACCGCGGCACCCAGTGCCTTGACGAGGAGTGGCCTTGCGACTGCACCGCCTGCCACGGAGGCTCCAGTAGCCTCCACATCCGCAGCTGTAGCTGTGGCTGGGCAGCAGATACAGGAGCGATCACCCCAAGTCGGTGTCATGCCCTCCTACAGGGACGTTGACAGCTCATCGAAGATGGCGATACTCCCTGCCGACTACCCCCAACAACTCTTCACGACGGATCAGCTGAACAGCATCCAGTCTGCCATCCTAGCGAGAGTGATGGCCATGAGACAGGGCTCTGTGAAGCCGCTGTTCTCTGGCTGCACGTTTCGACCAGGGTGGATGGCAATCACGTGTGGGAACGCAGAGACGGCTGAGTGGCTGAGCACAGAGGTGCCAAAGCTCCGGCTGTGGAAAGACGCCCACCTAAAAGTAGTCCCCGAGGCAGAGGCACCACGTGCCGCCGTCTATGTCGGATACTTCCCGCATCCAAATGCGGAATTGAAGACAGCTGAGGTCTTAAACCTCATTGAAGGCCAGAACAGCGGCCTGCGAGTGGGAGACTGGCGGGTCTTCCACCGTGAGATGAGGCAAAACACGGCTGTCTTGACGATCGCGCTAGACCCGGTCTCCGCCAACCGACTAAAAGCGCTGGGGCATCGGCACAATTTTGCATTTGGCACGGCTTCTCTAAAGCCAAAGGCCGCTACGCAGGCGAAGAAACAGGCAGAGGCTCCCGTTCCCGCAACGGAGAAGCCCACCTGCTCAAATGCCAGTGCTCCTGTTATGGCTGCGTCGACACCACAGGGCACAAGAGCCCGCAGCACCGCGGAAAGTCCTGCGCCCTCCACTTCATGGGCGCATCACGCGCGGAACCGGGCGCCCCACTCGAGGCACCGGGCGCGTACCCAAGGGTGCGAGGCGCACACTAGAGGAGGAGGCCCTTCTAGGCACCAACCGCGGCCGGAAGATGGCGGCCAGGGACCGCAAAAGGGCGGACTAATGTCCCCTCCCCCTCTCCCCACTCCCCCCAACACCAGGAGACACCTCCGATGTCTCCAAGCGAACCTCCACCACGCAAAGGCCGCATCCGACGTACTTTGCGAGAGGTTCGCTACGATGGACATAGCGTTCATCCAGGAGCCCTGGATAAATGCAGGACGTGTCCGGGGGCTTAGCACCCCATCCGGTAGGTTGCTGTATGCAAATGACCAACCTCGCCCTAGATCGGCGTTGTTAAATAACAAAAATCTAACATTTGTCCCCCTTTCACAGTGGCGGTTTGGTAAAATACCCACCGCCCACGGCGAGCAGGAGGCAGTGTTGGCCTCCGCCTATCTACCCGGCGACTCGGAGGAGGTGCCTACGGCGGCTACTTGTGCCCTGATAGAGCACTGCCAGAGAAACCGGCTCAGATGGATAATCGCCTGTGATGCCAATGCACACCATACGGTCTGGGGGAGCAGTGACATCAACAAGAGGGGTGAGTACCTTCTTGAATATATTATTAGTAATAACATAGGATTACTAAACCAAGGCAGGGAACCTACATTTATTATTAATTTAGTACAAATATGTTGTCCGTTGTCTCAAACTGGCACGTTGCAAGTGAGATCACTATGTCAGATCACCAACACATTAGATTTGACATAGGATGCGCCTTGCAATGTAGCCTAGTCACCAGAAATCCCAGGAATACCAACTGGGATCTCTTCTGTTTTGAACTTGAGCAATCCAGAGAATGCTCAACCCGTCCGAAATATCCATAGACGAGTTAGAGCGTGAAGCTACTGTGCTTCATACAAATGTTGAATCAGCATATCACGCCAGCTGCGACCAAAAGGTACGCAAGACCGGAAGGGCTGTTCCCTGGTGGAACAAAAGCCTTGACGATCTCAAAAAAGCTGCGCGCAGGCTCTTCAATAAGGCGAGGAGTGGGAGGGCCTCATGGGACTCCTACACATCTGCTTTAACGCTCTATAATAAAGAGCTGAGAAAGTCAAAACGGGCTACTTGGCGTCAACACTGCGGGCAGATCTCATCTCTCCCGGAAGCTGTTAGGCTGCAAAAAGCCCTCTCCAAAGACCACTCAAACGGCATCTGAACGCTGAAAAAGCCGGATGGAACATACACAAACAACCCAAAGGAGACGAGTAGCCTACTCCTGGCTACTCACTTTCCTGGGTGTGTGGCTGTGGAGCAACCCATCTCACAGAGAGAGGGACCAACCTACCTCTCTGAGACTGGAGAGTGCCCACACCTGCATGTGACTATGGTGGCAGATTCCAATGGGGCTGAGAGAGGGGAACCCCCCCATCGCTCAGAACGTGTTGGAAACATGCCCAATAGGATGTTTCATCAAAATAGCGTACAAAGGGCATTACAAAGTTTCAGCCCATACAAATCACACGGACCGGATGGTATATATCCATGCCTGTTGCAGCGGGGACTGCACCTAATCGCACTCCCCCTGGTCCGTCTATTTCGAGCCAGTCTCCTGCTTGGACACATACCAAGCAACTGGGCTAAAGTAAAAGTCGTGTTTATCCCTAAATCATATAGACCGATTAGCCTTAGCTCCTTCTTCCTTAAAACGATGGAGAAGATAATTGACCAGCATATAAGGGAGGTGAATCTCAAGGAACTACCCCTAAACAAATACCAATACGCGTATCAAGCTGGTAAATCAACTGAGACTGCCATACATTGCCTTACAACAACCATTGAAAAGGCCATTTGCGCTCAACAGATAGCACTAGGTGCCTTCTTAGACATCTCAGGAGCTTTCGACGACACGTCATATGAGGCTATACTTGCCTCTCTTGCACGCAAGAATGTCTCCACACCTATTATTAGGTGGATTCTGGAAATGCTTAAATCCAGAATCATAACTGTAGACCTTGGAGGAACCATGACCTCAATCACAGCCACAGGGGGGTGCCCTCAAGGGGAGTACTCTCTCCCCTCTTGTGGACTCTGGTCATCGACGAGCTACTTTATGAGCTCAACAATTCAGGTTTCCCCACTCAAGGCTACGCTGATGATCTAGTCATCTATATAGTGGGCTGGCATGAGCAAACCATTTCGGACCGCATGCAGCAAGCCCTCAATATTGCCAACGGATGGTGTCAGGACAAAGGACTGTCCATAAACCCATCAAAAACAGTTTTAGTCCCATTTACCAGGAAAAGGTCTCTCTCCTTAAAAAGACCATCCCTAAATGGGTCCATTATCGACTTTTCGGTTGAGGCCAACTACCTAGGAGTCACACTTGACTCCAAACTCAACTGGAATGCACACCTAGAAAAGACTATAAACAAAGCCACTCGAGCACACTTTGCTTGCAACAGGATTTACGGTAGAACATGGGGCCTAAGTCCCCAAATGATCTACTGGTCTTTTAAAACTGTGGTAAAACCGATCTTAACCTATGCGAAATCTACCCAGAGGACAGCTGCGGCTGCACTTACCAAATTACAACGACTGGTCTGCATAGGCATCACTGGAGCCATCCGGACATGCCCCACTGCAGCACTAGGAGTCATAACTGGCATACCCCCTTTACCAATTACATTGAAAGAGGCGGCCTGCCTGGGGGCTCTTCGCCTTCAAAACATCACCAATATAAAAAGTGGTGATCTTACCGGGCATCTTAGGGTCCTTGAGCCCCTAATAAATGAGCCCATTCTGCGCGTAACTGACGAGCAGAAACCAAAACTCGTTTTCTCAGTAGTCTTGTACACTAGGAATGAATGGAAAACAAAATCAATATCTCTGCCCAGTGGATCACAAACGTAGTACACTGACGGGTCGAAACTGGAAAACGGTGACACCGGGGCTGGCATTTTCGGACCAAGGTTCAACAAATCCATAGCCATGGGAAAGTCTCCAACCATTTTCCAAGCAGAGATACACGCCATTGAAATCTGTGCTTGTGAATGCTTCGCAGGAAAATGCAAGGCGCACGGATTTACATCTTCTCTGACAATCAGGCAGCGCTCATAGCGCTGAGTTCCTTTACGATCTCATCCGGACTTGTAGAGAACTGTTTCCAGCAGCTGAACGCCCTTGCCTCCAAAAATACCCTAACGGTGGGCTGGGTGCCAGGGCATGAAGGCCACATAGGAAACGAGGTGGCAGACTCCCGAGCTAAACGCGGGGCGATGACACCTTTTATCGGCCCTGAGCCATTCTGTGGACTATCGAAAGGACACAATAGAGAACTGCTCAGGAAATGGGAGGAAACAGAGATAAATCGTCACTGGACCGACAGTGCAGGGCTGAGACAAGCCAAACAATTTCTCATCCCCCAGATGACGCGATCAAAACGCATCATTAACCTACCAAAGAGTGAAATTCGCATTCTATCAGGTTTCCTAACGGGGCACTGCAACCTTAGGTATCACCTTAAGAAATTAAAACTTTCAGAAATCGACATCTGCAGATTCTGGGAGATGGAGCAAGAAACATCAGAACATATTCTATGTGAGTGCCCATCGCTAATCAGACGTCGACTTCAACATCTAGGAGGTGAACTTATTCCCCCCTACAGGATTTGGGAACAAATAGACCTTACCAAAGTGCTCTCTTTCATTAAAAGCCTAGGTATAGGGCCTCTTCCCTAATCCTACAGGCCGGCACAAAAGATCTAAAATCTGGTCGCAGTGCAGCAAGGCCTTTGTAATAATAATAATAATACTCAAATGTAATGATTATTTTTGATCAAATTGAAAAAAATCATAAATGTACTTGATTTTTATTTTTGAAAAATAAAAATAATCATTATTTTCGGTCCCTGGTAATAATATATATTAATAACTAATGTATTATTATATTATTTACTAGAGGGCCTGCTATTGCATCCTCGCTTTGATCGGATGCAGATCCACACTTAAAATTTCGTATTAAATTTCGCTTTGAAGTCAGCGCACTGAATGAGAAATAAAGATTCTTTGAAGTCGAACGACAAATATAAAATAAGGCAAGGCCTACTCTAAGCCTTAGACCAATATCAATATTATCCCATTAATTTTAATTTTTTTAATTAAATTTATCAGGGGTGCCATGGAAAACACTGTGGTTTTGATTTCCCCAAAAAGGCATTTCCGCTAAACCAATTTCTCGGTGCCATACAACATCGAATAAGTTTTGCGTTTTTAGTTTTTTCACAAACCATTCGAAATGGCTGTAAAATGGTAGGTTTTGGGTTATTTTATTCTTTAAATAATGTGATTTAACCTATTTTGTTAATTAATTTAGTTTTTTTTTACTTTTATTTAAACAAAAAGTTTAAAATGTTGGCGCGAAAATAAATAAAACTAGCTAGACAGCTCTACTAAACCCGACTTCAAAATTTCGAATCTATTCATGTGGTAGGCATCGAAATTGACGTCAAGTTGTGTGTTTTCAAAGACCCGAAAAATATTTGAGTGGAAGTGCTGTGGCACCGAGAAATCATTTTTCAGGGTTTTTGCAGCGGAAGTGGTTTCTGTGGCACCCCTGTATGTTTTTTATTTTTTAAAATAGGTTGCAGGTGGAATTAGAAAATTAAAATACCCATACGAATCTGGAAATTTTTTTTCTGATTTTAAAAAAAAAACTTCAAGTCTCTAAGACATGTGGTTTGGCCATTGCTGTGATATATCAGTCAGTCAGGACAAAGCATTATATATATATAGATAATATATATTATTTATAAAATATTATTATAATAATATATTATTATGTAGTGTCGTGGTGTAGTGGATAGCGCAGCTACCTGCTAAGCACGGGGTCGTGGGTTCAACCCCCACCCATGACGAGAGCATGGCCATACAAACTTCCTCTCAGAAATACTTTTCTAACTTTTAGAAAGTATTCTTCCACATAAAAATGCCTATTACAACAATTTTTCGGCAACTCCCACTTGCCCCACCGCCTCACCCCCCCTCCTCGCTATATGGGAGAAAAAACGGGGGCAACCCACATAGTACCAAGCGCACCCTGTGTTTTCCTGCGAACAGCAACAACACCCAGCAGGGCGAGCGCGTTACCAGACTGTTCGCTTTTCTACGAATAACAACACAACACCGTAGACGCCACTCCCCGATGGCGACAGGTGGCAGCCCCACCACTGGGATAAGCCGCATCTGGCCAATCACCAGATCGGTCGAAAAACTTAAACCGATTACTGAAACTAATACGAGAAATTTAAACATAAACGGCTCCCCAAATTCGATGACGACCATAGGCATTTCAAAACGGACACGAATTGGACAATGGAACGTTAGAACTCTAAGAGAACCATCTAGGTTAGCACAGTTCGAGGCAGAGATGGAGAAACTCCACATTGCAATAGCTGGAATCAGCGAGATGAGGTGGGCTGGCAGTGGGGAAACAACAACATCAGATAGCAATCTAGTCCTACACAGTGGCAACAATGACGGCAGCAGGTATGGAGTGGGAATTTACGTGTCCAAGCGCATAAAGAAGGCACTGGTTTCCTGGGAACCCATTTCTGATAGAATCATGACCGCCAGGTTCAGATGTAGAGCTAGATACATAAACATCATTCAATGCTATGCCCCGACGGAAGACGCTAATGACGAGACCAAGGACGGCTTCTATACTTCGAGACGGAAAAACTAGTGCACCTTTCCAGACGAACACCGGAATTCGGTAAGGATGCCCGCTGTCATCACTCCTCTTCAACATCGTAGTCGACGAGTTAATGAGCGAAGTATGCTCGTCCAAGCGCGGAATCACGTGGAACCTCACCAGACACCTTGAGGACTTGGACTACGCAGACGACATCTGTCTCATATCGCACAGACTCGGAGACATACAGAGGAAAAGTGACGATCTCGTCAGGATAGCCAGCAGCGTAGGACTTGAGATAAACGTAGCGAAAACCAAAGCTATGCGCTTCAACCACTCCAGCCAAGGAAACATCATCATAAATGGGAACCCGATCGAGTTCGTCAGCAGTTTCCCATACCTTGGCACCATCATATCCAACAGTGGTGGAGTGGATGATGATGTCTTCAGTCGTCTCGGCAAAGCCCGATCAGCATTTGGGAGACTATACCGCATATGGAGAGACCGACAAATAAGCAGACGAACGAAGCTCAGGATCTACAATGCGTGTGTGAAGTCCATACTACTATACGGAAGTGAGACATGGCTCGCCACGAACAAGATAACGCAGAAGCTGCAGAATTTCAGCAACAAATGCCTGAGAGTCATATGTGGGGTATTCTGGCCAAACAGAATAACCAACACAGAACTGTGGCGCGTTACAGGCGAGTCCCCGATACACACCCAAATAAGGAAGAAAAAATGGATGTGGATAGGGCACGCCCTCAGAAGAAACCCTAGTAGCATAGTGAGGATGGCACTGGACTGGAACCCCCAAGGAAGCAGGAGAGTAGGAAGGCGAAGAGCAACCTGGAGAAGAACCGCTCACCAAGAACTAGCCCAAATAGACAGCACAGGCTCTCGTAGAAGCCCTAAGTTCCCGAGAGGAATAAGAGGCATTAAAAAAAAAAAAAAAAAAAAAAAATATTATCATTACGGACATGGGAACCGAATACAAAAACCAGATAATAGGCGACTTGTGCAAGTATATGAAAATAATAAACATTACTTCAACCGCACACCATCATCAGACACAAGGAACAATAAAACGAAGTCACAGAACATTCAACGAGTATGTTCGCTCGTACATATCTGTTGACAAAACTGATTGGGATGTATGGATACAATATTGTTGTTCATATGAACTAGTATCTGGAAGATTTCCAAGACAGTTCACAGACTTTGGCAAGACAGACAGAATAGACCCCATTTACAATATGGATGACTATTCGAAGGAAGTTAAGCTAAGATTATAAACAGCTTATATAAGAGCTATAAATGTGTTAGGAAAGGCAAAAGCCGATAGAAAAATAAAATATGATAGAATGTTAGTAATTTTGAGTTAAAATTAGGAGATGAGGTATTACTTAGGCTCTGTGAAATAAGTCCCCAATGAAATAAGTCCCCAAACGAAAAATGAAATAATTCCCCAAAAATTTGTATGGAGTACACAAACAACAAATTTTTGATATCAAATGATAGAATTTGGGGACTTATTTCATTTTTTTACTAAATTATGAAATAAGTCCCCAAAAAAAATGAAATAAGTCCCCAAAAAACTGTAATGTCATTAGAATCAATAAAATGAAATAACTCCCCAAATTTAAAAATGAAATAACTCCCCAATCTTAAAAAAAATGACACATGGAAAAATGAAATAAGTCCCCAAAAATTTGTATGGAATACAACAACAACGATTTTTTGGGGACTTATTTCACTTTTTGAGAATTTAATGAAATAAGTCCCCAAAATAATGAAATAAGTCCCCAACAAACTGTAATGTCATAAGAATCAATAAAATGAAATAAGTCCCCAAAAATTTGAATGAAATACAACACTTGTCATTTATGCATATAGTGTGATCTGCTCCGAAACATATCAAATAGTGCCTTAGCAGTGGCGTGAGCCACTGCTTTTACTGCATTAGGTAGTTTAAAATATAGTGAAAACTTTTAAACGCCGTAAAAGCAGTGGCTCACGCCACTGCTAAGGCACTATTTGATATGTTTCGGAGCAGATCACACTATATGCATAAATGACAAGTGTTGTATTTCATTCAAATTTTTGGGGACTTATTTCATTTTATTGATTCTTATGACATTACAGTTTGTTGGGGACTTATTTCATTATTTTGGGGACTTATTTCATTAAATTCTCAAAAAGTGAAATAAGTCCCCAAAAAATCGTTGTTGTTGTATTCCATACAAATTTTTGGGGACTTATTTCATTTTTCCATGTGTCATTTTTTTTAAGATTGGGGAGTTATTTCATTTTTAAATTTGGGGACTTATTTCATTATGAAATAACTCCCCAAAGTTTGGGGAATTATTTCATTTTTCGTTTGGGGACTTATTTCATTGGGGACTTATTTCACAGAGCCATTACTTAGGAACGAAACCGGTTATAAACTTGACAATAATTATTTGAGACCATATTTAGTTTCAGATATAGGAGATAATGATAATATTACAATTGTTGGAAATAAAAATAAAAAACAGATGTTCGGAGCAGACCGCCAGCACCTAGGCATGCGCGCATGGGTGTTCCGCTGCACCTGCAGCGCTCTCCGCTTATCTTTTTTCGCCTTCCTCTTCCTTCGTTAAATCTGTCGCGCTTTGTTTTCTTAAACTACATATTGTCAACTGCTGCCTGCATTTATCCAGGGCTCCTGGATGAACGCTATTGTAGCGAACCTCTCGCAAAGTACGTCGGATGCGGCCTTTGCGTGGTGGAGGTTCGCTTGGAGACATCGGAGGTGTCTCCTGGTGATAGGGGCAGAGGGGAGAGGGGGAGAGGACATTAGTCCGCCCTCTTGCGGTCCCTGGCCGCCATCTTCCGGCCGCGGTTAGTGCCTAGAAGGGCCTCCTCCTCTAGTGTGCGCCTCGCACCCTTGGGTACGCGCCCGGTGCCTCGAGTGGGGCGCCCGGTTCCGCGCGTGATGCGCCCATGGAGTGGAGGCCGCAGGACTTCCCGCGGTGCTGCGGGCTCTTGTGCGACTGCAGTGCCCTGTGGTGTCGATGCAGCCATAACAGGAGCACTGTCAAATGAGCAGGTGGGCTTCTCCGTTGGGGGAACGGGAGCCTCTGCCTGCCTCTTCGCCTGCGTGTCGGCCTTTGGCTTTGGAGTAGCCGTGCCACACGCGAAGTTGAGCTGATGCTTAAGCGCTTTTAGCCGGTTGGCTGTGTTTTGCCTCATTTCGCGATGGAAGACTCGCCAGTCTCCCACTCGCAGGTCGCTGTTCTGGCCTTCAATGAGGTTTAGGACCTCAGCTGTCTTGAGGTCCACACTTGGAAGTGGGAAGTAGCCGACGTAGACAGCGGCACGTGGAGCCTCTGCCTCAGGGACTACTTTTATGTGAGCGTCCTTCCACAGCCGGAGCTTGGGCACCTCGGTGCTCAGCCACTCAGCTGTCTCCGTATTCCCACATGTCACAGCCATCCAGCCCGGTCTGAAGGTGCAGCCGGAGAACAGTGGCTTCACAGAGCCGTGCCTTAGTGCCATCACCCTCGACAGGAGGGCAGTGGAGGATGGTGTTCTGTTGCTCCGTGGTGAGCAGGCTGTTGGGATAGTCGGCAGGGAGTATCGCCATCTTCGACGAGTCAGCTCGTCGGCATGTGACTGCCAACTACCACTAGCTGAGTAGGATCGAAGCGGCGACAGGCGCACACGCTTCACTAACCCAGCCTTAACCTAGCGCTAACATATTTTCCAATTCGGAAAATATGATGTTCTCTTTCGCCGCCGAGATTGGCCAGTGGCGCTGCTTAACTGGTTTTGCCTCTGCTACATCTATACAATATTCCATCAAATGCGTTCGACCTAGACCGTTCTTTTCGTAAGCTGTTAACTTAGCTATAACTGAGTCTAGTCTTGCTTTTTTGCTGTGCTGACAGCGCGTGAACTTTTGGCTTCTCTATGAGTTCGTCTTCTCGACCTACATCTAACTCTGTCACGGAGGCTTTGGCATCCATCACCTTATCGAGTAAACCAAAATAAACATCTTGCTTAAGCTCTGGAATTATATAAAACTGTACTGGTTTCTTACAGTCACGATATGTGATTTCCAATTTGATTCTTCCGACTACTGCACATTTTGAGTTATTTGCTGTCCGAATTCCGCCTGTGCATTTCCGCATTTTGGGATATTGGATCAGCTCTTTGGCTGCTAAACCTCCAATGCAACTTATGGACGCACCCGAGTCCAGTAAAGCTGTATATTGGTGATCGTTTATATTGATATCAGTATATAAGCGATTATCGGCATTCATGAAGATCGCGGAAATTAGTTTTTGGCGATATTCCCGAACTTCATTCCAGAATTTTCGCTTACGCTTGGTTGAACGTCTGGTTTTATAAACGCTAGAGCACGAACTGACTTCTCCGAAGATTCGTTTTCTTGCTGCAGCGTACTTTTCTGCTCTAATATGATATGGCTGGGGGTACTTTACATTGTTTTGTGTGGACTTATCAGGTTTATTAATTAATTCGTTAGGACTTTCTTCTGCAATAGGCTCGGTTAGTGTATTCTTCTGAGAATTTACTGCCTCGGATGCGGCGTGTGGCAATTCTTGAACGACGCATCCATCGGATAGTTTTCCGATGGATTACACTTTTGGCACTTAGCTTTGAACGTATTCTTCGCTCCACACCCGTAGCAAAAGATTGTGCGAACATCGAGACACTCGTCAAAACGATGTCCAACTTTGTCGCAGTTCCAACACTCCAGTTTCTGGCGTTGTATTTCCGCAACTTCCGCTGGCTCGCTACCATCAAACTCTTTTTGTTCTATCTGAGACACGAAAGATCGTTGTTGAAAGCTACTTTTTAATAGTTGAGTCCTCATTTTCCTACAGAATTGTTCGTGCGTACGCACTTCTGCCCTGAGATGAGCTAATGTGTCTATACGCAAATGCATAAGTTCATATCGCAGTGATGGCTTTGCAAGCCTCACTAACGATTCTTCTGAGATCGGATTGCTCAAGCGAGATACGAGCTTTTCCACTTGGAATTGGCAGTCCTCGAAGGATTCCTTATCGGCTTGACGCCTGTTGTTTATAAACTCCCAAATGTCCATATCCGTATCACTTTCCTTGAACTTATCCCGAAATTCTCTACAAAATAGTATCCAGTTAAACTGTGGAAACGAACGATGAAATTTCCAGTACCATTCGCTCGCTTTGCCCACGAAAAATAAATGCAGGTCATCGCACAGAAGTTGACTATTCCCATTTACATTTTGTTGCGCTAACGCCTGTATTCTATAAAGAAACTCTTCGGTCTGTAACCCGTCTTTCGATCCGTCAAACTTGATGTGCCAGCTTTGAATAATGTTTGGCACTTTCTCTGGCTGGACTGTAGAATTCGACCTTTCGACGTGTTGAGCACTTAGACGAATGTCATGATAGACCGTTTCAGCTGACTGAGCTTCCCTGGCTTGATCTCGCCTATCGTTCACCCTTCTACTCGGAGTTTGAGTAGAACTACTAATCTGTAAGTTCGCTACCTGCTCTCGTATGAATTCAGAAAGTTCTTGCCTAAAAATCTGCTGCTGTGCTTGCATGGCTGTTTGTACTACTCTCTATATATCCTCTACGTTCTCAGCTCTAGAGTTATCTCTCACAGAGTCTGTGTCAGTACTTCGCTCGGGGTGATTCGCAGAATTAATGCGACCTGACCTCAGCGTCATTCCTATTCCTGTTCGTTGTCCGCCGCCTCGGCGGCATGTATTCATGCCTCTTCTCCCGATTATTCTACCTCTGCTCGTATTGTCATTTGCATTGATACAAGCCGGTAATTCGTCGTTGGCAGTGTGAGCTTCTCCCGACCTTCGATCGGCAGCTGACAATTCTGCTAAAAGATTGTTGTTCGACAAAGATAACACAGGCCGACAAAATCAGCTCCACCCTCTGACCCAGAAACCAGTATATACTTTTCCGAAGGTTTTCGGTGCGCTGAATCCGAATCCGAGATCGAAATTTCCGAATTGGCTCTGGTTTCCGAGATATCCTAACCTAAAAGTGCAAAAACAGCGTTTTTTGCCAATATTTGAGGTTATGTAGCATCGACTTGTTCTTTTACTGAAAATACAAAAAAAGCCATCTTAAAGTATATCCCTTTCCCTTTCAAATGCTGTTGAGTTTGACTAAATATCTTTTTTTTTCGCTGAGATATCGTACTTTGAAATTTTCATGTTAATGAATTTACCTCAAAAAAACATTGTGGATAGGCCCTATGAAGCAAACATTTTTCTTTGCACATAAAACAGCTTAAATCTGTTACTCGGGTGTTTTTGGGGTCGATGATCCCGAATCCGGACTCAAATTTTCAAAATTCAAGATGGCGGATCCAATATGGCGGACCAAATTCGTAGAAAGTTACTGGATCAAGCTGAAACTGGGTATATGGGGGTCTTCGGGGTCGCTGTTTACCAACCTGAGATAAAATTCTGAAATTTGTTGATCAAATTTGATGTTAGATGTTAGATGTAAGTAAAAAATTCAAAATGCGACCATAAAACGACCATAAACGAAATGGCGGGGAATGTCAGACAGCTCACTCGACAAAGAATACTCTATATCAATTTCAAAGTACGATATCTAAGCGAAAAAAAAGGTATTTAAACAAACTCAACAGCATTTGAAAGGGCAAGGGTTAGACTTTAAGATGGCTTTTGTAGTATTTTCAGTAAAAGAACAAATTCGATGCTACATAACCTCAAATATAGGCAGACAGAATAGACCCCATTTACAATATGGATGACTATTCGAAGGAAGTTAAGCTAAGATTATAAACAGCTTATATAAGAGCTATAAATGTGTTAGGAAAGGCAAAAGCCGATAGAAAAATAAAATATGATAGAATGTTAGTAATTTTGAGTTAAAATTAGGAGATGAGGTATTACTTAGGAACGAAACCGGTTGTGACGTTCAGTTTGCCTCGGGTAGTCAGTGTGGGGCCAGAGTCATCCAGGACATTTATTTGGTTCAGGATAGTGGTGCTAGAGAGGAGTCCCCGACCCGAGTCCCAGTGATAACGCTCAGGGTTAACCTTAACTAGGCTTAGAAATATACGAAGTTTATTAGTTTTCTTAACAGAGTAATACGATTGGCTGCGACGATGTTGTTGCCGATGATCCACTGTAGTTGCCTTCGAGCGTCCACGTCCCGGGTCTCCGTGTAAGGGGGTTTCCTTGGCTTCTGGGGAAAACGTTGATACCGTGGGACGAAGCCGTCAGCAGGGTACGTAAGGGGAATACAGTAGGACGGAACCGTCAGCAGAGTACGTAATATGGTCGAATAGAACGAAGCCGTCAGCAAGGGTACGTAGTGTCGTTGTAGCAGGACGAAGCCGTCAGCAGAGATACGTAGTATTGATATGGTAGGACGAAGCCGTCAGCAGAGATACGTAGTATGGTTAAATAGGACGAGGCCGTCAGCAAGGATACGTAGTATTGATAAAGCAGGACGAAGCCGTCAGCAGAGATACGTAGTGTTGATAAAGTAGGACGAAGCCGTCAGCAGAGATACGTAGTATGGTTAAATAGGACGAGGCCGTCAGAAAGGATACGTAGTATTGATAAAGCAGGACGAAGCCGTCAGCAGAGATACGTAGTATGGTTAAATAGGACGAGGCCGTCAGCAAGGATACGTAGTGTTTATAAAGCAGGACGAAGCCGTCAGCAGAGATACTTAGTGTGGTTATAATCTTACTCCTTGTTACCGCTGGTTCCTAGTCCTTGGTTGCTGCTTGATTGCCGCTCGCTAGCGACTTCCGTCTTGGTCGACGCCGACCACTGAATGATCTAACTGAGGCCAGCGGCCCGCTTTATATAGCGCTTGGCTGGTTTTGGTGTGCCCGCTCGGGCTGTGGGTTTGCCCGAATTAGTGTGGCCGGACGCTCGGGATTTGCCCGAATTAGTGTGGCCGGAGCTCGGGTTTAGAGTGCCCCTTTGCTTGGTTGGGCGCGCGCGCGCGCCCTGTTCGAATTTGAACTTCTTTATTGGTCTTGGTTATTTATTGGTCTTGGTTATTTATTTTACAGTTTGTTATTAGTTATTATTTATTCATTTGTGCGCCCCCGCGTCACACTCCCCCCTCCTTTGGGCAGTGACGTTTTATCGTCACGAAATTTCCCCTGTTGGAGGTAATTCGCCACCATGTGTTTCCGTCCCTCTCCAACCAGCGCTGTTGGGTCCTCTTCTTCTTCTGGGCCAGGGTTGCCCTTATATTTGTCATTATCTCATCTGAGATTCGGGCTCCCTCAGGCACTGTCCATCCCGATACGCTTGCCGTGTTGTCAGTGTGGAGCTCCAGGACGTTTCGATCCGGTGAATTATCCCGCGGCGTTATGTCCCTTGATGCCGTGCCCATGATTGCGGCTGTCCGGAAGTTTATGAGAGTGGTCGGTGTCTCTGTTGTTCGTCTTCCATGGCTTTGTCCTGTAGTCTGTGCTGTTGTCGTCATCGGTTTGTTCGTTGTTCGTGTTCCTTGGCTGCTTCGAGGGTGTCCACCGCAAGTCCTTGGAAGGTGTGCCACTCTGGTCCGGCCCCTTCGGACGATCTCCGTCATCGGTTGGGCCTTTCCTTCGTTGTTCACCTCCCTCGGGTTCGCTCCGCCAGTGTTTCCCGTTGGGGTTTTGGCATTCCCGCTCCGGCCCTGTTGGACGATCCCCGTCTGCATCGGGACCGTTGCGGGATAGCCCGTCCCCCTCTGGCCTTGTGGGTGGGTCGTTCCGGATCGGACCCTTCGGACGAGCTCCGTCTGCTGGGCCATTCCGTCGCGGCTCGCCTCTCTTGTGTTTCGTGTCCCCTTCCTCCTTTCGTTTTCGTTTCCTCGTCTTTCCAACTCCAGTCCGCCGCATCTCAGCACGCTCTCTGCTCCTGCCAGGAAGTCCATACCCAAGCGGATCCCTCCTTCTACGTTTGGTAGGATCATGAATGTTATTTCAAATCTCCTTCCTCCGAACTCCACGTTTGTCTCGAACCCTCCCATCGCCTTCTGCCGTGATCCGTCGGCCAGTGATATCTCTGCATGCATCCTGTTCCACCTTCCTTCTTCTCTCAGATCTTGGAACATATTTCTGCTTATCGCGCTATTTGTCGCTCCGGTGTCTATTATGCCCTTGGCACTCCTACACCCTACTCCGAATTGCGCTACTATCTGGTAGCCGTCGCATTTCAAATCACCTGCCGCTGGACCTATTCTTCTTGCCTGAGCTGCCAGCTCTACCCGCTCAGGCCTCCGTCGTTTCCCGACCTGGCCTGGCAACATTCTGTTGTTCTGACTTCGTTTCTTCCGCACACCCAGCAGAACATCCTTGGTGGGTTGCCGCATGTGCGTGCCGTATGACCGGTTCCGCCGCATCGCATGCATATTTCTGGCCTTAGCGGTTGTGGTTCTGCTTTCCCGGTTTGTGTTTCCATTTGTTCGATTTCCTCCACTTCCTCGGCTAGCTTGAGGAACTCCGTCAGCGTTGTGAATCCGTTCCTCCTTGTGTATAGCTTTAGCTTGCTCCTACAGTTCTTGTACACCCAGTCTAGCTTTTCCGTTTCCGACAGTTTCGTGAACCTCATAAGCTTCCTCAGGTTCATCGCGTATTCCCTTACTGGCTCGTTCTCTCTCTGTCTTATCTGCGCTATCTGGGTTTCCAGCTGTTCTCCGTATCGTGGTGGTAGAAAGTACTCCAATAGTTCCGTTCGTAACTGTATCCACGAGGTGATCCTTGTTGGTGTCGTGTTCCACCAGTCTATGGCGCTTCCTTCCAGTATAAACGGCATTGTTTGGACCAGCTGATCATGATGGAGTCCATATCCGGTGGCACATTGCTCCATTTTTTCTAGGAATTCTAGCGGGTTGGACGTCCCTTGGTATCTGATATCCCAATTTCGCACCTTGTCAATTATCCCTGTCTCCTTCTTTCCTTCCATTTTCGGTTCCATCTCGTTGTCCACCCTTGTTTTTACTTCCGTCACTATGATTTCCGGTATCCTGGTGGGGCTTTTCTCTTTCCTGTATTTTTCTGCCAGCAGTGTCAGAAAACTCCTGCCCAAAAAATTACCCCAATCCAAGGTGGAACAGCATATGCCGAGGGATGCGTGTCCGGGGGGTGCTTGGACATTAGTATGCGGACTCTGGTGGACCGGCCGACCCATCAGTTTTAACTAGGCTTACCACGGTATGCGGGCTCTACCGTGGCGGACCATCCCCATCCCAGCATACTCGTGGGAATCAAAATGAAACCTTTAAATAACAAAAAAACCGTAGGTAACCGCCAGACCTCAAAGGCGGCAGGGGTAACCCCCCTCACTAGCACTAACTCGGAGACGCTAAGCGGCCGAGTGCTTAAAAAGGAAGAGGAGAGCTCCTCGGAGCGCCTTAACCTGGAGGCCAGTGTCACTGGGAAGGGCGAGCCAATGGGCCCACCGAGCGGCGTGATCGGGGGCAAGTCCCTCGACGTGACCGCAGGGGGCTCCAGAGGTAAACCCAACCCAGGAGGCACGGCCCAGCAGCAGCAAAGGACGAAGAAGACGCTGTATAATGAGCGGAGACGAGCGGCCTTCATCCTTGCGCGAGCAAACCCAGCCATGGAGGCGGACCCAGAACAAGCGGGTCTCATCAAATGGGCGAAAGGCGTTCTGCCGGATTTCCAGCCTGTTAAGGCGGGAAAGGCGGTTGCCCCCAACGCCCAGCAAGCCAACGCAGACGAGGGCAGGAGCACCACTAAACGTCAGCGGTCTACGGAGGTTCAACCTCCGCAGCCAAAGCGTTCCAGAGTGCAGCCTCAGCGGTCCTTCGCCGAGGTGACCAAGGGCAAGATCCTGATTGGAGTGGTGGACGAGGGCTCCAGTGACGGACAGATCCCGAGGGACCGATGGCGCTGGATCGTTGGTGAGCTGCACAACAGGTTCGTGGAGGAACTGTTGGCGTCAGGTGGGGCACTGCCCCGCTGTGAGGATGCCGGTTGGCACCAAGGAGGAGTGAAGGTGATCGCGTGCGAAGACGCAGCGTCGGTCACCTTCTACAAGAGAGCGATCGCGGGATTGGGAGAAATATTCCCAGGCGCGAAGCTCGTGGCGCTAGACTGGGACAAGATCCCCAGCAAGCCAAGGGCCAGGGCGTGGCTCACGCACAAGCCGGCAGAGCCTGAGAAAATTCTCAAGCTTCTGCAGCTGAGCAACCCCGACCTCCCTCCTCTGATTGGCGAGTAGCCAAGGTTGAGGAGGCCGTTGGTCCGAGGCGCCAGGTTGTCCTGACTCTCAATGAGGGGACAGTCGAGGCGCTGAAGAAAAACGGGGGCGCTCAGGTACGGCTTCGAGAGCGTAGCCGTCCGCATCTACAAGGCAGACGCTAAGGCGGGCCTTAAGGAGGAGGACCCTGAAATAGAGGGACCTCGATAGTGGAGGCTCCCGAAGGATCGTCCGACGAGGAGGACATCCTGGAGGGGTATGTCTCCGAGGAGAGCGAGCTCGCCAGAGGCTTGCGCGACGTCGGGATGTCCGGGGAGGAGGACGGGTTGGACGAGCCGACCTCGGACGCCGACATAACTGTGGTGGAGGTTAAGACGCAGAATGTCTCTGACGTTCCTGCAAATAAACCTCCACCACAGTAAAGCAGCTCCGCTGCCCTACTTGTCCACCTGGCGGAAGGTGGTATCGACGCTGTCCTCATCCAGGAGCCCTGGGTCTGTGGCGACAGAATCCTAGGGCTGAGGGCAGCCGACTATAGGCTGTACGCAGCCCCAACAACAGGTAAAACGCGAGCCTGCATACTCGCCAGGAAAGATTTAACTCTTTTCATGCTTCCAAATTTCAGCAATGAAGACACAGTTACAGCATGTCTAGAGGGACCAAATGGATCCCTCCGGATATGCTCCGCATACCTGGGGCACGACCAGGACCCCATCCCCCCAACCCTGAGAAGAGTCACCGAGGACAGTAAAAAGCTGGGCCTGGACCTCATCATCGGGTGCGACGCAAATGCGCATCACCATCAGTGGGGCAGCACTGACACCAACGATAGGGGTGAGTCTCTTTTTGATTTTATCCTTTCATCTAATCTACTGGTGGGTAATCTGGGTAACGAACCCACCTTTATTATCAAAAATCGAAGGGAGGTACTTGATATCACCCTTCTCTGAGTCCACCTGCCTGGGCACCTTTAGAAAAATCCAACGCATGGCCGAGATCTGCATGACAGGCGGCCTACGCACGACCCCGGGAGACGCTCTGGACGTTCTCCTGGATATCCTCCCAATAGAAATAATGGGGGAGATGACCGCGTCACTCTCGGCACTAAGGCTGAAGGGCGCGGGTCTGTGGAGGCGTTCGAGTTTCGGGCACACGAATCTCGACACTGCCCCACACCTTACTGAGGGAAACACAGACTACTGTGTCCCCGCTGAACACCCTACCACACCCTTCCAGGTTTACATCCCCGACAGAGAGGAATGGAACCTTGGACCTCCTGGACCTCTACGGTCCCTTCACATTTACACGGATGGCTCAAAATTGGACGGCCGGGTGGGAGGAGGTATATACTCCGAGCACCTGGGAGTTAGCGTCTCTTTTAGGCTACCCGACCACTGCAGCGTCTTTCAGGCGGAGGTTTACGCCATCAAAGAAGCTATTGATCGGCTCCCCCACCAGGGTCAGAGCTCCCATATGTATATTCTCTGACAGTCAGGCCGCCCTGAAGTCACTTGAAGCCATCTCTTCAAACTCGAAGACCATTAACGCCTGCCGCAGATCTCTTCACGAGATGGCGGAGCAGTACGACCTCCACCTCATATGGGTCCCAGGACATAGGGACATCGAGGGCAACTGCGCTGCCGATGAGCTGGCCCGGCAGGGTACAACCTCCCCTCTTCTCCCGGAGAGGGAGTCAGTTGACATGCCCTTTGGCCACTCGCAGACTTCTCTGTAAGGAATACTTCCACCTCCTCGCGGACAGGAAATGGGAAAACCTAATCACCTGCCGCCACGCCAGAATGATCTGGCCACGCCGATCAGCGAAACGCTCATTGGAGCTATTTTCATTAAGCAGGGAAAGCTGCGCCCTTGCCGTCAGGGCTCTTACTGGTCACTGGCTACTTGGAACACATGCGTCCAGGCTGTCAGTGCATCATAACGACTTCTGTAGAAGCTGTAGGGATGAGGAGGAGGAGGAGACCGCCCTTCACCTCCTCTGCCACTGTCCGGCCCTAAGCAGACGTAGACTGCAGTATCTGGGCTTCCCCCACCCTTGTGGATCTCGCAGAGCTAAGCGAGACATCACCGAGGCAGTTAACCCGATTCATCCAAGGATCGGGTTGGGCCTCTCTCACGTAAGGATTCGTTATCGGCCCATGAGAACCTGCACTGGACGGGGGATCTAAGCCTACGCGGCATCACAAGGAGCCACCTCAGGCTCAAGTGGATGGACCGGCTCTCCTGAGTCGGCCATCACCGCCTTAACCTAACCTAACCTAGTGTCAGCTTCTTCCTTACTGTTTCTGCGTGGTCCGTCCTTTTCGAAAAAGCAGCTAATGTTTTCCGTAAATCCTTTTTCTTTCCTGTTGCGTCTAGTCCGAATTCACTTGCGTATTCTATCAGTTCGCGTTTTGTGGCCATATACACCCAAGTTGACATCACTTTCTCAGCGTCGGTTTCCTCTAATTACCACTTAAACCTGTTCGGGCGCCACCTGTGACGTTCAGTTTGCCTCGGGTAGTCAGTGTGGGGCCAGAGTCATCCAGGACATTTATTTGGTTCAGGATAGTGGTGCTAGAGAGGAGTCCCCGACCCGAGTCCCAGTGATAACGCTCAGGGTTAACCTTAACTAGGCTTAGAAATATACGAAGTTTATTAGTTTTCTTAACAGAGTAATACGATTGGCTGCGACGATGTTGTTGCCGATGATCCACTGTAGTTGCCGGCGAGCGTCCACGTCCCGGGTCTCCGTGTAAGGGGGTTTCCTTGGCTTCTGGGGAAAACGTTGATACCGTGGGACGAAGCCGTCAGCAGGGTACGTAAGGGGAATACAGTAGGACGGAACCGTCAGCAGAGTACGTAATATGGTCGAATAGGACGAAGCCGTCAGCAACGGTACGTAGTGTCGTTGTAGCAGGACGAAGCCGTCAGCAGAGATACGTAGTATTGATATGGTAGGACGAAGCCGTCAGCAGAGATACGTAGTATGGTTAAATAGGACGAGGCCGTCAGCAAGGATACGTAGTGTTGATAAAGCAGGACGAAGCCGTCAGCAGAGATACGTAGTGTTGATAAAGTAGGACGAAGCCGTCAGCAGAGATACGTAGTATGGTTAAATAGGACGAGGCCGTCAGCAAGGATACGTAGTATTGATAAAGCAGGACGAAGCCGTCAGCAGAGATACGTAGTGTTGATATGGTAGGACGAAGCCGTCAGCAGAGATACGTAGTATGGTTAAATAGGACGAGGCCGTCAGCAAGGATACGTAGTATTGATAAAGCAGGACGAAGCCGTCAGCAGAGATACGTAGTGTTGATAAAGTAGGACGAAGCCGTCAGCAGAGATACGTAGTATGGTTAAATAGGACGAGGCCGTCAGCAAGGATACGTAGTATTGATAAAGCAGGACGAAGCCGTCAGCAGAGATACTTAGTGTGGTTATAATCTTACTCCTTGTTACCGCTGGTTCCTAGTCCTTGGTTGATGCTTGATTGCCGCTCGCTAGCGACTTCCGTCTTGGTCGACGCCGACCACTGAATGATCTAACTGAGGCCAGCGGCCCGCTTTATATAGCGCTTGGCTGGTTTTGGTGTGCCCGCTCGGGCTGTGGGTTTGCCCGAATTAGTGTGGCCGGACGCTCGGGATTTGCCCGAATTAGTGTGGCCGGAGCTCGGGTTTAGAGTGCCCCTTTGCTTGGTTGGGCGCGCGCGCGCGCCCTGTTCGAATTTGAACTTCTTTATTGGTCTTGGTTATTTATTGGTCTTGGTTATTTATTTTACAGTTTGTTATTAGTTATTATTTATTCATTTGTGCGCCCCCGCGTCACACGGTTATAAACTTGACAATAATTATTTGAGACCATATTTAGTTTCAGATAAAGGAGATAATGATAATATTACAATTGTTGGAAATAAAAATAAAAAACAGATGTTCGGAGCAGACCGCCAGCACCTAGGCATGCGCGCATGGGTGTTCCGCTGCACCTGCACCTCTCCGCTTATCTTTTTTCGCCTTCCTCTTCCTTCGTTAAATCTGTCGCGCTTTGTTTTCTTAAACTACATATTGTCAACTGCTGCCTGCATTTATCCAGGGCTCCTGGATGAACGCTATTGTAGCGAACCTCTCGCAAAGTACGTCGGATGCGGCCTTTGCGTGGTGGAGGTTCGCTTGGAGACATCGGAGGTGTCTCCTGGTGATAGGGACATAGGGGAGAGGGGGAGAGGACATTAGTCCGCCCTCTTGCGGCCCCTGGCCGCCATCTTCCGGCCGCGGTTAGTGCCTAGAAGGGCCTCCTCCTCTAGTGTGCGCCTCGCACCCTTGGGTACGCGCCCGGTGCCTCGAGTGGGGCGCCCGGTTCCGCGCGTGATGCGCCCATGGAGTGGAGGCCGCAGGACTTCCCGCGGTGCTGCGGGCTCTTGTGCGACTGCAGTGCCCTGTGGTGTCGATGCAGCCATAACAGGAGCACTGTCATTTGAGCAGGTGGGCTTCTCCGTTGGGGGAACGGGAGCCTCTGCCTGCCTCTTCGCCTGCGTGTCGGCCTTTGGCTTTGGAGTAGCCGTGCCAAACGCGAAGTTGAGCTGATGCTTAAGCGCTTTTAGCCGGTTGGCTGTGTTTTGCCTCATTTCGCGATGGAAGACTCGCCAGTCTCCCACTCGCAGGCCGCTGTTCTGGCCTTCAATGAGGTTTAGGACCTCAGCTGTCTTGAGGTCCACACTTGGAAGTGGGAAGTAGCCGACGTAGACAGCGGCACGTGGAGCCTCTGCCTCAGGGACTACTTTTATGTGAGCGTCCTTCCACAGCCGGAGCTTGGGCACCTCGGTGCTCAGCTACTCAGCTGTCTCCGTATTCCCACATGTCACAGCCATCCAGCCCGGTCTGAAGGTGCAGCCGGAGAACAGTGGCTTCACAGAGCCGTGCCTTAGTGCCATCACCCTCGACAGAATGGCAGCCTGGATGGTGTTCTGTTGCTCCGTGGTGAGCAGGCTGTTGGGATAGTCGGCAGGGAGTATCGCCATCTTCGACGAGTCAGCTCGTCGGCATGTGACTGCCAACTACCACTAGCTGAGTAGGATCGAAGCGGCGACAGGCGCACACGCTTCACTAACCCAGCCTTAACCTAGCGCTAACATATTTTCCAATTCGGAAAATATGATGTTCTCTTTCGCCGCCGAGATTGGCCAGTGGCGCTGCTTAACTGGTTTTGCCTCTGCTACATCTATACAATATTCCATCAAATGCGTTCGACCTAGACCGTTCTTTTCGTAAGCTGTTAACTTAGCTATAACTGAGTCTAGTCTTGCTTTTTGCTGTGCTGACAGCGCGTGAACTTTTGGCTTCTCTATGAGTTCGTCTTCTCGACCTACATCTAACTCTGTCACGGAGGCTTTGGCATCCATCACTTTATCGAGTAAACCAAAATAAACATCTTGCTTAAGCTCTGGAATTATATAAAACTGTACTGGTTTCTTACAGTCACGATATGTGATTTCCAATTTGATTCTTCCGACTACTGCACATTTTGAGTTATTTGCTGTCCGAATTCCGCCTGTGCATTTCCGCATTTTGGGATATTGGATCAGCTCTTTGGCTGCTAAACCTCCAATGCAACTTATGGACGCACCCGAGTCCAGTAAAGCTGTATATTGGTGATCGTTTATATTGATATCAGTATATAAGCGATTATCGGCATTCATGAAGATCGCGGAAATTTGTTTTTGGCGATTTCCCCGAACTTCATTCCAGAATTTTCGCTTACGCTTGGTTGAACGTCTGGTTTTATAAACGCTAGAGCACGAACTGACTTCTCCGAAGATTCGTTTTCTTGCTGCAGCGTACTTTTCTGCTCTAATATGATATGGCTGGGGGTACTTTACATTGTTTTGTGTGGACTTATCAGGTTTATTAATTAATTCGTTAGGACTTTCTTCTGCAATAGGCTCGGTTAGTGTATTCTTCTGAGAATTTACTGCCTCGGATGCGGCGTGTGGCAATTCTTGAACGACGCATCCATCGGATAGTTTTCCGATGGATTACACTTTTGGCACTTAGCTTTGAACGTATTCTTCGCTCCACACCCGTAGCAAAAGATTGTGCGAACATCGAGACACTCGTCAAAACGATGTCCAACTTTGTCGCAGTTCCAACACTCCAGTTTCTGGCGTTGTATTTCCGCAACTTTCGCTGGCTCGCTACCATCAAACTCTTTTTGTTCTATCTGAGACACGAAAGATCGTTGTTGAAAGCTACTTTTTAATAGTTGAGTCCTCATTTTCCTACAGAATTGTTCGTGCGTACGCACTTCTGCCCTGAGATGAGCTAATGTGTCTATACGCAAATGCATAAGTTCATATCGCAGTGATGGCTTTGCAAGCCTCACTAACGATTCTTCTGAGATCGGATTGCTCAAGCGAGATACGAGCTTTTCCACTTGGAATTGGCAGTCCTCGAAGGATTCCTTATCGGCTTGACGCCTGTTGTTTAT
Source organism: Drosophila aff. chauvacae BK-2020 (assembly GCA_018903765.1). NCBI lineage: Eukaryota > Metazoa > Arthropoda > Insecta > Diptera > Drosophilidae > Drosophila > Drosophila aff. chauvacae BK-2020. The sequence goes on along the minus strand of JAEIGO010000164.1, from coordinate 356,736 downwards.
AAACTCCCAAATGTCCATATCCGTATCACTTTCCTTGAACTTATCCCGAAATTCTCTACAAAATAGTATCCAGTTAAACTGTGGAAACGAACGATGAAATTTCCAGTACCATTCGCTCGCTTTGCCCACGAAAAATAAATGCAGGTCATCACACAGAAGTTGACGATTCCCATTTACATTTTGTTGCGCTAACGCCTGTATTCTATAAAGAAACTCTTCGGTCTGTAACCCGTCTTTCGATCCGTCAAACTTGATGTGCCAGCTTTGAATAATGTTTGGCACTTTCTCTGGCTGGACTGTAGAATTCGACCTTTCGACGTGTTGAGCACTTAGACGAATGTCATGATAGACCGTTTCAGCTGACTGAGCTTCCCTGGCTTGATCTCGCCTATCGTTCACCCTTCTACTCGGAGTTTGAGTAGAACTACTAATCTGTAAGTTCGCTACCTGCTCTCGTATGAATTCAGAAAGTTCTTGCCTAAAAATCTGCTGCTGTGCTTGCATGGCTGTTTGTACTACTCTCTATATATCCTCTACGTTCTCAGCTCTAGAGTTATCTCTCACAGAGTCTGTGTCAGTACTTCGCTCGGGGTGATTCGCAGAATTAATGCGACCTGACCTCAGCGTCATTCCTATTCCTGTTCGTTGTCCGCCGCCTCGGCGTTGACCTGTATTCATGCCTCTTCTCCCGATTATTCTACCTCTGCTCGTATTGTCATTTGCATTGATACAAGCCGGTAATTCGTCGTTGGCAGTGTGAGCTTCTCCCGACCTTCGATCGGCAGCTGACAATTCTGCTAAAAGATTGTTGTTCGACAAAGATAACACAGGCCGACAAAATCAGCTCCACCCTCTGACCCAGAAACCAGTATATACTTTTCCGAAGGTTTTCGGTGCGCTGAATCCGAATCCGAGATCGAAATTTCCGAATTGGCTCTGGTTTCCGAGATATCCTAACCTAAAAGTGCAAAAACAGCGTTTTTTGCCAATATTTGAGGTTATGTAGCATCGACTTGTTCTTTTACTGAAAATACAAAAAAAGCCATCTTAAAGTATATCCCTTGCCCTTTCAAATGCTGTTGAGTTTGACTAAATATCTTTTTTTTCGCTGAGATATCGTACAGAATAGACCCCATTTACAATATGGATGACTATTCGAAGGAAGTTAAGCTAAGATTATAAACAGCTTATATAAGAGCTATAAATGTGTTAGGAAAGGCAAAAGCCGATAGAAAAATAAAATATGATAGAATGTTAGTAATTTTGAGTTAAAATTAGGAGATGAGGTATTACTTAGGAACGAAACCGGTTATAAACTTGACAATAATTATTTAAGACCATATTTAGTTTCAGATATAGGAGATAATGATAATATTACAATTGTTGGAAATAAAAATAAAAAACAGATGTTCGGAGCAGACCGCCAGCACCTAGGCATGCGCGCATGGGTGTTCCGCTGCACCTGCACCTCTCCGCTTATCTTTTTTCGCCTTCCTCTTCCTTCGTTAAATCTGTCGCGCTTTGTTTTCTTAAACTACATATTGTCAACTGCTGCCTGCATTTATCCAGGGCTCCTGGATGAACGCTATTGTAGCGAACCTCTCGCAAAGTACGTCGGATGCGGCCTTTGCGTGGTGGAGGTTCGCTTGGAGACATCGGAGGTGTCTCCTGGTGATAGGGGCAGAGGGGAGAGGGGGAGAGGGGGAGAGGACATTAGTCCGCCCTCTTGCGGCCCCTGGCCGCCATCTTCCGGCCGCGGTTAGTGCCTAGAAGGGCCTCCTCCTCTAGTGTGCGCCTCGCACCCTTGGGTACGCGCCCGGTGCCTCGAGTGGGGCGCCCGGTTCCGCGCGTGATGCGCCCATGGAGTGGAGGCCGCAGGACTTCCCGCGGTGCTGCGGGCTCTTGTGCGACTGCAGTGCCCTGTGGTGTCGATGCAGCCATAACAGGAGCACTGTCATTTGAGCAGGTGGGCTTCTCCGTTGGGGGAACGGGAGCCTCTGCCTGCCTCTTCGCCTGCGTGTCGGCCTTTGGCTTTGGAGTAGCCGTGCCAAACGCGAAGTTGAGCTGATGCTTAAGCGCTTTTAGCCGGTTGGCTGTGTTTTGCCTCATTTCGCGATGGAAGACTCGCCAGTCTCCCACTCGCAGGCCGCTGTTCTGGCCTTCAATGAGGTTTAGGACCTCAGCTGTCTTGAGGTCCACACTTGGAAGTGGGAAGTAGCCGACGTAGACAGCGGCACGTGGAGCCTCTGCCTCAGGGACTACTTTTATGTGAGCGTCCTTCCACAGCCGGAGCTTGGGCACCTCGGTGCTCAGCTACTCAGCTGTCTCCGTATTCCCACATGTCACAGCCATCCAGCCCGGTCTGAAGGTGCAGCCGGAGAACAGTGGCTTCACAGAGCCGTGCCTTAGTGCCATCACCCTCGACAGAATGGCAGCCTGGATGGTGTTCTGTTGCTCCGTGGTGAGCAGGCTGTTGGGATAGTCGGCAGGGAGTATCGCCATCTTCGACGAGTCAGCTCGTCGGCATGTGACTGCCAACTACCACTAGCTGAGTAGGATCGAAGCGGCGACAGGCGCACACGCTTCACTAACCCAGCCTTAACCTAGCGCTAACATATTTTCCAATTCGGAAAATATGATGTTCTCTTTCGCCGCCGAGATTGGCCAGTGGCGCTGCTTAACTGGTTTTGCCTCTGCTACATCTATACAATATTCCATCAAATGCGTTCGACCTAGACCGTTCTTTTCGTAAGCTGTTAACTTAGCTATAACTGAGTCTAGTCTTGCTTTTTGCTGTGCTGACAGCGCGTGAACTTTTGGCTTCTCTATGAGTTCGTCTTCTCGACCTACATCTAACTCTGTCACGGAGGCCATCACCTTATCGAGTAAACCAAAATAAACATCTTGCTTAAGCTCTGGAATTATATAAAACTGTACTGGTTTCTTACAGTCACGATATGTGATTTCCAATTTGATTCTTCCGACTACTGCACATTTTGAGTTATTTGCTGTCCGAATTCCGCCTGTGCATTTCCGCATTTTGGGATATTGGATCAGCTCTTTGGCTGCTAAACCTCCAATGCAACTTATGGACGCACCCGAGTCCAGTAAAGCTGTATATTGGTGATCGTTTATATTGATATCAGTATATAAGCGATTATCGGCATTCATGAAGATCGCGGAAATTAGTTTTTGGCGATATTCCCGAACTTCATTCCAGAATTTTCGCTTACGCTTGGTTGAACGTCTGGTTTTATAAACGCTAGAGCACGAACTGACTTCTCCGAAGATTCGTTTTCTTGCTGCAGCGTACTTTTCTGCTCTAATATGATATGGCTGGGGGTACTTTACATTGTTTTGTGTGGACTTATCAGGTTTATTAATTAATTCGTTAGGACTTTCTTCTGCAATAGGCTCGGTTAGTGTATTCTTCTGAGAATTTACTGCCTCGGATGCGGCGTGTGGCAATTCTTGAACGACGCATCCATCGGATAGTTTTCCGATGGATTACACTTTTGGCACTTAGCTTTGAACGTATTCTTCGCTCCACACCCGTAGCAAAAGATTGTGCGAACATCGAGACACTCGTCAAAACGATGTCCAACTTTGTCGCAGTTCCAACACTTCAGTTTCTGGCGTTGTATTGCAGCAACTTCCGCTGGCTCGCTACCATCAAACTCTTTTTGTTCTATCTGAGACACGAAATATCGTTGTTGAAAGCTACTTTTTAATAGTTGAGTCCTCATTTTCCTACAGAATTGTTCGTGCGTACGCACTTCTGCCCTGAGATGAGCTAATGTGTCTATACGCAAATGCATAAGTTCATATCGCAGTGATGGCTTTGCAAGCCTCACTAACGATTCTTCTGAGATCGGATTGCTCAAGCGAGATACGAGCTTTTCCACTTGGAATTGGCAGTCCTCGAAGGATTCCTTATCGGCTTGACGCCTGTTGTTTATAAACTCCCAAATGTCCATATCCGTATCACTTTCCTTGAACTTATCCCGAAATTCTCTACAAAATAGTATCCAGTTAAACTGTGGAAACGAACGATGAAATTTCCAGTACCATTCGCTCGCTTTGCCCACGAAAAATAAATGCAGGTCATCACACAGAAGTTGACGATTCCCATTTACATTTTGTTGCGCTAACGCCTGTATTCTATAAAGAAACTCTTCGGTCTGTAACCCGTCTTTCGATCCGTCAAACTTGATGTGCCAGCTTTGAATAATGTTTGGCACTTTCTCTGGCTGGACTGTAGAATTCGACCTTTCGACGTGTTGAGCATTTAGACGAATGTCATGATAGACCGTTTCAGCTGACTGAGCTTCCCTGGCTTGATCTCGCCTATCGTTCACCCTTCGCTCTCGTATGAATTCAGAAAGTTCTTGCCTAAAAATCTGCTGCTGTGCTTGCATGGCTGTTTGTACTACTCTCTATATATCCTCTAAGTTCTCAGCTCTAGAGTTATCTCTCACAGAGTCTGTGTCAGTACTTCGCTGGGGGTGATTCGCAGAATTAATGCGACCTGACCTCAGCGTCATTCCTATTCCTGTTCGTTGTCCGCCGCCTCGGCGTTGACCTGTATTCATGCCTCTTCTCCCCATTATTCTACCTCTGCTCGTATTGTCATTTGCATTGATACAAGCCGGTAATTCGTCGTTGGCGGTGTGAGCTTCTCCCGACCTTCGATCGGCAGCTGACAATTCTGCTAAAAGATTGTTGTTCGACAAAGATAACACAGGCCGACAAAATCAGCTCCACCCTCTGACCCAGAAACCAGTATATACTTTTCCGAAGGTTTTCGGTGCGCTGAATCCGAATCCGAGATCGAAATTTCCGAATTGGCTCTGGTTTCCGAGATATCCTAACCTAAAAGTGCAAAAACAGCGTTTTTTGCCAATATTTGAGGTTATGTAGCATCGACTTGTTCTTTTACTGAAAATACAAAAAAAGCCATCTTAAAGTATATCCCTTGCCCTTTCAAATGCTGTTGAGTTTGACTAAATATCTTTTTTTTCGCTGAGATATCGTACTTTGAAATTTTCATGTTAATGAATTTACCTCAAAAAAACATTATGGATAGGCCCTATGAAGCAAACATTTTTCTTTGTACATAAAACAGCTTAAATCTGTTACTCGGGTGTTTTTGGGGTCGATGATCCCGAATCCGGACTCAAATTTTCAAAATTCAAGATGGCGGATCCAATATGGCGGACCAAATTCGTAGAAAGTTACTGGATCAAGCTGAAACTGGGTATATGGGGGTCTTCGGGGTCGCTGTTTACCAACCTGAGATAAAATTCTGAAATTTGTTGATCAAATTTGATGTTAGATGTTAGATGTAAGTAAAAAATTCAAAATGCGACCATAAAACGACCATAAACGAAATGGCGGGGAATGTCAGACAGCTCACTCGACAAAGAATACTCTATATCAATTTCAAAGTACGATATCTAAGCGAAAAAAAAGGTATTTAAACAAACTCAACAGCATTTGAAAGGGCAAGGGTTAGACTTTAAGATGGCTTTTCAGTAAAAGAACAAATTCGATGCTACATAACCTCAAATATAGGCAAAAAACGCTGTTTTTGCACTTTTAGGTTAGGATATCTCGGAAACCAGAGCCAATTCGGAAATTTCGATCTCGGATTCGGATTCAGCGCACCGAAAACCTTCGGAAAAGTATATACTGGTTTCTGGGTCAAAATTTTGTCGGCTTGTGTAATTGTTGCGCCGTACATTCCCGACTGCATATCGGACATCCTCTCGAATCTATCATATGATCTCTGATGCACTGATGGTGGAATGTATGACCGCGAGGAGTACTTGCTGTTAAATCGTTTACGCTCATTGGCTGCGTACAAATAACACAAGGAATAACCTCGCCATCTACTGCGGCTGCTAAATCGACGTTGCTGTGGCGTACTGACATATCAAAAAAGTATTTTATGTATATAGATTTAATCTTTCCGTGCTTAATAACGTCCGCTTGTCCGCAATGTGAATTTAACTTTCCCATGTTTCTCGACAAATTAATTAAAAGAAGATTGTTGAATGCTTGCTTCTTGAATTACTTCTTTCTGAACCGGTCAAAGATCGAAGTACCTCCAATACTTTGCAACTCCTTTAAACAAACTTCCGTAGTCTAAAAGCAAGTGTACAGAATATTCATATATATGAGATGCGAAAATGAACTATGGGTTCTGGTCGATCATTCCGTAATGACTCGAAATGCACTCGCAACTCCGCGAAACCTGATTCAAAATCTCTCAAATCTACGAATAACTTCCAGTCTCATTAGTTCCAATATTTCCTCGCTTACATGGTCACTTTCGCCTGCGTGGTCGACCTAATCCGAGGATTTCCTGAGTCAAGATCACTATTCCGGCCACAAATCTCCGTGATCATTTAATAAACGGAAAATAACAGATACTAAACTTCAGCAGACACTAATAAAACTAATTTATAACTATTGAAGCATAATCCGTGAAGCTAAGTCCCTCCTAGAATCCTGCACTTAGAAATCAGCCGATCTCTAGGCGGCTTCGGTGTCTAGGTGTCTTATAGTTGGTTTCCTCGGGCTCTACTTTCGGGCCGTCTTTACTTTTATATAGTAACGGTTTCTAAGCATAACCCCACGTTGGGCGCCATCTTTTCTATTATGTGTAGTAGACAGCTAGTCCCTTTACTTCGGTTGTCCGCTCGCACTCCCTGACCTGTGTTCACCAACCTAAGGGTAAGTTAGTGGATAAGGAGATTCGGTTTCGTGCACTCCTAGCATTGCTCTGTGCTAAGCTCGTCGGATAGTCATAGGTTCTTTCACCTCTTCCTTATAAGCACACACAGCACTACGCGAAAAGAGTTTTAAGTGCACTTTCTGTAAACTACTGGTTCAAACAACAAGGATGTAATCGGACTCAAAATCATACAGACGGACGAGTTTATTAAAGCTGGTCAAGATAAACATAAGAAGTAAGGGTGGCTTGGTGTTGTTCGCCCCCTTTTCTTTACCCTCCCTACCATTATAACGCGTAAGAATAAATTGACGGTTATCCCTTAATCAATGTTTATTCAAAAATGTACATTTTTCTTTTCAAATTAAATTCATATTGCGGCAGCATCGCGTTCCTGCACGGAATTAATTTAGATTCTATCTAAGCATATTCAAAAGGGTAAAATTTTCTATATCAGAATGTTTAAAGATTCAATAATATCGGCAAATCGGCTCTAGAACGACATGAGGTAATAATAATAATAATAGTTTTCTAGAGGTTACTGCACTGCGACCACTAGGGTCTATTGTGCCCTCGTCCTAGTGAATGAGCTATAGCTCCTCGAACAGTTCAATCGATCGCAGGAATGCGATGATGTCGCCTGGTCGAAGGGCCCTCATTTCCTTTGTGGTGAGTGTAAGGCCCCCAAAGTGGGCCAACCTCATCCGGCTGATAGCCGGGCACTCCTCAAGTAGGTGCTCCGGAGTCTCTTCTCCTTCCAGACAAAGTCTGCAAAGACTGTCCTCCCCTATTTTGAGATTATGCAGATGCTTGCGCAGTCTGCAGTGCCCGGTCAGGAAACCCGTGACTATTCGGAGAGATCCTTTGCTCAACTCCAAACATTCCTTGGTCCTCTTACTGTTGTAGCTGCCTAGCAGACGTTTACTCTGCCTGGCCCCTTTCGACAGCCGCCAGAAGTCATCGCAGGCAGTCATGAGATCCACACGACTGCTCTGGCTGATGACTCCTGGCCCTAGTCCACAGAAGGGCTCTGGACCATAGAAGGGGGTGCTCGCCCCCTTTCTAGCCATTATGTCGGCCACTTCATTGCCGGGGATCCCCGCATGCCCTGGTACCCAGTATATGGTTACTTTATTGTTCACACCCAACTCATTGAGTGTTCCTATACATTGCCAAACTAGTCTGGAAACAATCTTATGTGCACTGAGTGCTCTGATTGCTGCCTGACTATCTGAGAAAATGGCTATGTCTCTTCGATTGTACCCCCGCTCAATATTGAACGAGGCACATCTCTCTATCGCGTGTACCTCTGCTTGAAAGATACTGGCGAATTTCCCTAGAGGTTCGTGATATTTGAGTCGGGGTCCACAGACACCCGCACCCGCACCATCCTCTGTTAGTGAGCCGTCAGTGTACCACCCTAATAGCATGTGGTTTCACATCATAGGTGGTAGACATGCTGGTCCACTCCGACTTGTTGCTAAGCTCTGTTTTAAAGAGCTTATCAAAGCTAAACTTGGCTAATTGAACATCCTGCGGATATTCCAGTAACAGGTCAGTTGCAGTCGCGGCCGAGTCAGCTGGTCCTGCCCCTGTTATCCTCATGGTAGATCTTCGCGCACTGTGCTTGATATGCAAGTGCAGTGGTGGAAGCCCGAGCAGCACATCCAGAGCAGTGGACCGGCAGGTGCGCATAGCGCCCGAGATGCACGTGCAGGCAAGTCTCTGGAGTTTGCCCAGTTGCCTTCTTGTGACATCAAGGTCAGCGCGATTCGCCCAAACCGCAGCCCCGTAGCTGACTATGGGCCTCACCATAGCAACATACATCCACAGTAGGATCTTTGGAGATATTCCCCGATTTTTCCCTGCAAGAGATCTACAGCTCATTAAGGCCATAGTGGCCTTGCGAACGGCATGTTCCACATGTTGTCTCCACATTAGTCTCTTGTCTAGGATGACTCCCAGGTATTTGACCTCTGTGGAGATCGGAATCTCTGCGCCCCCAATGGCTATGGGCCGAATGGATTTCAGCTTGTAGCGATTGGTGAAGGCGACCACTGTGGTTTTCGCTGGATTGATATTCAGCCCCACGTCTCTGCACCAGTCTAAGCTAAGTCTTAGGCCCAGTGTGATCCTGTCGCACAATGTGCTCTCAAAATTTCCTTTACATACTAGAGTGATATCATCGGCATAGCCTTGACATTCAAACCCATTTGCTGTAAGTTTAACTAGCAGCTCGTCCACCACGAGGCTCCAGAGTAGTGGTGATAGGACACCCCCCTGCGGACAGCCTCTAGTGGTTTGAGCTCTAACAGACACACTGTTGACAGTGACTTCTGCTATTCTGCTATCAAGGAGTTTGCCCAACCAGGTCGTGAGACCCGTTTCAACTCCCCTTCTACAGAGTGCTCTTACCACAACGTCATGAGCTGTGTTATCAAAAGCACCCTCTATGTCCATAAAGGCACAAAGTGCTACCCCTTTGGCTTTTACAGAGCGCTGCATACTGTCCACCAGGCTCAAGAGAGCCGATTCAGTAGACTTACCTTCTCTATAGGCATGCTGATTCGCATGCAGAGGCCTACGCACCAGGTGCGAGTTTCTAATGTGGTTGTCCACAATCTTCTCAAGGGTTTTCAGCAGGAAGGAGGTTAGGCTGATCGGCCTGAAGGATTTGGGATGAAAGGGGTCTTTCTTCCCAACCTTCGGGATAAAGATCACCCTAGCCATTCTCCATGCCCTAGGAATGTAACCCATTGCTAGGCTCCCCCTGAAAATACTTATGAGGAACAGCATTAGCTGTTCGACACCCTTCTGAAGATGGATGGGTATGATTCCATCCACCCCCGGAGCCTTGTAGGGGCTGAGTGTACTCAAAGCCCACCTAATCTTTTGTTCAGTTACGATCGCTGCAGCCAGGCTCCAGTTGGGTCTCCCGTTGGGGACCCTTTCGTAACTGTTGTCTATATCGGAGATGGTTCTACACATGGGGAAGTGAGTTTGCAGGAGAAGTTCTGCTTTCTCCTCCTCGTCCTCGGTGAATGACCCATCCGCCCTTTTCAGACAAAGTTCAGAAAGTACTTTGCCTTTTGAGATTGCCTTAAACACTCTAGCCGCAGGTGCGGCTTGCTCTATGGTAGAACAGAATTTCCGAAAGTGAGCACGCTTACTAAACCGGATTTCTTTGTTATATTCTGTCAGCTTTTTGGTGTAAAGTTCCCAAGTGGCGCTGTTCTTTTTAGCTGTGTTGAACAGCTTCCTGACTTCTGCGCGAAGTAGTCCTAGTTTCCTATTCCACCAGGGATTGTCCCTACTGGACTCTATGGATTTTTCGGGACAACTTGCATGATATGCATCCAAGATTGTGTCTCCTACTTCTCTTGAGAGTTGCTCAAGATCTTCTGGAGACGATACTCTCCTACTATGATTCAGTCTGCTCAGATTTAATCCCAAACAGGACTGATAGGCTGGCCAGTCAGTCCGTCGTGGATTCCTGATAACCCTGCTGAATCTAAGGTTACTATGAATGTCGAACAGGATGATCCTGTGATCCGACATTGACGGTTCTGAGGAGACCTTCCAGTTGCGAATCAACCGGGAGCCCCCCTCATTCCCGAAAGTGATATCCAGTACTTCAGCCCTGGTTTTAGTAATGAAAGTGGGTTCAGCCCCCACATTGAGAACTGTAAGGTCCCTAGATAAAAGATAATCTAGTAAACACTCACCTCTACCGTTGTTATCCGTGCTGCCCCATGCAACATTGTGCGCATTGGCATCACACCCTAGCAGTAGGGGTAGCCTTTTGCTGCTGCAATGCTGCACCAGATCCTGGACCTCTGGTGGGGGGGCATCTGTCACGTCTCCTGGGAAGTATGCCGACGCCACCACAATACTCCTGTGCTCGCTAGTGATCATCACCGCTACTAGATCTCTGTTGAGAAATTGAGAGAGACAAAGAAAGTTAATATCCTTTCGCACCAAGATACAAGCTCTCGGTGATGCCTCCCTTCCGTCTGCAATAGTTTGCATACTCACTTTACTTAGGCCGCAGATCCTGCCTCTGACGACCCAAGGCTCCTGGATGAGCACCAGCCCCAGGTCCGACCTGGAGACCAACCTGCCGATGACAGCCGAAGCTGCCTTCGCGTGATGCAGGTTGATCTGTGCCACGCTGGTGACCCCCATCCTTAGAGCTCTTCTTCACCCTCCGAGAGCGTCAGATAGGCCTCTGACAGCATCCCAGTGGGTGTCCGCTCATCATCGGATGGCTCCTCAATGCTGGTTAGCTCCTCCTCGCCGCCCACGTGCAGGCGCGCCAGGTCCAGCCCCTGTAGCGAAACCGAGTCCAACTCGGCGTCCACTGCTGCTAAGTCCATGGCCTCAGCTACTTCGCCCGAGGGGCAGGAGGGTGCCTCCTTGGCTGTCGCCGTTGACGTGCCAGGCACATCATTGGTGTTCGCCTTCGTGGGCACCTCCGCCCCCACAGGTTCCTGCTTCTTGTGCAGGCGGCATTTAAGCTGGCCGAACCTGTAGCTCACCAGCATTTCGCGCTTCTTAAGGAGTGTCAGCGCCTCCTCATCCAGGCCGAGCATCAGCACCTTGCCACCCTTGGACTCCAGGTGCCGGATGACCCGCCAGGTCTCGGTGAGAAGGCCCCTGTTCTGCTCATTGAGCAGCCCAAGGGACTTCTCCATCGTCTCCCCTGCGGTGCGTGGCAGGTAAACCGTGACGATGTTCATCGCCGGCACGTCATCCTGCAGGCAGGTGCGGAGCTGCACACCCACCTTGGTGCTGATGCTGGGGACCGTCAGCTCCAGCCACTTCTTGGCATCACAGTCCATGCAGTCCACCAGTAGTAGACCATCACGGAACTGGATGCCGTTAAAGTTTAGAGCCGCGGTCCAGCCCTTCCTCATCTCTTCGACGAGGGCCTGCTCCACCGCCGACAGCTCAACCTTCGTCAGGAGCCTCCTCGGGTAGTCCTCCGCCAGTATAGCAAGGTTCGTGCCCTTGGCTACACTTGCGTACGAGGCCACCTTCGGACGCTTCCCGACTAGCGAGGTCCTCGATCCCTCCAGCGCTGCGACGTTCTTGGTCCGTTTGGACTCGGTCTTGGGGAGGTCAAGCGGCGACGTGTGTTGCAGTAGCCGCTTCCTCCCCGCAACGGCCTGGCCGCCGACTCTCTCCACTGGAGACACGTTCGTCCCCGCAACGGCCTGGCCGTTCGGTGCACGGTGCTCCAGTGCTTTTTTCCGGGCCTCCTCCGGCTTCAAGCCACGCTCGAGGTACCGGAGGTACCATTTACGGCCGGCTCCGCTGAGTCCTTGCCTCAGGGGATCACCGGCTCCTCCAGGCTGCCCTGCCGCTGGGACAGGTTGCTTCGCCAGTTGCTGCCTCGACCTTACGGAAGAGGGTGTTGCAGCGTCTCTCCTGCTGGCGTCGCCCGCCTGCTGGACAGCCGCTGGGGCAGTGCCGGGCACTGCAACCCCCCCCCTGCTGTCAGTACGTTTGGTGGCCTCACTGCCGGCCACTCGAGACTTGAAGGTCTCTACACCCTTCGAGGCGCTCTGCGTCGGGGTCGAGCCCTTCGGCTTTGCAGCACTCTTTGAGGCGCTCTGCGTCAGGGCCAGGCCCTTCGGCTTTGCAGCACTCTTAGGGTGAGGGGCCAAGCCCCTACGCAGCGACAGCTTACCACCGTCGTCCAGAGCCGCCTCCTCTATCCGCTCTGCCACCTGAGTTGCGGTTAAGTGCCGCGTGTTAAAATGTTTATATTTTTTAGATTCCATAAATTGGTCCCACGAGTGTAGGGGAAGGTATCACCAGCGTGTCATAGCCCCCATTAACACGCTGGGGCCAGGTCTACTCACCGAGGCGGCCAGGTATCGGTGAGGCTCCGTCCGAATACAGTCGGTTACCCCTGACTGCAAACCAGCCAATGGGCACGGAAACGCATGACACCCTGGCTTAGGGGGGTGAAGTGGCACCATTGCCTCAGGACGTCACCACTGCCCTTGTGAGATGTTGGGGATAGGATGTGGGTAGGAAAACGTGTAGGAGGTATGGAGTATGTAAGACTATGTATTAAAGACGGTCAGACAAGCGCCTTGTCGGTACTACAACGGTGTGGTACCCGCTGTTGTCCGGGACTGCTTATTCACGACAAGTCGCTATTCGCAGCTAACCTCCACAGGAGGCCTTGCGCTATCCGCAACCTGCGACCCGTCCGGTGGCTTCAGCTAGCCCACCTCAGAACCATCTCACTAGTTCTTCAGTACCAGACGACATGAGGTATTTCGAGTGGAATTGTCTTACAATTTACATCTTTATAACTATATCCCTAATTAAGATATTCTTTTTAATTAACTCCTAATTCATAAGCTTCATATTTATATTTAATTAAGGTATAGAATGTTGAGTTGCATGATATTTCCTTCTTTTTGGTTTCACATTATTTGTTCTTTGCATTTATTATCCTATCTATTTTATTTTATTTTTTATCTATTTTGTAATTTCAAGTCAGGTTCAGAAGTTAAAAGGAAAGAAGTTTCTCACTTACTCATAACAAATCCGGCGAAGCAGGTTCGGTGGGCCCATCGAAGACGCTGTGCTAGGAAACTTTATCAAAATTAATTGTTTTTAACTTCTGACAAAAGAATTAAATTTGGCCAATCATTTTTGATTTAAATTCGATTTAAAATTCACACCAAATGGGCACGCAGGCTCGGTGAATGGATGAGAATTCCAATATCATTACTCTATCAAATTTAATATCTCGACAAAGCAGAGATCAGAGAAAAACTACAGCACACGCCTAACCACTCGATCAGCAACCTCTCTGTAGATGGCGACGCCTCCTTATGGCATCCTCCTAATCAGCTCCTCACATACGAAGGGATATGCGTCCTCGCATGCCAGAAGGCAGGTCTGTCCTCTCTTGTCCAACGCCTACGCCAGGCTTGGTGCCGCACGTGGCACGTGCGATAAGCCTTCCGCAATTGGCACTTCAAATATCTCCTTTTCCTATTTTTGCTTCTTCGATGCCGCTCGCTGGACGTGACATCCACCAGGGATAGGGTCTACCTGTGTCGGTGACTCACATCGCCTTGCCGATCGCTGCTCGGGTTGGCTGCGTAGGGCTAGCAAATCGGTTTGATGTTATGTCGGAACCTCCATGTGGCACGCGGCTGTCGCGGCCAAAATGTCGCACTCGCGATCAAAAACGACACTCGGCAGCGGGCGAAAAATTGCCTAGATGTAGCGGGTGGCACGCGCCAGCGGCAGAGAATGCGGCCTTAGTTCCGCTGACACTACCTTCTCTTCTTCTTCTCCTCTGCTCGGCGTCTTGAGCGGCGCTCTGCTCGACGTCGGCAGCGCTGCCTCGGCGGGTTAGGGTCTCACGTGGCGCTTTCTGCAACGCACCGAGATAACTCCCAATCTTGTCCTGAAATTTCGACGAATTTGCTCCGCCGGTGGCCAACGCTCCCGAGCTGATCTGAGTTTGCAGCTCTGGCGCTGCTCTGCCGGCTTCGACGGATCTTCTGTCTCACTCTTTCCTATAGAAATAAATTGGCTGTTCTAAAACACTTTTCACTTGCACTTGCACTAAAATACAGTAGAATCCGGTTATAGCGACATTCAAGGGACCGACGATTTTACGTCGTTATAGCCGGCAGACTCACAAACCGGTAGTACTTTGCATACAATACCTTTGTATGCGACCCAATAGGCCATCAAATTTTCGTCGCAATAACCGGAAAAACGTTATAACCAGAGTCGTTACAATCGGAGTATACTGTATTCACCTCTTGTTGGGGTCAGAATCCTTCGAAAACCTCTCCTGTGCCTGTTAGCTAGTTTTGTTGGCCGTAATAACACTTGAAAAATATAGGTGAAAATTTAATGTTCTTATTGTGACGATCAGCAGCAATTTGCATGCGAACGATTTGAGATCACAAAAGAAATGAGCGAGGACTCTGTCGCGAGAAGTTGGCGTTGCGGCGTTGCCAAACTTCACCTAACGGCACACTTCCAGGCACACGAGAAAGAGTAAGCGCTATACAAGTAGGCTGTATGCGGGAACGGTGCGGAACTTCTCGTCGCTCGCGCTCTCTGCTATACCCTACGCTATCGCGGTGGTCATATGCGGATTCAAACCTAATTTGATTTTTCGCAATGTATTTAATTAAATTATTTATTTTAAATATTTTCGTTTGCTACTGGCTACCACATACCACGCCGCAATAAATGCCGAAAGTCGTACAGGTCAACCTGAAGTTTAGCTCGCCCGCTTCAGCGAATCTGGCAGTCCTCCTCTGAGAAGAGGACATCGACATCGGCTTACTACAAGACCCATGGACCAGGGACGGACAAATCTCTGGCATGGCCATTAAAGGATACACAACATTATACACAAACTCGACAGGTAGGCCGAAGGCGGGTATAATCATTAAAAACAACCTTAACGCTCTTCTACATCCCTATCTTAGCAACTCAGACCTAGCAGTGGCCAGGCTTGAAGCAGCGGACGGGACAGCCTTACTCATAGCCTCCGGATACATGGCCCATGATGAGCCAGCACCACCTGAAGCGTTCAATGGGCCGAAGAGACCAAAACGACTCTCATCCTCGGGTGCGATGCCAACGCCAGGCACACAAGATGGGGAAGTAAGGAAACAAACGAAAGGGGTGAGTCTCTTTTCGAACATATTATCTGTCGTGACGTCACTATATGTAACAAAGGTGAAACGCCCACCTTCATTTTTCCAAGTACGGAAGAATTTCAAGGATGGGAAGAGGTCCTAGACATAACCCTCCAAATGGAGTATAGTAACTATAAGGTAGAAAAGTGGAGGGTTTCGACAAATAACTCTTTCAGTCCATAGATATATATTCTTTGAGATCTCGATGCCGACTAGAGAGACGGCACCGAAGAGTAACCCCCGTAACACAGACTGGAACAAATATGAAAAGATTGTACAGTCAAAGATAAAAAACAGGAGGATCAAGGTCCGATCCATCCCAGAAAGAATAGACAAGGAAGTCGAGGACTTCACGAATATTCTCAACATCGCATACGAAGAGTCGTGTAGACTAACGTACTCTAAGAAGACATACCCGCAATGGTGGAACAAAGAGCTTAGCGAGCTCAGGAAAAAGGCAGGAAAAGCCTTCAATACAAGTTACGGCACCAAAAACTGGCAGCCGTATAAGGAAATACAAAAAGTATACAAGAAAGCGATATACGCAGCCAAGAAAAATTCCTGGAGCAGGTATTGCGAATCGCTAGAAGGAATCAAAGACACGGCTAGGTTGAGCAAAATTCTAGCCAAGGGGCATACAAGCCCCACTCTCATAAACAGACCTGATGGTACAGGACACACACTTCCCAGGTAACCAGAAAGAGGAAACGAGTACAGTGGAAAGACAGCAGGCGGAACAACAGCTAATCGTCAGCATGGAAAGAATTCAATGGGCGGTAGACTCCTTCGACAAGTACAAAAGTCCGGGAACGGACGGAATCATACCAGCAATGCTGCAGGCAACAAAATCATGTACAAGGAGATGGCTGCAGGCAATTTTCCAAGCATGCATTAAAACAGCACACATACAACTTCCGTGGAAGGAAGCAAGAGTAGTCTTTATACCAAAACCAGGAAGAAGAGGACACATCCAAGCCAAGGATTACAGGCCGATCAGCCTCATTCCTCACTACTAGATATCCATATCAGAGAAAGAACGGAGAAAAACCTTTCCGAAGCACAGCATGCATACAGGAAAGGTAAGTCCACTGAAACAGCACTACACGAAGTAGTGGGATGCATAGAAAAGGCACTGGTCTACAAAAACTACACATTGGCCACCTTCTTAGACATAGAAGGCGCCTTCAATAACGTAAACGCAGATTCCATCCTGAGCTCCCTCAACAGGATTGGAATTGAAGCAGGCATCAGAAAATGGATCGGCGCAATGCTAACGAGCAGAAGGATAACAGCCGAACTGAGTGGCACTCGTCACATGAGATACGTGAAGAGGGGCACACCTCAGAGAGGAGTTCTGTCTCCACTGCTGTGGCTGATTAACATGGACGACATATTGAGAGAACTCAATAGCAAAGGATTTAAAGTGGTAGCATACGCAGACGACGTAGTTCTACTCACTTCAGGACCATTCCCCGACGTCATCAGCGAACTAATGAGAAGGGCGCTGAAAAAACTCAACCAATGGGCAAAAGCCTGTGGGTTGGGCATAAACCCAAGCAAAACGGAACTTATACTCTTTGCAAAGAGACAACAAAGATCCCCAGATTCAGTAAACCGAAGATAGACGGTACAGAGCTAGAGAGTCACAACAAGCCAAGTATCTAGGAGTGATACTGGATACAAAGCTATCATGGAAACAAAACATCAACGAAAGAGTAAAGAAAGCAAGCATAGCATTCTACTCCTGTAGGAAGATGTTCGGGAAAAATTGGGGCATCAACCCCAAGACAATAATATGGCTCTACACAGACCCATACTCACATACGGAGCACTTGTATGGTGGCCAGCACTAACTAGGGCATACAACATCCAGAAACTTACAAGGATACAAAGATCGGCATGCGCAGGTGCAACGGGAGCACTTAGATCGTGCCCCGCAGCAACGCTGAATGCCATTCTAAATATATTACCGATAGAACATTTCATAAGGAACACAGCAGCCGGTACGACTGAAGGCAAGCCAGAGCTGGAAGAACTACCACACCGGGCACTGTAAGATCCTGAACGAAATAAATGATCGGCTAACAGTAAACACCGACTACATGACAACCGAGATGCGGTTCGACAATGCATATACTACGAAATACCCAACAAGAGAAGAGTGGAGAAGAGGGAGTGTAACCGAGCCAGATGAGGTATCACTCTACACCGATGGCTTAATAATGAGCGGCGGGGTAGGGGCCGGAATCTTTGCCGAAACCTGGGGGATAGAAGAGTCCTTCCACCTCCCAGGGTCAGCAACAGTGTTCCAGGCGCAGGTCATCGGGATTTTGAAAGCAGCTGAACTTTCATTGGGCCGAGACCTCCAGAATACCAAGGTAAGGATATACTCAGATAGCCAAGCGGCCATCAAATATCTCGCAACAGCAAGGACTTCATCTACACTAGTCGCCAAATGTAAGGAGGCACTAAACAGACTCGCGGAACACAACAGGGTGCAGATAGCCTGGGTACCCGGGCACAATGACATCCCCGGCAACGAAAAAGCTGACGAACTGGCCAGAAAAGGGTCAGTAGAAATCGCAGCAACAACAGATATTCAAGTATCTCTAAACACGGTTCAGGTTGATATCCACCACCACTTCAAAGTACTAGCCAGCAAAGAATGGTCGATGAAGGCAGAACACAGGAGATCGAAACTGTGCTGGAATGAATACAATAGGAGACGGACTGCAGAGCTGATCTCCAAGAGTAAAACGGACATCAGAAGGGTAACGGCAGCCATCACGGGCCACTGGCCAATAGGCACGCACGCCTGTAAGATGGGCCTACCCTATATAACCCACACTGCAGAAGCTGCAAGGAACCAAACGAGCAGGAGACACCGGAGCATCTACTGTGTCATTGCCCGGCTTTCAACCAGCTTAGAGCGCGTCACTTCGGAGCCCGCCAACTAGTGTCACTAGGGGAAGTGGGGAGGCAGACAGTGACTTCCATCCTAGCTTACCTCAATGACACGGGCTGGTACTGAAGGGAGGCGCAGACTACAACCAAAACGAGGGTGTGGATCAAAACGGAGCATAGCTCTAATTGGAGGTTATGAACAGTAACCTCACCACTGATACCTACCTACCATGTGTATTGTCGTTTGCCATTAAAAGAAGACATATTAAGTTTTTTTTTAAATGTTAAGCTAAAATCGCCTCAGTTGACTGCGCTGGCACAAGTTGTATTAGCCATTCCGGCTACTCAAGTCTCCGTCGAAAGAGCATTCTCAGCTTTAAATTATATTTTAAACGAACGACGGAGTTCAATTAGTTCTGAGAACCTAAACTCTTTATTAATTGTAAAAACTAAAATTGTAAAACTAAATTCAATATAAAAAAATCAAAACGAAAACTACTCTTTTTTGTATTCAAAAAAACAAATAATTCAAAAGACCTTTTGGGTTCAGTTTTTAAGTCAGTTTTTCAGTCACACGAACAGCTCAAGGAAAAGCGCTCAGTGTAAAATGAAATCGAATAAAAACAAAGCCTGTTGCTCCGAAGGAAAACATTTGTGCACCATTTTTCCTAATATATTCTGTAGTGATGGCCAACCAGATAAACATACAACCAGATAACCATATAACCAAATAACAACATAAAAAAAAGAAAAAACAAAACAAAACAAATTACATTAGATTGTATTTAAATTTTAAACTATGTAATTTAATATTAGTCACTTGCTATATTTTTCTAATAAATAAATAAATAAAAAATAAATAAATTGATTTTATGTATTACATAACAAGCAACTAAAAGAAAAGCAAAAATACATAACACATACATAATACATAAATACATAACACACACACACAAAAAAGAAGAAAAACAACAAAACATTTTACATTTTAAAAACAACTTAAATATTTTATATATAGTTCATTATTTTAATAATTAAAAATATTTTACAACATTTAGAAAATAACTTCATATATTACGTTATTTTTTTTAAAGGAGGGAGATATCGTACATATTAGACTTCTGCATGAATGTACCCAAAAGGGCAAATGAATCATTCATTCTAGAAGTAGGCATACTTTTTTCCTGTACAGTATTATTGAGTATGAATGAATACTGTCACATTTCTATACCTGTACAGTTGCTTATGAGTACACTGTTCAGTTTTTCCCTGTACAGTTTTTCACTGACAAAAACTTCATGACTGCTATGATGGAATACAATAAAAAACATTTCTTTATTTTTTCAAAATGTGTTTATTTTAACAAGTATTTTATATGTGTTTATGTTTTAAATGAGTCGAAGTTTAAATTGTTTATATTAGAGTGGAGGAACATTATTTTGTTTACAGTGTCTTCTGTGGTGGCAATTTTTGATCGTTTGTCACTTATTAAATTTTTTGCAATAGAAAAAGCCCTTTCAGATGCTGCACTGCTCGCTGGAGCTGATAATATTTTGCTACTTATTTGGTAGAGCATAGGAAACCGATCTTTGTTCATTGACCACCACTGCAGAACATCAAAATCTTTACTGTAAGCTTTGTTTACGTTTTTGTAAGATTATATTTCTTCTTGAATGTTTGATAAAAAATTATTAGTCTGAGTTGGTAGAGAATAATCTGTAAAAATGTTTTCCGTGTCTTGTGAGGGATTACTTAATTTTTCTAAGTCTGTGTTTTGGCTATTTATGTCTATCATCATTTCTTCTGTGTGTTTAACTGTTTGTTCCTTTTCAATTTCTGTAAATTTTGTTAATTTGTTTGTTGGAGGAAATAAAAAAAGGGCTATGTTATGGTATTTGTTTAAGTTGTCTTGAACAATAGTGTCTAAATATTTTAAAAGTGAATGTTTGCATTTTTGTATAATGGTAATGTCATTGTCTTTGGGTGTGGCTATTTTTTTTAAATTATTTATGTGTGGAATTGTCAAGTGTAATGTAGGATAATTGCTGCCCTCCAGCTGTTTCGAACTTTCCTCAAACGGTTCAAGAAGGCTCACCAGTCCGCTTATATGGCACAAGTTAATTTCCTGTATTCGGCTTATTTCGTGTTTTGTCATTAAAATTTGAGAAATTTCCATCCAGGACACCTCAACCGACTTAAATAAGTAATATATTGTGTTCCAACGAGTTGGACAGTAACTTTTTAGGGTTATTGAAAAATTAGAATTTTGTCCAGATTTTTTAAAATATTTGACCAGCTTGCTGCACTGGTTTACTAAATCCAGCAATTCTGGTACTTCAGTAACAACTTTTCCAATTAAATTGTGGATTAAGTGATTTGCACAGTTTAGTGTGCTCATTCCCTTAAATGCTGCTTTCATATTAGCTCCTCGGTCTGTAACAATGATGGGATCGTCCATCAACAAATCACATCCGAAATCTCTTAAGATTCTACTGACTTTGTTTTTAATTTCATAGCCTAAGAAAGGTTGTAATTAATATAGATTCCAATAACACAAATAACATTTGATAATTACCGGTACAGGAGACCCCACCCATCGATTTCACTGCTAGTAGGCGGTTTTTAAGGGAGCCTTCTTTTATATAATGGATCGTCAGTGAAATATAGGATTCTTTAAAAAAATTGTCCGTCCAGATATCCGATGTTATGCTGTATCCAAATGTTGTGTGTTCTTGAATTTCCGTTTTAATCTCAGTGTGGTGAAAATCGTATAAAGTACAGATGTTTCTCGATATAGTTGTGGGATGTGGAATTAATGATTCAATGTTAACGTTTTCTCCTAGCTTCGCACCAATAGAAATAAAAAACTGCGCCATGTTTTTAAGTCCAGAGTCCGCAATCATATTAAAGGACCGACCGTTCTTTATTGTCCATTCCGTTGCCAATTTGGTGCATTTTTTTTTAGTGTCCGAGTTAACATCAACGGTTGGATGAGTTCGCTTTCGGTTATTGGCCATTATGTAGCACTTGTGTTTAACTAAATTAGATGTGCTTTTTTCGAATTTGTACACATTTTTGCACGAGTTGCACACTACTGCATTATCCGTCTCTTTACCGTTATCATCGACAATGCGAGAAAAGGTCTCCCACACTTTGCTTCGACCATATGAACCGGAAGGCTTCAGTTCACCAGCTAATAATTTTGATTTAATTACAGCGGCGTACTCCCTAAAAGGCGGCTCAATTGATCCGTCCAATGGTGGAGTCTATATTCAAACAATTTAGATTCAATGTATACACGAACACATTCTAATTTAATGGAAAAAAACTCACATATTCTTTTTCATTTATCTCACGAGCGACGTTTTCATTCGGATCCATTTTTATAAATGTGTCGAAATACTGAACTCATTTGAAAAGTACTGTACAACTTAATTTCAAAGCACACCTGATGTTCGATTAGTGTACAGTACGTTAGAAATGTCACTCACTACATTCATATACTGAACTCATTCTGAATGAGAACACTAAAAATGTTGTGCTATCGTTTTCTGACATATGGGTATACTGTACAGTATTGAATGGGTTCAGTATTTTTGGAACACTAGACTACTGTAGACATCTGTCAAGCTCGAAATGAATACATTCATGCATAAGTCTAGTACATATCAAATACACAATGTACGGACTATGACTCTTCGTCTTAGTCATTTAATAACAAACATGACAATAACATGCAGTGTCAGCATAATAATGCATACCCGAATATGCGCGTGTGACTCTCCCGCTTGGTCGCTGCCCTCAGCAACGAAGTACATAGGAATATACAGAAGACAGCCGCTCCGCTGTCGGGCTCGCTGGCAGCGCAGTTGCGCGGCCCTTAGCTGTAATATTTTAATAAGAACTTTGGATAAACATTAATAAAAGAAAATTTGAATGGGACACACGTCGTCCCAGGAAACCCAAACCTATATTGATGTTTTACCGTCTTGGCGTACATAAACAGGAAATGATGGATCTGCGAAAACGACTTCTGGTAGCTCTCTGAACGTCTTACTTCTTGAAGGGCCAACAATTCAGCAAACAATCTTTAACATCCTGCTTCGCTTTAGATTTTTTAAAGTAGCCCTTTGTGGAGATATCTGCAAGATGTACCGTTGCGTGCGTGTCTCGTCCCCGGAGGACTTTTTTCGGGGTATAAAAAATTAAACGAAAGAACAATACCTAACAGATATCCGATGCAACCCCCGTCTGTAATATTATCTAACTTAGGAAAGTAAATATATTTCTCAAGAATTGATTTGGAATCAGGATTCCACCAAATTTTAATGAAAGAGTCATCTATTAAAAAATACCTTTTTCTATTAATAATGGGAAATTTGAATTCTTACGTATGCCATTTGGGTTAATAAACGCCCCTAGATTACTTCAAAGAGCAATGGATTATATATTAAGAGAACAAGTCGGAAAAACTTCTCATGTTTATATGGATGATATAATAATCTTTTCGAATAGAATTGATATAATTCTAATAATTAATATTTTACAACAAGAAAATATGAGAATTTCTCTTGAAAAATCTAAATTCTTGTAATTATTTTTACACGAGGGCCCACTGTACCCCCTCTCTGCCGGATTTTATTTATTTATTTATTTATTTATGTATTCCTAGTGCGACAAGTTTAAAACTTATATTTATTACACAGTCACGGGGTTTTAGATTTCTTAATCTAACATTACATACCTAATCTAAGTCACTCGATTCACTGCTCAAATAGCTTGCTGTAAGTCATTGACTCAGAATCGTGGACTTTGGAAGCTAAAAATCGACCGCGAATGGTCTATTTTCACGCCTATTCTAGATCTATTATTAAATAATAATTCTTTTTATTTGATAAATAAACAATTTCATAGCAAAAACAAAATAAAAAAAAATCGGTCGGGTTTGCCCCACCACGTCTTTTTTCATAACAATGCAATTATCAAAAAAAAATATGTAAAAAATTGAACCAAACTAATATGCACTTTGTAGGACCTTAATCATAGAATCTAAATCCACTATCCTTTCTTATGTGATCACTTTAGCAATATGAAATATCCTGTAGTCAACTGGGCACAAAAATGAAACTCGAAATTGTAAAAACAAACTTGCCGTCGTTTTAGCAACTCATTGCTGACTGATGAAAAAGTTACATACCACCATATTGGTTATTTTCGATGCTCTACACGATACCACTAATATAAGTTTGCGTAGTGCTTCCGATTGTCGATAACAGAGGGAGGTCGGGTTTACCCACACTGTCGGGTTTGCCCCACCTTATTTATTATTCTCATATATTATATGATTAAAATTTAAATAATTATACTATATCTACTTTCTAACTTATGCTAAACATTATATATTGTGATATTTTATGATTGCAGTTTTAAATTTTTGCGCGCTTATTATTTTTATGTGCTTTGGTAACTGATTCCAAAGCCTAACAGCAAACACTAAAAGGTAATTATCTGAACTCCCTAATCTATTTTTTATGCTTTTGATATTGTTTGTTCTTCGGGACGTTAAAAAATCAATCTTGTCATATAGGTATTTCGGTTCGTGCGTCATTTTGATTTTATGAAAGTGAATTAAAACCCTAAGTTTGATGCAGGACAGAATAGGCATACCTAAGATGGTGTTTGCGTGTTCCGAGATGTGATTGAATCTGCCGATTTTATACACATACCTAGCAATGCTGTTAAACGTCGTTCTCAAGGTTACTAGGCTGGTGGCAATACAACTTCCAAACAACTCTACGCCATACGAAAGAGTGGGAATTAAAATAGCTTTTGCAACGAATAGCCGTATTTGGGTTGGAATTAGAGCTTGAGTGAGGTACAACTGCCTAAGAAAGCTGTATGTTTTGCCTGATGCTTTATTTATGTGGTCATGCCAGGATAATGTGCTATTTAGTGTAAAACCCTTTTTGTACGTAGTCAATATAATTATTGTTAATTTTGAGTCTTGGTAGTCCAGTAAAGTTGTACGGTTTGTTCTATATTAACAAACACTTCGTTTTCAATGGCTTAAGTAAGAGTCCGTTGGTCTTAGACCAGTTGTCTATCTTAAGTAGCTCGTCATTAGAAATATCAATACATTCAGAAACATTACATAGGGGACGGCTTACATATATTTCGACGGCATCAGCATACATATGGACTTGACAATTTGACAATACATTCGGTAGGTCATTCAAATACAGTGAAAACAGCAGAGGCCCGAGAACGGAACCCTGGGGACCCCTCTCTTTAGTGTCTGAAAGGTTGATGTCGCGTGCTTAGCAACTATTGTCTGGCTTCGCCCACTCAAGTATGAGGTCAAAAGGTCCAAGGCAGTCGACTCAAAATTATAAAGATTTTGTAGTTTTGAGGAGAGAATATCATGGTTAACCGAGTCAAATGCCTTGCTGAAGTCTAGAAGGGTCAGAAAAGTAATATTATTTTTGTCAGTCTGTCCACGAATGTCGTCTGTGATTTTTAATACTGCAGTGATGCAGCTTCTGTTCTTGCGAAACCCGGATTGGGAGCAGTATAAAAGAGAGTTTCTTTTTACGAAGATATTTATTTGCTCGGCCATAAGTTGTCCAAAAACCTTTGACAAAAAAGGGAGAATTGATATGGGTCGGTAGTTGGAACACGATTTAGGGATATGTATGATTTTTGCTTTCTTCCAAGCCAAAGGGAAAATAGATGTCGTGAAGACTGTATTTATGATATGGGTTATGACTAGTAGAAGGTGCGGTAAAAGTATCTTTAGGAACTTTGGGCAGATATTATCTAAACCCATAGCATTTGACTTAATTTTAACCCTCTAAGGCTATTTTCTTCAATTCTGAATAAAAAATAACCAAATATTTGTTTCTTAAATGAATTTTGCCCACTGAGCTCAAAAATGGCATCAGAAAAAGTATTCCGCCGACCGTTTACCTGCCAGGTGAGAAAATATGAATGAATGCCTCAAGGCACTCTTGGGGCTTAGAGTGAAAAAATCAAACTCATATTTTATAAGTGTAAGTTTTCATTTTTTATTATGATAATCAAAAAACCAATTCTTGTTGGCAGTACAACAAAGGTGAAGATTGCATTTTTTGCAAATGCATTGGGTTTGGGACGTTTTGCAATTCTTGCACCATCTTTTCCCGCCATCTCGACTTAGCCAAATGGGAAAATGATCCTGGAGATTCAAACGCAAGTCTGCTATAGAGGATTTGACTTTGCACCAATTTTTAGTCTAGCTGGTGGAGAAGACGACACGGACGGACTTTGTTGCACAAGTCTATGAAGAGATGGAGATCGCGATGTTTCACTCCTGGGACGACCCACTAATGGCTTTCGCTAAAATCCTACGAGGCACGCAATTGTGCTTCTCAGATATCTGGAAGATTGAAAACGTTTTTAGGGTTCGATACGCTGAGCGCTCGTGGACATGGAGATGTGTGTGGTGATCCTGGCCTCACGTCTGGCATTGGTCGTCACTGCGGCAAGATATCGTGGAATGATGGTGGGCCAGGCAATTGACGCACTACATCTTTTGCATGACTGCCTGGAGCCGTTTCTCAGCGCTAAGCCGAAGGAAATGGTGGCATTTCCGAAGAGGATGGTTCCCTTGTCAGACTCGGCATGGGTAGGAAAAATACCTCGGGAACGTCTGAATTTCATATCGTCGTATGGAACGCAGTAATTGGATGAATCGGGAGCAGCAGTCTTTTTTATCGGATTGGATTCAGTATCACGAGGAATAGGTTCACTGGAGGAGCAGTTGCTTGGATGCAACAATGTGTGATGCCGACGGTGACACGTGAAACATTTGTGGACGCTTGTGCAATTACGGAGTTGATGACCGCTTGCGAAACAATTCGAGCACAACTGATTTTTCTGGATGTAAGCGGTGCTATCCTCTGTCGTCATCTGGAGGAAGCTTGGACACATACCAACAGGATGGTTCTCTTTGGAACATAAATCGCATCCTTTGGGTACCGGAACGATCCTTGTACTGAAGGATTTCAGTAGTCGTGGTGACACGTCGGAGGGTGTCGGTTTGGACGGATGGAGGCTCAACTTAGGAGGCTGGATAGAATCTATGCTCTCTACAGTTCTATGGTGCTCAGTAAGGAAGGAATCAAGCTGTAGCCAAGTTTGGAATTTCGGCTTTGTTCGGGATAGATTGCACCCATAGTGAGAGCGTCAGTTTGTGAAGCTTTGTGGAACACATATACACCAGGAGGCAATCCCAATAATAAAACTTTTCAACAGGGGTCAGCGCAGGATTTTCTATATAGACCGCTGTGAAAAGGTCTCGGAAAGTCGGCCAGCGAATGTAATCGCCCGAGAAAACTTCTGTTTCGCACGGAGGAAGCTGACAGCCAGACGGATAGGAATTTTGGGGCGGAGCGGGTTGGATTTGAGCTGTTGTTGAAGCGATCGTCTTGATCAGTTCCGTGAGCTTTGCGGCACACCTTTCGTAAATAAAATAGGCATACTCGTATTTTTCCTTTAGAGTACGTAAAATGTCCGCCGTGCCCTCTAAGCTAACTGAAATATGCTCTGAACAAGCTTCATATTCTTTCTCGACCTTATCCCATAGCGCTCGGAATTGGTCGAGATGAATTTGACACGTATATTTGGATGGACTGGGTGCTGCTGGAATGCAGATTTTGGAATCGAAGTGACTTAGACGGTCACAAATCAAAACAAATTTATTTCTTCTCCCCCACACTCCCCCCTCTCTTAGGAGACGGTGTGATATCATACCGTAGCTATTTTCGGATTGTGTATCGCTTTATGTTGAGTTCCCACTATATGGTTTTATGTCCGCGATATAAGCTCGTTTTGATTTCCGGGTTTTTGGGTCGGTCACCTGAACGATTACTGCTGATATAAATTCCATCACCTTCTTGTTTTACGGCCCGTGAACTGCACCCCGTTGTCCGAAATTGAAAACTTTGGAGCTCCAATCCTCGATATAACCCGCTCCCGGAAGACTCGTAAAAATGCTTCTGCCGTTGCCTGACGAATCGCTGCTAACTCGACCCACTTGGAGAATTTGTCCATGATGACAACTGACGTAGTGTTTCCGTGTTTAGTCCGCGGTAGAGGTCCCGTTTCAGCGTTTTGAATATTCCTAGGTGGCCCGCTTCCGCCGAACTGTGGTTCTCGGTCAACACTTGCTGCACCTCATCCTCCTTCACGCACAACTTCCACGGCTGTTGATCCCTTCGGCTTTCGTCTATTCTGTAGAGCCTTCCATCCTCTATCCGGAACTCCTCATTGTCATTTGCACCTTCTACCTCCCGGTACTTCTTATCCCACCAATTTTCCGTACCGAGTGTTTTCAACTGGACGTTGGGTGTTCTGGATAACGCATCGGCAACTGCGTTTAACTTTCCTTTTCGGTATTGCACCTCGAATTGGAACGGCTGTAGTCCTAATGCCCATCTTGCCACCCTCCCTAAGGGGCTCTCGATCGAATTCAACCACTTCAGCGCCATGTGGTCTGTTACCACCACGAACCTGTAACCTTCCAAATACATTTTGAACTTATTTATTCCCCAATATATCGCTAAGCATTCCTTTTCTGTAGCGCTGTAGTTTCGTTCTACCTGGCTCAGTTTCCTGCTCGCATAGGATATACATGCTCTCCGTCTAGCTCGTCATGTGTCAACACTGCTCCTATTCCCAGATCGCTAGCATCCGTCTGTAGCTTAAACTGGCGTGTGAAATCGGGGCATGACAGTATGGGTGCACTCGTTAGGCTTCTTTTCAGGCTGGTGAATGATTCAAGGTGTTCCCTATTCCACTCGAATTTTTGACCCTTCCTTATCAGATTTTGTAGTGCGACGGCCATTTCCGTAAAATTGGGTATGAACCTCCGGTACCACGACGCCATCCCGAGGAAACTGTGCACCTCCTTTCTAGTTGTTGGCTCTGGTATATCCTGGATCGCCGATACCTTCTCTGGATCTGTCCTTATACCTCGGTCACTCACCACATGTCCGAGATATTTGAGTTCTTTCCGGAAAAAGTGGCACTTATCCGGATTGATTCTCAGATTGGCCTATTGTAATCTTCGGAACACCTCCTGTAGCTTTTCCAGGTGCTCTTTCTTAGTCCGTCCGATGACTACGATATCGTCTAGGTAGGCGAACGCGAACGTTTCCATTTCGGGTCCTATAATCGTGTCCAGTGCCCTCTGAAATGTTGCCGGTGCCGTAGTTAGTCCAAATGGCATCACTTTCCACTGAAACAGACCCCGTCCTGGTACCGTGAATGCCGTGTACTGTCGACTGTCGTTCTCCATAGAAATCTGCCAGTATCCCGACTTCATGTAGATTGTGCTTTTCTTTTTTTATCGTTCAACAATCTGTAGTCAATACACATCCTCCATTCGTTGTTCTTCTTTTTTACCAGGACGACCGGTGCCCTGTACGGACTTCGCGACGGTTCTATCAACCCCAACGTTAGTAGCTCGTCTACCTGGTCGTTGATTATCGCCTGCTTTTCCGGGTTCCTCGGGTAATACCTTTGTTTTATCGGTTTGTCGTCTTTTAGGTATATCTTATGGGTCGTAATATTACTAACCCCCTTCATTCCCTCAAATATTTGCCTGTGTTTTTCCAGGAACGTCTGCACTGCTTTCTCCGATGGTTTTTCCTCTTCCTCGTCCGTTGATCTACTTCCAGAGTTTTCATTGCTCTCATCGTTGTTTGCTGCCGTGATCTCCAGCTCCAGTTCGCCACATCGTAATGTGCTGTTGGCCCCGGCTAGGAAGTCCATCCTTAGCAGTATCCCTCCTGATAAGTGTGTCAGTATCACGAATGATATTTGGAAAGAACTTCCCCGTTCCCCCATTCCATTTGCCTTGGCGCCTGAGGTCTCTGTACTTGCTCAGACTTATGGCACTCTGAGATGCTCCTGTGTCTATCCCACCCTTCGCCGTCTTTCTTTCCACTTCTATCCTGGCTATTATTTGGAACCCGTCGCAACTCAGCTGTTCCCCCGCTGCTGGTCCTTGGGTCGCCGCCTGAGCTGCCAGCTTCATCTGCTCAGGCCTCCCGCGTTTCCCGTTCTCGATCTGCAGCATTCTGCTATTCTTATGTCGTTCCTCCCGCAGATCCAGCAGAATCGCCTTGGCGGGTTGCTACAGGTTCGTGCCGCGTGACCTGTTCCGCCACACCGCATGCAGACGTCTGGTCGTAGCTGCTGTTGACCTGTCTGCTCGATCCTTGCTTGGTTTTCAGAGGCTCCACTTCTTCTGCCAGCTTAAGGAACTGTGTTAACGTCTCGAATCCTTTTCTGCGCGTGTACAGTTTTATTTTGCTTCTGCAGTTCATGTAGATCCGGTCGAGTTTTTCTTCCTCCGATAGCTTGGTGAACCGCATCAGTTTCCGTAAACTCATTGCATATTCCCGCACCTGTTCCGTCTCTCGCTGTCGAAGTTGCGTGATCTGCATTTCCAACTGTTTCTCGTATCTTGGTGGCAAAAAATATTTTAGGAGTTCCGTCGTCAGATCTGCCCAGCTGTTGATCTGGGTTGGTGTGGTATTCCACCTATCGCTTGCGGCTCCTTCCAGTACAAAGGGCATCGTCTGGACGAGCTGGTCTTTCTGAATCCCGTACCCAGCTGCCCACTGCTTCATCTTGCTGAGCAATTCTAACGGGTTGCTTGACCCTGGAATCGGATGCCCCAGTTTCGCACTCTGCCCACTATTTCCGTCTCGACTCTCCGTTCCACCTTCAAGTCTTTTCCTTATCCATTTCCTCCTGTTGCTCTTCCGCCTCCGTTACCAATATCTCCGGTGCTGAACCGCGCGTCGGACTCCTGTCTTTCTTGTATTCCCGCGTTACTTCTGCGAGTCTCTCTTTAACTGTTTCGCTATGATCCGTTCTTTTCGCGAATGCGGCTACTAACCGTCTCAATTCCTCGCTTCTTCCCGAAGTTTCCAATCCGAACTCGGCTGCGTATTCCGTTAGTTCGTCTTTCGTCGCCAGATACACCCAGCTCGACAACCCCTACACCTTTTCGGGCGCCACTGCGACGGGCTGAGCGAGGATGAACTGCTGGATGAACTCGTGGAGGGCATTCCAACATTAGATTTGCGTACACAGAAAGATCCGATGTTTTGAGGAGCCGGAAAAGATTCGAAAAGCTTTTGCCGATATTAGACTTCCAACAAGGGTTGTAACAGCGGAAAAATTACCAGCGGCGAAGTCAGAGTCAGCGAGTAGCGACACTCGTTGTCTTAATTGCAACACAAAGGGACACTGGAAGAGGGAGTGCACCAAACCAAAAAGGTCACCAGGTTCGTGTTATGGATGTGGCGCAGAGGACCACCTGATTGCTGAATGTCTCCGGAGCAAGAAAAAGGCGGAAAATAATTATGTAAGATTGTTTAAAATTTTTTGTGTAGAAAATCCGAGGCAGCCAGTAATTACGGAATGCTTAATAGATTCGGGAAGCCCAGTTTCATTGATAAAACGATCTTATGTACCAGAAAACGTAAAATTAGAACCACAAAAAAAAGTTATTGGGGAATTAATAGAAGTTTATTAAAAAGCTTTGGTAAAATATTATGTTATATTTGGAGAAAAGAGATTAAGATTTTATTTAAATTAATTGTGGTGGGTGATGAATCATCTATGGGCTGCAATATTGTACTGGGGCGAGACTTAATGGATATTTGCGACTTAAATATTGATTAAGGCGCGTTAAAAATGGTTAGAGTAGAGAGTATTGAAACTGATGACAAGAAAAAAACAACTTTGAAAGAACGTTCCAATAATTGTATGGAAATTAGCGACTCGGAGAATAATGCTGAGAATCAAGTAGCAAATTTTGGAGGAAATTTAATTTGTGAAAATTTAGGAAGATATGATAAAAGAAGTTTAGGTACATATTCAGGAAAAAAATTGTTTAGGCACATGTTTAGGTGAACATTTTTTAGGGAAAATATTTAGGTTTCTTGATTTCAAATGAGGGAATTAAAGCTGATGAAAAGGGATTAGAGGCTATACAAAATTTTACGGTGCCAAACAAAGTTCAAGCTGTACAAAGCTTCTTAGATCTTTGTTCTTACTTCCGCCGGTTTATAAAAGATTTTTCGATATTGGCAAAACCTTTATATGATTTACTGAGAAAGGATAGAGCTTTTGAATTTGGAAAAGAAGAGTTAGATTGTTTCACACTTCTGGAGGACAAATTAGTTGCAGCTCCAGTGTAGGCTTTATATGATCATAGGGATGAAGTAGAGCTTCATTGCGATGCGAGTGTTAGGTTTTGGGGCTGTATTGCTTCAGAGAAAAGAAGATAAGAAACTGCATCCGATATTTTATTTTTCGAAGCGGTCAACGGCGACGGAGCTAAATATCACAGCTTCGATTTAGAGACATTAGCTATTATTTATGCACTTAGGCGATTTAGGATATATTTACAGGGTAAACCTTCTGACGATCTGTCATTGCTCGGGTGGCTCAGGGATGGCCAGGGGTCGTCGCAGATATTTTATTTGGTTCAGGTGGGGTTGCTGGAAGAGAATCCGACCCGGGTCCTAGAGGAGAAGGCGAGAGAATTACACAGTAATTATAAATCGGGTCTTTATTCTAAGATACGCAATCTGTTACAACTGATTCAGGAGCTGCGGTCCTTGCCACGCGTCCGGGTGGTCGTCCGGCTCGAGTCGTCCTGTCTCGATCTACGAGGGTCACGGGTTGACGCCGGGGTTCCGAAAGGGCAGCTCACTGGTTCTCGGGGCATACGCACACGAGCTTCTCCCACGCCTGTGGACGGCCGATCAGGTCTACTACAAATGAGAGTGGTTTAGAGGCCGGTCGGGTCCATTAATTAATGCGAAGAGATTCAGAGACCGATCAGGTTTTCTAATGATGAGGATAGGGTAGAGGCCGGTCTGGTTCACTAATTAATGAGAAGAGTTTAGAGGCCGTTCTGGTCTACTAATTGGTGAGAAGAGTTTAGAGGCCGTTCTGGTCTACTAATTGGTGAGAAGAGTTTAGAGGCCGTTCTGGTCTACGAAATATGAAACACGCGGGTCGGGGAACCGAGCCGTAGAATGAGACGTACTATGCAAAGGCTACTGGGATTAGTTAATTACCACGCCGTTTACCCGTCTCCTGTGGTCTCCGATGTACTCCTTACCGATGATCCTTGGTTGCTCGTCCTTGTCCGCTGGTCTTTGGCTGCTCGTCCTTTTCGCTAGTTCTAGTCAGGAGAACCTTCGGCGATCGCCGGCCGAACTGAATGAGCTCTGTAGGGCTGTGGTGCGCCTTATATAGCGCTTCGGCGGGGCTAGTTTGCCCGCATCTCCACCCGCATTTGACCGCATTATTGGGCCCGGCCTATCGCGGCCAGTGTGCCCCGTCACGCGCGCTTATCGGCATTGAATTTTGTTCACGCCAGAAAGGCGCGAACTATTGAGCGGCAGTGTGAGCGGCCAGCGCTCGCGCTAAAGCTTTCGCTGCGGCTCTTCTCTTGCTCTCCTCGCGCTCTCCCTCCTTTCCACCAACGGCAAGTTCACCACTCTGCGGTGCCGCGGCTTTTCTAATGTTAGGTATAAGTTAATCTTAAGCAACCTTTGTCCAGTGCAAGAAGTGTGAATAAAGTGAAGTTAAATCGAAGCTTCTCCCGACGCCTATTTACTTCGGGCCCCCAACAACAGCAACCACAGCGGCACTTCATCAACTCCACCAGCGACCACGAGCCAGTCCAGCGGCCGTACGACCTTTTGGCAAGAACTCCGCCCACTCCAGTTCATGGTCCTTCGAGCCGGATCTATCCTGATCCACCAGCGCCCCCTGCGGAAAATCCAAAGATACGTACGGCTTTTTCGATTTCTAGTCCGTCCGTGGTCGCCATATTCTTTTTCCAAAGGCGTTTTGATTCTTTCCTTCCATCCGATTCCGAAAAGTGAAAAGTGAAAGTGATATATATATTATGTGCATTCGCCCAGCCGCAATGAAGTTCTTCCTATTTTTTGAAGTGCAACAAGTGCTTTGCCAATATCGGCCCCCTACTTCGTTTTCCACTGCGATCCGCTGGTGTCAAAAATACATATATATATATATCACAGACACCCATCCATATTCACAGAAAACGTCCGTCACTAAACTGCTGTTTTGTCTTTAATAAAAAATATATACACACAAAAGTTAAGTTCCAAAAAGTGCACAAAATTTAATAAATTTAAAATTCTAAAATTCATCCTCAGAAACTGCAATATATATTTAAAAATAAAATACATACATACATACACAGTCCAATTTATACGAATAAATAAATATCCGCAACACACCAAATTATTTTAAATATATTTAAACTACATACATACATACATAAAATAAAATTTATACCCCATCTTAAACATTATCCATCCACTTAACCTAGTTTGTGTAAAAATAAAATATACAGCTAATACAAATAAATTAAACATCCAATTTTTTAAGAACAAAAATAAATATCAATTCGCTCCAGAAATAAATAAAATATATTTTTATTCGACATACATAAATTACACAAACAAATATTGGTTTTTTATTCCGCTCCTGAATTCATACATACATACATACATTCATACAAATCCTAGCATTACACACACCGATGTATATTCTTTTTTAATAGTGTTAAGCGATATTTAATCTTAATATTACCCACACCGATATATATCTCTCAACATTGTCATTAGGGACACGGAGTCCACAAGTAACGATACTTTATCATTAGCAAGTAGTAGGGACACGAAGTCCAGAAGCATACCCTTAATAAGTTAGTGCCCAGGTGGCAACCCTAGGGCATCGATATAAAACATTGCACGGAAAGCTCGCGATACGATATATCGATAAGAGAACGATCGAAGAGGTGCGATCGCTACTTCTGAGATCGTGGCTTTTTCGTTTCCGGCCGCGAGCAGAACAGACGTGCGCGAAAGTTTAGTGACGGTAGAAAATTTACCAAGCATCGAAAGACACGTGAGCTCGCGAGTGCATACCAGCGGCGACAGTTTTCCCGCTTCATCGATCACCACAGCCAGAGCAAGTAAGCCACCTGTCCCCCTTCCCCTCCGGCAGCAGCCAGGGGAAATTTAACGAATAAAACTTATAACCGCAATTAAGTCGTAGTGTTTCCTTCACCCCGGCCACCTCTGCTTCCTCACTCCTTCCCCTTGCATGCGAACCTTGTGTAGCTCGCCAGAACTTGCGCGTTTGGTTTCCCATCCGCACAAGAACTCCCGAGTCTACGCCTCTGCTCTCCCACCCCGATCCTCTGCAAGCGTGTGCGCGTGACCCGACTGTACTTGTGCGTTTGGTTTTCTCATCCGCACAAGAACTCCCGAGTCCCCGCCGATACGCTCCCTTCCCTCCTTGCATGTTCATCGATCCCGGTAGCCTCTGCGACCAACCGGAGTACTTGAAAATCCCGTAGCCTTCGCGACCAACCGAAGGAAGAGTCTCGAGAAGCGCCCCTATTGCCTCGAGGATTCCCACGATTCCCCGCCCCTTGTCCCACAAGCTTTCTAGCCGGAGTTGCCAGACGGTGCTGAGCCAGAGTTGCCAGATCGCACTGAGTGGCCAGAGTTGCCACATCGCGCAGAGTTTCCAGATCGCGCAGAGTTGCCAGATCGCGCAGAGTTGCCAGGTTTGCCAGATCGTACAGAGTTGCCAGAGTTGCCAGATCGTGTTGAGTTGCCAGAGTTGCCAGATCGCGCAGAGTTGCCAGGGTTGCCAGATCGTGCAGAGTTGCCAGAGTTGCCATATCGTGGCGAGCCGGAGTTGCCAGACGGCGAACAGCCGGGTCGAGCAGTACGACTGGTACCGCCAGGTGGCGCGTTTTTCCCGCCAACGGTCGACCGCCAAGCAAGACGATCGCCGAGTATCGCCGCCAGGGGCGTCTTTATCTTCACTACCGGCTACTGGCCGCCCAGCAGCGCGGTCCCTAGTTGAGAACTATCCAAAAATCAGCACAACAAACAACGGCCAGCGGTAGAGAGTTATGCATTAGTACCTCTGTCGGTCTCTCCACTCCTACATACAAAATTCCTAACTACAGGTTCCACCCTTCTATACAAATTTCTTGTGTAGGTTCCTTGGCCGCGACTGAGATCTCACCCCGGCCAGAGAAACCACGTCACAATATATACCTACATACATAGGCTCGCCTAAGTTCGAGTTCTCTCGTCTCCTCTTTCTCCTCTTGTTCAGACAGCAGGTGCAAGCTATTCGGCACACATACAGACTGCACTGGCAAGAACGGCGACACAGTGCCGACGAGAAAATACCCTCCACTCGAAACAAAAATATTTCCGAGAACAACAATTTTGAAAGTTTACAAATAAATTCTAAACAATTCACAACTGTTTATAGCCAAATTCCTTAGCTATTTTATAGCTACGCCAGAGAGTTATGGCGGGTTTTCCCACAAAAATGTTTAAATATTTGTCGGGTTTCGGAAATACTAAACCGACAGTTGCAAATAATTATTTATTTTAATATCGCTAAATTTTTTCCCACAGAAATTTTAAACGAAATATTTTGGGGTTCCTAAACACTAAAGCGAAATTTTCAAATAATTATTAATTACCGCCAAATTTTCCTTATTGTCCCTAGCTATTTTTAGCTATTTTTCGTGTCAATTTTAGCGGGTTTTTCAACAGAATTTGTTTACTTTTAATTTTTTGTCCGTTTCCACACCACCCAAAAAACCTAAATATTTTCCAATAATTATTTAATACTAGCTGTACCCTGCCACGCTTCGCTGTGGCATAATGAGGTTGTAGGCAATTAAATTCTAGCTTCAATATCAGGTAGTTGCACCTTCCCAGACGCGCAACACATCCCGGCTGGTTCATTTGTGAATTTGAGAGCATGACAATGCGGTCATTCCTTGTCCATAGCACCAATTATAACTTTTGAATGAAAATAATATTCAATTTTGGGCTCATACCGGATTGCAAGACGCACGCTGGATCTGTTCCACTACTCTTTCGTCTCTTCTGCTTCGAAATATTCTAGCTGACCCGGTGAACTTCGTCCCACCAGCACTGTAAATATAACTAATTGAATCACTTTAAATCATGAATCTACTTTTCAAAAGAAACTCACAGGTCGGCCACAGAAACCTCTTCCTTTCCAAAACCAAAAAATAATACCGAATTGCCACAGCACTGCCACATAAATATTATTTGGGTATTTCAAAATACAAAACTTGACGTAAATTTCATGGCTACCACATCCATAGATTCAAAATTTCTAATCTTACAGTCAGCAGGCAGCTATAAAATCAATTTTATTCGCGACCACGGGTAAAATATTGATATAAAAAGTATCTGATGTTCTTGCTGACACCTTACTTTATATTGTCTCAAAATTTGGGCTCTAACAGTTCAGAACTTTTCGAATGCATAGGGTTCGGATACACCAACAGAGCACCACTACTCTTTCGTCTCTTCTGCTTCGAAATATTCTAGCTGACCCGGTGAACTTCGTCCCACCAGCACTGTAAATATAACTAATTGAATCACTTTAAATCATGAATCTACTTTTCAAAAGAAACTCACAGGTCGGCCACAGAAACCTCTTCCTTTCCAAAAACCAAAAAAATAATACCGAATTGCCACAGCACTGCCACATAAATATTATTTGGGTATTTCAAAATACAAAACTTGACGTAAATTTCATGGCTACCACATCCATAGATTCAAAATTTCTAATCTTACAGTCAGCAGGCAGCTATAAAATCAATTTTATTCGCGACCACGGGTAAAATATTGATATAAAAAGTATCTGATGTTCTTGCTGACACCTTACTTTATATTGTCTCAAAATTTGGGCTCTAACAGTTCAGAACTTTTCGAATGCATAGGGTTCGGATACACCAACAGAGCATTTTTTATATATATAGATTTCCCTCCGAATTTATTAGCTATTCCAGCTAGGTTTTTTGGCGTGTTTATTT
Source organism: Drosophila aff. chauvacae BK-2020 (assembly GCA_018903765.1). Taxonomy (NCBI): domain Eukaryota; kingdom Metazoa; phylum Arthropoda; class Insecta; order Diptera; family Drosophilidae; genus Drosophila; species Drosophila aff. chauvacae BK-2020. The sequence continues at coordinate 319,400 of JAEIGO010000164.1, read as the reverse complement.
TTATGTTTCGCATTTCTTCACTGGTCGGCGAGTTCCTAAATTCGATTTGAAATATTTACGCGCGCGCGCCAACCGATAAATCGCAATCCCGATAAAAGGGAAGATTCCACACCACCGGCGGGCACACTGTCTCGCCAAGCACAATATAAAGCGAGCGGCGAGCCCTCATATCCGCAGTTAGTGTTCGACCGCTGCGAGGGTTTTGTCGGTCCATATCCGTGAATTCCCATTCGTTTTTTTATAGCTAGGTCTTGCTATTTTCCAGATCTTTTAGTTCCTTTGGGAAGTCAAGACTGATTTTCTAAGGGTGACTCGCTCTATCAGCAAAAAGATGGAATCCGCAGAGTTGCCAACGCCCGCCGCCGCTGCATTGGACAAATTCATTGCCGTCAGCGATCGCGTCAGCATGTTCGAAGCCGAGATCAACACTCCTGATCAAGTTTCTCCATCCCTACATACGTTAAACGTCCGTCTGCAACAAGTGCGAGCCTTATGGGATAAAGTTGAAAGAGAATATGAAACATGCTCTGACCTAATTGCCCGAAAAGGATCCCTCAGCACATTTTCTCTGCTGCAGTCCAAATATGACTACTGCTACTCCGTATATGAGTCATGCGCAGCAAAGATTAGCGAAAATATCGAAAGGGCAACACCTCCAGTTGTTTAAACTCCTCCCTGCCGCTAATTTCATCCGGGTGCCGCTTACCTCCTTGCGACACAAAAATCTTCTATGGCGACTTCCTCCGATGGCCCACTTTCCGGGACCTATTCACGGCAGTTTATGTTAATAACCCTAGGCTGACACCGGTCGAGAAGCTCTTTCACCTTCTCACAAAAACAAGCGGCGAGGCAAAAGCCATCGTGTCAAAATCCCCTCTTACAAATGACGGGTTCGCTTCGGCGTGGGAAGCGCTTCACGACCGGTTCCAAAATAAACGACTTTTAGTCAACAGCCAACTCGAGATCCTGTTCAACTTGAGTTCAATATCCCAAGAATCTGGTCAGGCTCTCAAGGAGTTGCAGTCCACGATTCAAGGGTGCTTAACAGCGCTAGCCCATTCGCAGATATCCACTGACATCTGGGATTGTCTGCTAGTCTTCCTCTGCGCCAGCAAACTGCCAAAGGTAACCCTTTTTCTATGGGAACAGTCCCTTACGTCCAAATCCGAGATTCCGGCTTGGGAAGAAATGAACACCTTCCTGAGCAAAAGGTATCGGACATTGGAGGCCATCGAGGATAAGAAACCGACTCAGCCAATTCCAAAAAAGCTTCAATCCTTCGAGACAAAGGTCAGCACCAAACAGAAAGGGTGTGATTTATGCTCCAATTAGAACCATCCGGTAAGATTATGCCCGCGCTTTCTCCAAATGTCAGTTGACGCGCGTTCCGGCTACATCAAAAAGAAGCAGCTATGCCTAAATTGTTTCGCCATTGTTTGATGGACTCAAATGCGTGACTGCACAAGCACACACAGTTGTTTCACGTGTAGAGGAGGCATCATACTCTGCTGCATCGCAGCACCGCAAATTCCGCGAGTGCGAGTTCCGCAACCTCCTCGCCTTCCACAAAACAATCCTCTAGACCCTCTAGCAGGAATGCATCTGCCAGCACTTCAGAGGTGCAAAGCTATTTCGCTTGCGGCACTTCAGGAGTTCTTCTGAGCACGGCAATCATTGACGTGTGCCATTTGGGAACAAACTACCGAGCACGAGCTTTGATCGACTCGGGATCCGAGGCGACGTTCATTTCCGAACGTCTGTTTAACCTCATGAAGTTTCCATTCCGTAACATCCAGGCCCAAGTCTCCGGGCTAAATCATTCCGTTTCTGCGAAGTCCTCGAAGCTGTGTAATTTCGGGATTCGCTCTCCCGCATAAGCCTAGTCTACAATTAGACACCACGGCGTACGTCCTTTCGGAACTGGCAGGAAAACTGCTTTCCTATCCAATTCCCCGGAATTCTTTGAAGGACCTGCCCGCGCTCCCTGGGCAGGTCCTACCTTTTTTGGAGAGCTCTCAAATTGACGTGTTGATCGGGGCTGACATTTTACCGTCCATAATGATGGATGGTACCCGTCAAAGTATTTGCGGCTCGCTCCTGGGCCAAGAAACGATTTTCGGGTGGGTGCTAACGGGGCCGATTTCCAACGGTAATTCGAAACGGGTCGCATCCTTCACGACTCAGGTGCACCAAATAGGATACCCTGATTCGCTCGACTCGCTTCTCAGCAGGTTCTGGGAGGTGGAGGATCTACCAGTTAAGATGGTAAAAGAGTCTGATTCCTATTGCGAAAGGAACTTCCTCCAGACCACGAAGAAAGACGCAAGCGGGAGATACGTGGTGACGTTCCCGTTCTGTGACCCCGCAAATTCCGGATCCAATTTAGGATATTCAAGGTCCATTGCGTTAGCTCACTTTCTTAGAAACGAGAACCGTTTAAGAAGAGACTTTCCCCTGAAAGAGCAATATGACAGCGTGATCAAAGAATATCTGGATCTGGGTCATATGAAAGAAGTTCGTCGACTCATGATTCTCCGACTTACCATCTTCCACATCATGCGGTGGTAGTTAAACCCGAAAGCACCACTACAAAACTTCGCGTTGTATTTACAGCTTCAAGTCCGTCGGCAAATGGGACCAGCTTAAATGATATCCTTCATGCTGGTCCGGTCCTTCAATCCGATCTTACGGTCCAGATCCTGAAGTGGCGGTATTTCCAGTACGTCTTCAGTGCGGACATTACAAAAATGTACCGTCAGATCTGGGTCGATAAAGCATACACCCTTTCAAAGAATTCTGTTCCGAAATAAGGAAGAAGATATCCGCGACTTCGAGTTGCAAACCGTCACCTTCGGTGTCAACTGTGCCCCTTTCCTCGCCATTCGAGTACTACAGCAGGTGGCAGAGGATGTCCAAGTGTCATATCCAAAAGCCAGCTGCATCATTAGGCAGCACATGTACGTCGACGACGTTCTGGCAGGGGCAAATTCCGTGAACGACGCCCAAAGCTCCATTCAAGAGTTGCAAGCAGCCTAAGTTCCTCCGGGTTTCCGTTGAGAAAGTGGACCTCCAACCACAAGGGCGTACTGAAAGACGTCCCGGCCGAACACGGCCAAGACGCTCGGTATTCGGTGGAGGGCAAAGTCCGACGAATTCTATTTCGTCCCTCCTGAAATAGCGTTGGAACCCTCCTATACTAAGCGAGAATTTTTGTCCCAAATCGCGAGGTTGTTCGATCTTGCCGGGTGGCTCGCTCCGTTCATTATCCGTTCCAAAATATTTATGCAGGAGATATGGTTGCAGGACTTGGGCTGGGACGATAAGCTTCCCACCGAAATGAGTCACAGGTGGTAATCGTTCTTAGATGAGTATTCCGACCTGACCGACCCGAGATGGGTCTGGTATCAGCCTGAGGTAACCATAGAGCATCACGGATTCTGTGATGCGTCTCAAAAAGCCTATGGAGTGGCTATCTACGTCCGCGCCGAGATAGGGCATGAAGTCTTGACTCGTCTGCTTACAGCCAAGACACGAGTGGCTCCAGTGAAAACCGTGTCTCTTTTCCGGCTGGAGCTCTGTGGTGCCGTCTTGTTAACCGAAATGGTGACAGCAATCCTTCCGCATATGTCAACCGCCAGTTCAGATATCCGCTGCTGGACAGATTCCACTATTGTTCTAGCCTGGTTAAGGAAGCCTGCTTGCAACTGGACCACATTTGTGGCCAACAGAGTTGCCAAGATGATTCAGGCGACACCACGTTCGATCTGAACAAAACTCCGCCGATCTAACCTGTCGAGGCGTATCCCTAAATGAATTGGCAGGGAATCAACTATGGTGGTACGGACCAGAGTGGCTGCAAGGGCCACGAGAGCTATGGCCAGCGCAAAACGATACTCCTCCAGTTACAGAGCTGGAGCAGCTCGCGGTCAAAGCGCATTTTGTCAAGGCCCCTTCTATCGACTTCATCGAACGGTTTTCCAAACTGGACAAGGCGCTAAGAGTTCTGTTCAACGCTTCCTGAAAAGCTGCCGCAAGGGTTCGCTCTCGTCCAACTCACAACCCACTAGTGAAGAAATCCGAGAGGCAGAAAGGACTCTGATCTCCATGGCGCAGCGCAGAGCATACGGCCAAGAGCTGAAGCATCTGGCAGAAAAAGGCCTCATTGACCAACACGGCCTTTTAAGGGCCTGTGGCCGCCTCACTGCCTCCAAAGCCCTACAATATGATGAACGCCATCCGATCATTCTTCAATTTACTCACCAGATTACTCTTCATGGCGGTAGTCAATTAATCGTACGTCTGATCCGATCGAAGTATTGGATTCCTAAAATCAAGAATCTGGTGAACGCTGTGGTCAATCCGTGCAAGATTTGCACGATTTACAAGAAGAGAATGCAAACACAGCTGATGGGCGATCTTCCGACAGATAGAGTCTCTTTCTCGAGGGCTTTTACCTACACGGGCATCGACTATGCCGGCCCTTTCGAGATAAAAATTATACAGGGAGAGCGTGTCTCATAACGAAGGGCTATGTTTGTGTGTTTGTGTGTTTTTCCACGAAGGCTATCCATTTGGAACCCACTTCCGACCTGATAACCGAAAAATTCCTAGTGGCCTTTGCTCGTTTCGTAGCGAGGCGCGGTTGTCCTCAGCGGGTTCATTCCGATAATGGCAAGACCTTTGTGGGGGCAGCGACTTTGATTTCCAGGGACTTCCTCCAAGCCATCAAAGAATTCGTGACTGATGCATAAAGCCATCAGGGACTCATATGGCGGTTCATCCCACCAGGGGCTCCACATATGGCGGGTCTATGGGAAGCGGGGGGAAAAGTTTCAAAACCCATTTCCTCGGCAGAATAGTTTCTGCCTTTCCTGGAGCCGATGACCGCATTCGTGTCGTCGAGATCCGTACGTCTCGCGGCACAATTAAGCGCCCTGTCCACAAGGTCACTCTCCTGCCTGCGGAAGACCAAGAGTCCTCCGTTCCGAGTGATTAGGGCTCCTCCCCCATTCCGGGGTCCAAAGTGTAGTCTGCCCATTCTAAACCCCGTTTCCTTTTTTTTGTTTTATCGACAGACAGCATCCTCCTCGTCACCATGGCTCCTCGTCCTCGTGCCACCAACTCCGCGGAGCGCAGCCGTACTCGAGGTATTCAATCCTGGCATGTGTTGCTGGCGTATGTGGCCAGTGATGAGGCGTCGTCCTGATGTTGCCAGTGATGCTCGACTGGCCTTGTCGATGTTGTTGGCGGGTGTGGTTTTTTTTCCCTAACTCCTAGCTATTTACAGGTGCCCTTCGTGGGTCTTTCTATATCTCTTAAATCTAGAGCTTATAGCCATAGGCTAACTTAATTATATGTACACTATTTATATAGGGGTGAGGGCTCCTCACAACATTGAGCAGAGAGGATCAAGGAAAACGCATATCAAAGGAACAAGTTTATCTGAATTTATCTGCCAGAATTGATCTAGAGTAAAAAGTTGGAGCAACATCGAGTGAACAAGTTAACAAATATTAAGATAATGAAAAACAAAAAACTTATCTAATCCAAAAGTCACAAAATCCAGCGCAAGCAATCAAACATTGTGTAATGTTCAGCAGTCGCCGCTCTGACCATCGCCTCAGGCTCCACCTAGATCGTCCAACTGAAACCCACTCAGGACAACCTCATCCCGGCATCACTGGCCGAGAACATCTGTGAGGCAGATGATAAATAGCCTGTGCGAGGACCAGCACCGGCGCCGCCTGAGCCCATAGGCCCAGGTCAGCAGCAGCAGAAACCGAGTGCGGGAGGCAAACCGCCGCCTGCACCTTCGAGGGAACGTCAGCGTGCCTGCCCGGCGACGCCCAGCTGACGTAAGGAAGAGTTGCAGCCAAACAGCATGCCAGCCCGGCAACAGCAGCACCGGACCAGCCGAATATAACTATTTTTTTTTTGCCCTGCGTGGCACACCAATATCGATGCACTGCGCTGCATTTTTTTTTTAAAACAAAACATTGTAACATTGATCGGAACTTTTTCTGCCCGATGAGCTGTGTGGCCCGTAAAGCCTCACGAAACACTAGGTAGGATTTTTGTTTATTCACCCAGGAGTTTGAATTAATGTTAAATTTCTCTCCGCCAGTTGGCGTAAAGTAATTGAGACTATTTGTTCATATTGACGTTAATCGTCCAAATTCCAAATTATAAAATGGGCGGAAAAGAATCCAAGCCCGAAGTAAAAGATAACGCTGCTAACGTTGTCAATACTGTTGTGGTTGATACCACCCCGCATCTAGAGTCTCAGTTAAACCTTTTAATGTTTATTGCAGTGATACTTTCACTAAATCTATTACTTAAAGTATATCTTATTTATAAGAGAACTTTAAGGAAAAGATATATGAGCCGAGCCGATGGACTCGACAAGGCATGAGAAAAAAAAAAAAATAAATCAAATAAATACAAACTACAATATAAAATATAAAATAAACAAAAAAATAAATATATATACACTCGAATAAAATTCTTTTTTTTTCACCGTTAAAAAAAAAAAAATAAAAATAAAATAATAAAAATTAGTTTAACCACACCCAACACCTTATGAATTTTTTTTTCTCCCTCCTCAAGACAATATAAAAAAAAATATATATAATAAAAAAAAAAAAAACTTTAGTGACGAGATGGGTAAACGCGGAGGTGTAAATAATAAAATAAAAAAGAGAGTAGCGCACTTAAAGTGGCTTCAAGTGACCCTAATAAAAAATACAAAAGATCAAGAAGCTATTCTGTTTACAAACCATGACGATCCCATACAAGGTGGTCATACAGGCATTACAAAAACATTGACCAAAATAAAATGATGTCAAGGAGTACATACGTAGATGTCAAAAATGCCTGACGTCGAAAACAACGACGCACACAAAAACAACTATGACCCTAACCGACACACCAATTAAAGCTTTCGACAGAGTGATAGTGGCCACAATTGGTCCGCTACCCAAATCTGAGTCTGGCAATGAATACGCAGTCACTTTAATCTGCGACCTAACAAAATATTTAGTTGCCATTCCAGTTGCAAATAAAAGTGCAAACACTGTCGCTAAAGCAATTTTTGAAAATTTTATTCTGAAGTACGGTCCAATGAAGACTGCATATCACCACCAGACTTTGGGTACCGTTGAAAGAAATCACAGAACCTTCAACGAGTACATTCGTTCATATATATCAGTTGACAAAACTGATTGGGACATATGGTTACAATATTTTGTGTATTGTTTTAACACTACACCATCAGTAACCAATAATTACTGTCCATATGAACTAGTATTTGGTAAGCCAAGCAACTTGCCAATACATTTTAATAAAATAGATAGAATAGAACCTATATATAATATAGATGACTACGCTAAAGAAGTTAAATTTAGATTAGAAAACGCGTATAAGAGGGCCCGTATAATGTTAGAAAATAATAATTAGCATATGACAATAGGGTATCAGATTTTAAAATAGACGTAGGCGATAAAGTTTTATTGAAAAATGAAACAGCACATAAGTTAGAACCAGTCTATATAGGACCATTTGAGGTCATTAGAATAGAAGAAAGGAATAATATAATAATAAAAAATAAGAAAAATAAGGAACAAAAAGTTCATAAGGATAGGTTAAAACCAATATGAAAAGTATAATAATATTAATACACAAAAAAAAAATAGTGAAGAAAATAATTTTACACATTTAAAAAAAAAAAAAAAAAAAAAATAATAATAATAATAATAATAAATAAATAAATAAATAAATATATAGATATAAATATAAATGAAAATAAATACATAAATCGCTTAAGAAAATCGTATAAAATAACTTCATAGAATTACGTTATTTTTCAAAAGGAGGGAGATGTAGTATGCGCCTATGTAATATTCAGAACATACATACAAACACATAGCAGCACTTTTAATTATTATGTTTATGCAACCAATAAAGCCCAAGGCGGACGTAATATGATCGTCCACCTGAAGGCTCCAAAGTATAAGTGCATGGTCAGCATTCCCACGCTTACCAAGTGCAAATACATAAGTGCATAACTCTCTCTCCCGATAAGCATATATATAGATATACATAAGTGAGCCGCTCCGCTGCTGGCGTATCCGGCAGCGCAGCTACGCGGTTTAGCCTTAGGCGAAATATATTTAAGGAACATATGAAATAATTATAAACACAGATTCTTGTGAAGAGTTAAGCGAGCGGAACCATTTCTGCCCGACCTAAAGAATCATAAAAATAAAGTAAACCAAAGTCAGCCTGATGGCTGCAAAACAAAACTAACTGTGTCCGTTAATTCCACTCGGAGCCTTTCAACCTATTTCAACATCCTACTACGTTGCGCCTCCATCCGTCCGAACCGACACCCTCCGATCTGCCGCCACGAATACTGAAATACTTCAGTACGAGGATCGTTCAGATATCCAAAAGATGCGATGTATGTTCCAAAGAGAACCATCCAGTGCGTTTATGTCCACGCTTCCTTCAGATGACGACAGAAGAAGCGGTTATGCATAAATTGCTTTGCAAGCGGTCATCAACTCCGTAATTGCACAAGCTTCAAGTGCTTCAAGTGTCACGGTCGGCATCACACTTTGTTGCATCCTAGCAACTGCTCCTCCAGTGAACCGACTGCTCCTGATACTGCTTCTGATCCGATCCAAAGAATTTCCTCGTTCTCCACACGAGTGACAACTGCTCCTCATTCTTCCAATTACTGGGTTCCGTACAACGAGATGAAATGCAGACGTTTCCGAGGTATTTTATCCTACCCATGCCGAGTCTGCCAAGAGAACCATCCTCTTCGGAAGTGCCACCGTTTTCTTCGGCTTAGCGCGGAGAAACGGCTCCAAGCAGTCATCGAGAAGGATCCACTGGATCTTGCCGCAGTGACGACCGATGCCAGTCGTGTGGCCAGGATCACCACACACTTCTCCACGTCCACGAGCGCTCAGCGTACCCAACGCTTTCCCGAGCAAATGCCTCCTGTAATATTCCTACAGCGTATCCTCGCTAAGGGGGCCTCGAAGGTTTTCTTCTTATAATTTTGCTGCGTATCCTCGCAAGGGGGGGGGAGAATGTTCACGCCAGAAGGGCGTTTATTTTCCGGAGGCAGTGTGATCCAGTGCACTCGCTCTCTCTCTCCCTCTCCCACTGCACTTTTGTGCATCGAGCTCCTAGTCCGCTCTCCCCAAGTTAGTTTTAAGGCTTCTTCTTGTTAGTACCAATTTCCGATTCTACAAATAAAGACCTCTAACGCACGTCGCGTAATACCCCGAAGTTATTTCGTGTTTTACTTATCGAGTGTTTCAGCTTAAAGCCATCCCCCTCCGAACACAAAGTGAGCTAAGAGAAACCGGCAGGAAGAATGTTCACCCGCCAGGTCGACTAACCTTTTCACGTCCTGTGCGCGGATTTTGTGGGACCCCTTCCGCGATCCAAGCAAGGGAACATAGTCCTGCTAGTGTTCCTCGACTCGTTCAGCAAATGGGTGGAACTTATTCCCCTACGACAGGCCACAGTGCCGGGCATTCCGGGAACGTATCTTCAGCCGTTTCGGAGTCCCGAGAACCCTCGTCTGCGACAACGGAACACAGTTCACCAGCCGGGCGATCCAGACATTCTGCAAGTCACTCGGGATGGAGCTTCAACATACGGCTCCATACATCCCTCCCCAAAACCCCACGGAGAGGGCGAACAGGACTGTGAAGGCCATGATCGCACAGTACCTAGGAGATGCCCCGCAAAATACTTGGGACCAACTGCTACCAGAAATCTCATTAGCCGTCAACAGCAGCGTGTCCGATACCACAGGGTTCAGTCCCGCCTTTCCCCCCGAAGGTGAAGGAAAACTAACTAACATTTTCCTATTTTCCACAGATTCGTTTAAAATTCAAAAGCCAAAACAACGAGCCAGGTTGCCAGATCGGCAGAAACGAGGACCAACAAGCGGGGCGATCAACGCTATCCGGCAACATCAACGCAACAAGGTTGCCAGATCGGCAAGATCGGCCCCGATAGGCCGCCTCGCCGGACTATCGAACCATCGATAAGAGCGGCGCCAACATCGAGATCGAAAACGGTTCCTTATTGCGACGCAATACGAAAGTAATACGCAATAGTGAAACTACCAAACATGCCAAGAAGAGAACGCGAGCATTGGCACCGACGCCACGGGCGTCATCATCAGCGACACTCACATCGGCGAGACCGATCAGAGACTCGCACGACCGCCGGATCGCGCTCCGACTCACCGTCCGCCAGGCGTTACGGTTGCGCTAGAGGCGCTAAACCTCGGCACTCCATCAAGGAACCCGCGGCTGGCGCTCCCGCGGCCCGGAGACCTAAACGGCACATTACCCGCCGTTGTGCTGGCTCCGCCGCCACTGTTAGTGACCATCAGCCAGGACCCGCGCCCGCTGTCGTCCATCAGCCCGTCATGGTGCGAAGGGCTCAGTTTGGAGGAGATGGTGGAGGTGATCCTCGCGGAGGACCCGGAACTGCGGATCCCGACCCAGCTCGACGAGTTCCCGCCGGAGGCCACCGAGGATTTCCGGCCAGAGTCCACGCCTCCCAGTGCGCGAGAGGCCTCTCCCGGACCACCACCATTAGTCGCCGCCGGACCGCTCGGAGCCATATACAACGACGTGTCCGATCCAGAAATGGTGGAACTTAGCTCTGGGGAGGATGAGCCGCACCCCGCGGATCCCAAGACAATCCCCATATCGGATGACGAAATGGGCGAAGCCGAGCAGACCGCACCAATGCCGACCCGCGTAGAGACGCTACCGCCGTCCTACGAGGAGCTGTTCGGAACAGCCGGGACCCATGGCGCCAGCACCAGCACAGACCAGGAAACTGACGGAGCTGCGAGTGCACTCCACCAGGCGGTCCCACCTCCCGCGACCACCGGACCCGCGGACGCCGAGGCAAACATCGCCCGGACCCGCACACCTGCGCAGCCGTCGCTCTGAGCCGCTGCGCCCTACGCCCTACGCCGCCGCTGCCAGGGCATCAACGCCGCCAGAGCCAGCACCTTTGCATCCGGGGAATACGAACCCGGACACCGACGCGGCCCGCTCAACACCCAGCACGATCACAGACATGGCCGACACAACGAGCCGTGTGACCAATGGCGACCACAGCCCCAGGCGCGCCACCAGTCGCTCCAGGGACCCACGGTGTGCCACCAACCGCAACCGGGACCAGGACGTCACCCCGCCAAGTCGACGGAGCCTCAGCAACCTGCGCCGCCTCCTGACGCAGCTGACGGCCTCCCCATAAGGACCCACCACCTCGGCGGACGCCCAAAGGCGTCAAGCCGCAAGGGCCGCAATGGAAAAATTGTTGGCTATGGCACCTGCCGAGCCTTCCCTGCCAACCGCCGGAGACACCAGCCACAGCCCACACCAGCCAGGACCACGCGCCGCCGCAAGTTCAGCGCCCGCCGTGCCACCAGCGCCTTCACGCTCGGAACGGGGAACGGATACCGTGGGACGAGCCACTGCGGTAACACGCCCGACCCACCGGGTAAAGCCGTTACCGGCCACCGACCAAGCCGAGGATACCCAAGTCATCAACAATCACGAGGACCACAGCGCTCAGGCCGCGACCAAAGAGAACCAGGGTGTCAAGGGGCCACTTCCTGACGGGTGCGCCCGGCCAACGTCCCTACCCCCCTTGGGGGGAACAAGCCACACCGGACTGGTCTTCGCTACGCCTGACAGAGCCACACAAACATCTCGTGCTCGCGCACACGTACACGCTCGTGGAAACGATCGCGAGCCGGGCATCGCCGTTTCCTCTCTCGCAGCATCTGGAACCTATCTTCGTTCATGCTGACGACGCTGGTCCGGATAAGGCAACACTCGCCTCATCATAGGGAGGACTCCAAACCCCGCCTGCCTTTATTTCTCTCTGCACCGGAAAAAGACACAACCACGACAACGCTGACACTAGACTCAGGGAACAGCACAGGAGTTTAGGACGAAACGCCGCACCAACGCCGCCAGCCATGTCCCCGAAGGTGAAGGAAAACTCACTCACACTTTTCCTATTTTCCACAGATTCTGTCAAAAATTCAAAAGCCTAGATAACGATCCAGGTTGCCAGATCGGCCGAAACGAGGACCAACAAGTTGGGCGATAAACGCTATCCGGTAACATCGACGTGACAAGGTTGCCAGATCGGCAAGGTCGGGCCCGATAGTCGAACCATCGATAAGAGCGGCGCCAATATCGAGATCGGTTCCTTATTGCGACGCAATACGAAAGTAATACGCAATAGTGAAACTACCAACCATGCCAAGACGAGAACGCGAGCATCGGCACCGACGCTACGGGCGTCATCATCAACGGCATTCGCATCGAAGAGACCGATCGACGAATCGCACGGCCGCCGGACCGCGCTCCGACTCACCTTCCGCCAGGCCACATTACACGGCCCCAACAGGCGTTACGGTTGCGCTAGAGGCGCTAAACCTCGGCACCCCAGCACGGAACCCGCGGCTAGCGCTTCCGCGGCCCGGAGACCTAAACGGAACACTACCCGCCGTTGTGCTGGCTCCGCTGCCACTACTAGTGACCATCAGCCAGGACCCGCGCCCGCTGTCGCCCATCAGCCCGTCGTGGTGCGAAGGGCTCAGCTTAGAGGAAATGGTGGAGGTTATTCTCGCACTTCCCATCAGACGCCACGCGAGAGTCCTCTCCTGGACCACCGCCATTGGTCGCCGCCGGACCACTCGGTACCTCATACGACGACATATCGGACCCCGAAGTGGTAGAGCTTAGCTCTGGAGAAGATGAGCCTCACCCCGCAGACCCGGAGTCAATCCCCATCTCGGACGACGAAATGGGCGAAGCCGAGCAAGCACCACCAACGCCGGCCCGTGTAGAGACGCCACCGCCGTCCTACGAGGAGTTGTTTGGGACAAACGGGACCTATAGCTCCGGCGCCAACACCGAGCCCAGCCATCTAGAGGACCAGGAGACCGGCGGAGTTTTGAGTGCCCACAACCAGACGGCCCCGAGTCCTGCGACCACCGGACCCACGGAACCGGGGAACACGAACCCAGACGCCGATGCGGCCCGCCCGACGGCGAACACTACCCGGACCTGCGTACCTGCACAGCCGCTGCCCTGCGCCACTGCGCCCGCAACCTCCATGTCCTGTGACGCCGCTTCCAGGACATCAACGCCACCAGTGCTCGCGCCATTGCACCCGACGGCCAGCACAGCCCCGGACGCAGATACGGCCATCGCCATCGCGGAGATCGCAGCCTCTGCTATCTGGATGAAGTAGACAACACCAGACAACACGAAGGGCATCTGTATATAGCTAGGAGATAGGGAAAACCCAGCACCCGCCAGCAACATCGACATAGCCAGCCAAGCATCACCGGCACCAACCCGCCACATCGTCATCACTGGCTTCCGCCAGCAGCATCGTGAGCAACACCAGCCCGCAACATCGCGAGCAACACCCGCTCGCAACACCAGCCAGCAGCATCGCGAGCAAAACCAGCCCGAAACATCAGCCAGCAACATCAGCCGGCAACATCGGCCAGCAGCAACGCAAGCAACACCGCGAGCACCAGCAACATCAACTTCGGCTTCTCAGAGAGAGAGCCAGCAACATTTGCCGAAACCCACCACCACACAGAAACGGGAACAAGAGAAACGGCAACCCGAAAGCTCAAGAGAGCAACCGATCGGGAAGCGCGCATGCCAGAACGGGACGAAGGGAACATGCGCCGCGGCAGAGCCCGAAAGCTACCGCGCAGAACGCCGGCAGAGCAAGGGCCCGAGCAACGTCGCTGCCGCCGATCGTTCTCTTCTCTCGGCGAACCTCGAAGCGAACGGACGTTGCGACGATTAACCCGCAGGAAAACGTGATCGCAAACTACCGATGGGATTTCGACCTGAGGCCACATGGACATGAAGTCCAGCGCCCAGGGATAGGAGGGTGAGCCGGCCAAGTGGCCTCCCGCGGCATGGGAGCCGGCGGTGCAGATACGAGGTAGGGAAAAACAGATAGGGAAAACTAGACGGACAAATAAAAGCAAAGAGTAAAACCCGACGGCGAGTTCTTATCCATCCTGGGCAGCTCCTCCTCCTCCTCCTCCTCCTCCTCCTCTTCTTCCCCAAACTCCCCTTTGGTGGACCAGGGCTCGGCACCATGGTAAACAGGGCCGGGTCTCAGGTTCCACACCCCTTCCAGTAGCGGCGGAGGCCGAGACCTGGAAGCCAGGGTAAACAGGGCCGGAATCTCGCGGATCAGGGCGTCGGCACCATGGTAAACAAGGCCGGCTCTAAGATCCCGGGATCCTCCTCCCGCTTCGGCTCCAGACCAGGGCACCGGGACCATGGGTCGGTTCCAGGTTCGCGGCTCCGCTCAGGATCGGGGCGCCGGCACAATGGTAAACAGGGCCGGCTCTCAGATCCCGAGATCCTTCCCCATCTTCTGCTCCGGATCAGGGCACCGGCACTACGGTAAACGGGGCCGGTTCCCAGTTCCGAGGCACCGCTCCGGGTCACGGCATCGGCATCACGGTAAACGGGGCCGGTTCCCAGTTCCGAGGCTCCGCTCCGGGATCGGGAGGCCGGGACGACGGCGACGCGCCCGGCTATCTCGACCCGAACATATTTCCTGGCGAGGCCAGCGGCCCGGCACCATTGTAAACAGGGCCGGGTACCTGGCCCAGCCTTAAAACGGATCGCTTCCTCACATGGCGCCCGAACAGGGACTAGGCATGATAACGGAAGGATAATTCCATCCATCGTGGCGTAAAGAACCATTAGAAAATTATTAGGTCGAAAATTAGAGGTTAGGGACGAAAAGTTAGGAAAACACGCGGTCAGCGCGACAGAATTTTAAGGGGACAAGACAGACGAGGAAATAACGGCAAAACAAAAGAAGGAAAAGAGGCAGAGAAGGCTCGCATAGCAACCGAGAAATATTTCCTGGCGAGGCCAGCGGCCCGGCACCATGGTAAACAGGGCCGGGTACCTGGCCACGCCTCAGAGGGCCCCGACGCGATTCCCGGCACCGGCCGGCCGCTCGGACCGCCCATCCCGCCACGGCGGCCCCGTCTTCTGGCCGACGTGGACGGGGTTGTCCTACCCCAAGAAAACCTGGATCTTGGATCCAAACGCAGCCCTACACGGACCGCCCCTTTCCCCGAATTATTTCCCTAAAATAAACCTGCGCTCCCACCAGCGCATCCCCGTCTTCCTGCCTGTCTCAAAAGGATATCACAGCCTTACAACGGATATCTTCCTCACAAACTGTAACAATTCGTTTACACTTACGACCAGTAGAATGATACACAGGCCGACAAAATTTTGACCCAGAAACCAGTATATACTTTTCCGAAGGTTTGCGGCGCGCTGAATCCGAATCCGAGGTCGAAATTTCCGAATTGGCTCTGGTTTTCGAGATATCCTAACCTAAAAGTGCATAAAGAACGTTTTTTGCCTATATTTGAGGTTATGTAGGATCGAATTTGTTCTTTTACTGAAAATACTAAAAAAGCCATCTTAAAGTATAACCCTTGCCCTTTCAAATGCTGTTGAGTTTGTTTAAATACCTTTTTTTTCGCTTAGATATCGTACTTTAAAATTGATATAGAGTATTCTTTAACGAGTGAGCTGTCTGACATTCCCCGCGATTTCGTTTATGGTCGTTTTATGGTCGTTATATTGAATTTTTTACTTACAAAAAATAAAAAATCAGAATTTTATCTCAGTTTGGTAAACAGCGACCCCGAAGACCCACATATACCAAGTTTCAGCTTGATCCAGTAACTTTTTACGAATTTGGTCCGCCATATTGGATCCGCCATCTTGAATTTTGAAAATTTGAGTCCGGTTTCGTGATCACCGACCGCAGCTGTTTTATGTGCAAAGAAATATGTTTGCTTCATAGGGCCTATCCATAATTTTTTTTTTAGGTAAATTCATTAACATGAAAATTTCAAAGTACGATATCTCAGCGAAAAAAAGTGATATTTAATCAAACTCAACAGCATTTGAAAGGGAAAGGGTTTTACTTTAAGATGGCTTTATTAGTATTTTCAGTAAAAGAACAAATTCGATGCTACATAACCTCAAATATAGGCAAAAAACGCGGTTTTTGCCTTTTAGGTTAGGATATCTCTGAATCCAGAGACAAATTCGGAAATTTCGACCTCGGATTTGCATTCAGCGCACCGAAAACCTTCGGAAAAGTATATACTGGTTTCTGGGTCAGAGGGTCGGGCAGATTTTGTCGGCCTGTGTAATCTATAATAAAAAGCCTGTCCTTCGCCCCCTTATCAGCATTACAAAATCAAAAGCTGAAGTGAAAACATGATCACCGTCATCATTATCATCTGAAGGAGCTTCTCACAAGCGAATTCCTCTCACACTAAAAAATAAATTGATTTTAAAATCACTTGGATTTAAAATAAAAAAGTAGTTTCAAATGAATGAAATTGTTCACGTTCTTGATAAACCAATTAATGATGAAACTATCATTAAAAAGGAATTCCTCACTTATTATCCATATCAACGAAACTTCAAGACAAATGATGAAGTTCGTATCACAATACAAAACCAAGATTTATATGTCCTTCCATGTGAAAGCTTTCTCCACTTTGAAAGGACCTCTTAGCAAAATTATTGATAAAAATACAGGAGCAAGCAGTACAAATGGTGTTGATGGTTTGCTCAAAAATAATTGCATGGCCAATTTTTTGGATGAAGACTATAAGAAAGTTGTATTAAATTGTAAACATGCAATCCTCCTACTAGCTTAAAATACTGATGATATGTACGTTAAAACAGTTGATGGAAAAACGCATAATATCGCCATACATAATATTAGCTGGAAAGTACCTCATATTGTTCCAAGCGATACCGCAAAAATTAAAATGTATATTGTTGTTAAAAGCGGTGATAGTCTTCCACTATCATTTCGTAGTTGGGAAATGCATATTAATCCTACACTAGTACAAGGAACGCAACACGTATGGAATGTGAAACTGGCTGGAAATAGGGAACGACCACGCTTTGCTATCATAGCATTTACATTAAATGGAGAATTAATTTCAAATAATTTGAGAAATTTAAAGGTTCATTTAAATTCCGACGTTTACCCCTATGAGGGTTTGAATATTAAATATGATGAAAATCGATTTGCTGTCTTGTATGACATGTATGCAAGATTTCAAGAAAGTTATTACAATAGAGAAGCTAGTCCACTTCTATCACCAACGGAATTTAAGACTAAAGCACCAATTGTTGTTGTTGACCTATCCTATCAAAATGAGTCTGTCAAGTCGGGACCAATTGATGTTCAAATTTCAACTGAACTAACTAGTGCAAGTGAAATGAATACAAAGGTATATTGCCTTCTCATTCATGATCGTCTAGTCGATCTGACTGGCTTAACTCAACGTATCGTCTAAGAAGTTGTAGGACATTTCTTCAATAAATTTTTAGAAATCGTTTGCTTGTCTGCTTGTCTACGGAATAAAAATATATAACAAAAAAAATGTTTACGCACAACGGAAGGAATATTACATCCAATATGGAAATCATTCAACTTATATTAGAAATAAACAATTTCTTGAAAATTTATAAGGAACAAATTTTCCCCGAACACACAAAATATTTGGAAGAGTCCTTAAAATATTTTTGTAATAGGCGTAGTGATTTTCCACTGGTTTCTAATATATATGGCGAACATTTCACATCTGGTTGCTGGGCTCAAAATGATGTTAACCAAGGCGTTGATACCTGCGCATGTCATTTCTATACTGTACGCTCAAACAAATGTCTTAAAATTATTAAAATGTATTTAAATTTAGAACATCGTTTTTGATCATTGTACTTGAGAAAATAAAATTATACTTTTTCTAAAATAAAGTAACTACTCTTTTTATTTGGGATTGGGAAAATTTTCTTTTCAGATTTCTCTTCATTTTTAGGTTTTTGTTACCTGGAATGGAAGTAGAGGTGGAGAAACATCGATGTTTACGAAGATCGATGTTTTCGATGTTTTTGCCGATGAAACATCGATGAAACATCGATGTTAAAAACAAAAAGAACAAAAATTTTTGTTAATATTCCCTCCGAAACGGCTCGACCGATTCTCATGAAATTTTATATGCAGATTCAGTAGGTCTGACAATAGGCTAACATCTATTTTTCGCTAGTCGCTGCCTGCCGACTGTCAGATTAGAAATTTGGAATCTATGGATGTGGTAGCCACGAATTTTACGTCAAGTAAATGGCAACTTATTTGAAGTTTGTAGAAATTGGAAAACATCGATGTTTCCTCGAAAAAACATCGATGTTTGTGTGGGAAATGTATCCCTCTAAGGGACAGAGAGGGGGAAGCGGTTCCTTTAGTGGTTGGGTGCGGCGCCTGGCTTCATTGACTTTCGTTTTCATCGTCCCTTTTTTCTTCATTTCTAAAGAATTTTCGATGATATCCTTTTTATCCCACCACACATCCCTCCCATTGTTTGTAAGCTGTAACCTTCCTAAGAACTCTTCAATTAGCTGTCTGCACATACCTTTTAATGGATGGAAATATACTTGTTCTTTAAGTGAATGAGTTGTGGCGCCTGGCTTGATTGACTTTTCCTTATGTTCACTTTCGAAATAATTTTCCTAGGATCCCCTTTTTTATCCTACCAACCTTCCTAAGAACTCTTCAATTAGCTGTCTACACATACCTTTTTTTTATTATGAGGTGGGTGTGTTGGTGACATTCATTGGTGGGCTGTGTGGGTTTAAGATCACATCCCTTGACGTTTGATGCTTTGCATTCTTTAGAATACATGCAGTCTTTGAGATTGTCCCTTCCTTTTAGAGTTCAAGAAATGCAGGTAAGCGTCGGTGAGCCCGTCCTTTCGAGCACGCACAAGTGACCTTTTCATCCCTTCCTCTTCATTGCATGACCCCGTCCTTTCGTGCACACACAAGTGACCTTTTCATCCCTTCCTCTTGTGTGTGCACAGGCTTTGTTGACCTGATCACACGTGAACAGGTGCTACCCTCCATCCCTTTTTGGGTCTGATTCGATAGTGGGAAAACGCGGATCAAACGCGTTTCGATATCGCTCGATCGCATTCGCACTCGTTGTCGTATCGAGTGCGTCTTCGTGGCGGTACCGCTTCCACACACGTTTCTCACGTGTCCTCACACCATTCAATCAGTGACCCTAATCAATTTTCATTACCCTACCCTTTTAAGGGGGTGACACGTGACAGATAACCCTTTTTACCTAATTATTAACCCTATCAATTAGCGATATATCAAAGGTGGCGCAGAAGTCAGGTTTTATAACTACTCACCCATCCGAAAATAGTTTCTTGGCCCAGGAGCGAGCCGACAATATTTTGTCGGGTACCATCCATCGTTATGGGCGGTAAAATGTCAGCCCCGATCAATCCATCAACTTGAAAGCTCTCAAAAAAGGTAGGATCTGCGGGATCTGCGGGATCTCCAGCGGAGAGCGGGATCCCGAGTCGATTAAAGCTCGTGCTCGGTAGTTCGTTCCCAAATAACACACGTTAATGATTGCCGTGCTCAGTAGAACTGCTGAAGTGCCGCAAGCGAAATAGTTTTGTACCTCTGAAGAGCTTGCAGATGCGTTGCTGCTAGAGAGTCTCGATGCAGCAGCGTATGATGCCTCCCCTTACACGTGAAACAGCTGTGAGTGCTTGTGCAGTCACGTAGTTGGCCTCTCGCGAAACAATTTAGGCATAGGTGCCGAAACGCGCGTTAACTGACATTTGGAGAAAGCGCGGGCACAATCTCACGGGATGGTTCTCCTTGGAGCATAAGTTACACCTTTCCGTTTATTGCTGACCTTTGTCTCGAAGGACTGAAGCCTTTTTGGAACTGCCCGAGTCAGTTTCATACCCTCTATGGCCTCCAATGTCCGATATCTTTCGCTCAGAAAGGTGTTCATTTCTTCCCAAGCCGGATTCTCGGATTTGGACGTAAGGGACAGTTCCCATAAGGAAAGGGTCAGCTTTGGCAGCTTGCTCGCGCAAAGGAAGACCAGTGAAGACTCGCTAGACGCTTTCGTCAACGGACGAGAAATCAAAATTTGTTGAATTGTCTTCGAACTGGTCGATGGCAGATCTCTTCCTTTTGAAGTGGGAATCGTGGGTCTGACATTTGGACTAGCGGACTTGGGCGCTGGCTGAGCGCAAACGGGTAGCAGAGATTAAGTTTGGCTACTTTTTCTGGCGCGGATGTCGGAAGGCAAGGAAAGTTGAAGAGAGAAACGACCAAACAAACACCCAGGCTCTGGATTGGCAATCTAAAGCCGAATTCGAATGAACTGTTAGAATTGGAAACTTGGAAAATGGATCCGAAAAGAAATCACAGACAAAAAATAACCCAAAAGAACCAACAGTACAAAAAAAATAGCTAGATCTAGCTATTAAAATTGATGGGATTATTAGACGATTAATGGATATTATCGGCTTCGACTTTGGTTCAGGAAAAACAAATAGATTGTAGAACCCTCCGACGGCCAGCAGCTCGTTTTATATAGCGCTCGGCGAGGCTTAGAGTGCCCGCAGTCAGTGTGGAGTCTGCCCGTTTCTCGTGAGGCCAGCTCGCTTGGACGCTTTGCAGTTGCTCGTTGGCAAGCGCGGGTAATTATCTGAATACAAATTTTTACCGGAATTAAAAACTCACCGAAAATGGAAACCCAGCTGGAAGAGCTAATAAATTCGGAGGGAATTATTAAATAATTATTGGAAATTATTTAGGTTGTTTAGATCGAACCAGACAAAAAATTATTCCGCCAAAAATAGCAAAAAAAAAAGCCAAAAAATAACTGGGAAAATATGACTAATTTGGCGGTGATTATTAAATAATTTGCAACTAATTGGGTTTTGAATCTGGGAAACCGACAAAAAATTTAAGAAATTATGTTGTGGGAAGGGCTGGGATAGGACTCAGTCCCGCCAAGGTCTCTTTACAGAACAATTTATAAAGATGGGACAAGGTGACTTAAATAAGACGATGGGCTGACGGGAGATGGAGGTTGTAAGCCACCGGGTTACTACGTAAAAAATTTTTGAATTCATCATTGAGCAAAAGTGCAGCGACTACGGAGGAATTTCTGGACGGTCCACCTATGCCCCGCCTGGAAGGATTTCCGAGCGGCGGGACCCCCCTTTCTGGACCCGGAAGAATTTCCGGACGGTCCACCTGTGCCCCGCCTGGAAGGATTTCCGAGCGGCGGGACACCCCCGTGGGCCCCGAGGAATTTCCGGACGGACCACACCTACCCCACCCGGCGGTAACAAGTGCTAAGATGTTTACGAATTTGGTCCGCCATATTGGATCCGCCATCTTGAATTTTGAAAATTTGAGTCCGGATTCGTGATCATCGACCCCAAAAACCCCCGCGTAACAGATTTAAGCTGTTTTATGTGCAAAGAAAAAAGTTTGCTTCATAGGGCCTATCCATAATTTTTTTTTTAGGTAAATTCATTAACATGAAAATTTCAAAGTACGATATCTCAGCGAAAAAAAGTGATATTTAATAAAACTCAACAGCATTTGAAAGGGAAAGGGTTTTAGAACATAGAACATCAGGTCTGGCGGACATTTCACCTTTTCAGTACCACTGAAAATGTTGATGGGATTTGCTGAAGACTATAAGAAAGTTGTATTAAATTGTAAACATGCAATCATCCTCCTACTAGCTAAAAATACTGATGATATGTACGTTAAAACAGTTGATGGAAAAACGCATAATATCGCCATAAATAACATTAGCTGGAAAGTACCTCATATTGTTAAAAGCGGTGACAGTCTTCCACTATCATTTCGTAGTTGGGAAATGCATATTAATCCTACACTAGTACAAGGAACGTGTCCATACGTGTTGGAATGTGAAACTGGCTGGAAATAGGGAACGACCACGCTTTGCTATCATAGCATTTACATTAAATGGAGAATTAATTTCAAATAATTTGAGAAATTTAAAGGTTCATTTAAATTCCGACGTTTACTCCTATGAGGGTTTGAATATTAAATATGATGAAAATCGATTTGCTGTCTTGTATGACATGTATGCAAGATTTCAAGAAAGTTATTACAATAGAGAATCTCGTCCACTTCTATCACCAACGGAATTTAAGACCAAAGCACCAATTGTTGTTGTTGACCTATCCTATCAAAATGAGTCTGTCAAGTCGGGACCAATTGATGTTCAAATTTCAACTGAACTAACTAGTGCAAGTGAAATGAATACAAAGGTATATTGACTTCTCATTCATGATCGTCTAGTCGAATACACACCTTTGACAGGCTTAACTCAACGTATCGTCTAAGAAGTTGTAGGACATTTCTTCAATAAATGATGAGTATCGATCATTTAATAATATCGATAATAATTGTAAGAATACCCTATGAAATCATTATCTAGTTCTTAAGATGAACCAGTTCATATATTTGTACAATTTGGAGCTTAAACACATACACACTCACTTTGAGAATAAAACCTGGCGTGTAAAGACACTACAACTGGCGACGAGGTTAAAAAACGTCAAAAGATTACTCATATATATGAGAAAACAATTGTAAATACAATTTATAAAAGAAGAGTTGTAAATACAATCTCGCAAGATGGCAACGGGATCAGAAGCATCAGCTATGGCAGCGGCGACAACAACATTGCTACAAACCACCGCTTTGCCAGAATTTTCACACCTAACGGAATCATGGTGCATGTATAAAGAAAAACTAGAAATTCATTTTTCGGAGATGAATTGCACAGACGACAATGTTAAAAAAGCAGTGCTTCTTAAATCAATTGGTTCGGAACCGTATCGTTTGCTACACAGCTTGTGCAGCCCCAGCACACCTATCTCAAAGACATATAAGGATTTGTGCGCGATGCTTAAGAGTCACTACACTCCACCAACAATTGTGTTTCATGAAAGAAGAAAATTCCATTCTGCAACCAGATCCGAGTCTGAAAATGCTTCACAATGGTTCGCCAGGGTCAAAGAGCTAGCCATAACCTGCAAATTCGGGGCCATGCTGGATGCATTTGTTTTGGATCGTTTTGTCGTGGAACTCCCAGACAAAATCTTTGATCGTCTATGTGAAGAGGATGAGTCCCTAACCTTAGATGTGGCGTTACGTAAGGCGATAATCATGGAGACAAAGTTAAACGTGAGAACAGAAGAGAACTCCAATGTCAACGCAGTCAACGAACAACGGAAAAAAGGGAACTTCCAAAAAGCTCATCAGTTAACGGTCAAGGCAGAGACAACTTCAATAGAAGCTCTACATTCAAGAAGAAGAACAACAACCACAACTATGGAAATTCGAACGGCAGTAATTACAGCAAGAACAAAAATGAGAGGACCGCATGTTCGCATTGTGGATGGCGTAATCACAACTCAGCTGTATGCCGTTACAAAGATAGTAGATGCCACAAGTGCGGGAAGATCGGACACATAGCTAGTATTTGTCGTATCAACACTGAAAATATAAATTTAGTTCACAATTCCAATGATAGATTTACTAATGATAATTTTGATAAATCTGTTTATAGCATTACAACTGATGACACAAAACCCTACATATTGTCTGTAAATATCGATGGGACGACTATGGATGTTGTATGTGATACTGGTTCTCCTTGCACCTTGATGCCTCAGAATTTACTAACAAAGCAACAATTTGCGCAAATTAAGCCGTGTAGAAACATGTTTCTCAGCTACACTGGCAATGAAATTGATATTTTGGGTGAGTTTAATGCACATATAACTTATAATCGGACACAAAAGTTGATAAAAGTTACAGTCACTAAAGAAGATAAAAGACCACTTTTGGGTAGGAATTTCTTTAGAGAATTTAAATTCGATTTAAAGCAAGTGAATAGTATTCATTCTGCGAAGCAATTGGTTGATAAGCTAAAATGTGATTTTAGAGAAGTTTTTAATGATGAACTTGGCACTTATAAATTAGGAGAAGTCTCCTTACCCATTGATGATGAGGCCAAGCCTATATTTTTCAAGCCACGTCCGATTCCGCTAGCATGGAAGTCTAAAGTAGAGGAGGAACTTAGATGTCTCATTCGCAAAGGTGTTTTAGAGCCTGTAGATCATTCGGATTGGGGTACACCACTAGTGCCTATCTTAAAACCAGATGGAAATTTGCGTATTTGCGCAGACTACAAGGTAACGGTTAATAAATGGTTAGTCGATTACACATACCCACTACCACGCATAGATGAAATATTTGCAGCTTTAAGTGGAGGTATAATTTTTTCTAAGTTGGATCTTTCAAACGCTTATAATCAGTTAGTGTTAGATGAGAAATCTCAACACATATGTACCTGGAGTACTCACATAGGTACCTTAAGGATGAAAAGGTTACCATTCGGCGTTAAGCCAGCAGCGTCCATATTTCAAAAGATAATGGAATCAATTTTAAGCGGCATTCCAAATGTTGTTGTCTACCAAGACGACATCACTGTATCTGGAACAAGCCATAGTGAACATTTAAAAACACTCAGAATTGTACTTAATAAGTTACAATCTGTAGGTCTCAAATTAAATGCAAACAAATGCAAGTTTTTACAAGATACAGTATCGTATTTAGGTTTTACCATTAGTAAAGACGGCTTACACAAAAAATGAAGGCAGGTACAAAAGTGTAATAAATTGTCCTGTTCCTTCTAATGTCACTCAAGTGAGAGCTTTCATAGGAATGGCTAATCACTATTCAAAATTTATTGAGAACTTTTCCAAAAAAATAGGTCCATTGTATTCTTTGCTCAAGAAAAATGTAATATTCTCATGGAACAAAGATTGTCAAAAAGCTTTTGAAATAGTAAAAAGAGATATCACGTCCGACCAAGTTTTGGTACACTATGATAGTTCTTTACCAATTATTCTTTCTACAGATGCAAGCTATGGAGCTGTTGCAGGTATACTATCGCACAGATTCCCAAATAGCAGTATCAGACCCATTGCATTTGTATCACGCGCTCTGTCAGAGTCTGAAAAGAACTATAGCACTTTGGAAAAAGAAGCGTTAGCAATTTTATTCAGCGTAAAAAGTTAAAACAATACTTACTAGGGCAAAAATTTATCCTGAAAACGGATCACAAACCGCTGAAAGTTTTGTTTGGCGAGAATAAAGGACTACCTTCGATGGCCTCAGCCAGAGTCCAAAGATGGGCGTTTATCCTATCTGGATTTAATTATGTCATCGAACATGTTAAGGGCAAATTAAATGAGGCTGACGAATTGTCCAGAATACCACAGTATGAAACAGAAAAAAATTCTGTAGAGGCAAGTTTCATAAATTATACAGAAGAAAATAATCATCTATATTTGACTTTCAAAGAGATTTCCAAAGAAACCAGGCGTGATCCTCTCCTGTCTAAGATAATGCAATCGATAAAAGAAGGCAAACTTAATGATTTAAAAGGCAATGAGTATGAACCATTCAAAGCCAAAGATATTGAATTATCTGTAGAAAGCGATTGCATTCTCTGGGGACACAGAACAATAATTCCTTTTAAACTTCGAAAATCAGTTCTAAACGAACTTCATCGATCGCACCTAGGCATTGTTAAGACAAAAGGCTTAGCTAGGTCTTATATATGGTGGCCTAGAATAGATTTTGAAATTGAGAATATGATAAAGGGTTGCATACACTGTCAAGAACTAAGCGCAAACCCAGAAAAATGCACTTTAATACCATGGCAGCCAGCACAATCTCCTTGGAGTAGAATACATATAGATTATGCAGGCCCTATAAAAAATTACTACTTATTAGTCGTGATCGATTCATATACCAAATGGGTTGAAGTTTTTAAAACAAAAGAAATAAAATCGTCAACCACAATTGATATGATCAGAAACTTGTTTTGGAGGTATGGTTTAGTTGACACAGTAGTCAGTGATAATGGAAGACAATTCACTTCCACAGAATTCAAAGACTTTATGCTAAATAATGGTTGTAAACATATTCTAACAGCACCGGGTCATCCCGCGTCCAATGGACAAGCTGAAAATTTTGTTAAAACGCTTAAGAAGTCTTTGTTAGCAACAATAAGCGAAAATCCAAAAACAGATTTCAACACAATTTTAAACCAATTCTTGTTTGACTATAGAAACTCCAAACATTGCACAACAGGCGAAAGTCCATCTAAACTTTTCCTTGGTAGATTACTAAAATCAAGATTAAGTCTTTTAAAACCACCATCATGGAGAGATAGTAACACATCGACAACCTGATCGCATCACTTTAAGACCACGTCAAGATGGTAGAGTAGTAAAACCAAAATAATATAATTTTCACTTTTATTATGTTTCTAGAAGTCACGATCAAAATGAATAAGATTAATGGAATTAAGCAACTGAATTGCATCATGTAAATTAATATATTTGAAATTTTACAGTAATACGATGTTAATACAATTCTATAAATATAAGAAACTTTTGTATTGTAACAGCCAATCTTTAGAAGAGGCGTGATGAGTATCGATCATTTAATAATATCGATAATAATTGTAAGAATACCCTATGAAATCATTATCTAGTTCTTAAGATGAACCAGTTCATATATTTGTACAATTTGGAGCTTAAACACATACACACTCACTTTGAGAATAAAACCTGGCGTGTAAAGACACTACAATAAATTTTTAGAAATCGTTTGCTTGTCTGCTTGTCTACGTCTGCTTGTCTACGGAATAAAAATATATAACAAAAAAAATGTTTACGCACAACGGAAGGAATATTACATCCAATATGGAAATCATTCAACTTATATTAAAAATAAACAATTTCTTGAAAATTTATAAGGAACAAATTTTCCCCGAACACACAAAATATTTGGAAGAGTCCTTAAAATATTTTTGTAATAGGCTGAGTGATTTTCCACTGGTTTCTAATATATATGGTGAACATTTCACATCTCGTTGCTGGGCTCAAAATGATGTTAACCAAGGCGTTCATACCTGCGCATGTCATTTCTATACTGTACGCTCAAACAAATGTCTTAAAATTATTAAAATGTATTTAAATTTAGAACATCGTTTTTGATCATTGTACTTGAGAAAATAAAATTATACTTTTTCTAAAATAAAGTAACAGTTTACGTGAGGGGCCCATTGTACCTTCTATCTGGCCACCGAGCTTCCGAAAGCTCGGCCGCTCTTGCGCTCCCGTCTTTCGGGCTTCCGCGCAGTGCCGACTCTCGCCCGCTCTCCGTTCCGCTGCAATCTCCGGCCGCTTCGGTGCATTATTCCGCCGCTCCTCGGCACCTTTCTTGGCAGCGATCGCCCTCTATGCTCCTCCCTACATCTTCGTCCACTGCACTCATCCGTCGCTCCCTGGTGAAGTGCATCCACTCTCGCCCCTCTGATGCTCCCGCGCCCCGATCTCGGGATAAATCAGAACGCAGTCGGCCGCTGTCGATCTCCCCCTCTCGCTTTAGCGGAGTAAAGCGGGCGGGAGCACGGCTCTATGTTTAAGCTTAGTTTAGTAACCAAATGCATGTTCAATAAAACACTACGGGCGCTCCATGCCATTGGCGACTCTCGACCCCCGAATATTTTCTACGTCTTCCTCTTCGCGGGATATATACGCATTATATTTTCTGGAATCCTTTAGCGGAGGATCCTCGCCACCCCCCTACAAAAACATGGTCCTTCGAGCCGGATAATTTTACTGTCCTTCTCCAGACATTCAAAATTAATACAGTCCACTTCATCAATGCTCCACTGTGCCCTTACATATGCATGCATGCCCTTATATGTATATTTTCTGCACCCGATTTCAGGAAATAACCCTCACTACGAAACTTCAAATTAAATCAAATAAAAATTAAAATACAAGTTAATAGAGAGACAAAACAACAACATTAAAACCCAAAAATAATTACAGATCCACGCGGGCTGGACCGCGACTGTTTTGCCGCGTTGTTGTTTATGTTTTTTGTCATCAGCCGCGTTGTTGTTTATGTTTTTTTCCTCTCTTACGTCCATTACGTATGCACTGCTTTGCCGACGGCATAGCAGTGAGCTTTTCGGGCAACCCAAGGCCAAGGATTCTAATTCTACCTTTCCGGCTTCGTAATAAATACTGTTCATGCTGAACAAGGGAGTCAGCTATCCCGAAAGCAGACCATCACTGTTGGCGAAAAATGTACCTTTTACCCGGTTCCGAACTGGGGCACGAAGCCGCCATATTCAAAATGTACGTCTATACGAAAAATAAACTCACAGCGACAAGTCGCCTTTACACGCACCTGAACTTTAACCCCCATCTCTTTATTTCACTCTTTGGGATTTTTTGGAATACCAGCTTGCCGGCCCCGACGACAACATTTTGGTCCTTCGAGCCGGATTTCCAGCGCTTTGCCGAGATAAGTACGGTGCCAGATTTCCCACCATATATGTATGTACGTACACATATGCACATATCGCTGCGATTGCTCACTATCAACTAGTGACCGGCTGCGCAATCATATATGTACATATGTGTGTATATGCTATATATACTCAATATAAAAATTCAATAACACTTTCCAATAAAAGAACGACTTAATCCAAGTCCCCCACCTAGAAACTTCCACACAACATTAACATACATACATAAATACATAAAAATACATAAATAGATGATACAGAAGATTTTACTCACAGTGGTTAGACGTGTTTTTCCGAGCTCCAGAAACGAACCGTCCACGACACAGTGAATCAGCGCCACAGGCCCTGGAAAAATTTGGTTTACAGCAGTGAGACACCTTGGGACAAGGTACGTACCAGAATCGGCCCCGGCAGGCTATCCGGTCTTCCCGAATCTTGGCACCCGCGACGACCACTGGAACTTGAGGGCAAGGGGGGAACCTCTCTCTCGTTCACTGAGAGCCCTCATTCCCTTGAACGTCGCTCACTCACGGAAAAGATAGTTTCCACAAGCCGTTTTTCCCTCGCGTTTTTCCTCCATCGCCAGCACAACAAGATCAGCTGATCGCAGTGTTGCGCAACGCACCCGCAGAGAGCTTTCGCACTCGCGTGGTGTTGGAAAACGCGAGCAGCCCGCGCAATTTTTAAAAAAACCTAAAGCTGAGCCAAATCACTGGCCGCAACTTAGATTTACTCTAAATTGCTGAAGCCAAACACCTCGGGCCCATCCACTGCTGCTCTCGCAGCTGGCTCCTGTGGGGAACAAGGCAAAAGGCCGAGGATCGGGCTATATTCCAACCCCCCCCGCTGCGGCGGCGCCAGCCAAAAGGGGCTCTGGGGACCGAGTAGGAGCGGTATAACTCCCATCACTCATCCGCAGGGGGAAATCCCAGTGCACCGTGGGACCCCAACTAGGAGCAGGTGCCATGAGCAAGGCCGCGCCAACAGCCCGGGACGATGAGACCCAGGCACTAGTGGTAGCTAGAGCGGAGGAAGAGCTGATCCAAAACTTCCAGCGCATGAAGCAGAGGGTCCAACGCTCGCCTCTGGCGACCAGCACCGAGACGCACCCTGTTTCGGCGACGCCGAAAATCAACGGGCCGATATTTGTTTTCGGCGAAGGGGAAGAGGAGATGGCCACTCCGAAGCGTTCTCGGGATGCAGCGAGCCCCGAGGGGAAACAAACTGGCGCTAACAAGAAGCAGAGGGTCGAGGCAGATGCACCAGCCCTTGTCGACCAACAGGGTGCAATGCTGGACGAGATGATTGCGAAGTTCACAGACACCAAAAGCAAAAACAAGAAGGTGGTTCGTCACGTCACCCAGGGGACGATAGACACGCTGATCGCAATGAAGGAGCTGCAGCTCGAAGTCTGTGCTGCGCTGGCCGCCGGCCACACTAACGGTCGCACCAATGGACCAGCAGACCACGCCTTCGCTGGCTGGCAAGATCGCCCGAGAGCCAGGAACCAGGAGATAGCTACAGCCAGAAGCAACTGTCTCGCCGCTAGGAGGAGATGCCAGCCAAGCAGAGGACGCTCTACACAAGAGCTCCACGAGTCCCTCTACAGAGCGAGGAAGAAGGCTCTTAAGGTGGCCATCAGGGCAAGCAAAAACAAGTGCTTCAAGGACCTCTGCGATGCGGCTGACCAAGAACCTTTTGGATCAGCATACAAAATGGTTATGGGTAAGCTCACCAGACAGCCGATTCCGAGCTCACAGGACCAGTTGGGAGCAATAATAGAGGAAGTCCTGATTGCGTTGGCCAGCTGTAAAGTTTCCAAGGCTCCTGGACCGGATGGCATACCCAATGCAGCTCTGCATGCCATAGTGAATGCCTACCCAGGCCTCTTCGCGCAGCTGTACAACAGGTGCATCGACGAACGGAGGTTTCCTCGAACCTGGAAGCAGCAAAGGCTCGTGCTCATCCCGAAGCCAGGAAAGCTCAACGATGACCCGTCGTCATACCGGCCCCTTTGCATGCTAAACACGCTGGGGAAAATCTTTGAGCGCATAATATGCATGAAGCTGCAAAGCGAAATCGAGGAGCGTGGAGTCCTGTCTAGCCACCAGCACGGATTCCGGAAGAGGCGAAGCACGCTCGACGCGATCCGAGAGGTGACGGAACTGGCGGCTAAGGCCATCGAAGGAGAACGTTGGCGGGGCGGCACAAAGAAGTACTGCTTGGTATGCACCCTGGATGTTAAAAACGCCTTTAACTCTGCAAACTGGAGCCTAGTGTTGCAAGCACTCCAGCGCGGCGGTATATCAGGGTACCTAATACAGCTGATAGCCAACTACTTCAGAGAGCGCGTCCTGCTCTACAAATCTGACGCCGGTAACCAAGAATACCAAGTTACAGGGGGTGTTCCCCAGGGCTCAGTCCTTGGGCCAATTCTCTGGAACATAATGTATGATGGTATACTGAGGCTGACACTGCCTGAAGGATGCTCAGTGATTGGCTTTGCAGATGATATCGCACTAGTCACTGTGGAGAAGCAACTGGCCGACGTTGCTAACAAATGCAGTCTGGCGATCGACCTGCTGATGTCCTGGCTGGCGGATAATGGGCTCTTGCTTGCCGAACACAAAACGGAGGCAGTGCTTATAAGCAGCAGAAAGGTCATAGAGAAGGTGAGCTTCCGGGTCGGCTCGACCACCATCGAGTCTAGCCCTGCGGTCAAGTACCTTGGAGTGCTGATCGACCACCGGCTGAACTACAAAAGCCACCTGGAGTACGCGGCGGGCAAGGCATCCAAGGCCACTGCCGCCATCTCGAGGATGATGGCCAACACGCGCGGCCCCCGAAAGCACAGCAGACGACTCATAGCGACAGTGGTGACCTCCACCATACTATATGCTGCGCCGATATGGGCAGACGCAATGCTGACGGTGAGCTACAGCCGACACTGCAAGTCGGTATATAGACGCTGCGCCTTGCGTATCTCCAGTTACTTTTGCACAGTCTCAGAAGAAGCGGCACTGGTAGTAGCAGGAACAATCCCCATCGATTTACTGGCAGAAGAACGCAGGACTGGAAGGTCTGGAAGCAGAACACAGCGGAGTAGCACGGTCTCGAGGTGGCAAGCGAGATGGGACAACGCGAGCACTGGACGCTGGACGCACAGACTAATTCCCGAACTGGATCCCTGGCTAAACCGACCCCACGGGCAGGTGGATTTCTACACGTCGCAGCTTCTCACAGGCCATGGATGCTTCAAGTCATACCTTCACCGCTTCCAACACGACGCAGATCCATTCTGCGACTACTGTGGAGGCGTAATCACAGAAGATGCAGAACACTCCTTTTTTGTGTGCCCACTTTTCAGCGCTGAAAGAGCTGCCTTGGAGGCAGCAACAAACTGTCGCCTCACACCCGACAACATAATAAGGTGTATGCTGGAGACCCCATCCAACTGGGATGCGGTTACTGAAATGGCAGCAATCGTTCTGAGGGAGCTGAGACGCCGGGAGCAGATCCGTCACACGGTTGGTGACAGATGAGCGGCAACTGACCGCCTGCCACCCTCGCGAAGTAAAGCTTTGCGGCAGTCCCGCGGGGGCGGACTCTTTCTACACTTCCTATACTATTCTCTGTATTGTAAATCCCCTTCATAATCCTTTAAATAAAAAAAAAAAAAATAAAATAAAAGACATCGTGGCCGATCTATGAACATACATATGTCCATTACATATGCATATGTACATTAAGTACATGGCACATACGCAACGGCGTATATCTGTATGGTCATAGGGTGTTCATAAATCGGTAGAAAATAAATGGGGATCAGGAATTAATCCTATTGTTTTATTAGGATTTATTTGATTATTATTGTTTTATTTCACAAAGCTCCCACACACAACAAAAACAAACGCAAAAACAGAGAAGAGTGCTAGACCGGCAGTTGAGAACCGGCGGCGGCTAACACTAGTGACACAAACACAACCACAAACACGACAAGGTTTGACAAAACAAAAATAAACAAACGAACTAATAAAAGCGACCAACGGCGCTAATATTTACATATTTGTGTAGGCATACGGACATATGTACGTCTAGGTAGCAACACTAGGGTCATACGCGGCTAAGGCACCGTTCTCACTTGCACTACTTTTTTGTACGTTCCAATAGAAAGTGACGGTGGGTGTGTTTTTTCTTTAATATTAATATTTTTGCCAAATATATATAAAAGGTTGATCGTATAATTGGTCGCACGCTTATCCAGCGTCCCAAATATATACGTCTTTTTCTCGATCCAGTTGGTTGTACGCTTATCCAGCGTCCCAAATATATAAGCTGTTTCGATTCTTTCAACTGGTAGCACGCTTATCCAGCGTCCCAAACATATACGTCTTTTTCTCGATCCAGTTGGTTGTACGCTTATCCAGCGTCCCAAATATATAAGCTGTTTCGATTCTTTCAACTGGTAGCACGCTTATCCAGCGTCCCAAATATATAAGTTTTGGTTTTCCCCGATCCAATTGGTTGCACGCTTATCCAGCGTCCCGACAACATAAGGTAACTCGATCGCTTAATTGGTTGGACGCTGGCGTCCCAAATATATACGTCTTTTCCTCGATCCAGTTGGTTGTAGGCTTATCCAGCGTCCCAAATATATAAGCTGTTTCGATTCTTTCAACTGGTAGCACGCTTATCCAGCGTCCCAAACATATAAGAGAATTCTAACGTTTAGGTGGTTGCACGCTTCCTCCGTATTTGTCCAAGTGGACAGATAGTTTCGGCCCCTTACGGTTTTCGGCTCCAATTGGCCACGGTGAGGAGGGAAAACCCCGTTTGACTGTCTCAAAAGCGTCTCAGCGAGTTAGAGCCAAGAGCGAGTCTTCTGTGGCCCCCAAAAGCCCAAATCCCTCTCAAAGTAGAACCCCATTGACAACTCCACTAAAATCTACGAGCACGTCGCTCTAAGTTCCGCGGTCAGTACCGAACACGAAATCTGCGGTTTCAGACTTCTCACCCCAAGTTACTAGCCGCAAAAATGGCGCAATCTGAGGCAGACAAGGCCTTGACAAAATTCATGACCGTGACCGATAGGGTAGGTCAGTTCGAAGCCAGAGTCAACACCCCAGCAGACACCAGTCCGTCAATCCACACGAGTAGGGTGCGACTCGAGCAGATCAGAGCCCTATGGGACAAGGTGGAGAAGGAATACGAGACTTGCTCCGAAGTTCTGTCCGGACTGAATTGCACAGACACAATAACAGTCATGCAGTCCAAGTATGACTATTGTTATACCGTTTACGAGCGGTGCGCTGCGAGTCTCAACGAGGTCATTGAAGGTTTACGCTCGCGACAGTCCGCTCAGGCCTCCACTTCGGCGCCTCCTCAGGGGGGGGTGTCGCTTACCCCCAGACGAGTGCGACACTTTCTGTGGGGACTATGTTCACTGGCCCACGTTTCGGGACCTTTTCTCAGCTATCTACATAAATAACCCTCGGTTGTCAGAAGTTGAAAAATTGTTCCATCTCAATGCGAAAACTAGCGGGGAGGCCAAATCCATTATGTCCTTATCACCTCTAACCAATGATGGTTTTGAATCAGCGTGGAGGAACTTGCAGAATCGGTTCGAAAATAAGAGGCTACTGGTCAACAGTCAGCTGAAGACTTTGTTTAACTTATCTTCCGTCCCCCTTGAATGCGGCAAATCCTTGAAACAGCTAGAGAGCACGGTCCAAGGTTGTTTAACGGCTCTGAAAATAGCAAAAATCGATACCACTAACTGGGATTGCCTGCTAGTTTTTCTGTGCTCCCCCAAGTTACCAAAGCTAACGCTGTCTCTATGGGAACAGTCCCTAATTAGTAAGACAGATATTCCACTCTGGGCTGAATTCACGGCCTTCTTACAAGATCGTCATCGAACGCTCGAGGCGATTGAAGAGTTTAAGCCAAACGCGAGCGCTCAATCCAGAGCACCGCGGACAATCCAAACTTTTCAGAATAGAGTTACAGTAAATCCACAATCCTGTAAACTTTGTTCTCAAGAGAACCATCCCATCCGAGTATGTCCCTTATTCTTACGAATGCCAGTAGGATATCGGGAGAAATACATAAAACAGCAGAAGTTGTGTTTAAACTGTTTCGCCAGAACGCATCTTCTTAGGGACTGCACCAGCACGCATAATTGCTATACTTGCAGAGGACGCCATAACACTCTCCTGCACCGAAATAGCACTCCGGCAGTCCAATCCGCGGTCGATCCTGACCATCAGCCCCACTTATCCACATTTGAGCACCAGCAAAATATACAGTCCACTCCATCGACGAGTCAACCGAATGTGCAAACGTTCTTGGCTGTAAGCACTCAAGGGGTCCTCCTGAGTACAGCTTTAATAGAGATTTGCCATTTGGGCATCAAATACTTAGCACGGGCACTTATTGACTCCGGTTCTGAGGCAACTTTTATATCAGAACGGTTGTTCAACTTGTATAATTACCTTATGAGTCCGTACAAGCTCAAGTTTCAGGGGTCAACCTCACTGTTGCGGCTCAGCCCCGTAAGCGCTGTCAGCTCAACATAGGTTCTCCAGTCAAGCCCCACATCCAAATTGAAACGTCTGCATACGTACTACCACAATTGGCCGGAAATCTCCCATCCTGTACTATACCAGAGAACTCTCTGAAGCAGCTGCCGCCTTTGCAACTAGCGGATCCGAATTTCTACCGGAGTTCGCAGATCGACGTTCTTATTGGCGCCGATATCCTGCCATCGATCATTCTTAGCGGCTCCCATTCTAATATTTGTGGCACGCTTCTTGGCCAAGAGACCATTTTCGGTTGGATTCTTTGCGGGCCCATCGCAACGAATCCCACAAGTAGAATATGCTCATTTTCATCCCGACTAGCGGTCACCGAGTCCAGACTAGACAACATTCTCACCAAGTTTTGGGAGGTGGAGGATGTTCCAGTGAGACCGGTTAGGGAATCTACTATGGTTTGCGAGGAGAACTTTGTCCGATCCACCAAAAGGAACGAGGATGGGAGGTATGTGGTTTCGTTGCCCTTTAAAGAGCCGAACAATATCAATCTGGGACACTCCAGGTCAATCGCACTGGCTCAGTTCCTGCGAAATGAGATTCGACTGAGTAAAGACGTTCAATCAAAACAGCAATACGACTCAGTCATTCAAGAGTATCTAGATTTAGGCCATATGCACCAAGTCTCTCCGAACGACTCCAGCAATTTTTATTTGCCCCATCACGCTGTCTTCAAGCCAGACAGTACCACGACGAAGGTTCGCGTTGTGTTCAATGCTTCCAGTCCCTCATCAAACGGGAACAGCCTCAATGATATCCTTCATGCGGGGCCTGTACTGCAGTCCTATCTGACTATCCAGATTCTAAAATGGCGTTTTTTCAAGTATGTTTTCAATGCCGACATCACAAAGATGTACAGGCAAATTCTGACCATACGCGTTTTCAGAGAATCCTCTTCCGCAATAAGGTCGGAGACCTCTGCGACTATGAACTCGATACGGTCACCTTCGGCGTAAACTGTGCATCTTTCCTAGCCATCCGCGTACTACACCAGTTGGCTCAAGATATCCGTGGCAAATATCCGTTAGCGAGTGACATCATCTCGAATTTTATGTACGTTGACGATGTGCTCGCCGGCACTCACACTAAGCAGTCGGCACTTTTAGCCATCGAGGAGCTTCGGCTGGCTCTTGAGAGTGCTGGTTTTCCATTGCGAAAGTGAACCTCAAACGAGAGGAACCTCCTACATGCGATTCCAAAGGAGCACTTGGTGAGTGCCGACTTTCTTGAGCTTGAAGAGGCTAGTACGGCGAAAACTCTTGGGATCCATTGGCAAGCTACGTCAGATAGTTTCTTTTTTATTCCGATGGATATCCACCTCCAAACTGCTTTCACAAAACGAGAGGTTTTATCTCAAATAGCCAAACTTTTCGACCCAGCAGGTTGGCTATCACCGTTCGTAGTCCGAGCCAAGATTTTCATGCAGAAAATTTGGCTACGAGAGCTGGGCTGGGATCAGCCACTCCCTATGGACCTCGCAACCCAGTGGCGAGAGTTCCTAGAAGGGTATCCAGCCCTGAAGGAAATTCGTATTCCGAGATGGGTACGTTTCCATCCAGCTGCTAAACTTCAATTCCATGCGTTGTGCGACGCGTCACAGGACGAATATTGGGCTGCTATTTTCGTTCGGATCGAAACGACGGAAGGCTGTTGTACCCATTTACTGACATCTAAAACCCGAGTAGCTCCCGTCAGATCCATCTCCATACCACGCTTAGAATTGTGCGGAGCAGTGCTGCTCACTGAGCTAGCAGCATCAGTAATTTCCGAAATGCCTCCTCGTGTCTATGAGACTTTTTACTGGACGGACTCTACAATCGTTCTGGCTTGGCTAAGTAAGCCAGCATGCTCCTGGACGACATTCGTGGCCAATAGGGTCGCAAAAATCGAACAGTGCACCAACGGAAGCAGATGGGGACATGTACGATCCGAAGACAATCCAGCTGATCTGGCAAGCCGGGGCGTCTCAGCCCAAGAGCTTGAGAACAGCGCACTGTGGTGGCAAGGGCCAGCTTGGTTGCACCTCAAACAGGAGCAGTGGCCGAGCGATTCAGGGGTCCATCCGGATACTGAGCTTGAGCAGCGCCCCATCAAATGTCATACTGTCACAGTACCCCCAGCAGTCGAGATCCTAGAGCGTTTCTCAGCCTTTGACAGGGCTCTGCGGGTTCTTGCTTATGTGTTTCGTTTCGTAAAAGGTTGCCGAGAGAAGAGTGTAGCCTCATCGGTAGAACTCACCGCGGCGGAATTGTCCGACGTGCAAGAGCGGTTAATCGTGCTCACCCAAAAGAACGAATTTCCCGCCGAATACAAGGCCTTGAACAATAAGCAGTCAGTTCCACCCGCAAGCGCAATTGCTAACTTAAACCCTTTTCTCGACGGAAAGGGGGTCTTGAGGGCAAGCGGCAGGTTACAATCATCTGAGATGCTTAGTTATGATGAAAAACATCCGATCATCATTCCTGCACGGTGTAGGTTCGCCAAACTCCAAGTCCTGTTTACCCATCGCATATCCTTGCATGGGGGGAATCAATTAATGATTCGACTGATTCGGTCCAAATTCTGGATTCCTAAGCTTAAAAGCTTGGTGAAACAAACAATACACTCGTGCCGAGTTTGTGTCATTCACAAGAAGAAACTGCAAACGCAGTTGATGGGAAACTTGCCCCGTGCGAGGTCCACGTTCTCCAGACCGTTCACCCATACCGGGGTGGACTTCGCAGGACCATTTGACATCAAGAGTTATGTCGGTCGAGCCTGCAAAATCACAAAGGGGTATGTTTGCGTTTTTGTATGTTTCACTACCCGGGCCATCCACCTCGAAGCGACCTCCGACCTGACGACCGAGAAGTTCTTGGCCGCGTTCTCCCGTTTTTTCGCTCGGCGGGGGTGCCCACAGCACGTCTACTCTGACAACGGGAAAACCTTTGTCAGAGCCTCCACGTCCTTAGCCAAAGACTTCATTGAAGCAACCAGAACGTTTGTTTTATCCCAGCACAACCTTCAGAACGTGACCTGGCACTTCAACCCTCCTGGCGCACCTCATATGGGAGGACTCTGGCAGGCGGGGGTTAAGAGCTTTAAGGTGCATTTTTACAAGCACACAGCCGCTGGGAAGTACACGTTCGAGGAACTGGCTACCCTCCTGGCAAAGATTGAAGCCTGTTTGAACTCCAGGCCTATCTCGCCAATGTCCGAAGATCCCACTGACCTTGTGGCTCTTAGCCCTGGGCACTTTCTAATCGGCGGACCATTGCTTGCTGTAGCAGAACCTGAGATTGAAGAAAGTGCCAGCTCCATTATCAATCGGTGGCGGAGGTTGAAAGCCCAGCATCAGCAGTTCTGCCTGCGTTGGAAGGAGGAGTACCTAAAGGAACTCCACAAAAGAAACAAATGGAAGTTCCCAACGCGAGATCTCCAGGAAGGAGATATGGTGGTGATCAAAGAGGAGAACCTGCCAGCCAACGAGTGGCGGCTTGGGCGTATCCAAGGGGTCTGTCCGGGCGCAGATGGCAAGGTCAGAGTAGCGGACGCTCTCACGGCAAGGGGTGTCATACGACGACCAGTGGCGAAGATGATTCGCCTCCCAATGGACAGCCCTAATGAGTCTAAGAACTCCTCCATATAGCCTTTGACTAGTCCTAAGTTTGTGTCGTCCCACGTCGTCCGTACGTCCATGTGTCATAATCATCTGCATCCATATCGCCTCATTCTCCTTATTTATCCATTTCTACTATAGTTTCGTATATAATGGCTCCAACGACCCGCCACGTTGTTCGTCGCTCGGCATCCACTGATGTGTACCGATGTCGAGTCTGCAGGGGTGTTCACCCATTGAAGAGTTGCCAGCGGTTCCTGCAGCTACCGGCTGTGAAGCGACTCCGGGCAGTCTTAATTAACAAATACTGCGCAAACTGTCTGGCCCACGAGCATTTGGGTCGGTCATGTCACAGCAAGGCGAGGTGCCACATCTGCCGAGGAGCCCATCACACCCTGCTGCACATCCGCGGCGAACAGTCGCGCTCGTCGAGGCCCAAACAGAGGCGCAACCCCCGCGCGGCGCCTCAGCCTCAGCAGCGTCGGAGGGCGGTTTCAACCGGGTCACGACGCTCAGCCTCGCCGTTGGATGTGTCGCCACCCCGCAGCTCAGTCTCAACGCCTCCGTCCGCGCCTATCCTGGTGCGTACGAGTGTGAGTATCCTTCCGACCGCAGCCGTGCTCATTGGATCCGAGCAGAAGCGGTTCGATGTGCGAGACTTGGTGGATCCTTGCTGCCCTGTGAGTCGCATCCACGTCTCGCTGGTGAAGGCTCTCAACTTGGCCATCACGGGCATTGGCGGCAAACGGGTGTGCACCACCGAGATTCGCTCGAAAGCATCCCGGATGAGCAGGCAGCTGCTGATGCTGGTGGACGAGCAGATGCAGACGCGAACGCCGGCGCAGCCTCTGGATCCGAAGGTTCAGGAGATGTTCCAGAACTTGACGCTATCGGACGACCGTTGGTTCCACCCATCACTTGTATCGGCGGTACTGGGGGCAGATGTATATGCCGATCTGATGCTGCCAGGTACTCTTCCAGGCCAGGACGGCCTGCCCATGGCGCAGAACTCGACATTAGGGTGGATCCTTTCGGGACGTTGCTCCTTCTCCTAAATTGCAAGTCTTCCTCTTGCAAGGGGGGGAGAATGTTCACGATGAATAAGGGAGTCAGCTATCCCGCCAGCAGACCATCACTGTTGGCGAAAAAAGTACCTTTTACCCGGTTCCGAACTGGGGCACGAAGCCGCCATGTTCAAAATGTACGTCTATACGAAAAATAAACTCACAGCGACAAGTCGCCTTTACACGCTCCTGAACTTTAACCCCCATCTCTTTATTTCACTCTTTGGGATTTTTTGGAATACCAGCTTGCCGGCCCCGACGACAACAAATACGATCGAAAATAATTAATTATTTACGGCCAATAATTTTCTTAATTATTATTTTTCTGAGTCAATATTTTTTACAAACAAATTCCACGTCCAAGCCACGCAATATATGTATATATACCCAATATATATATCCATTTATATTTACATATTGGGTTCCTTAAACATCAAGATCTCAGACTTTCCTGTCTACATTCTTGTTCCCAATTCTGCTTCTCAATCCGCCTACGGCATAAATCTGACCTCAGTATCTTTTTGTTTATTTTTTCGCAGTTTTCTATATTTTTGACTGATCGTTTTTTAACCAATTCCTCTACGTAAAGTATACAGGTCAACTCAACGTATCCCTTTTCTGGCCATTTTTCCATTTTTTCGTGCCAGTGGCAATATTTTATCTAGTTTCAGACAACCTGTTGGCTTCTCAAATTTCTACAGTTCTCAAATTTAGAATTCAGTCCCCTTTGAGTCTGTGGACGTTTCAGATCAGTTGATCTACCCGAGTCCTGCTATGCCCATAGACGACAAGAAGCCACATACGATCCCATCAGTCCGCCTGGACAGGTCCCAAACCGCATCTCCGCGCCCGTCTCATCTCAAGCCAAGGCCCGCTGCTGCCATTCCTAAGGCCAAGAGCGACAATTCAGGGAATATTAGCGCAGGTCCATCGTCAAAACTTACTCGGTCTCCCACAAAAATGGCTCCATCCGCCATCGATATTGCCGTGAGGAAATTCATTGCCACAACGGACCGAGTTAGCCACTTCGAAGCTGACATCGGTACTCCGGGCGCCCCTGAAACTGAAGAATTTTCCCCTTACATGTGCCGAGTCCATCTGGACGAAATCCGGGCCTTATGGGAAGATGTGAAGAAGGGCTATGAGAGCTGTTTGGACCTTCTTTCCGTGTCCGCCGAGGATCCAGCCATCTCAACAGTGCTGGAATCCAAAATACAGTTACTGTTTCTCCGTCTTTTCGAGGTGTGTTTCCCATCTTCAGGAAGTCATAGAAAAAGCCGCCATCCAGTCCGCTCAGGTTTCCGCAACTCTCCAACCGTCCACAATATACTTTATGTCTCTTGCCACCTGTGGACACAGAGGTCTTCACAGGAGGTTACCTTCGGTGGCCCACGTTTAGGGATCTTTTCACGGCAGTCTACATAAACAATTCGGGACATACGCCAGTGGAAAGGTTGTTCCACCTTCTTTCGAAAACGAGTGGCGATGCGCACGCCATTGTTTCCAAGGCACCGCTAACTAATGAAGGGTTCGTCTCCGCGTGGCTAAGCCTTACCGACCGCTTCGAAAATAAACGGCTGTTAGTTAACAGTCAGCTAAAGATTCTCTTCAGTATACAGCCGATCTTCCAAGAATCCGGTTCCGCTTTAAAAGAGCTTCAGGGCACCATCCAAAGATGCCTAACATCCTTGATGATGTCCTCCATTCAAGTCGAGGCATGGGACTGCCTCCTTGTGTATATGATTTCCTCCAAGCTTCCAAATCTTACTCTTTCTCTCTGGGAACAGTCGATCCAGAGAAAATCGGAAATTCCAACTTGGAATATGTTAGATGCGTTTTTGACAGAGCGCTATCGTACTCTGGAGGCTATTGACGACGTCAGGCCCAGCAGTCCGGGGCAAATTCCGCCAACTGCGAGCGCCCCAGCGCGCATGTTCAACTCCTACAATTCCAGAGTAGCTCCAGCCCCAAGAAGGTGCGATCTCTGCTCCAGGGAGAACCATCCTGTTCGTTTCTGTCCACGTTTCCTCGGAATGGATGTAAATGGTCGCTCCGACTACATAAAGCGAAAGCAGCTTTGCCTGAACTGTTTTGCTCGTGGCCACCGACAGCGCGACTGCGCTAGTGCCCACTCCTGTTTTACTTGCCATGACCGCTGCACCACGATAATACAGTAACTATTGTCCCACGACCCTCCGATCCGTCTAGTCCACGACCCGCGGCCATTGCACGAACCACGGAAGTTTCCGGCGGCAAGTGTTTTCCACGCGAGTTTCCTACGCATCAAAAGATCCGTTGAACCAACGCCTTATCACGGGCAGTACGGCAGCCTTAAGGGGCAGATCTTCCAACAGCATTCAGTCCTACCAATGTCGAGTCTGCAACGGAAACCATCCGCTTCGGAAATGCCGACAGTTCCTCAGGCTTAGTTCTGAGAAGAGGCTCCGCGCGGTTACAGTTAACCGTTATTGTTCCAACTGTTTGGCCCACGAGCATTCCGAGGGAACCTGCCGCAGTGGTGACCGATGCAAGACGTGCGATCTGCTCCACCATACCCTTTTGCATATACTTGACCGTCCAGTTCATTATCCCGCGTCGCAGCATCGGGCATCTCCCTACTTCTAATTTGCAAATTACGATCCATCACTCACGCTTTGTTCTTCAGCCAGACCAGATCCGATGTCAACACTTCCACGCACCGCAATTTGATGCTTTGCATTCTTTAGAATACATGCAGTCTTTGAGATTGTCCCTTCCTTTTAGAGTTCAAGAAATGCAGGTAAGCGTCGGTGAGCCCGTCCTTTCGAGCACGCACAAGTGACCTTTTCATCCCTTCCTCTTCATTGCATGAGCCCGTCCTTTCGTGCACACACAAGTGACCTATTCATCCCTTCCTCTTGT
The DNA here is from genome assembly GCA_018903765.1 of Drosophila aff. chauvacae BK-2020. Taxonomy (NCBI): domain Eukaryota; kingdom Metazoa; phylum Arthropoda; class Insecta; order Diptera; family Drosophilidae; genus Drosophila; species Drosophila aff. chauvacae BK-2020. The sequence goes on along the minus strand of JAEIGO010000164.1, from coordinate 276,807 downwards.
GTGTGCACAGGCTTTGTTGACCTGATCACACGTGAACAGGTGCTACCCTCCATCCCTTTTTGGGTCTGATTCGATAGTGGGAAAACGCGGATCAAACGCGTTTCGATATCGCTCGATCGCATTCGCACTCGTTGTCGTATCGAGTGCGTCTTCGTGGCGGTACCGCTTCCACACACGTTTCTCACGTGTCCTCACACCATTCAATCAGTGACCCAAATCAATTTTCATTACCCTACCCTTTTAAGGGGGTTACACGTGACAGATAACCCTTTTTATCTAATTAATGACCCTATCAATTAGCGATATATCAAAGGTGGCGCAGAAGTCAGGTTTTATAACTACTCACCCATCCGAAAATAGTTTCTTGGCCCAGGAGCGAGCCGACAATATTTTGTTGGGTACCATCCATCGTTATGGACGGCCAAATGTCAGCCCCGATCAATCCATCAACTTGAAAGCTCTCAAAAAAGGTAGGACCTGCGGGATCTGCGGGATCTCCAGCGGAGAGCGGGATCCCGAGTCGATTAAAGCTCGTGCTCGGTAGTTCGTTCCCAAATAACACACGTTAATGATTGCCGTGCTCAGTAGAACTGCTGAAGTGCCGCAAGCGAAATAGTTTTGTACCACTGAAGAGCTTGCAGATGCGTTTCTGCTAGAGAGTCTCGATGCAGCAGCGTATGATGCCTCCCCTTTGTGACGTTCAGTCATGCCTCGGGTAGGTCAGGGCTGGCCAGGATCATCCAGGACATTTATTTGTGTCAGGAAAGTGGTGCTAGAAAGGGAAATTCCGACCCGAGCCCCAGTAATAACGCTGGTTTTAACCTGAACTAGGCTTACAATATATATATATAGTTTATTGATATTGGTGACAGAGTAACTATTTCCGGAGCCGGGGTTCCGACCAACAAGCGTCCGTGTTCCGCGGAAGGGGTCTCGTGTCCGGGGTCCGTGGAGGTGCTTCCTGCCGTCCGGGTGGGATGATTGGGGATCCAGCGACGCGCCCCCTTTGTCCTCGGAAATACGTAGTATTGGGTTAATTAAGACGAGACCGTCAACAAGGATACGTAGTATTAATGGAGTAGGACGGAACCGTCAGCGAGATACTTAGTGTTGAGCAAAACTAGGACGGAGCCGTCAGCAGGACGAAACCGTCAGCGAGTGGTGAGAAATGGGACGAAACCGTCTGCAGGACGAAACCGTCAGCGGGTTGTGAGAAATAGGACGGGACCGTCTGCAGGACGAAACCGTCAACGAGATACGAGAAATAGGACGAAGCCGTCTGCAGGACGAGGCCGTCAGCGATGTATGAGAAATAGGACGAAGCCGTCTGCAGGACGAAGCCGTCAGCGTATTGCGAGAATTAGGACGAAGCCGTCAACGATATACGAGAAATAGGACGAAGCCGTCTGCAGGACGAAGCCGTCAGCGTATTGCGAGAATTAGGACGAAGCCGTCAACGATATACGAGAAATAGGACGAAGCCGTCTGCAGGACGAGGCCGTCAGCGATGTATGAGAAATAGGACGAAGCCGTCTGCAGGACGAAGCCGTCAGCGTATTGCGAGAATTAGGACGGAGCCGTCAACGATATACGAGAAATAGGACGAAGCCGTCTGCAGGACGAAGCCGTCAGCGATGTATGAGAAATAGGACGAAGCCGTCTGCAGGACGAAGCCGTCAGCGTGTTGCGAGAATTAGGACGAAGCCGTCAACGATATACGAGAAATAGGACGAAGCCGTCTGCAGGACGAAGCCGTCAGCAAGGTATGCGAGAAATAGGACGAAGCCGTCTGCAGGACGAAGCCGTCAGCGATGTATGAGAAATAGGACGAAGCCGTCTGCAGGACGAAGCCGTCAGCAAGGTATGCGAGAAATAGGACGAAGCCGTCTGCAGGACGAAGCCGTCAGCAAGGTATGCGAGAAATAGGACGAAGCCGTCTGCAGGACGAAGCCGTCAGCAAGGTATGCGAGAAATAGGACGAAGCCGTCTGCAGGACGAAGCCGTCAGCAAGGTATGCGAGAAATAGGACGAAGCCGTCTGCGGGACGAGACCGTCAGCGAGATATGAGAAAATAGGACGAAGCCGTCTGCAGGACGAAGCCGTCAGCGGAAGACTTAGTATTGAAATATAGACTTAGTATGGAAAAGTAGGACGAAGCCGTCAACCGATACCTAGTATAGTTAAGTCTTACTCCTTTGTTACCGCTGCTTCCAGTTCCTTAGTTGCTGCTTGCTGCTTGCTTGCTGCGCGCTAGGTGACTTCCACCTTGGTCGACTCCGACCACCGAATGATAGCTCTGAGGCTAGCGGCCGGCTTTATATAGCACTTGGCGGGTTTTAGTGTGCCCGCTCGGGCTGTGGGTTTGCCCGAATTAGTGTGGCCGATGCTCGGGATTTGCCCGAATTAGTGTGGCCGGCTCTCGGCGCTTGTTTGGGCGCGCGCGCGAAACTTGTTCGAATTTGATCTTCTTGATCACTGGGTTGGTTATTATGGATGGTTATTTGTTATTATTATTTATATACAGTTTGTATTATTTATTTATTTATTTGTGCGCCCCGCGTCACACCTTACACGTGAAACAGCTGTGAGTGCTTGTGCAGTCACGTAGTTGGCCTCTCGCGAAACAATTTAGGCATAGGTGCCGAAACGCGCGTTAACTGACATTTGGAGAAAGCGCGGGCACAATCTCACGGGATGGTTCTCCTTGGAGCATAAGTTACACCTTTCCGTTTGTTGCTGACCTTTGTCTCGAAGGACTGAAGCCTTTTTGGAACTGCCCGAGTCAGTTTCATACCCTCTATGGCCTCCAATGTCCGATATCTTTCGCTCAGAAAGGTGTTCATTTCTTCCCAAGCCGGATTCTCGGATTTGGACGTAAGGGACAGTTCCCATAAGGAAAGAGTCAGCTTTGGCAGCTTGCTCGCGCAAAGGAAGACCAGTGAAGACTCGCTAGACGCTTTCGTCAACGGACGAGAAATCAAAATTTTTTGAATTGTCTTCGAACTGGTCGATGGCAGAAATCTTCCTTTTGAAGTGGGAATCGTGGGTCTGACATTTGGACTAGCGGACTTGGGCGCTGGCTGAGCGCAAACGGGTAGATGAGATTAAGTTTGGCTACTTTTTCTGGCGCGGATGTCGGAAGGCAAGGAAAGTTGAAGAGAGAAACGACCAAACAAACACCCAGGCTCTGGATTGGCAATCTAAAGCCGAATTCGAATGAACTGTTAGAATTGGAAACTTGGAAAATGGATCCGAAAAGAAATCACAGACAAAAAATAACCCAAAAGAACCAACAGTACAAAAAAAATAGCTAGATCTAGCTATTAAAATTGATGGGATTATTAGACGATTAATGGATATTATCGGCTTCGACTTTGGTTCAGGAAAAACAAATAGATTGTAGAACCCTCCGACGGCCAGCAGCTCGTTTTATATAGCGCTCGGCGAGGCTTAGAGTGCCCGCAGTCAGTGTGCTGCTGCTGCTGATGCTTACCCGATCGCTGTCGGGAACTGAGTGCCGATATGAGGCCAGCCGCCCGCTTTATATAGGCCCCTGCTGCTCTTAGTGTGCCCGCCGACGATTCTCAATTTGCCATATTAGTGTGGCCAGCTTTCTCTTTTAGTGTGGCCAACTCTCCGTGGATGGCGCGCGCGCGTATTCAAATTCAAATTCAAATTCTCTCTTTCTTATCTGTTTGTTCTCTGTTTATTTATTTCAGTTAATTTCCCGTTCACTTCAGTTTAGTCGTTCCAGTCGTTCCTTATTTTTCTTATTTTTTATAACTATATTATTCCTTTCTTCTATTCTAATGACCTCAAATGGACCTATATAGACTTCTTCTAACTTATGTGCTGTTTCATTTTTCAATAAAACTTTATCGCCTACGTCTATTTTAAAGTCTGATACCTTATTGTCATATGCTAGTTTTTGTCTTATTTTATTATTTTCTAACATTATACGGGCCCTCTTATACGCGTTTTCTAATCGAAATTTAACCTCTTTAGCATAGTCATCTATAGTATATAGCGGGTCTATTCTATCTATTCTATTGAAATGTATTGGTAAGTTGCTTGGCTTACCAAATACTAGTTCATATGGACAGTAATTATTGGTTACTGATGGTGTAGTGTTAAAACAATACACAAAATATTGTAACCATATGTCCCAATCAGTTTTGTCAACTGATATATATGAACGAATGTACTCGTTGAAGGTTCTGTGATTTCTTTCAACGGTACCCAAAGTCTGGTGGTGATATGCAGTCTTCATTGGACCGTACTTCAGAATAAAATTTTCAAAAATTGCTTTAGCGACAGTGTTTGCACTTTTATTTGCAACTGGAATGGCAACTAAATATTTTGTTAGGTCGCAGATTAAAGTGACTGCGTATTCATTGCCAGACTCAGATTTGGGTAGCGGACCAATTGTGGCCACTATCACTCTGTCGAAAGCTTTAATTGGTGTGTCGGTTAGGGTCATAGTTGTTTTTGTGTGCGTCGTTGTTTTCGACGTCAGGCATTTTTGACATCTACGTATGTACTCCTTGACATCATTTTATTTTGGTCAATGTTTTTGTAATGCCTGTATGACCACCTTGTATGGGATCGTCATGGTTTGTAAACAGAATAGCTTCTTGATCTTTTGTATTTTTTATTAGGGTCACTTGAAGCCACTTTAAGTGCGCTACTCTCTTTTTTATTTTATTATTTACACCTCCGCGTTTACCCATCTCGTCACTAAAGTTTTTTTTTTTTTTTATTATATATATTTTTTTTTATATTGTCTTGAGGAGGGAGAAAAAAAAATTCATAAGGTGTTGGGTGTGGTTAAACTAATTTTTATTATTTTATTTTTATTTTTTTTTTTTTAACGGTGAAAAAAAAAGAATTTTATTCGAGTGTATATATATTTATTTTTTTGTTTATTTTATATTTTATATTGTAGTTTGTATTTATTTGATTTATTTTTTTTTTTTTTCTCATGCCTTGTCGAGTCCATCGGCTCGGCTCATATATCTTTTCCTTAAAGTTCTCTTATAAATAAGATATACTTTAAGTAATAGATTTAGTGAAAGTATCACTGCAATAAACATTAAAAGGTTTAACTGAGACTCTAGATGCGGGGTGGTATCAACCACAACAGTATTGACAACGTTAGCAGCGTTATCTTTTACTTCGGGCTTGGATTCTTTTCCGCCCATTTTATAATTTGGAATTTGGACGATTAACGTCAATATGAACAAATAGTCTCAATTACTTTACGCCAACTGGCGGAGAGAAATTTAACATTAATTCAAACTCCTGGGTGAATAAACAAAAATCCTACCTAGTGTTTCGTGAGGCTTTACGGGCCACACAGCTCATCGGGCAGAAAAAGTTCCGATCAATGTTACAATGTTTTGTTTTAAAAAAAAAATGCAGCGCAGTGCATCGATATTGGTGTGCCACGCAGGGCAACAAAAAAAAAATAGTTATATTCGGCTGGTCCGGTGCTGCTGTTGCCGGGCTGGCATGCTGTTTGGCTGCAACTCTTCCTTACGTCAGCTGGGCGTCGCCGGGCAGGCACGCTGACGTTCCCTCGAAGGTGCAGGCGGCGGTTTGCCTCCCGCACTCGGTTTCTGCTGCTGCTGACCTGGGCCTATGGGCTCAGGCGGCGCCGGTGCTGGTCCTCGCACAGGCTATTTATCATCTGCCTCACAGATGTTCTCGGCCAGTGATGCCGGGATGAGGTTGTCCTGAGTGGGTTTCAGTTGGACGATCTAGGTGGAGCCTGAGGCGATGGTCAGAGCGGCGACTGCTGAACATTACACAATGTTTGATTGCTTGCGCTGGATTTTGTGACTTTTGGATTAGATAAGTTTTTTGTTTTTCATTATCTTAATATTTGTTAACTTGTTCACTCGATGTTGCTCCAACTTTTTACTCTAGATCAATTCTGGCAGATAAATTCAGATAAACTTGTTCCTTTGATATGCGTTTTCCTTGATCCTCTCTGCTCAATGTTGTGAGGAGCCCTCACCCCTATATAAATAGTGTACATATAATTAAGTTAGCCTATGGCTATAAGCTCTAGATTTAAGAGATATAGAAAGACCCACGAAGGGCACCTGTAAATAGCTAGGAGTTAGGGAAAAAAACCACACCCGCCAACAACATCGACAAGGCCAGTCGAGCATCACTGGCAACATCAGGACGACGCCTCATCACTGGCCACATACGCCAGCAACACATGCCAGGATTGAATACCTCGAGTACGGCTGCGCTCCGCGGAGTTGGTGGCACGAGGACGAGGAGCCATGGTGACGAGGAGGATGCTGTCTGTCGATAAAACAAAAAAAAGGAAACGGGGTTTAGAATGGGCAGACTACACTTTGGACCCCGGAATGGGGGAGGAGCCCTAATCACTCGGAACGGAGGACTCTTGGTCTTCCGCAGGCAGGAGAGTGACCTTGTGGACAGGGCGCTTAATTGTGCCGCGAGACGTACGGATCTCGACGACACGAATGCGGTCATCGGCTCCAGGAAAGGCAGAAACTATTCTGCCGAGGAAATGGGTTTTGAAACTTTTCCCCCCGCTTCCCATAGACCCGCCATATGTGGAGCCCCTGGTGGGATGAACCGCCATATGAGTCCCTGATGGCTTTATGCATCAGTCACGAATTCTTTGATGGCTTGGAGGAAGTCCCTGGAAATCAAAGTCGCTGCCCCCACAAAGGTCTTGCCATTATCGGAATGAACCCGCTGAGGACAACCGCGCCTCGCTACGAAACGAGCAAAGGCCACTAGGAATTTTTCGGTTATCAGGTCGGAAGTGGGTTCCAAATGGATAGCCTTCGTGGAAAAACACACAAACACACAAACATAGCCCTTCGTTATGAGACACGCTCTCCCTGTATAATTTTTTATCTCGAAAGGGCCGGCATAGTCGATGCCCGTGTAGGTAAAAGCCCTCGAGAAAGAGACTCTATCTGTCGGAAGATCGCCCATCAGCTGTGTTTGCATTCTCTTCTTGTAAATCGTGCAAATCTTGCACGGATTGACCACAGCGTTCACCAGATTCTTGATTTTAGGAATCCAATACTTCGATCGGATCAGACGTACGATTAATTGACTACCGCCATGAAGAGTAATCTGGTGAGTAAATTGAAGAATGATCGGATGGCGTTCATCATATTGTAGGGCTTTGGAGGCAGTGAGGCGGCCACAGGCCCTTAAAAGGCCGTGTTGGTCAATGAGGCCTTTTTTCTGCCAGATGCTTCAGCTCTTGGCCGTATGCTCTGCGCTGCGCCATGGAGATCAGAGTCCTTTCTGCCTCTCGGATTTCTTCACTAGTGGGTTGTGAGTTGGACGAGAGCGAACCCTTGCGGCAGCTTTTCAGGAAGCGTTGAACAGAACTCTTAGCGCCTTGTCCAGTTTGGAAAACCGTTCGATGAAGTCGATAGAAGGGGCCTTGACAAAATGCGCTTTGACCGCGAGCTGCTCCAGCTCTGTAACTGGAGGAGTATCGTTTTGCGCTGGCCATAGCTCTCGTGGCCCTTGCAGCCACTCTGGTCCGTACCACCATAGTTGATTCCCTGCCAATTCATTTAGGGATACGCCTCGACAGGTTAGATCGGCGGAGTTTTGTTCAGATCGAACGTGGTGTCGCCTGAATCATCTTGGCAACTTTGTTGGCCACAAATGTGGTCCAGTTGCAAGCAGGCTTCCTTAACCAGGCTAGAACAATAGTGGAATCTGTCCAGCAGCGGATATCTGAACTGGCGGTTGACATATGCGGAAGGATTGCTGTCACCATTTCGGTTAACAAGACGGCACCACAGAGCTCCAGCCGGAAAAGAGACACGGTTTTCACTGGAGCCACTCGTGTCTTGGCTGTAAGCAGACGAGTCAAGACTTCATGCCCTATCTCGGCGCGGACGTAGATAGCCACTCCATAGGCTTTTTGAGACGCATCACAGAATCCGTGATGCTCTATGGTTACCTCAGGCTGATACCAGACCCATCTCGGGTCGGTCAGGTCGGAATACTCATCTAAGAACGATTACCACCTGTGACTCATTTCGGTGGGAAGCTTATCGTCCCAGCCCAAGTCCTGCAACCATATCTCCTGCATAAATATTTTGGAACGGATAATGAACGGAGCGAGCCACCCGGCAAGATCGAACAACCTCGCGATTTGGGACAAAAATTCTCGCTTAGTATAGGAGGGTTCCAACGCTATTTCAGGAGGGACGAAATAGAATTCGTCGGACTTTGCCCTCCACCGAATACCGAGCGTCTTGGCCGTGTTCGGCCGGGACGTCTTTCAGTACGCCCTTGTGGTTGGAGGTCCACTTTCTCAACGGAAACCCGGAGGAACTTAGGCTGCTTGCAACTCTTGAATGGAGCTTTGGGCGTCGTTCACGGAATTTGCCCCTGCCAGAACGTCGTCGACGTACATGTGCTGCCTAATGATGCAGCTGGCTTTTGGATATGACACTTGGACATCCTCTGCCACCTGCTGTAGTACTCGAATGGCGAGGAAAGGGGCACAGTTGAGACCGAAGGTGACGGTTTGCAACTCGAAGTCGCGGATATCTTCTTCCTTATTTCGGAACAGAATTCTTTGAAAGGGTGTATGCTTTATCGACCCAGATCTGACGGTACATTTTTGTAATGTCCGCACTGAAGACGTACTGGAAATACCGCCACTTCAGGATCTGGACCGTAAGATCGGATTGAAGGACCGGACCAGCATGAAGGATATCATTTAAGCTGGTCCCATTTGCCGACGGACTTGAAGCTGTAAATACAACGCGAAGTTTTGTAGTGGTGCTTTCGGGTTTAACTACCACCGCATGATGTGGAAGATGGTAAGTCGGAGAATCATGAGTCGACGAACTTCTTTCATATGACCCAGATCCAGATATTCTTTGATCACGCTGTCATATTGCTCTTTCAGGGGAAAGTCTCTTCTTAAACGGTTCTCGTTTCTAAGAAAGTGAGCTAACGCAATGGACCTTGAATATCCTAAATTGGATCCGGAATTTGCGGGGTCACAGAACGGGAACGTCACCACGTATCTCCCGCTTGCGTCTTTCTTCGTGGTCTGGAGGAAGTTCCTTTCGCAATAGGAATCAGACTCTTTTACCATCTTAACTGGTAGATCCTCCACCTCCCAGAACCTGCTGAGAAGCGAGTCGAGCGAATCAGGGTATCCTATTTGGTGCACCTGAGTCGTGAAGGATGCGACCCGTTTCGAATTACCGTTGGAAATCGGCCCCGTTAGCACCCACCCGAAAATCGTTTCTTGGCCCAGGAGCGAGCCGCAAATACTTTGACGGGTACCATCCATCATTATGGACGGTAAAATGTCAGCCCCGATCAACACGTCAATTTGAGAGCTCTCAAAAAAGGTAGGACCTGCCCAGGGAGCGCGGGCAGGTCCTTCAAAGAATTCCGGGGAATTGGATAGGAAAGCAGTTTTCCTGCCAGTTCCGAAAGGACGTACGCCGTGGTGTCTAATTGTAGACTAGGCTTATGCGGAGAGCGAATCCCGAAATTACACAGCTTCGAGGACTTCGCAGAAACGGAATGATTTAGCCCGGAGACTTGGGCCTGGATGTTACGGAATGGCAACTTCATGAGGTTAAACAGACGTTCGGAAATGAACGTCGCCTCGGATCCCGAGTCGATCAAAGCTCGTGCTCGGTAGTTTGTTCCCAAATGGCACACGTCAATGATTGCCGTGCTCAGAAGAACTCCTGAAGTGCCGCAAGCGAAATAGCTTTGCACCTCTGAAGTGCTGGCAGATGCATTCCTGCTAGAGGGTCTAGAGGATTGTTTTGTGGAAGGCGAGGAGGTTGCGGAACTCGCACTCGCGGAATTTGCGGTGCTGCGATGCAGCAGAGTATGATGCCTCCCTCTACACGTGAAACAGCTGTGTGTGCTTGTGCAGTCACGCATTTGAGTCCATCAAACAATGGCGAAACAATTTAGGCATAGCTGCTTCTTTTTGATGTAGCCGGAACGCGCGTCAACTGACATTTGGAGAAAGCGCGGGCATAATCTTACCGGATGGTTCTAATTGGAGCATAAATCACACCCTTTCTGTTTGGTGCTGACCTTTGTCTCGAAGGATTGAAGCTTTTTTGGAATTGGCTGAGTCGGTTTCTTATCCTCGATGGCCTCCAATGTCCGATACCTTTTGCTCAGGAAGGTGTTCATTTCTTCCCAAGCCGGAATCTCGGATTTGGACGTAAGGGACTGTTCCCATAGAAAAAGGGTTACCTTTGGCAGTTTGCTGGCGCAGAGGAAGACTAGCAGACAATCCCAGATGTCAGTGGATCTCTGCGAATGGGCTAGCGCTGTTAAGCACCCTTGAATCGTGGACTGCAACTCCTTGAGAGCCTGACCAGATTCTTGGGATATTGAACTCAAGTTGAACAGGAGCTCGAGTTGGCTGTTGACTAAAAGTCGTTTATTTTGGAACCGGTCGTGAAGCGCTTCCCACGCCGAAGCGAACCCGTCATTTGTAAGAGGGGATTTTGACACGATGGCTTTTGCCTCGCCGCTTGTTTTTGTGAGAAGGTGAAAGAGCTTCTCGACCGGTGTCAGCCTAGGGTTATTAACATAAACTGCCGTGAATAGGTCCCGGAAAGTGGGCCATCGGAGGAAGTCGCCATAGAAGATTTTGTGTCGCAAGGAGGTAAGCGGCACCCGGATGAAATTAGCGGCAGGGAGGGAGTTTAAACAACTGGAGGTGTTGCCCTTTCGATATTTTCGCTAATCTTTGCTGCGCATGACTCATATACGGAGTAGCAGTAGTCATATTTGGACTGCAGCAGAGAAAATGTGCTGAGGGATCCTTTTCGGGCAATTAGGTCAGAGCATGTTTCATATTCTCTTTCAACTTTATCCCATAAGGCTCGCACTTGTTGCAGACGGACGTTTAACGTATGTAGGGATGGAGAAACTTGATCAGGAGTGTTGATCTCGGCTTCGAACATGCTGACGCGATCGCTGACGGCAATGAATTTGTCCAATGCAGCGGCGGCGGGCGTTGGCAACTCTGCGGATTCCATCTTTTTGCTGATAGAGCGAGTCACCCTTAGAAAATCAGTCTTGACTTCCCAAAGGAACTAAAAGATCTGGAAAATAGCAAGACCTAGCTATAAAAAAACGAATGGGAATTCACGGATATGGACCGACAAAACCCTCGCAGCGGTCGAACACTAACTGCGGATATGAGGGCTCGCCGCTCGCTTTATATTGTGCTTGGCGAGACAGTGTGCCCGCCGGTGGTGTGGAATCTTCCCTTTTATCGGGATTGCGATTTATCGGTTGGCGCGCGCGCGTAAATATTTCAAATCGAATTTAGGAACTCGCCGACCAGTGAAGAAATGCGAAACATAAAAATAAACACGCCAAAAAACCTAGCTGGAATAGCTAATAAATTCGGAGGGAAATCTATATATATAAAAATGCTCTGTTGGTGTATCCGAACCCTATGCATTCGAAAAGTTCTGAACTGTTAGAGCCCAAATTTTGAGACAATATAAAGTAAGGTGTCAGCAAGAACATCAGATACTTTTTATATCAATATTTTACCCGTGGTCGCGAATAAAATTGATTTTATAGCTGCCTGCTGACTGTAAGATTAGAAATTTTGAATCTATGGATGTGGTAGCCATGAAATTTACGTCAAGTTTTGTATTTTGAAATACCCAAATAATATTTATGTGGCAGTGCTGTGGCAATTCGGTATTATTTTTTTGGTTTTTGGAAAGGAAGAGGTTTCTGTGGCCGACCTGTGAGTTTCTTTTGAAAAGTAGATTCATGATTTAAAGTGATTCAATTAGTTATATTTACAGTGCTGGTGGGACGAAGTTCACCGGGTCAGCTAGAATATTTCGAAGCAGAAGAGACGAAAGAGTAGTGGTGCTCTGTTGGTGTATCCGAACCCTATGCATTCGAAAAGTTCTGAACTGTTAGAGCCCAAATTTTGAGACAATATAAAGTAAGGTGTCAGCAAGAACATCAGATACTTTTTATATCAATATTTTACCCGTGGTCGCGAATAAAATTGATTTTATAGCTGCCTGCTGACTGTAAGATTAGAAATTTTGAATCTATGGATGTGGTAGCCATGAAATTTACGTCAAGTTTTGTATTTTGAAATACCCAAATAATATTTATGTGGCAGTGCTGTGGCAATTCGGTATTATTTTTTTGGTTTTTGGAAAGGAAGAGGTTTCTGTGGCCGACCTGTGAGTTTCTTTTGAAAAGTAGATTCATGATTTAAAGTGATTCAATTAGTTATATTTACAGTGCTGGTGGGACGAAGTTCACCGGGTCAGCTAGAATATTTCGAAGCAGAAGAGACGAAAGAGTAGTGGAACAGATCCAGCGTGCGTCTTGCAATCCGGTATGAGCCCAAAATTGAATATTATTTTCATTCAAAAGTTATAATTGGTGCTATGGACAAGGAATGACCGCATTGTCATGCTCTCAAATTCACAAATGAACCAGCCGGGATGTGTTGCGCGTCTGGGAAGGTGCAACTACCTGATATTGAAGCTAGAATTTAATTGCCTACAACCTCATTATGCCACAGCGAAGCGTGGCAGGGTACAGCTAGTATTAAATAATTATTGGAAAATATTTAGGTTTTTTGGGTGGTGTGGAAACGGACAAAAAATTAAAAGTAAACAAATTCTGTTGAAAAACCCGCTAAAATTGACACGAAAAATAGCTAAAAATAGCTAGGGACAATAAGGAAAATTTGGCGGTAATTAATAATTATTTGAAAATTTCGCTTTAGTGTTTAGGAACCCCAAAATATTTCGTTTAAAATTTCTGTGGGAAAAAATTTAGCGATATTAAAATAAATAATTATTTGCAACTGTCGGTTTAGTATTTCCGAAACCCGACAAATATTTAAACATTTTTGTGGGAAAACCCGCCATAACTCTCTGGCGTAGCTATAAAATAGCTAAGGAATTTGGCTATAAACAGTTGTGAATTGTTTAGAATTTATTTGTAAACTTTCAAAATTGTTGTTCTCGGAAATATTTTTGTTTCGAGTGGAGGGTATTTTCTCGTCGGCACTGTGTCGCCGTTCTTGCCAGTGCAGTCTGTATGTGTGCCGAATAGCTTGCACCTGCTGTCTGAACAAGAGGAGAAAGAGGAGACGAGAGAACTCGAACTTAGGCGAGCCTATGTATGTAGGTATATATTGTGACGTGGTTTCTCTGGCCGGGGTGAGATCTCAGTCGCGGCCAAGGAACCTACACAAGAAATTTGTATAGAAGGGTGGAACCTGTAGTTAGGAATTTTGTATGTAGGAGTGGAGAGACCGACAGAGGTACTAATGCATAACTCTCTACCGCTGGCCGTTGTTTGTTGTGCTGATTTTTGGATAGTTCTCAACTAGGGACCGCGCTGCTGGGCGGCCAGTAGCCGGTAGTGAAGATAAAGACGCCCCTGGCGGCGATACTCGGCGATCGCCTTGCTTGGCGGTCGACCGTTGGCGGGAAAAACGCGCCACCTGGCGGTACCAGTCGTACTGCTCGACCCGGCTGTTCGCCGTCTGGCAACTCCGGCTCGCCACGATATGGCAACTCTGGCAACTCTGCACGATCTGGCAACCCTGGCAACTCTGCGCGATCTGGCAACTCTGGCAACTCAACACGATCTGGCAACTCTGGCAACTCTGTACGATCTGGCAAACCTGGCAACTCTGCGCGATCTGGCAACTCTGCGCGATCTGGAAACTCTGCGCGATGTGGCAACTCTGGCCACTCAGTGCGATCTGGCAACTCTGGCTCAGCACCGTCTGGCAACTCCGGCTAGAAAGCTTGTGGGACAAGGGGCGGGGGAATCGTGGGAATCCTCGAGGCAATAGGGGCGCTTCTCGAGACTCTTCCTTCGGTTGGTCGCGAAGGCTACGGGATTTTCAAGTACTCCGGTTGGTCGCGGAGGCTACCGGGATCGATGAACATGCAAGGAGGGAAGGGAGCGTATCGGCGGGGACTCGGGAGTTCTTGTGCGGATGAGAAAACCAAACGCACAAGTACAGTCGGGTCACGCGCACACGCTTGCAGAGGATCGGGGTGGGAGAGCAGAGGCGTAGACTCGGGAGTTCTTGTGCGGATGGGAAACCAAACGCGCAAGTTCTGGCGAGCTACACAAGGTTCGCATGCAAGGGGGAAGGAGTGAGGAAGCAGAGGTGGCCGGGGTGAAGGAAACACTACGACTTAATTGCGGTTATAAGTTTTATTCGTTAAATTTCCCCTGGCTGCTGCCGGAGGGGAAGGGGGACAGGTGGCTTACTTGCTCTGGCTGTGGTGATCGATGAAGCGGGAAAACTGTCGCCGCTGGTATGCACTCGCGAGCTCACGTGTCTTTCGATGCTTGGTAAATTTTCTACCGTCACTAAACTTTCGCGCACGTCTGTTCTGCTCGCGGCCGGAAACGAAAAAGCCACGATCTCAGAAGTAGCGATCGCACCTCTTCGATCGTTCTCTTATCGATATATCGTATCGCGAGCTTTCCGTGCAATGTTTTATATCGATGCCCTAGGGTTGCCACCTGGGCACTAACTTATTAAGGGTATGCTTCTGGACTTCGTGTCCCTACTACTTGCTAATGATAAAGTATCGTTACTTGTGGACTCCGTGTCCCTAATGACAATGTTGAGAGATATATATCGGTGTGGGTAATATTAAGATTAAATATCGCTTAACACTATTAAAAAAGAATATACATCGGTGTGTGTAATGCTAGGATTTGTATGAATGTATGTATGTATGTATGAATTCAGGAGCGGAATAAAAACCAATATTTGTTTGTGTAATTTATGTATGTCGAATAAAAATATATTTTATTTATTTCTGGAGCGAATTGATATTTATTTTTGTTCTTAAAAATTGGATGTTTAATTTATTTGTATTAGCTGTATATTTTATTTTTACACAAACTAGGTTAAGTGGATGGATAATGTTTAAGATGGGGTATAAATTTTATTTTATGTATGTATGTATGTAGTTCAAATATATTTAAAATAATTTGGTGTGTTGCGGATATTTATTTATTCGTATAAATTGGACTGTGTATGTATGTATGTATTTTATTTTTAAATATATATTGCAGTTTCTGAGGATGAATTTTAGAATTTTAAATTTATTAAATTTTGTGCACTTTTTGGAACTTAACTTTTGTGTGTATATATTTTTTATTAAAGACAAAACAGCAGTTTAGTGACGGACGTTTTCTGTGAATATGGATGGGTGTCTGTGATATATATATATATGTATTTTTGACACCAGCGGATCGCAGTGGAAAACGAAGTAGGGGGCCGATATTGGCAAAGCACTTGTTGCACTTCAAAAAAATAGGAAGAACTTCATTGCGGCTGGGCGAATGCACATAATATATATATCACTTTCACTTTTCACTTTTCGGAATCGGATGGAAGGAAAGAATCAAAACGCCTTTGGAAAAAGAATATGGCGACCACGGACGGACTAGAAATCGAAAAAGCCGTACGTATCTTTGGATTTTCCGCAGGGGGCGCTGGTGGATCAGGATAGATCCGGCTCGAAGGACCATGAACTGGAGTGGGCGGAGTTCTTGCCAAAAGGTCGTACGGCCGCTGGACTGGCTCGTGGTCGCTGGTGGAGTTGATGAAGTGCCGCTGTGGTTGCTGTTGTTGGGGGGCCCGAAGTAAATAGGCGTCGGGAGAAGCTTCGATTTAACTTCACTTTATTCACACTTCTTGCACTGGACAAAGGTTGCTTAAGATTAACTTATACCTAACATTAGAAAAGCCGCGGCACCGCAGAGTGGTGAACTTGCCGTTGGTGGAAAGGAGGGAGAGCGCGAGGAGAGCAAGAGAAGAGCCGCAGCGAAAGCTTTAGCGCGAGCGCTGGCCGCTCACACTGCCGCTCAATAGTTCGCGCCTTTCTGGCGTGAACAAAATTCAATGCCGATAAGCGCGCGTGACGGGGCACACTGGCCGCGATAGGCCGGGCCCAATAATGCGGTCAAATGCGGGTGGAGATGCGGGCAAACTAGCCCCGCCGAAGCGCTATATAAGGCGCACCACAGCCCTACAGAGCTCATTCAGTTCGGCCGGCGATCGCCGAAGGTTCTCCTGACTAGAACTAGCGAAAAGGACGAGCAGCCAAAGACCAGCGGACAAGGACGAGCAACCAAGGATCATCGGTAAGGAGTACATCGGAGACCACAGGAGACGGGTAAACGGCGTGGTAATTAACTAATCCCAGTAGCCTTTGCATAGTACGTCTCATTCTACGGCTCGGTTCCCCGACCCGCGTGTTTCATATTTCGTAGACCAGAACGGCCTCTAAACTCTTCTCACCAATTAGTAGACCAGAACGGCCTCTAAACTCTTCTCACCAATTAGTAGACCAGAACGGCCTCTAAACTCTTCTCATTAATTAGTGAACCAGACCGGCCTCTACCCTATCCTCATCATTAGAAAACCTGATCGGTCTCTGAATCTCTTCGCATTAATTAATGGACCCGACCGGCCTCTAAACCACTCTCATTTGTAGTAGACCTGATCGGCCGTCCACAGGCGTGGGAGAAGCTCGTGTGCGTATGCCCCGAGAACCAGTGAGCTGCCCTTTCGGAACCCCGGCGTCAACCCGTGACCCTCGTAGATCGAGACAGGACGACTCCGAGCCGGACGACCACCCGGACGCGTGGCAAGGACCGCAGCTCCTGAATCAGTTGTAACAGATTGCGTATCTTAGAATAAAGACCCGATTTATAATTACTGTGTAATTCTCTCGCCTTCTCCTCTAGGACCCGGGTCGGATTCTCTTCCAGCAACCCCACCTGAACCAAATAAAATATCTGCGACGACCCCTGGCCATCCCTGAGCCACCCGAGCAATGACAGATCGTCAGAAGGTTTACCCTGTAAATATATCCTAAATCGCCTAAGTGCATAAATAATAGCTAATGTCTCTAAATCGAAGCTGTGATATTTAGCTCCGTCGCCGTTGACCGCTTCGAAAAATAAAATATCGGATGCAGTTTCTTATCTTCTTTTCTCTGAAGCAATACAGCCCCAAAACCTAACGCACTCGCATCGCAATGAAGCTCTACTTCATCCCTATGATCATATAAAGCCTACACTGGAGCTGCAACTAATTTGTCCTCCAGAAGTGTGAAACAATCTAACTCTTCTTTTCCAAATTCAAAAGCTCTATCCTTTCTCAGTAAATCATATAAAGGTTTTGCCAATATCGAAAAATCTTTTATAAACCGGCGGAAGTAAGAACAAAGATCTAAGAAGCTTTGTACAGCTTGAACTTTGTTTGGCACCGTAAAATTTTGTATAGCCTCTAATCCCTTTTCATCAGCTTTAATTCCCTCATTTGAAATCAAGAAACCTAAATATTTTCCCTAAAAAATGTTCACCTAAACATGTGCCTAAACAATTTTTTTCCTGAATATGTACCTAAACTTCTTTTATCATATCTTCCTAAATTTTCACAAATTAAATTTCCTCCAAAATTTGCTACTTGATTCTCAGCATTATTCTCCGAGTCGCTAATTTCCATACAATTATTGGAACGTTCTTTCAAAGTTGTTTTTTTCTTGTCATCAGTTTCAATACTCTTACTCTAACCATTTTTAACGCGCCTTAATCAATATTTAAGTCGCAAATATCCATTAAGTCTCGCCCCAGTACAATATTGCAGCCCATAGATGATTCATCACCCACCACAATTAATTTAAATAAAATCTTAATCTCTTTTCTCCAAATATAACATAATATTTTACCAAAGCTTTTTAATAAACTTCTATTAATTCCCCAATAACTTTTTTTTGTGGTTCTAATTTTACGTTTTCTGGTACATAAGATCGTTTTATCAATGAAACTGGGCTTCCCGAATCTATTAAGCATTCCGTAATTACTGGCTGCCTCGGATTTTCTACACAAAAAATTTTAAACAATCTTACATAATTATTTTCCGCCTTTTTCTTGCTCCGGAGACATTCAGCAATCAGGTGGTCCTCTGCGCCACATCCATAACACGAACCTGGTGACCTTTTTGGTTTGGTGCACTCCCTCTTCCAGTGTCCCTTTGTGTTGCAATTAAGACAACGAGTGTCGCTACTCGCTGACTCTGACTTCGCCGCTGGTAATTTTTCCGCTGTTACAACCCTTGTTGGAAGTCTAATATCGGCAAAAGCTTTTCGAATCTTTTCCGGCTCCTCAAAACATCGGATCTTTCTGTGTACGCAAATCTAATGTTGGAATGCCCTCCACGAGTTCATCCAGCAGTTCATCCTCGCTCAGCCCGTCGCAGTGGCGCCCGAAAAGGTGTAGGGGTTGTCGAGCTGGGTGTATCTGGCGACGAAAGACGAACTAACGGAATACGCAGCCGAGTTCGGATTGGAAACTTCGGGAAGAAGCGAGGAATTGAGACGGTTAGTAGCCGCATTCGCGAAAAGAACGGATCATAGCGAAACAGTTAAAGAGAGACTCGCAGAAGTAACGCGGGAATACAAGAAAGACAGGAGTCCGACGCGCGGTTCAGCACCGGAGATATTGGTAACGGAGGCGGAAGAGCAACAGGAGGAAATGGATAAGGGAAAAGACTTGAAGGTGGAACGGAGAGTCGAGACGGAAATAGTGGGCAGAGTGCGAAACTGGGGCATCCGATTCCAGGGGTCAAGCAACCCGTTAGAATTGCTCAGCAAGATGAAGCAGTGGGCAGCTGGGTACGGGATTCAGAAAGACCAGCTCGTCCAGACGATGCCCTTTGTACTGGAAGGAGCCGCAAGCGATAGGTGGAATACCACACCAACCCAGATCAACAGCTGGGCAGATCTGACGACGGAACTCCTAAAATATTTTTTGCCACCAAGATACGAGAAACAGTTGGAAATGCAGATCACGCAACTTCGACAGCGAGAGACGGAACAGGTGCGGGAATATGCAATGAGTTTACGGAAACTGATGCGGTTCACCAAGCTATCGGAGGAAGAAAAACTCGACCGGATCTACATGAACTGCAGAAGCAAAATAAAACTGTACACGCGCAGAAAAGGATTCGAGACGTTAACACAGTTCCTTAAGCTGGCAGAAGAAGTGGAGCCTCTGAAAACCAAGCAAGGATCGAGCAGACAGGTCAACAGCAGCTACGACCAGACGTCTGCATGCGGTGTGGCGGAACAGGTCACGCGGCACGAACCTGTAGCAACCCGCCAAGGCGATTCTGCTGGATCTGCGGGAGGAACGACATAAGAATAGCAGAATGCTGCAGATCGAGAACGGGAAACGCGGGAGGCCTGAGCAGATGAAGCTGGCAGCTCAGGCGGCGACCCAAGGACCAGCAGCGGGGGAACAGCTGAGTTGCGACGGGTTCCAAATAATAGCCAGGATAGAAGTGGAAAGAAAGACGGCGAAGGGTGGGATAGACACAGGAGCATCTCAGAGTGCCATAAGTCTGAGCAAGTACAGAGACCTCAGGCGCCAAGGCAAATGGAATGGGGGAACGGGGGAAGTTCTTTCCAAATATCATTCGTGATACTGACACACTTATCAGGAGGGATACTGCTAAGGATGGACTTCCTAGCCGGGGCCAACAGCACATTACGATGTGGCGAACTGGAGCTGGAGATCACGGCAGCAAACAACGATGAGAGCAATGAAAACTCTGGAAGTAGATCAACGGACGAGGAAGAGGAAAAACCATCGGAGAAAGCAGTGCAGACGTTCCTGGAAAAACACAGGCAAATATTTGAGGGAATGAAGGGGGTTAGTAATATTACGACCCATAAGATATACCTAAAAGACGACAAACCGATAAAACAAAGGTATTACCCGAGGAACCCGGAAAAGCAGGCGATAATCAACGACCAGGTAGACGAGCTACTAACGTTGGGGTTGATAGAACCGTCGCGAAGTCCGTACAGGGCACCGGTCGTCCTGGTAAAAAAGAAGAACAACGAATGGAGGATGTGTATTGACTACAGATTGTTGAACGATAAAAAAGAAAAGCACAATCTACATGAAGTCGGGATACTGGCAGATTTCTATGGAGAACGACAGTCGACAGTACACGGCATTCACGGTACCAGGACGGGGTCTGTTTCAGTGGAAAGTGATGCCATTTGGACTAACTACGGCACCGGCAACATTTCAGAGGGCACTGGACACGATTATAGGACCCGAAATGGAAACGTTCGCGTTCGCCTACCTAGACGATATCGTAGTCATCGGACGGACTAAGAAAGAGCACCTGGAAAAGCTACAGGAGGTGTTCCGAAGATTACAATAGGCCAATCTGAGAATCAATCCGGATAAGTGCCACTTTTTCCGGAAAGAACTCAAATATCTCGGACATGTGGTGAGTGACCGAGGTATAAGGACAGATCCAGAGAAGGTATCGGCGATCCAGGATATACCAGAGCCAACTACTAGAAAGGAGGTGCACAGTTTCCTCGGGATGGCGTCGTGGTACCGGAGGTTCATACCCAATTTTACGGAAATGGCCGTCGCACTACAAAATCTGATAAGGAAGGGTCAAAAATTCGAGTGGAATAGGGAACACCTTGAATCATTCACCAGCCTGAAAAGAAGCCTAACGAGTGCACCCATACTGTCATGCCCCGATTTCACACGCCAGTTTAAGCTACAGACGGATGCTAGCGATCTGGGAATAGGAGCAGTGTTGACACATGACGAGCTAGACGGAGAGCATGTATATCCTATGCGAGCAGGAAACTGAGCCAGGTAGAACGAAACTACAGCGCTACAGAAAAGGAATGCTTAGCGATATATTGGGGAATAAATAAGTTCAAAATGTATTTGGAAGGTTACAGGTTCGTGGTGGTAACAGACCACATGGCGCTGAAGTGGTTGAATTCGATCGAGAGCCCCTTAGGGAGGGTGGCAAGATGGGCATTAGGACTACAGCCGTTCCAATTCGAGGTGCAATACCGAAAAGGAAAGTTAAACGCAGTTGCCGATGCGTTATCCAGAACACCCAACGTCCAGTTGAAAACACTCGGTACGGAAAATTGGTGGGATAAGAAGTACCGGGAGGTAGAAGGTGCAAATGACAATGAGGAGTTCCGGATAGAGGATGGAAGGCTCTACCGAATAAACGAAAGCCGAAGGGATCAACAGCCGTGGAAGTTGTGCGTGAAGGAGGATGAGGTGCAGCAAGTGTTGACCGAGAACCACAGTTCGGCGGAAGCGGGCCACCTAGGAATATTCAAAACGCTGAAACGGGACCTCTACCGCGGACTAAACACGGAAACACTACGTCAGTTGTCATCATGGACAAATTCTCCAAGTGGGTCGAGTTAGCAGCGATTCGTCAGGCAACGGCAGAAGCATTTTTACGAGTCTTCCGGGAGCGGGTTATATCGAGGATTGGAGCTCCAAAGTTTTCAATTTCGGACAACGGGGTGCAGTTCACGGGCCGTAAAACAAGAAGGTGATGGAATTTATATCAGCAGTAATCGTTCAGGTGACCGACCCAAAAACCCGGAAATCAAAACGAGCTTATATCGCGGACATAAAACCATATAGTGGGAACTCAACATAAAGCGATACACAATCCGAAAATAGCTACGGTATGATATCACACCGTCTCCTAAGAGAGGGGGGAGTGTGGGGGAGAAGAAATAAATTTGTTTTGATTTGTGACCGTCTAAGTCACTTCGATTCCAAAATCTGCAATCCAGCAGCACCCAGTCCATCCAAATATACGTGTCAAATTCATCTCGACCAATTCCGAGCGCTATGGGATAAGGTCGAGAAAGAATATGAAGCTTGTTCAGAGCATATTTCAGTTAGCTTAGAGGGCACGGCGGACATTTTACGTACTCTAAAGGAAAAATACGAGTATGCCTATTTTATTTACGAAAGGTGTGCCGCAAAGCTCACGGAACTGATCAAGACGATCGCTTCAACAACAGCTCAAATCCAACCCGCTCCGCCCCAAAATTCCTATCCGTCTGGCTGTCAGCTTCCTCCGTGCGAAACAGAAGTTTTCTCGGGCGATTACATTCGCTGGCCGACTTTCCGAGACCTTTTCACAGCGGTCTATATAGAAAATCCTGCGCTGACCCCTGTTGAAAAGTTTTATTATTGGGATTGCCTCCTGGTGTATATGTGTTCCACAAAGCTTCACAAACTGACGCTCTCACTATGGGTGCAATCTATCCCGAACAAAGCCGAAATTCCAAACTTGGCTACAGCTTGATTCCTTCCTTACTGAGCACCATAGAACTGTAGAGAGCATAGATTCTATCCAGCCTCCTAAGTTGAGCCTCCATTCGTCCAAACCGACACCCTCCGACGTGTCACCACGACTACTGAAATCCTTCAGTACAAGGATCGTTCCGGTACCCAAAGGATGCGACTTATGTTCCAAAGAGAACCATCCTGTTGGTATGTGTCCAAGCTTCCTCCAGATGACGACAGAGGATAGCACCGCTTACATCCAGAAAAATCAGTTGTGCTCGAATTGTTTCGCAAGCGGTCATCAACTCCGTAATTGCACAAGCGTCCACAAATGTTTCACGTGTCACCGTCGGCATCACACATTGTTGCATCCAAGCAACTGCTCCTCCAGTGAACCTATTCCTCGTGATACTGAATCCAATCCGATAAAAAGACTGCTGCTCCCGATTCATCCAATTACTGCGTTCCATACGACGATATGAAATTCAGACGTTCCCGAGGTATTTTTTCCTACCCATGCCGAGTCTGACAAGGGAACCATCCTCTTCGGAAATGCCACCATTTCCTTCGGCTTAGCGCTGAGAAACGGCTCCAGGCAGTCATGCAAAAGATGTAGTGCGTCAATTGCCTGGCCCACCATCATTCCACGATATCTTGCCGCAGTGACGACCAATGCCAGACGTGAGGCCAGGATCACCACACACATCTCCATGTCCACGAGCGCTCAGCGTATCGAACCCTAAAAACGTTTTCAATCTTCCAGATATCTGAGAAGCACAATTGCGTGCCTCGTAGGATTTTAGCGAAAGCCATTAGTGGGTCGTCCCAGGAGTGAAACATCGCGATCTCCATCTCTTCATAGACTTGTGCAACAAAGTCCGTCCGTGTCGTCTTCTCCACCAGCTAGACTAAAAATTGGTGCAAAGTCAAATCCTCTATAGCAGACTTGCGTTTGAATCTCCAGGATCATTTTCCCATTTGGCTAAGTCGAGATGGCGGGAAAAGATGGTGCAAGAATTGCAAAACGTCCCAAACCCAATGCATTTGCAAAAAATGCAATCTTCACCTTTGTTGTACTGCCAACAAGAATTGGTTTTTTGATTATCATAATAAAAAATGAAAACTTACACTTATAAAATATGAGTTTGATTTTTTTCACTCTAAGCCCCAAGAGTGCCTTGAGGCATTCATTCATATTTTCTCACCTGGCAGGTAAACGGTCGGCGGAATACTTTTTCTGATGCCATTTTTGAGCTCAGTGGGCAAAATTCATTTAAGAAACAAATATTTGGTTATTTTTTATTCAGAATTGAAGAAAATAGCCTTAGAGGGTTAAAATTAAGTCAAATGCTATGGGTTTAGATAATATCTGCCCAAAGTTCCTAAAGATACTTTTACCGCACCTTCTACTAGTCATAACCCATATCATAAATACAGTCTTCACGACATCTATTTTCCCTTTGGCTTGGAAGAAAGCAAAAATCATACATATCCCTAAATCGTGTTCCAACTACCGACCCATATCAATTCTCCCTTTTTTGTCAAAGGTTTTTGGACAACTTATGGCCGAGCAAATAAATATCTTCGTAAAAAGAAACTCTCTTTTATACTGCTCCCAATCCGGGTTTCGCAAGAACAGAAGCTGCATCACTGCAGTATTAAAAATCACAGACGACATTCGTGGACAGACTGACAAAAATAATATTACTTTTCTGACCCTTCTAGACTTCAGCAAGGCATTTGACTCGGTTAACCATGATATTCTCTCCTCAAAACTACAAAATCTTTATAATTTTGAGTCGACTGCCTTGGACCTTTTGACCTCATACTTGAGTGGGCGAAGCCAGACAATAGTTGCTAAGCACGCGACATCAACCTTTCAGACACTAAAGAGAGGGGTCCCCAGGGTTCCGTTCTCGGGCCTCTGCTGTTTTCACTGTATTTGAATGACCTACCGAATGTATTGTCAAATTGTCAAGTCCATATGTATGCTGATGCCGTCGAAATATATGTAAGCCGTCCCCTATGTAATGTTTCTGAATGTATTGATATTTCTAATGACGAGCTACTTAAGATAGACAACTGGTCTAAGACCAACGGACTCTTACTTAAGCCATTGAAAACGAAGTGTTTGTTAATATACAACAAACCGTACAACTTTACTGGACTACCAAGACTCAAAATTAACAATAATTATATTGACTACGTACAAAAAAGGGTTTTACACTAAATAGCACATTATCCTGGCATGACCACATAAATAAAGCATCAGGCAAAACATACAGCTTTCTTAGGCAGTTGTACCTCACTCAAGCTCTAATTCCAACCCAAATACGGCTATTCGTTGCAAAAGCTATTTTAATTCCCACTCTTTCGTATGGCGTAGAGTTGTTTGGAAGTTGTATTGCCACCAGCCTAGTAACCTTGAGAACGACGTTTAACAGCATTGCTAGGTATGTGTATAAAATCGGCAGATTCAATCACATCTCGGAACACGCAAACACCATCTTAGGTATGCCTATTCTGTCCTGCATCAAACTTAGGGTTTTAATTCACTTTCATAAAATCAAAATGACGCACGAACCGAAATACCTATATGACAAGATTGATTTTTTAACGTCCCGAAGAACAAACAATATCAAAAGCATAAAAATAGATTAGGGAGTTCAGATAATTACCTTTTAGTGTTTGCTGTTAGGCTTTGGAATCAGTTACCAAAGCACATAAAAATAATAAGCGCGCAAAATTTAAAACTGCAATCATAAAATATCACAATATATAATGTTTAGCATAAGTTAGAAAGTAGATATAGTATAATTATTTAAATTTTAATCATATAATATATGAGAATAATAAATAAGGTGGGGCAAACCCGACAGTGTGGGTAAACCCGACCTCCCTCTGTTATCGACAATCGGAAGCACTACGCAAACTAATATTAGTGGTATCGTGTAGAGCATCGAAAATAACCAATATGGTGGTATGTAACTTTTTCATCAGTCAGCAATGAGTTGCTAAAACGACGGCAAGTTTGTTTTTACAATTTCGAGTTTCATTTTTGTGCCCAGTTGACTACAGGATATTTCATATTGCTAAAGTGATCACATAAGAAAGGATAGTGGATTTAGATTCTATGATTAAGGTCCTACAAAGTGCATATTAGTTTGGTTCAATTTTTTACATATTTTTTTTTGATAATTGCATTGTTATGAAAAAAGACGTGGTGGGGCAAACCCGACCGATTTTTTTTTATTTTGTTTTTGCTATGAAATTGTTTATTTATCAAATAAAAAGAATTATTATTTAATAATAGATCTAGAATAGGCGTGAAAATAGACCATTCGCGGTCGATTTTTAGCTTCCAAAGTCCACGATTCTGAGTCAATGACTTACAGCAAGCTATTTGAGCAGTGAATCGAGTGACTTAGATTAGGTATGTAATGTTAGATTAAGAAATCTAAAACCCCGTGACTGTGTAATAAATATAAGTTTTAAACTTGTCGCACTAGGAATACATAAATAAATAAATAAATAAATAAAATCCGGCAGAGAGGGGGTACAGTGGGCCCTCGTGTAAAAATAATTACAAGAATTTAGATTTTTCAAGAGAAATTCTCATATTTTCTTGTTGTAAAATATTAATTATTAGAATTATATCAATTCTATTCGAAAAGATTATTATATCATCCATATAAACATGAGAAGTTTTTCCGACTTGTTCTCTTAATATATAATCCATTGCTCTTTGAAGTAATCTAGGGGCGTTTATTAACCCAAATGGCATACGTAAGAATTCAAATTTCCCATTATTAATAGAAAAAGGTATTTTTTAATAGATGACTCTTTCATTAAAATTTGGTGGAATCCTGATTCCAAATCAATTCTTGAGAAATATATTTACTTTCCTAAGTTAGATAATATTACAGACGGGGTTGCATCGGATATCTGTTAGGTATTGTTCTTTCGTTTAATTTTTTATACCCCGAAAAAAGTCCTCCGGGGACGAGACACGCACGCAACGGTACATCTTGCAGATATCTCCACAAAGGGCTACTTTAAAAAATCTAAAGCGAAGCAGGATGTTAAAGATTGTTTGCTGAATTGTTGGCCCTTCAAGAAGTAAGACGTTCAGAGAGCTACCAGAAGTCGTTTTCGCAGATCCATCATTTCCTGTTTATGTACGCTAAGACGGTAAAACATCAATATAGGTTTGGGTTTCCTGGGACGACGTGTGTCCCATTCAAATTTTCTTTTATTAATGTTTATCCAAAGTTCTTATTAAAATATTACAGCTAAGGGCCGCGCAACTGCGCTGCCAGCGAGCCCGACAGCGGAGCGGCTGTCTTCTGTATATTCCTATGTACTTCGTTGCTGAGGGCAGCGACCAAGCGGGAGAGTCACACGCGCATATTCGGGTATGCATTATTATGCTGACACTGCATGTTATTGTCATGTTTGTTATTAAATGACTAAGACGAAGAGTAATAGTCCGTACATTGTGTATTTGATATGTACGATATCTCCCTCCTTTAAAAAAAAATAACGTAATATATGAAGTTATTTTCTAAATGTTGTAAAATATTTTTAATTATTAAAATAATGAACTATATATAAAATATTTAAGTTGTTTTTAAAATGTAAAATGTTTTGTTGTTTTTCTTCTTTTTTGTGTGTGTGTGTTATGTATTTATGTATTATGTATGTGTTATGTATTTTTGCTTTTCTTTTAGTTGCTTGTTATGTAATACATAAAATCAATTTATTTATTTTTTATTTATTTATTTATTAGAAAAATATAGCAAGTGACTAATATTAAATTACATAGTTTAAAATTTAAATACAATCTAATGTAATTTGTTTTGTTTTGTTTTTTCTTTTTTTTATGTTGTTATTTGGTTATATGGTTATCTGGTTGTATGTTTATCTGGTTGGCCATCACTACAGAATATATTAGGAAAAATGGTGCACAAATGTTTTCCTTCGGAGCAACAGGCTTTGTTTTTATTCGATTTCATTTTACACTGAGCGCTTTTCCTTGAGCTGTTCGTGTGACTGAAAAACTGACTTAAAAACTGAACCCAAAAGGTCTTTTGAATTATTTGTTTTTTTGAATACAAAAAAGAGTAGTTTTCGTTTTGATTTTTTTATATTGAATTTAGTTTTACAATTTTAGTTTTTACAATTAATAAAGAGTTTAGGTTCTCAGAACTAATTGAACTCCGTCGTTCGTTTAAAATATAATTTAAAGCTGAGAATGCTCTTTCGACGGAGACTTGAGTAGCCGGAATGGCTAATACAACTTGTGCCAGCGCAGTCAACTGAGGCGATTTTAGCTTAACATTTAAAAAAAAACTTAATATGTCTTCTTTTAATGGCAAACGACAATACACATGGTAGGTAGGTATCAGTGGTGAGGTTACTGTTCATAACCTCCAATTAGAGCTATGCTCCGTTTTGATCCACACCCTCGTTTTGGTTGTAGTCTGCGCCTCCCTTCAGTACCAGCCCGTGTCATTCAGGTAAGCTAGGATGGAAGTCACTGTCTGCCTCCCCACTTCCCCTAGTGACACGAGTTGGCGGGCTCCGAAGTGACGCGCTCTAAGCTGGTTGAAAGCCGGGCAATGACACAGTAGATGCTCCGGTGTCTCCTGCTCGTTTGGTTCCTTGCAGCTTCTGCAGTGTGGGTTATATAGGGTAGGCCCATCTTACAGGCGTGCGTGCCTATTGGCCAGTGGCCCGTGATGGCTGCCGTTACCCTTCTGATGTCCGTTTTACTCTTGGAGATCAGCTCTGCAGTCCGTCTCCTATTGTATTCATTCCAGCACAGTTTCGATCTCCTGTGTTCTGCCTTCATCGACCATTCTTTGCTGGCTAGTACTTTGAAGTGGTGGTGGATATCAACCTGAACCGTGTTTAGAGATACTTGAATATCTGTTGTTGCTGCGATTTCTACTGACCCTTTTCTGGCCAGTTCGTCAGCTTTTTCGTTGCCGGGGATGTCATTGTGCCCGGGTACCCAGGCTATCTGCACCCTGTTGTGTTCCGCGAGTCTGTTTAGTGCCTCCTTACATTTGGCGACTAGTGTAGATGAAGTCCTTGCTGTTGCGAGATATTTGATGGCCGCTTGGCTATCTGAGTATATCCTTACCTTGGTATTCTGGAGGTCTCGGCCCAATGAAAGTTCAGCTGCTTTCAAAATCCCGATGACCTGCGCCTGGAACACTGTTGCTGACCCTGGGAGGTGGAAGGACTCTTCTATCCCCCAGGTTTCGGCAAAGATTCCGGCCCCTACCCCGCCGCTCATTATTAAGCCATCGGTGTAGAGTGATACCTCATCTGGCTCGGTTACACTCCCTTTTCTCCACTCTTCTCTTGTTGGATATTTTGTAGTATATGCATTGCCGAACCGCATCTCGGTTGTCATGTAGTCGGTATTTACTGTTAGCCGATCGTTTATCTCGTTCAGGATCTTACAGTGCCCGGTGTGGTAGTTCTTCCAGCTCTGGCTTGCCTTCAGTCGTACCGCGCTTTGGGCTGCTGTGTTCCTTATGAAATGTTCTATCGCTAATATGTTTAGAATGGCATTCAGCGCTGCTGCGGGGCACGATCTAAGTGCTCCCGTTGCACCTGCGCAAGCCGATCTTTGTATCCTTGTAAGTTTCTGGATGTTGTATGCCCTATTTAGTGCTGGCCACCATACTAGTGTTCCGTATGTGAGTATGGGTCTTACAACCGCTGTGTAGAGCCATATTATTGTCTTGGGGTTGATGCCCCAGTTTTTCCCGAACATCTTCCTACAGGAGTAGAATGCTATGCTTGCTTTCTTTACTCTTTCGTTGATGTTTTGTTTCCATGATAGCTTTGTTTGCAGTATCACTCCTAGATACTTGGCTTGTTGTGACAGCTCTAGCTCTGTACCGACTATCTTCGGTTTACTGAATCTGGGGATCTTTGTTCTCTTTGTAAAGAGCATAAGTTCCGTTTTGCTTGGGTTTATGCCCAACCCACAGGCTTTTGCCCATTGGTTGAGTTTTTTCAGCGCCCTTGTCATTAGTTCGCTGATGACGTCTGGGAATGGTCCTGAAGCGAGTAGAACTACGTCGTCTGCGTATGCTACCACTTTAACTCCTTCGCTATTGAGTTCCTCAATATGTCGTCCATGTTAATCAGCTCGCTAAGCTCTTTGTTCCACCATTGCGGGTATGTCTTCTTAGAGTACGTTGGTCTACACGACTCTTCGTATGCATTGTTGAGAATATTCGTGAAGTCCTCGACTTCCTTGTCTATTCTTTCTGGGATGGATCGGACCTTGATCCTCCTATTCTTTATCTTTACAATCTTTTCGTAGTTGTTCCAGTCTGTGTTACGGGGGTTGCGCTTCGGTGCCGTCTCTCTAGTCGGCATCGAGATCTCAAAGAATATATATCTATGGTCTAAAAAAGAGTTATTTGTCGAAACCCTCCACTTTTCTACCTTATAGTTACTATACTCCATTTGGAGGGTTATGTCTAGGACCTCTTCCCATCCTTGAAATTCTTCCGTACTCGGAAAAATGAAGGTGGGCGTTTCACCTCTGTTACATATAGTGACGTCACGACAGATAATATGTTCGAAAAGAGACTCACCCCTTTCGTTTGTTTCCTTACTTCCTCATAGTGTGTGCCTGGCGTTGGCATCGCACCCGAGGATGAGGTCTCCTCGGCCCATTGCATCACCTTGATGAACGCTTCAGGTGGTGCTATCAGTAAGGCTGTCACGTCCGCTGTTTCAAGCCTGGCCACTGCTAGGTCTGAGTTGCTAAGATTGGGATGTAGAAGAGCGTTAAGGTTGTTTTTAATAAATATACCAGCCCTCGGCTTACCTGTCGAGTTTGTGTATAATGTTGTGTATCATTTAATGGCCATGCCAGAGATTTGTCCGTCCCTGGTCCATGGCTCTTGTAGTAAGCCGATGTCGATGTGCTCTTCTCGGAGGAGTACTGCCAGATTCGCTGAAGCTTGCGAGCTACGCTTCAGGTTGACCTGTACGACTTTCGGCATTTATTGCGGCGTGGTATTGGGGTGTCGTCGTCGATAACCAAGACGTCCATCAGCTGCTTGGTATCGTCGACTTCGTTCTCGAGGTTATCATCCGGCTCGGTTAGGAAGACCTTTATCTTTGCCTTCCTGGCCCCGTACCGTACCTTGTGGTCGGTCTTCTCCAGCTGTAAAAGGCATTGCTTGTTGATGAGGAACAAGTACGGCTGGCTTGTCCTCATCTCTCGCTCCGCCTTCAAGATGGCCCAGTCTGCCATGTCGACATCCTGATTTAGGGCTCTCAGAGTCTTGAGCACCCTGTCATGGTTCGAGAGTCCCTTAGGCAACCAAATGCGAGCTCTGGGCCTTCTCGGGATATCCGTGGCGGGGACGAGATTTAGGCTAAGCCCCTTCCAGGCGCCGCTAATCTTAGCGACGCACTCCGCCAGGAAGTCCTTCGAGGACTCATCGTCGCACCTGATCACCCGGTGCCCTCGAACCATGTCTGAGGAGTCGAAGGATGGTGTCGGACCAGCTGGCTCAGCTAGTATCTTGTCTGATACCATCTCAGACAGTCTGGTCTCGACCTCATCCCACTTCTCCGACAGCAGGCGCCCATCGTCATTGAGCTCGTCCACCAGTGCCATGGCTAGGCTGTCTCTAGCCACCTCGCTGAATTTCTTCGCCGGCTTGACGAAGGACGTAGCTCTGGCAACACCTTTGGCGTCCTTCGCCCTTTTCGGAGCGCTCTCACTCACTTCGTGTGAGCGGTTGCGCTTCGATTGGGGCTGCTGAAACGCTTCCGGGTGCTCCCTGGCGTATCTCTCGAAGTCCGCCGGAGGCTCCGGAGGTCCCTCAGATCTCCCTCGTACTCCAGGAGAAGTGCTGCGTGGAAGAGCCAGGGTGTGGCGGGCACTGGGTGCGTCCACGTGACCAACCGGTAGCGGCGACAGCGGCTTGGTATCCCCGGAAGGAGTGTTTCCGTACTTCAGTTCCAGCCTCCCTAGCGTAGTCAGGGCGTCGGCTGAAAGGTCCGGCCTAGCGAAGGCGTACAATCGAGCTAACGAGCTCGTTGCTCCTCGACTGTTCCACTTGATTCTAATCCAAGCTCTAGCAGAGCGGCCTGCAGCTCGTGCTTCTTCCTGTAGGATATCCATGAAATTCCCATCTCAGGGTATGGTCTTGCCGGCGGTAATCGGGTTCTGGTGTTCCAGGTAGGACCAAAGTCGTCGAAGGATCCGAACTAGGCGGTAGGAGCAATGCTGCTGTAATCCGGGGTTGATCCTGATGGTTCTCTGGTAACGACCTGTAGGTGTCCTTGGGTGTAGGTGTAGTCCTGTGAATCCTTGAGGATTCGGGCTGGGTGTCCTGACTGGTAGCTCGCGTTGTCCTGGCTAGGTTGCAGGAGCGGTGCGATGTTGGTCCTGGAATGATCCTTGCTGTGCTGGAGGGGTCCTGTGAGTATCCTTGGGCACAGGTGTGATCCTGTGTCTGTGTCCTTGTTGGTCCTGTTGTTGTTCGAAACTCTGCTTGTTGACTGAATAGTCCTGCGATGTGGTCTGATGTTGTCTCTAGTAACTCTGCTGATCGACTGAATAGTTATAGCTCTGCTGAACGACTTCTTTGTTATAGCTCTGCTGAACGACTGAATAATTATGCTTGTCGGTGTCGACTTATATACTCGCGGTTCTGCCGGCCTCGGGCGTCCCGTCGCCAAGAGGACCAGCGGTGCAGCAGAGATAGGAAAACTAGCTAGCTGTCGGCGTCTGCGTCGACGTGGCTTATGTTCTGTGGCTCTCTCTCTCGCTCCTTCTTCCCCTCTGTTTTTTTTTCCTCGCGTGTGTTTTCGGTGTCTGACTGTACTTGTTTGCCTTTATTTCGTGTCGTGTGCGACGACAAAATGCTCGAAAAATTCCCTAGCTTTCTCGTCTCCTTTGCTCGCCTATATTTCGTGTCGAGTGCGACGACGGATTTTCTCTGCTTGCCTTTATTTCGTGTCGGATGCGCCGACAAAATTCTCTGTTGCTATGCGGGCCTTCTCTGCCTCTTTTCCTTCTCATGTCCCCGTTATTTTCTCGTCTCTTTTGTCCCCTTAAAATTTTGTCGCGCTGACCGCGAGTTTTATTATTATTATTTTTTTTCAAATTTCGTCCCTGACCTCAAATTTTCGACCTAATAATTTTCTAGTGGTTCTTAACGCCACGATGGATGGAAATATCCTTTCGTTATCCTGCCTAGTCCCTGCTCGTGCGCCATGTGAGGAAGCGATCTATTCTAAGGCTGGGATATCCTCAGCGGCTCAGGAGTTCCCCCATTATTTATATTGAGACAGGCAGGGGAAACGGGGATGGCGCTGGCGAGAGCGCATATTTACTTTTAGGAGGATAATCTGAGAAAAGGGGCGGTCCGTGTAGGACTACGTACGGATCCAAGATCCAGGTTTTAGTTGGAAGGAATCTTTTATAATTCCCCTTCACAAAAAGGGTAGCAAGTCCAATATTGAAAACTATAGAGGGATTGCAAAACTTAGTGCGATTCCTAAGCTTTTCGAATCTCTAATTACTGCTCAACTTCAGCACCAATGTCGCTCTATAATGTCCCCCTACCAGCATGGCTTTATGAAACACAGGTCAACTTCCACAAACCTTCTGGAGTTTTTTCAGAAAAGCCTTTGATTGCGTGAATCACCAGCTGCTGCTGAAAAAACGTATACTCTTGGGTTTCCCTGTCTTGTTGACTAATTGGATCGTTCGAAACGAACTCAAAGAGTAGCCTTCAAGGGTTCTTTGTCAGACTGCGTCCGCGTAACCTCGGGTGTTTCACAAGGGAGTCACTTGGGCTACTTCTTTTTGGCATTTTTCTTAATGACTAATGCCTAATGTCGTTCTTAAGTCCCAAATTATGATGTACGCCGATGACTATGCTTGCCACTGACAAACTCTGACTCTTATATGCTTTTACAATCTGACCTAAACAACGGGCAGTCCTGGTGCATTAACAATTTGCTGTTTCTTAACAACTCTAAAAGTAAATTTATGTCATTTTTTCGTAAAAACTGTTTCTCTTCAAGTTATTCATTAGGGATGGGTGATCTTCAGCGCATACATTCTGTAACCGATCTTGGAGTTCTTTTTACCCACAATTTGAACTGTTCCGACCACATTGGCATAATTGTTGGGAAAGCTAAAGGTGTTTTTGCCTTTGTCAAGCGTTGGTCTAAGGAGTTTGAGTCTTCTTAGCCTGCCCACTCTGAAGGATCGTCGGACCTGCCACGGAGTAATGTTTCTATTTAAATTAATTAATGGTCATGTTTGTTTTTCCTATCTTCTATATATATATATATGGCATAAACACCCCTAACGGGGTACAGCCTGATGCACGATTTGCCTCCACGCTCCTCTGTCCTGTGCGCGACTCCGCCAGTTGGCGATCCCAAGCGTCGCCAGAATTGCGTCCATCTGGTCTCTCCAACGTGCGCGTGGTCTTCCTCTCCTACTTTGTCCGCCAACTACCGCATCGAAAACGGATCGAGCTGGAGTTGTTCCTTCCATACGAGCTATGTGGCCAAGCCAGCGAAGTCGCTGAATATTAATTCGCTTGACTATGTCCACATCGCCATATAGCTCATACAGCTCATCGTTCCACCTGATACGGTAGGTTCCGCCAACGCAAACAGGTCCGAAGATCTTGCGAAGGATTTTTCTCTCGAAGACACCAAGAGCAGCTGCATCTGACTGCGTCACTGTCCAGGCTTCCGCACCATATAGAAGCACTGGGATGATGAGTGTCTTGTAAAGTGTTAGCTTCGTCTTTCGAGAGAGGGCTCTGCTGTTCATTTGCCTACTGAGCCCAAAGTAGCTTCTGTTGGCAAGTGTGATCCTCCGCTTGATCTCCAGGCTGACATCGTTGTTGTTGGTCACTGCAGTTCCTAGATAGACAAAGTCCTTGACCGACTCAAAGTCATAGTCTCCAGCAGTAAGATGAGAGTCAAGTCGCCGCGTCTCTCGGTTACTGCACACCATAAACTTTGTTTTGCCCATATTCACTGCAAAACCAACTTTAGCCGATTCTCTTTCAATAGCTCCAAAAGCCGCCGTCACATCACGCTTGGTACGACCAATGATGTCAATATCATCAGCGTAACCAAGGAGCTGGACACATTTCTGTCCCAGTATTGTGCCCCCTCGATGTACTCCAGCTTTCCTTATGACACTCTCCATTAGCAGATTGAAGAGCACACAAGACAGCGAGTCGCCCTGTCTGAGACCCCGCCTGGTACTGAAGGTTTCGGAATGGTCATTTCCTACCTTGACAGAGCTGATGGTGTTGCTCAATGTCATACTACAAAGCCGTACTAGCTTTGCAGGAATACCAAGCTCATACATGGTGGCGTACAGGCGTCCTCGCCGTGGACTATCGAAAGCAGCTTTAAAATCGACGAACAGGTGGTAGGTGTCGATTTGGTTCTCATACGCTTTCTCCAGGATCTGGCGTAATGTGAAGATCTGGTCGACTGTGGACCGACCAGGGCGAAAGCCGCATTGATACGGTCCGATCAATGCTTCAGCATATGGCTTAAGCCTCTCACACATAACGCTCGTGAGAACTTTGTATGCTACGGGGAGAAGACTGATGCCACGATAATTGGTGCGTTGTGTTGCATCACCCTTCTTCAGAATGGGGCAGATCATACTCAGATTCCAATCATTGGGCATGCTTTCCGCTAGCCATACGTTGCAAATGAGCTGGTGCATGCTCCTTACCAACTCATCGCCTCCAGCCTTAAACAGTTCAGCCGGTAGCCCGTCCGCTCCCGCGGCTTTATTGTTTTTAAGTCGTCTTATGGCGACTTCGACTTCCGTATAGCTAGGGGTGGGAACTTCAACACCATCCTCTCTGATTGGGGTTAGTGGATCTTCTTCATCAGACTCTTGGTTGTCTCCAGCCAAAAGACTTTCAAAGTGATCCCTCCATAACCTCAGTACTGTCTCTGCATCCGTGACAAGATTTCCATCATCCCTCCTGCAGGCAAGCGATCCAGACTTATACCCTTGAGTCATG
Organism: Drosophila aff. chauvacae BK-2020; assembly: GCA_018903765.1. Classification (NCBI taxonomy): domain Eukaryota; kingdom Metazoa; phylum Arthropoda; class Insecta; order Diptera; family Drosophilidae; genus Drosophila; species Drosophila aff. chauvacae BK-2020. The sequence goes on along the minus strand of JAEIGO010000164.1, from coordinate 241,510 downwards.
CGTTTGACCCTCCGGTAAAAGTCGCGGGCATCATTCCTGCTCCTGCTGTTCTCCAACTTCTCACACTCAAGCCTTTCCATCTCCTGCTTCTTCCTCGTGAAAAGGCGCTTCTCATTCGTTCTCCGCGTCCTATAAATATCCACCACTGCTCGTGTGGCTCCTGCTTGCAGCGTCCGCCTGTATGCAGCGTTCTTTGCAGCAGTCGCTTCCCGGCACTCCTGATCATACCATGAATTCCGTTTTGGGGGACGTTGGAATCCAAGGATTTCCACAGCAGAAGCATTTATGGCGGTAGATATGCACGTCCACATATCTGACGTATTTATAGGTGTTGGAGGGTGCTGGCCAAGTCGGCCTGAGAGTCGAGCGGAGAAGGCATCCCTGTGCTGTTGTGATTGCAGCTTTTCGATGCCAAGCTTTCTTGGCATACCTTGACGTGTGATTTTCGCGACACACAACCGTGCGCGGACCTTGGCTGCAACAAGGTAGTGGTCAGAGTCGATGTTAGGACCCCGGCACGATCTCACATCAAGTATGCTAGACGCATGTCTTGCATCGATCACAACATGATCAATCTGGTTGCAAGTCAGACGATCAGGTGACAGCCAGGTTGCTTTGTGGATGTTGAGATGACGAAATCTTGTACTACTAACTATCATATTGTGCGCAGCAGCAAAACCTATAAGTCTAAGCCCATTTGCAGAGGTAGACTCATGTAGACTATGCTGTCCAACGGTTGCTCCAAAGATGCTTTCCCGTCCGATTTTGGCATTAAAATCTCCGAGGAGGATCTTAATGTCATGTGACGGGCAGCGGCTATACACTCGGTCGAGTTCTGTATAGAAAGCATCCTTGATGGCGTCGTCCTTCTCCTCCGTTGGTGCGTGCGCACAGATAAGGCTGATGTTGAAGAATCTGGCAGCTATTCGGATCGTCGCAAGTCTCTCGTTTACCGGTGTAAACTGTGAGACTCGGTGCCGTATCCTGGCTCCGTTCCATCGCATTTCCTGGATAGCTGTAATGTCAGCCTTCAAATTGCTGAGAGTATCCACTAGTTGTTGAGTGGCACCAGGCCTGTACAATGTGCGTACATTCCAAGTGCATACTCTCAGATCATTATCCTTTTTGAATTTTCCATGGTCGTCAACGTTTTTCGGGTATCTATCCGAGGCTCCTCTTGCATTCTTCACTGATGTGGTGTTTTCCTTGGGTGGATATCAAGTCCTATGCCAAAACCTAATTTAAGGATCAGGATCCCGCCGTGCACATTGGTTTATAACTCAGCGGATGCTAAGTTACAATCCAGGGAAAACCGCGTGGAGGTAGTGCTTCGACTTGAAGAAAGCAGGGACAAGGATCACACTGGTGCCCACCAAGTTGAACACAGTCAGTAGCTTTACCTTGTATGCCTTCCCCCAATTTCCCCATAGGCTTGTCATCCTAAAAGTATATCTTGTGTGTCGTGATATTTACTAACCCCGTTCATGTTCTCGAATACTTGCCTTTGCTTGTCCTTCCTTTTTCCACTGCTACATATTTCAACATTTTGAATGTTGGTGTGATTCCATTCCTACATTTACATTCGGATACAATCCTTTTTCATTTGAAGTTTGACGTATAAAATAATAGGAAATTAAGTACTAAAAAATGAATTCGACTGAAGAAAAAAGTGATTATAAGCCAGATTTTCGGAATGCATTTATTAGTGTGGGAACCTGTGCGAGGGAGTGACTGCCGCTCACCTACATAGAAAGCGAAGTTCCGCTCCCTGATGAAAATGACACTGACAGGCAGTAAGAAGTGAAGGTCCGTCCCTGATGAAAAATGACACTGTCAGACAGTAAGAAGCGAACCCCTGACCCGAGCGGATGTGCACCAGTTCTTACAAAGAAAGTGGAATAAAAGCATTACTGAAAACCAAGACGTACATCCACAGTTGGACAGCAGGGAGACGGCTATGTATATATATTATATATTGTATATATGTATGTGTTCTCTTTAAGGGGTTATATACACTTGCGTTTGTCAAAAAAATCGAAATTTTTTTATTGCATTTTCTGAAAGTACATATCTTGGAGAATGTTTTCCCCAAAAATCATAAAATTCTGAGCATTAGAACCGGACTGGCAGCTATTTATAGCGCGCTATCTGCACTACGAGTCAACGGCGAATCATTCTTTACACGCGATTATCTCGAAACTGTTTTTTCAAAAAGTGTGGTTGCGGTGACCACGATTACTAAAGATCCGTTAACTCGGTCAGTCTGAAATTTTGCAGGCTTATTAACAACAATATTGGCCAGTGCGTGGACGAAGGATTTTGAATTTAAGGCAAAACTTTTTTTTTCCTGATATAAAAACCAAAAATATACGTTCAAAACTCGTATTTTTTAGTAAAACGATCATAATTTTCGTAAAAAATTTTGTTTTGCAAAATCCTTCGTCCACGCACAGCGTATAGGTGTAAACTACATAAATTTTTTCTGTTTTTGTAGTTCAGATGAGCACATCCTTCGTTATCGTGGTCACCGCGGACGATATTTGAAAAATTTTGTTTTTGCATTATGGCCTACAGCAACTACAAAAATAAATATTTTGTTTTGGAAAATTTCATGAAGAATCTCAGAAAGTGTACAAATAAATATACATTGAGTGTTTCACGACAAGTTGTTTTGTTATTCCACAAAAAAAATCTTAAAAAAGCCTATTTTTCCGCTCGCGCAAGTGTATATAACCCCTTAAGCTAGGGAGCTGTGGTATATGCATGCACTTAAGTTCGAACCAGCGGTCAGCGCATGTAGCAAAATGCTTACATATGCTATTTCTTGGTGCGCGCCGATCGACTCATATTTCGGCCACTAGGACCGGGGCTCTGGTTATGTAAACAGTGCAACAAACTTGGTACAGTAGATATTCAATATATGCATACTACGAGGGAGATGGAAAATAACGTAATTTATGAAGTTATTTATTTTTTTTTTTTATATTTTACTTAAAAGATTAGTTTTTAATTAACAACGGAGATTTTACTATTTTTATTTTTATTTATTTATTTATTTATTATTATTTTTTTTTTTTATTTATTTATTTATTTTTTTTGATTTTGAATATATTAAATTAGGTTAGGTTAGGTTATGTCGGAAGGCCCTCGAGGGGGGCCACGCATAGGCCAATATGGCCCTTAGCTGTCCGAAAGTTTCTGAGTGGACCTAGAGAGTATTTACGCGGTTTTCGAAATCTTTAAGGATCGAAGTGCTTTTCGCGAAGGCAAGTAGTTCGCCTGGCTTCCTCCTGGAGGCATCTTCTAGCGATGCCAGAACCGGAGCGCCTAGGTATTCTATTCTTGCCCTTGCTAGGGCCGGACATTTGCAAATGAGATGCTCCAAGGTTTCAGTTGCCTCGGATTCATCACATTTCCGGCATTTGGTGTTTTCGGTAATGCCCAGCTTGACTGCATGAGCAGCAGCTAGGCAGTGACCTGTGAGAATTCCCACTAACAGCCTGCAGTCTTTCCTCGGAAGATGCAGCACGTAGTGACTGAGTTTTGCGTTGCGCTCTTTGCACATAATCTTTGATGTTTTGCAGGTTGTGGAATTTCTCCTCCACCTGCTGTTAGCTCGTGTGTCGGCCCGGCTCTCTAGCTCTCTTTGGAGCGTTCTAAGGGAGACAGGAATGTTTACTATTCTTTCAATCGGCAGTCCTACGCCTTCCTTTGCAAGTTCGTCGGCCGTCTCGTTGCCATCGATGCCCTGGTGGCTGGGAACCCAGTAGATCCGCACTGACGTAGTCGTGCTGAGGATATCTAGTGCCTCCCTGCTTGCCAGTACATTTTTGAACTGACCGCCGACGATTGCATGGATCTTATCGCCGCTTGACTGTCTACGAACAAATTGACCGCTCCATATGGGCGGTCTATGCTCTGCGCAAGCTCTGCCGCTTTCCCTATGGCGAATACTTCCGCCTGGAAGATGCTGCATTGGCTTGGTAGCTTATACGACAGCCTCATTTCAGGGTCTGTGCAGTATATGCCCGCTCCAACTCCTCCTTCCATCTTGGAGCCGTCGGTGTATATGTTGAGGTGTTGAGCATGGTCCTGACCTGTTTTCCAGTCGTCTGGTCCCATGAATGTAGTTGTTTTTACATCCGGGCACGTTCTGGTGACCATGTAGTCAGATATACTGCTCATGTCTCGACCAATTGAACTATGCCCGAATCCCTGTAGGGACATATTTCCTGATGCGACTAGGCGTTGTGCCGCCTTTCCTGCAATCAGTTGCGCGTGGATGTCTAGGGGATCAACTCCTATTATAGTTTCGAGTGCTTTGTGGGGGTTGATCTCAGCGCCCCTGTTATGCAGAGCAGTGCCTGCCGCTCTTCTTTTCCATGGCCTGCCACCACACTAAGACTCCATACATCAGAGTTGGACGCACCACCGAGATGTAAATCCAGTGCATTAGAGCGGGTGAGAGGCCCCATGTGCTGCTAAGCATCTTCTTGGATGCTTATAGCGCTATGGTGGCCTTTTTTACCCTCTCTAATACATTGGGCTTCCATGCCAGCTTGCTGTCTAATACAATTCCGAGGTACTTGACTTGTGTTTTCGGGGTTAGCCTGGTAGAGTTAATTTTCGGGGGACCCATAGCGGAACCTTGTATCTCTTGGTGAAGAGAATGAGATCCGTCTTGTCCGCGTTGATACTGAGTCCTACCTTCTTCGCCCACTCACATATCTCCCTGAGTGTTGATTCCATAATCGAGCTGAGGGTCGATGGGCAGACTCCCGTGATAATTATGCTTATGTCATCAGCATAAGCTGTTATCTTTGGGGCCTTCCTCTCGAATCTCTTGATCAGGTCGTCCACCACCAGATTCCACAGAAGAGGCGACAGGACCCCGCCTTGCGGCGTGCCCCTGTGTGCTCCTTTCACCGTGGAGGCGGTGCCCCAATCGGATTGTACCCGCCTACAGCTTAGTAGATTTCTTATCCACATACTGATGGCGGGGGGCGTGTTGGCCGCTTCTAGGCGGTCCATTATAGCGTCTGTGGTCACGTTGTTGAATGCTCCGGATATATATATATAACACTCCTAGAGCATATTCTTTGTTATACAGGGCTCTCTCAATGGTGGCTACTAACGAGTGTAGTGCCGTCTCCACTGATTTCCCTTTCGTGTAAGCGTGCTGGTTGGATGACAGCAGTCGTCCTACATCGTTTCTGATGTATATGTCCAGCAGCTTTTCTAGCGTCTTAAGTAAGAATGAGGTGAGGCTAATCGGCCTGTAATCCTTGGGGCTCACATGGCTGCACTTGCCTGCTTTTGTCAGGAAGACAATCCTAGAGGTCCTCCATTGGATAGGGATATAGCCCGTGCTTAGGCAAGCTGTGAATATAGCGTGTAGCCATGGGGTGATCACTTCTTTGGTCACCTGTAGCATGGCTGGGAATATTCCATCTAGTCCTGGTGCTTTAATTCCCGCAAAGGAATCTATAGCCCATTGGATTCTTCTAGAGGATATTAGGTTTGTTGGGAGACTCTCTTCTCCAAGTGCGAGCTCCTGATACTTGCTAGCATCGGATATCTCAGTGCATCCTGGGAAGTGAGCATGCATTAGTGCCGTTAGGGCCTCCTCGCTGCCCTCAGTCCACTGTCCGTCGTCGCGTTGGAGCTGACTCTGTATGGTGGGTTGCTTTGATAGCAACTTCCGGAGTCTAGCCGTTTCTGGGGCCGTCTCGATATTGGAGCAGAAGTTTCTCCACGAGCTTCGTTGTGCCCTGCGTATTTCCTTCTTGTAATCCCTGAGTAGGATCTTGTATTCCTCGTCGATCACATCCTCTTTCGCCTCTTTGACGATTTTGAAGAATTCTCTGAGGTTATTGCGTAGGAGCGAAAGATTACTATTCCACCAGGGTGGCTTGGTCCTCTTCCTAGCTCTAGATGTCGGGCATGCTGCTCGTTGCGCATCTAGTAATTCCCTGGAGAGGGTCTCTAGGGACTTTTCTATGTCTTCAGCGGATTTTACTAGGCCCGGGCCAGTCGCGAGTCGTGTAAAGATTGTCTTCCTAAACTTTCCCCAGTTGGTGTTCCGGGGTTCCTAAAGACAGTTGGTTTGGGAGAGTGGTCGAAGTCGTATTGGAATTGAATGTACTTATGATCTGAGAAGGATGGTCTCTCAAGGACTCTCCATTCTGATACCATTGTACATTGTCCCCTTACGAGTGTTATGTCTAGCACGTTTGAGGAGGTGGGACCTACGAAGGTATGTTCTTCTCCTACGTTAGCTATGCATAGGTTAGTGGGTAATAGAAAGTCTAAGAGTGACTCACCTCTGTCGTTGATGTCGGGGCTCCCCACACGCAGTGCTGTGCGTTGGCGTCCGCATCCACGATCAGTTGCTGGTCGTTCGGGATGGCTTCCACCATGCTCCTGAGTTCCTCCGGAGGGGCCGTTCTGTCGTGTGCCATGTAGCAGGAAGCTACCATAAGGCGCTTCTTCTCGCTCTCCAGCATCACAACAGTTAGGTCATCCGTGCTGTAATGAGACATAAGGTTAGCATGCAGACCCTTCCGTACAAGTACGGCGGTTCTATTTCTGCTTACCGATGGTGTGTAGAACAAGTTGTAATTAGAGGACTTTAGTCCGGCGACGGCATTGCCCGAGGCAATCCATGGCTCCTGGACTAAAGCTATGTCGGCGGACCCTTGCTCCAGGGCTATGAGGAGTTCCGCCGACGCGATTTTACTCTTATGGAGATTGAGCTGCAGCACCCTGAGTGGCATGGGTACTGGGCTCAACTCCATTCGACGGGTTGACTGTCAACGTCAGGTCACCGTCCTCCGCGTCCTCGTCCAGTGAGAGTCCCTGGGCGGCGTCCACGATGGTTTCCAGACCTAAGTCCTTCTCCACCTCGCCTGCCTTCAGGGTGTGAGCATCCTTATCCCCGGGATGGCGTTTTTTTGAGGCGCAGGTACACGCTCCCCATGCCCCACGCCATCTTCCCGTATCTCGGATAAAGGATGTCCTCTGCCTCCTTGTTGATCTGGAGGACTGCACTCTGGCCCCCCTCCTTGGGTAATGGGGTCGCAAGGTGCAGAACCTTCCAGTCCGCGCTTGGGATGTCCGGATTCTGACGCTGCAGCAGCTTCAGCGCCCGGTCCCCTTGGATTGCGATGGGGAAAAGAACCTTCGCCTTAGGAATGGACGGGATTAGCTCCCTGTCCACCACCTCCAGCTGGGCCCCCTCCCACAACGCCTCCAGTTGGCAGACCGTTCGTGTCAGCCACTTCCTCGTCGGGTCATCCTTACACTTCAGGATTTTGACCCCGTTCAGCCACCCGGCACCATCAAATGTGGGCATGGGGGCCTCGGAGTCTTCCTCCATCCGTGCAAATAATGACTCAACGAGTCGCGCATGCACCAACTTCCACCGCGGCTCGGTCATCTTGCCGGCTTCATCGCTTTTGTCAATGAGTGCCACGATCAAGTGTCGTTTGGTCACCTCACTGACTTTAAGCTTTTTCGTCTCGGGCTTCGTCGCTTTTAGGGGGGGAGCGCCTGCCTCCTTCGGCCCGCGTCGCCGCTTGCTCCCCGGTGCGTCCTTGTTGGCGCTCTCGGTTGAGCGTTGCCTCTTGTTGGCAAGCGACTCCTCCACCTTGTTGGCGAATCCGCCCGTTGAGTTCATGTTCGGGAGGTTGGCGAAGTGCAGCCTGCCCTCTGCGACCCTTTGCTCGGCCCAGGTAAGCTTTGCCTTCTCCTGTGGGGATAGGGCGGCTTTTTCCCGGAGCCGGCTCAGGATGCGGAGGGCGGCTTTATATTGCGCCTTAGCCTTCATCCCCTCGCTTGAACGCTTCGGCCCGTCCCTGCGCGGGGAGCTGGTGCCTGGTTTCGGCGAGCGGAGAAGGCTTTCCTCCTCTTCTTTAGAGAGCTGCACGCTCTCCAGGTCCGAGTCTGTATCGACTATGGCACCTGAGCGGCAAAGCTTCCCTTGCGACGTTGTGGCAGTAGCATTACAACTGATATGACCTGCTCCCGTCAAATCAGAGGTGTGACCGCTGGCGACACGCAGAGGGGATTGCTCCCCCCCGTGCCCGCCGATGGTAGCAGTCACGCCTTCCACCGACGTTTGGGCTGATATCCCAGCCCGAGTTGAAACGCTTTGTGTGTCCATTTCAGAAATACACTGGTTAGTTTTCCGGGGAACCACCCACTTGCGTTTTATGCCTAACCGCCAGGCTGCGTTTTATGCCTAACCGCCAGGCACCTCCACCCATGGCAAAGTGATTCATTTCCTCCAGCTTTTTCAGCGGAAGGAATTGAACCGTTGCCTTAGCTAGACACTGTATTACCGCGGACGGAGCAAGCAGCAGTGCATTACCCGTTGTCCGGGATAATACAGTGCCCATTGCCCAGCCGGCGCCCTCTTGGAGGGTTCAGATGGAGGATTTTCGCCAGCCAATATATTAAATTACAAATAATATTCAATTGTAGATAAGTATTTTTGAATTAGCATGGCCATACTAAAACCTATTATTAAATAAACATATTTAACCTATAATGTTATTTCTATTTCCTATTTTCGTTACTTTATACGGATCAGTATATTTATATTCTAGCTTATGACCTGTTTCATTTCGTAATAAGACTTTATTACCTTCTGATATATCTATGTGGTTTATTTTCTGATCATATAGTATGATCGTATTATTATTATAGTATTATGATCGTTTTCTAATCGAAATTTAACCTCTTTAGCATAGTCATCTATATTATATAGTGGTTCTATTCTTTCTATTTTATTAAAATGTATTGGCAAGTTGCTTGGCTTACCAAATACTAGTTCATATGGGCAGTAATTATGGGTTACTGATGGTGTAGTATTAAAACAATACACAAAATATTGTAACCATATGTCCCAATCAGTTTTGTCAACTGATATATATGAACGAATGTACTCGTTGAAGGTTCTATGACTTCTTTCAACGGTACCCAAAGTCTGGTGATGATATGCAGTAGACGTTATGTTGTCTATTTTCATATAACTGCATAAATCATTTATAATTGAATTTTTGTATTCTGTTCCCATGTCCGTAATGAACGTCTTCATTAGACCGTACTTCAGAATAAAATTTTGAAAAATTGCTTTTGCAACGGTGTTTGCACTTTTATTTGCAATTGGAATGGCAACTAAATATTTAGTTAGGTCACATATTAAGGTGACTGCATATTCATTGCCATTTTCTGATTTAGGTAGTGGACCAATAGTGTCTACTATCACTCTGCCGAAAGCTTTAGTTGGTGTGTCAGTAAGGGTCATAGTTGTTTTTGTGTGCGTCGTTGTTTTCGACGTCAGGCATTTTTGACATCTACGTATGTACTCCTTGACATCACGTGTCATGTTTTTCCAATAGTAGTGTCTTTTTATTTTGGCCAATGTTTTTGAAATGCCTGTATGACCACCTTGTATGGGATCGTCATGGTTTGTAAACAGAATCGCTTCTTGATCTTTTGTATTTTTTATTAGGGTCACCGGCTTGAGTAGCGCTACTCGTAATGTTTTTAGTTTTTTATTGCCCATTTTGATAAAAGATTCTATTGAAGTTAATTCAAAGATCTTTTCGCTCGGTGCCACTTTGAGTTGGCTGATCTTAAGTATACCGGCTTGCGTTTCAAGCCTTTGGAAGAACTGACCTAAGTCTAGAATTCCATTGGTGTACAGATCGCTAACATCAATTCTTGCAACAACTTTATTTCCACGCTTTAATGAGCATTTGGATTCGGTTATTCGCAAGGTCACTACTTTACGTACTTCGTCATTTGTTATGACTTCATATACGTTGGGCTTAGAAGCGTTGACAATAGATTGCTTTGGCAATTCTAATTGTTCATGTCCTGCGCAGGATTTCTTCTGTTTACTTTGATTTCGCGTAGTGACTTTTAATATGGTTGCATTCATGTGTTTTAGTTCGTCGATGGTTATTCTTGATAACGCATCCGCTACATGATTGTCCTTGCCCTTTAGGTACTCTACAGTGAAGTCATATTCTTCTAATTCTAACCTCATTCGGGTTAGTTTAGAGCTGGGATTTACCATCGAAAACAGATACGTGAGTGGTCTGTGATCTGTTTTGACAGTGAAGTGCTTGCCATAAATATATGGTCTGAAATGCACTATTGCCCAATGAATTGCTGCTAACTCTTGTTCCGTCGTGCTCTTGTTACTTTCTCCTTTTGTAAAGGCTCTTGAAGCGTATGCAACTGGAAGTTGGAGTTCATTGTGCTTTTGAGTTAACACCGCTCCACACGCTTGTTTGCTTGCATCTGTGATTATGCAAAATTCTTTACTAAAATCTGGATATTGTAACAGAGTTGGTTGCATAAGGTGATGTTTAAGGTGCTCGAATGCAGTTTGGCATTCGATTGACCATTCGAAAGGAACATTCTTTTTACATAATCTTGTTATGTGCCGTGAATAGTCGGCGAAATTCTTTATAAAACGTCGGTAATAATTGCAAAATGCAATGAATCTTCTAGCGCTGTCCGCATCATGTGGGACTGGATAATTTTTGATGACGTCATATTTCTTGTCATCTGGCAAGATTCCTTTATCTGTGCATTTGTGACCTAGAAAAGTCACTTCACGCATGAAAAATGAGCATTTTTCTGGATGTAATTTCAAGTTATTTTTTCTGCACAGTTCAAACACGTTGGTCAAATTTTTGATCATGTGTCGCTCTGAGCATCCAATAACTATTAAGTCATCCATATAAAGGAAGGCTTGGGAAGGTTCAAGTCCTGAGAACGCTATAGTCATCATCCTCTGGAATGAATTTGGCGCTATTTTTAAGCCGAGAGGTAATCGCGTAAAGCGATATGAGCCATTGCTCGTTGAAAACGACGTTATATCTCTTGAATTTTCATCAAGTTCAATTTGATGAAATCCTGACATTAAATCAAGACACGAAAAATATTTTGCTCGGCCAAGTTGATCTAGAATATCTTCGATTCTTGGCAGAGGAAACTTATCAGCCAAAAGTTTTTTATTAATTTGACGATAGTCGATTACTAATCGCCATTTTTTATCTATTGAGCCCGGAAGGGCTTTTTTTCGGTTTTAACTAACAAGAGTGGACTATTATATTCTGATACGGATGGTTCGACTATACGATCCGTAATCAGTTTCCCTACTTGCTTCTGGATCTCTTCCAGATGGCTATGTGGACTTCTATAGTTTTTAATATAAACCGGTTCTGTATCTTTCAGTCTCAATTTTTGTTTATAAAAGTTGTTGGTTGTGATCGCCTCTGTTTCAAGACCGAACACATCACTATACATGGTGCATATTTCCACCAGTTTTGTTTTGAACTGGGGTGGAAAATTCTTAGTTAGTTTAGCTAGGACAGTTTTTTTCCTATTGCTTGGAGGAGTTTGAACTATTTCATAGTTCGAAAGTGATTCGTATTGCAAGTTGTTGATGTTAATTAACTGGTCGGTACTGGTTGTATTTAGTAAACGGACAAATGCATTTGATGCTGTGGCAATTGTGTTTGCAACATAAATGCCATTTTGAATTTCCTGATTTGGGATCAATATGCTATCCTCATTCGAGGTTAGCTCTATTTTTCGGACGACTTGCGTTCTTGCTGGTAAATATATTAAATTATTACCAGAGTTAAACTGTATGGGAACATTGATTGGAAAATGTAAGTTAGATGGTCTCAATGTAAACCAATCTTCTAAATCTTGAAAATCTAAAACGCAATTAAATCGTTTTATAAAATCTAAACCTATAATCCCATCGCTTGGTAGTGGTAAATTAAAATCTACCAAGTGAAAATTGTGCGGGATTATATAATTTCCTGTCTGTAGCTCTACGGAGGCTTGGCCTTTCGAGTATATTACTCCTTTGCCTATGCCTTGAATACTAATTATTTTATCCCTGTTGATGTCATGAAAGACATCGGAATCAGTTTTTAATAGGGATATATCTCCACCAGTGTCAATTAAAAATGTTAGTTTTTTACTAGTTGCTACATTTGTTAGTGTTATAAATATATTGAGACTGAGGTTTACTTTATGAACCTTGGCATATATTAGGTTTTTGCACCTAAAGGTCACTGCTGGTTTTCCGGGTTGCTTTGAACAACTCGGACTTGTCCATTATGGCATTATTGTTGGAGTTGCTCCTTTGGCCTCCTCGATAATTACCTCTGTTATTGTAGAGCCGGTTATTGTTATTATAACCTCCGCGGTTTTGGCCGCCTCGGTTATATCCACCTCGGTGTTGTCCACCTCGGTTACGATAACCTCCGCGGTTCGCTACATTATTATAATAGAGTACGGCATTTGAATGCCCAGTTGCGTCAGTGCAACTGTTTACGAATTTCGAGATTGCATCGTTCATGTTGTTGAACGTGCCTGCCTGCATGATAAGTTTTACCTTATCTATTGAGCAATTTTTAGTCATTGCCTTTACAGCGTGTGTTATACTGTATTTGGCTGCCAGTTCTTGGGGTAGCCCATCACTAATATAGGCTCCCTCTAAAGCTTTAGTTAATAGCTCCACCTCTTGGGTGTAAACGTTCGCTGTTTTGCTTTTTTTGTTGTAGGTTCAACAATTTTGCTGATAACACCTCAACTGATTCACCTTTAACAGCGGACTGAAGCTTGTTTATGACCTCAATTATTGTTGTCTCACTGTTAATTAGGTTTCTGGCTGACCCTTTTAGTTTTGTCTTAATTATCGACACAGCCAGTTGCTCATGTTCACCTTTTTATGGCGTCGACTATATTGAGAGCATCCAAAAAACTTCTCAAGTTTTCCGCTTTACCATCAAAAACTGGTATAAGCTTAGATGCTGTGTTTATAAACTCAATATTGGTCTGAGCCATTGTTAAATTTATACTTGGCTGGATGCCTTCTGGTTGTTCGGGCACGTTACGTGTTGATAGCAACACAGATGGATCAAATGATGAAGGTTGTGTGGGCACGTTAATAGTCTCTTCCGACTCTTTAACGTCCCTTGACAACAACACAGCTGGGTCAAGTGATGCAGGTTGTACGGACACGTTAATAGTCTCTTCTGACTCCTTAACGTCCGGTGACAGCAACACTGATGGATCAAATGATGCAGGTGTACTTAATATAGATGGGCAAAATAAAAATAATTTATGCCTATCTGATACACAAATCAATTGTTCCCGCAAGCGTTTTAAGATGTCTGAAGCTTGCACCCAGTTTAGGCCGCTGAGCCTGTTTTTATTAGCTGAGATTAATTCACGTATTTTATTGTATTTTTCAATAAGAATCTCAACGTGTTTTATCTTGGTCTGATTTGATATTACAGCGCTTTTATTTAAGCACTTAAATGATTTATCAAATTATACTCGTACCTCTTTGATTTCTGAGGAGAGTCTGGACCATTCCATTTGTTAGTTAGGGGAAACAAAAAAAATTCATAAGGTGTTGGGGGAGTCTCCCTTTGTAGAAATGGGAGTAGTTAAACTACTTTTTTTTTGAAATAGTGAAAAAATGAATTTTATTCTGGTGTATATATCTTTGTTTTGTTTTTTTTATTTTATTTATTTTATATTTATTTATTTATTTTTTTAAACCTTGTCGAGTCCATCGGCTCGGCTCATATACCGTTTCCTTAAAGTTCTCATATACATAAGATATACTTTAAGTAACAGATTTATTGAAAGTATTACTGCAATAAACACTAAAAGGTTGAACTGAGACTCGAGATGCGGGGTGGTATCAACCACAACAGTATTGACAACGTTCGCTGCGTTATCTTTTACTACGGGCTTGGATGCTTTTCCGCCCATTTTATGATTTGGAATTTGGACGATTAACGTCAATGTGAACAAACAGTCTCAGTTACTTTACGCCAACTGGCGGAGAGAAATTTAACATTAATTCACTCCTGGGTGAATGTACAAAAATCCTACCTAGTGTTTTGTGAGGCTTTACGGGCCACACAACTCATCGGGCAGAAAAAGTTCCGCTCAATGTTACAATGTTTTGTTATATATATATAAAAAAATATGCAGCGTAGTGCATCGATAGTGGGGTGCCACGCAGGGCACAAAAAAAAATATTTATGTTCGGCTGGGCTGCAACTCTTCCTTCCACGTCAGCTGGGCGTCGCCGGTCTGGCACGCTGACGTTCCCTCGTTGGCGAAAGTGGCGGGGTGTCCCTCTCGCTGTTGTCACTGCTGCTGTTGTCCAAGGCCTTTGAGCTCAGGCGAGGCCGGTGCTGGTCCTCGCACAGGTCTTTGTATTAGGCAAGTGGATTTGCACTGTGGGGAGTGCAATGGTCCAGGGCAGTCCTTTGGGCAAACTCCTTTTTCCAGTGCCGTTCTCCTTCGCTGGCGTAAGGGACGGATTGCCCCTCACACTTATAATTGCTGCCGGTTTATTCGTATGCTCCCGCATGCATTCCTCCGTCGGCACTTTGTCACTTTTGTTGCTGGATTTTGCTGGTCCGTCCAATCCGAAATTTTCACCCTCTTATTTGGTTTGTTTGTTGTTGTTTTTTTTTTCATCAGCTTGATTCCTCTGATTCTTCTGATTCTTGGATCTCCAATTCCTCGTCCAAGTTCATCAATTCCTCCCATTCATCGTCCGTAAAGATCGATAGCACTTCGTCCATCCAATCCAATGTACTTATCTGTACATTTTTCCAAGGATTGCAGCGAGTCACGGTCGCCATGAAATAGGTTGAAAGGCTCCGAGTGGAATTAACGGACACAGTTAGTTTTGTTTTGCAGCCATCAGGCTGACTTTGGTTTACTTTATTTTTATGATTCTTTAGGTCGGGCAGAAATGGTTCCGCTCGCTTAACTCTTCACAAGTATCTGTGTGTTCAGACGAACATGAATAAATATATAAGAATTGAAATAATCTATGTACAACTATTGAACCGCTGCAGCACTGTAATTTTGTCTGCCTATATAAACAACGCTTGAGCGTGAGATATAAATATCTGGGAGTACACAAAAAACTCCGCGTGGGTTCATCCCTTAAAGATACTAGCGGTCGCGTACATTTCCCTAAAAGATAAGGAATAAGACTCTTTCCCACGTTTGGGGAACAGATGGCCACTGCGTTGGTCTAGTTAGAGATAAGATTAGAATATGTAAAATCTCATGTTAGCTACCTAAGCTAGAACTTAGAGAAAATAAAATCAGTTTGAAATATCAACTCAACGAATGAAGGTCTTTTTATTTGGATCCTTTCATTTTGGTCAATCGAGCCTTAAAACAACTCTGCAGTTTCCCCCTGATTGGTAAGGGACTCAGAGAAAGGCCAGCTCCTTTAAGTATTGCTAAGTTTATCTTGCAGCTAAAGGTAGCGAAAATAATTAACTCTTGTTTCCCCCTGCGTGGTAAGGGACAGAGTATAAAAAAAAAAAAGCAAAAAGATACAAAAGAATCTTTTATGTTTTAAATTAAAACAAACACCTTATAGTATTTAAATAACTAAAGGTCGTTTTGTTTGCCATAATAATTTGTGGTAAGGCGTGCTTGAGGCCATACATCAGCAATTGTGAAGTGCCAAATAAATGCCATAGAGCATTGATAAACAGCTCAGAAATTGAGTGCAGTGTAAATGCCGTTAGAGCATTTAATAAAAAAAAAGTGCCAAATAAATGCCATAGAGCATTGATAAACAGCTCAGAAATTGAGTGCAGTGTAAATGCCGTTAGAGCATTTAATAAAAAAAAAAAAAGTGCCAAATAAATGCCATAGAGCATTGATAAACAGCTCAGAAATTGAGTGCAGTGTAAATGCCGTTAGAGCATTTAATAAAAAAAAAAAAGTGCCAAATAAATGCCATAGAGCATTGATAAACAGCTCATAAATTGAGTGCAGTGTAAATGCCGTTAGAGCATTAGAAAAAAAAGAGTGCTAAATAAATGCCTCTTCTAACTGGACTACAAAAATAATAAAAATGTGCCAAAAACAAAAAACATCCTTAAATCATCTTTAAACATCGACGTCAAGTAAAATATAAAGAAGGAAGGAAGGAAGACCCTGTACAAAATATCATCGCCAACACAGCAGGAACTACAGCAGCAACGACAACAGCAGCAGCAACAACAACAGCAGCAGCAACAACAGCGCATCGCCACCATCGGACACCAACATCAAAAAGGACGCAAGATAAGCTGAACATTACTTATTTTAATTTTATTACTCTAAGAATTTTTTTTGCTTAAAAAATTGAAAACAAAAAACTGATTATTATTATAATTAAAAAACTTGTGAGATCAAGGTCATCAACAAACAACAAAAAACATAATTTCTTATACCTACCATAAAAAAAAAAAAAAAAAAAATGAATAAAAATAGATCTTTAAATACTAAATAAAAATTCATAATGATGTCCGAAAAAGTATTCAATTTTTAAAAAAGCAGTCCGAAATTATTTTGGAAATTAGGAAGTTGGAAGCAAAACCAACTTTGTCAGATTCCGATTTAGTAAGCTTAGAGGAGCTTCAAAAATGCTTCATTGCTAATCATAGCAATTTAATAAAGATCGGCGTTGTCGATCATGAATATTGTAACTCAAAGCAGTATGACCTAATAATGATGGTCTTAGCTCAAATTAAAATTAAAGCAGAAAAAAAGTAAGAGTAGTTCCGTTGAGCACACAGCCCCTGTTTCAAACCCGGAGAAGAAGGGTATTCCAAGAACAGAGGGTATGGCACAAAAGCCAAGTGACAATACTATAAAAATAGAGCAGGCGTTCCGAAATAACGTTAGTCAATTTAAAGAATATTTAGATGAGACGTCAAAAATGATAGATAGTAGTCCAGATTTCCTTAAAATAAGGAAAAACAAAATAGAGTTCCTTTGGAACAAAATATATAACCTGATAGAACAGGTTAATACTTATTTCGAAAGTTCGCTATTTAATGAGGAAATTAGCGAACTTGAATTTGACAGACAGAATATTTTAGCAGCCATAAATAGTCGACTCAGTGGAGAAAACAGCAAAGCTGAAATGTCGACGGTTGTTAAGGCAGAGGAGTTACCAACCCTGCCTAAAATTCAGATACCCACTTTCTTTGGTGATTCCAAAGAATGGGATCTTTTTAACGAGCTCTTTACAGAGCTCATTCATACGAGGGAGGATCTTAGTCCTTCACTCAAATTTAATTATCTCAAGTCAGCTTTAAAAGGAGAAGCCAGGAATATGGTGACTCATTTACTGCTTGGCTCTGGAGACAATTACGAAGCCACTTGGGAGTTTTTGACCAAGCGGTTTGAAAATAAAAGGAAAATTTTCTCAGAGCACATGAATAGGCTTATTGATATGCCAAGTTTAAATTTGGAATCAAATAAGCAAATCAAGACATTTATTGACACGATTAACGAGTCAATTTATATTATAAAATTAAAGGCACAATTGCCAGAAGATGTGGATGCAATTTTCGCTCACATAATTCTTCGAAAATTCAACAAAGAGTCGCTCAATTTATTTGAAAGCCATACCAAAAAGACAAAAGAAATCCAGGCACTTTCTGATGTCATGGACTTTTTAGAGCAAAGACTCAATTCAATGTCGGCATTTTCACAGGAAGATGAACCTGTAAAGAAGATAATTAATACTAACATTAATAAAAATTATATTGACAATTGTGCATATTGCAAATTACCGGGGCATTATTTAATTCAATGTCACGAATTTAAAGTAAAAAACCCAGGAGAAAGGTTTGACTGGGCAAGAAAAAATCGGATTTGCCTGAGATGTCTTAGGCATCCATTTAATAACAAATGTACAAGCGAGCAGCTTTGTTCGACGTGTCGAAAACCGCACCACACGTTAGTTCACTTGTCAGGTCATAATCAAGGACAAGTGAATACGTGTAGGACAACAGGGCAAGCGTTGTTAGCCACTGCCCTGATCCAAGTTAAATCCAGAAATGGAGATTTTAAAAAGTTAAGAGCTTTGATTGACAATGGGTCTCAAAGTACAATCATTTCAGAGGAAGCTTCACAAATTCTGCAATTACCCAGAAGAAAAGTGTACACAGAGATTAGTGGAGTATCTTCTATTAAAAAGTGCATTTCAAAACATAAAGTTAATCTGCACATTAGAACCAAAAATAATTTAAAGGTAGAAGCTATTGTTCTACCAAAGCTAATGAAAGCACTTCCAGTCAACACAATTAATGTTGATCAGGAAAAATGGAAGGGCTTTAAATTAGCCGATCCCAATTTTTACAAACCAGGTCGTATTGATCTAATTATTGGAGCAGACGTATACACTCACATTCTGCAAAATGGAGTTAAAAAAATAGACGGGCTCCTAGGGCAAAAAAACGGTATTCGGTTGGATTGTGTCGGGCTGCACAAAAACTTCTAGAAAATCATCAATCGTTTCAAGTACGATTGTGGTTAATAACTGCGCTCAACCCAAAAATTAAACCAAATGGTTTTAAAAAATAAATTAAAGATCCCTGTTCAAGAAAAAGTATTTGCAGAAAGTAAAAGTAGTCGGCATTTAGTTCCCCCGGCAGGACCTCACTTCGGAGGTATTTTTAAAAGTAAAGAAATTCCCAATTTTAACCAAAGGCAAAAAATCATCAAGAATGAAAATTGTCATTCAGCAAGATGGCCTTTAGGAAAGGTGGAAAAAGTCCATAAAGAAAAAAATGAAAAGGCCCGAGTGGCTAAAGTAAAGATGCGGGAGGGATTTATCACCAGACCCATTAAAAAAATTTGTCCATTAGAAGGTATAAGTTCTGTTGAAAAAAAAATGAGGTTGACCCTGAGCAAAAAAGACGAACTAGAGCGACATTGGGGATGTCCAAGATCGGAATTATCATGGTCTAGTTGCCCACGATAATATTCAATCGTCCGAAAGCGTAGAATCGCTATCAACGCCTTATATAGGGGAGGTTAGTGAAGTTCCGAAGATTATTTGGGATCCGCTAAAACTATCGTTATTAAATCGTACTGCAGAATTTGAACGATTAAATAATGAAATTAAATATATGAAGGAGCATCATCAGAAATTAAAGGACTTAGATTTCCATCATATTTCCGGACATGCTGGATTAATAATTGCGTTACTAATAATGGTAGTATTAATAATATATTTTATACGAAAATGTGCCATTCAGCAAAGATTGCAAGCCATAACCTTCGCAGGTCCATTGTCAGTAGTGTAAATGTTAACTGTTGAATATAAGCAACAAAATTATTAAGAAATTATATATAGATAAAAAATACAGTCCACTATATCGTTGTCTGTAACACAAAAAATATGTACTTCAAAAATTGTAAACAAATAAAATAAATATATTAAAAGCCACGGCCATATTAGTTGCAAAATAAGTAATATCGAATGCACAAAATAAATAAATACAGTCCACTATGTTTATAATGTAACTAATTTAAATGTACTTCTACTTTTTGCTGGCCCTTGGCAGAATGTTCAGACGAACATGAATAAATATATAAGAATTGAAATAATCTATGTACAACTATTGAACCGCTGCAGCACTGTAATTTTGTCTGCCTATATAAACAACGCTTGAGCGTGAGATATAAATATCTGGGAGTACACAAAAAACTCCGCGTGGGTTCATCCCTTAAAGATACTAGCGGTCGCGTACATTTCCCTAAAAGATAAGGAATAAGACTCTTTCCCACGTTTGGGGAACAGATGGCCACTGCGTTGGTCTAGTTAGAGATAAGATTAGAATATGTAAAATCTCATGTTAGCTACCTAAGCTAGAACTTAGAGAAAATAAAATCAGTTTGAAATATCAACTCAACGAATGAAGGTATTTTTATTTGGATCCTTTCACTGTGTTTATAATTATTTCATATGTTCCTTAAATATATTTCGCCTAAGGCTAAACCGCGTAGCTGCGCTGCCGGATACGCCAGCAGCGGAGCGGCTCACTTATGTATATCTATATATATGCTTATCGGGAGAGAGAGTTATGCACTTATGTATTTGCACTTGGTAAGCGTGAGAATGCTGACCATGCACTTATACTTTGGAGCCTTCAGGTGGACGATCATATTACGTCCGCCTTGGGCTTTATTGGTTGCATAAACATAATAATTAAAAGTGCTGCTATGTGTTTGTATGTATGTTCTGAATATTACATAGGCGCATACTACAATGTATAAACTCTATGGCCTCCAGAGTTCTATGGCGCTCAGTCAGGAAAGAGTCAAGTGCTAGCCACGTAGGAATGTCTGTCTTGTTCGGGATAGATTGCTCCCATAATGAGAGCGTCAGTTTTGGAAGCTTCGTGGAACACACATACAACAGGAGACAATCCCAATTATTCGTAGGAATGCCGGACAAATTTAGGGATGTGAGGCAGTTTTGGATCGTATTTTGCAGCTCCTTCAAGGCTGCTGAAGATTCGTGTGCAATGGACTGCATGTGTAATAACTTTTTCAGTTGGATGTTCACCAGCGCTCGTTTATTTTCGAAACGCTCAGATAGGTTTTTCAGGCTGAGCGGAAACCATCGTTGGTGAGTGGCGAATTGGAAACTACGGAATGAGCTTCACCACTAGTCTTGGCATTTAGATAGAAAAACTTTTCAACGGGGGTCAGCGCAGGATTGTCTATATAGACTGCTGTGAAAAGGTCTCGGAAAGTCGGCCAGCGAATGTAATCGCCCGAGAAAACTTCTGTTTCGCACGGATGAAGCTGACAGCCAGACGGATAGGAATTTTGGGGCGGAACGGGTTGGATTTGAGCTGCATTGGAAGCGATCGTATCGATATGTTCCATGAGCTTTGCGGCACACCTTTCGTAAATAAAATAGGCATAATCGTATTTTGCCTTCAGAGTAGGTAAGGTGTCCCCCGTGCCCTCTAAGCCAACTGAAATTTGCTCGACCTTATCCCATAGCGCTCGGACTTGGTCGAGATGAATTTGATACGTATATTTGGATGGACTGGGTGCTGCTGGATTGCAGACCTTGGAATCGAAGTGACTTAGAAGGTCACAGATCAAAGTAAACTTAGTTAAACCGGAAGAAGTCATTCTTGATATTTAAAGACAACTGGATTGTTTATCGATGGATTAATATTGTTCGATATAGTTATACGTGTCGAAGCTGGAATTGGAATTTAGGAACCAATCGGAATGTATTAGGAATTTTATTTATAGCCTTATTCCACTGCTACATATTTCAACATTTTGAATGTTGGGCTGATTCCATTCCTACATTTACATTCGGCTACATTCCTTGTTTATTTGAAGTCCGACATGTCAAATATAAATAAGGAAAATATTGAACAAAATTTGTCAGAATAAAGAAGTAGCCACTATCAGCGGGTTCTACGCAATGCTATCGTGACACTGGCCAGTTTGGAAGATGGGGAAGAGGATCTCATGACGGTATACAATGCGATTGCCGAGGAGGACCCATTGCCTCCACATACATAAAGATCTGCGCCAATCCCCGTGAATCTGAGAGTTTGTCAGTAACAAAGAATAATAAACCATGACGAATACTGCATCTATATTACAGAAGTGATATGGTTGTTTTTGGGAACAAGGCGTGCCTCAAAATTACGATGCACGGAGAGAGTACATTTGATTAGTTTGTGGGTGAACTACAGGGGCTTAAGAAAAAGGATACCAATTTTAGGAACGCTTTACCATTAGATAAGCGTATTGATATCACCTTGTATACTCTGGAATCTTTTTCGGAGACCGCAGACTTGGAAGGCTTTTGGAGTGTTCTCCTCGATGGTAGAAAAGATTTTACACGAGTTCTGCGTGGACTTTTACAGAGTGTTTGCCCCAAAGGACTTGCCTCGTGATTTTATTTACACAGAAGAAGGAAGAAGAGTGCGTTAAAGGGATCGGAGCTTAAATTTTTGTTATTTTTAACAAAAATACCGAAAATGTATGGGACATTTTTTTGAATGACCTCATTTATTTTGTATGAAAAAATACAGAACATACCCCAAAATGTAGAAAAATGTAGCAGTGGAATAAGGCTATTAATTGGGTAGTGTGAGTTTATTGTGTAGTGGCGGAGATGTACGGTCACACTAATGCGGATATGGAAGCGCACTTGAATTTCTAACTGATTTAGTTAGTTGGGATTTTATAAAAAATAATTTTAAAATTATTTTGTGTGCCTGGATTTATTCAGTTGACCGCTGCTGTACTGTTCCGCGGTACTGTTCTTAAAGATAAGGCTTTTTTTTTTTTTTTTTGTATGTTCGTTTATTTATTTAACCTAAGAAAACAAACAACATACAAGAACAGGCCATTTAGTGGCGTGACGGGGCAAGGACCCGCTTCGTGCGGTACGGCCGCAAAGCAATGCTTCGCACGAAGGAAGGCCGATCAGCCCGTCCTCTCGTTCCTCGTCCTCTCCAGGGACCTCAGCGTCTTCATCAGCTTTGCTGAAAATTCTGCCGCCGCGCCCCACGTCCTTGGGTCCGCCAGCATCAGCGGCACCAGCGTGTCCTCGGTGATCGCCGACCTTGCCACCGCCTCCAGCGCGTTCCTCTCCTCGTCGAATCGGCGACACTCGAAGATGACGTGCTTTGCGTCCTCGGTTATCCCGGATCCGCACTCCGGGCAGCCGTCCGCCTCCTCGTGTCCGAATCTCTTCAGGTAGCTCCTGAAGCATCCGTGCCCACTCAGCACTTGGGTCAGGTAGAAATCCACCTGCCCGTGCTTCCTCTCCATCCAGACGTCAATGCTGGGTATCAGTCTGCGCGTCCAACGGACTTTGGACGAGTCGTCCCACCTGGCCTGCCAGCTGGCGTAACTCCTCCATCTGGCGTCGCTCTTGAGCTCCGCCTTGGAGACACCCTCGGGTCCGGGGTGCCCTCGAAACGCGTTGCGAAGGTCCGCCTTCTCCCGTACCAGCTCCTTTAGTGGCACAAGGCCAGCTATCACCAGTACGGCCGAAATAGTGCGGAATGCGCACGTCACCCGTATGGCGCAGAGTCTGTAGGCTGACTCTGCCCCTCGCATATAGGACTTTGTCCCGATCGCCTCAGCCCACACAGTCTAAGAGGACTCCGAGGTATTTGATTGCCCTCTGTGACTTGATCACGGCTCCGCCGACGCACACCTCGGCCGTTTCCACCGCTTTCCGAGTCGAGATCAGGACCGCCTCGGTCTTCTGGGCCGCTAGCTCCAGGCCAGCATTTTAGAGCCACGTCTCGATGGCCTTGATCGCTGCGTTCGCCTTTTCCTCCGCTGCAGTGCGCTCCTTCGCAACTACTACCACGGCAATGTCGTCTGCGAAGCCCACGACCGTGGTGTCGCTGGGCATTGGGAGCAGCAGAACACCGTCATACATGGTGTTCCAGAGTAGGGGCCCCAGCACGGAGCCTTGCGGTACTCCGGCGGAGACTTCGTATACCCTGTCCGTGTCCACCGTGAGCACCCTCTCGCTAAAGAAGCTTCTCACGGTCTGCGGCAGGTACCCCGTGATGTTCAGGGCAGCAAGACACTCCAGCGTCCGGTTCCAGTCGGCGGTGTTAAAGGCGTTCCTTATGTCCAGTGTAACTACTAGACAGTAGCTCTTGGAACCGCTTTTCCACCTCTTGCCGGCTATCGCCTCTTCTGCTATCGACTTCACCATCTCGATGGCGTCCATCGTCGACCTTCCCTTCCTGAAGCCGTACTGGCTCGGGGAGAGGCCCCCGGCCTCCTTGATGGCGGCATTTAGCCTTGCCACTATCAGCTTTTCAAACACCTTGCCAGTGGTGTCTGTGAGGAAGTTAGGCCTATAGGAGGATGGCTCCCCTGGCGGCTTGCCTGGCTTGGCGAGAAGCAAAAGCTTTTCCCTCTTCCACCTTTCCGGGAAGGTTCCCTCCGCAAGGCACTTCGAGTACTTGGAGGGGTACTCCTTGGGGTGCAGCGCTATGGACAGCTTTAGTGCCCTGTTGGGCGCTGCGTCCGGTACTGGTGCCTTTTTGGGGCGTATGCTCCTCCCCGTCCGGATCGCCTCCGCCTCCGAAATCTCGCCGGCGTCGTCGGGATGGCGCTCCGCGTTCCGCGGCATGGTTACAGGTGATCCTTTCGGGACTGCACTATGCCATCGAGGGCTGCCGGGTCGGACGGGGCTGTGCTGCCCGCTTTCAGGCCCTTGACCACCATCCTGTAGGCACCTCCCCAGGGATCGTTCTCAACATCGTCGCAAAGGCGCAGGAAGCACTCCTTCTTCGCGGCCCTTATGGCCGTTTTGAGGGCCTTTCTAGCCACCCTATAGGCCTCGCTGCACTCGGCGACTCGCGGCGAGCCGCGCGCCCGCGTTACTTGCCGCCGAGCGTGTAGGCAAGCGGACCGAAGGTCGGCTATCTCGGCACTCCACCAGTGCGTTGGCCTCTGGTTCCTCCGACACGCCCCCCTCCGCCGCATGCTCTGATCGCAAGCACGCTCTAGGTTCGCCATTTCGTTGGCTCCGTCCGCCGCTACGACAGCCATGCCCTCCAGGGCACTGGTGAACGCCTGGGTGCACAGCGTGTCCGGTTTGTACGCCTTGCCGGGTTACGGTAGCGATCGCGCATCTCTCGCAAGCTCGCCAACTGAGCACAGGATCGCCTCATGGTCGCTTCCTGTGTAAGCGTCGCCAACTCCCCATATGGCATTATGGGCAATTGCGGCGCTCACAAACGTCAGGTCTATGAACGAGGCCGCTCCAGCTCTGACGAAAGTGTGCCTTTCTCCGTCGTTCAACAGAACGACATCCGTCGAGGCAAACGCCTCCAGGACCGCCCGTCCTCTGGCGTTGGTTATGGTAGATCCCCATTCCTGGGCCCAGACGTTGAAGTCACCTCCGACCACGACGTTGGATCTTCCACGTAAGACGCTGCTCAGGTCGTCCAGGATCCGGCAGAACGCTCCTAACGGAAGGCTTGGCGCCAGGTAGCAGCTATAGATCCAGTAGCCATCTACCCTTGCCCTCACGAAGCCATCCCCTGACCGGATGCTGGACATACTCCTTTGGCTGTCGCCGCAAAGCCATAGGGCCGCCTTGCCAGTGCGATCCTTGACCCACTCCGCTCCTTCCCTCGTCCTATAGGGCTCGCTAAGGATAGCGACATCTGCCGCTACCTCCCGCACCGTCTGCTGCAGCAAATCCTGCGCCGCTCTTCAGTGATACCGATTGAGCTGAATAGTTGATTGCAGTTGCATATCCTACGGGGGCCAGCACCGCCGTTCCTGACCGGGCGGCTATTGCTGCCGGGTCCTTGGTGGGCTCCTCTGCGAGGTTGGCCTGTTGGCTCCTTACTGCATGCGGCTGCCTTATGCCCTGCATCGCCGCACTTGATGCAGCAGCTGCTCTTGTCTACCAGGCTCTTGCACCTGATGGCAATGTGCCCGAGCTCCAGGCATCTGTAGCAACGAGGGGGGCCTTCACGCTCCCGCACTCTGCATCTCGTGCATCCTATGCGGATCTCTCCCCGCTTTCGCACCTCCTTAGCCATCGAGCTGATATTGCTTCGTGAAGGCAGCGCGGATCTCGCTCTCCGTCGTGATGGCGTCCAGGTTCCGCATCTCGAAGACGCTGACTTTGGAGTCCTCCGTCAGGGCTCGCACATCCGCCGCATCGCCCAGGACCCGAGAGATACTCTCCTTTATAGAGTGTGACGGTTAGTCGAGGGTTTGGGCGGCTCAGGGCTGGCCCAGGGTTGTCACAGATATTTATTTGTATCGGATGTGGTTGCTGGAAGAGAAAGCCGACCCCGTCCCAGAGTAGAAGTCAGGGTGAATTACACGGTAACTTAGAATCGTACTGGTTTATTCACAGAAAGTGACAGAGTTTGAGAATATGGGGGGGCGGTCCGTGCTACTCGATCGGCTCGGCCGGCGTCCGGTCGGTTCGGCTCTCTTGTCACGGCGAAGGCGGCGTTCCACGGTGAGTCGTCGTTCCGCGTGGCTGCGCAGTGGGGTGGCGCGGGGGTTGCGGGCGGGCCGTGGATCGTCGTCCGGAGTCGTCGGGGGCGCTGTAAAGACAGAAGGATCGGTCCCTTAGGCGGCCATTCAGGTCAGCCACAGGGGTAAGCGAGACTCTAATCTATGACCATTCAGATCCAAGAGAGAGAAATCCTTAGGCGGCCATTCAGGTCGGCCACAGGAGTGAGCGAGAACCCTAATCTTGACCATTCAGATCCCAGAGAGAGAAATCCTTAAGCGGCCATTCAGGTCAGCTATAGGAGTAAGCGAGAACCCTAATTATGACCATTCAGATCCAAGAGAGAGAAATCCTTAAGCGGCCATTCAGGTCAGCTATAGGAGTAAGCGAGAACCCTAATTATGACCATTCAGATCCAACAGAGCGAGATAAAACCTTAAGCGGCCATTCAGGTCGGCTATAGGAGTAAGCGAGAACCCTAATTATGACCATTCAGATCCAAGAGAGAGAGATAAACCTTAAGCGGCCATTCAGGTCGGCTATAGGAGTAAGCGAGAACCCTATTATGACCATTCAGATCCAACAGAGAGAGATAAATCCGCAAGCGGCCATTCAGGTCGGCTATAGGAGTAAGCGAGAACCCTATTATGACCATTCAGATCCAACAGAGAGAGATAAATCCGCAAGCGGCCATTCAGGTCGGCTATAGGAGTAAGCGAGAACCCTATTATGACCATTCAGATCCAACAGAGAGAAATCCTATTATGACCATTCAGATCCATAGATTATAGGAGGGCGGGAGGGTATTAAGCGCTAACTACCATTTAATTACTCCAACTTACTGGTTTATCTTACCAAGCTGCTGACTGCTGCTGCTGCTGCTGCCGATGCTTACCCGATCGCTGTCGGGAACTGAGTGCCGATATGAGGCCAACTGCCCGCTTTATATAGGCCCCTGCTGTTTCTAGTGTGCCCGCCGATGATCCGCAATTTGCCCGAATAGTGTGGCCAGCCTTCTCTCCTAGTGTGACCAGCTCTCTCTCTTTCAGTGTGGCCAGCTCTCCGTGGTTGGCGCGCGCGCGTATCTTGTTTAAATTCAAATTTAGATCAATTCCATTCCTTATTCCTCTATTACAACTATATTTGTGCGCGTCTGCGCGTCACACTCCCCCCTCGCTTAGGAGACGGTGTGATACCGTAATTGCTTCCCCCTATCGAAAACGCTTCTCCAGGTTACATTATTACCCTCCTCTCGACCCTGCTTCCATTCCCACTCGCCTGTTCCTGTTGCCGTTGTCTTCATCGCCGTGTCCCTATTGTCGGGTGCTGCCTGTCCGGCTAGTGGTTGCCGCGGTGTCTCTGTGCTGTTGGCCTCTTCCAGCTCCGGTTCTATAGTTTTCCGGAAAATCCCCTCGATCGCCACACCTTCGACCTTCTCTGCTTGCTCTGTGTCCTCCTTCCTTCCTGTCTTCATCTGTTCCTCATCCTTTTGTTCTCCAGATTCAGCTCCCAACTCTTTTCGTCCATCCTGTCCTTCTTTACCCTGATCCGTTCTCCTATCCACCTCGTCTGTCTGCCTTGTGATGCCCTCTTCTTGATGCTCCACGTTGACCTCCTCCAGTTGTTCTATATCGTCGTTCCCAACGGCTGACCTCACGCACACCGCGGTATCTCTACCTTCCAGTGCGATCCATGGGTCACGAACTACCTGGCCTGTCTGCTCCGGTTGGTTCGCCGCCATTTCACCGTAATCGATGGTTTCGGTGGCTATATTACGCTGCACCGTACCGTCGGATCCCACGCAGATCTCTGGGCTGAGTCCGTCCTGTGAGTGTTCGAGACTTTCTGCTTTGATAATCTCGACTACTTCTGCTAACTTTAGGAACTCGGGGAGTGTTTTAAACCCCGTTCTTTGTATATTTAGCTTTATCTCGCTTCTGGAGTTATAATAAACCCGGTCCACTTTTTCCTTTTCCGTGTAACCCGTGAATCTCATCATCTTCATTAACTCCAGCGCGTATGCCCTCGATGGTTCCGACTTTCCTTGTCTACGCCAAGTAACTTGTTCCTTAAGTTGCTCCTGGTATCTTCTAGGCAAGAAGTACTCCACCATCTCTTCAGTCAGCACCGCCCAACTGTTTATTTTGATTGGCGTGCAGATCCACCAATCAATCGCGGCGTCTTCCAAAACGAATGGCATCGACTGCACCAATTCGTCGTGATGGATGCCGAATGGCGTCGCCCAATTCTCCATCTTCCGAATAAACTCCAGTGGATTGGTTGTCCCATCGTACCGTATTCCCCAGCTTCGTATCCGGTCGAGGATCTCCACGTTTATCTTTCCTTCCATCTTCGTGTCCGTTCGTTCTGCTTCAGTCTCACTCCGACAATCTTCCGTTGACCTGATACACCCAGCTCGACATTACTCTTCTGGTATCGGTTTCTCCCTTGCAACCACTTTAATCTGTTCGGGCGCCACTGTGACGGTTAGTCGAGGGTTTGGGCGGCTCAGGGCTGGCCCAGGGTTGTCACAGATATTTATTTGTATCGGATGTGGTTGCTGGAAGAGAAAGCCGACCCCGTCCCAGAGTAGAAGTCAGGGTGAATTACACGGTAACTTAGAATCGTACTGGTTTATTCACAGAAAGTGACAGAGTTTGAGAATATGGGGGGGCGGTCCGTGCTACTCGATCGGCTCGGCCGGCGTCCGGTCGGTTCGGCTCTCTTGTCACGGCGAAGGCGGCGTTCCACGGTGAGTCGTCGTTCCGCGTGGCTGCGCAGTGGGGTGGCGCGGGGGTTGCGGGCGGGCCGTGGATCGTCGTCCGGAGTCGTCGGGGGCGCTGTAAAGACAGAAGGATCGGTCCTCTAGCGCTAGGGTCTCGCTGTAGGTTTTTCCCGATGCCTCCACTATCACGGCATCGGGCCGAGTTCTGCGTGGCGGCCTTCTCTTCTTGACCACCGTGCTCCAAGAGCTTCCGGCAGTCCTGGGCTCGGACTCGTCTGGTACGGCAGAGCTCGGGTCTCTCCCCCTCTTGGCCGAGTCGACGTGGTCGTGGCATCCACTCCTCTCCGGTGCCGGTGATGGCACGAGGGGTGGCGGGGAAAGGGCTATCAGGCTGCTCTTCCTAAACCAGCTGCGCCTCCCTTGCTCTGTTGCTCCTCCTGGCTTGGTGCATTACCTAGCGTGGCGGCCAAGTCAGCCACCGCCACGTCAGGGTTTGTTGGAGTGTTTGTTAGGGCCTCCAGAATCCTTGCCCTAACCGTGGGATTTCCCACAGGTGGATTTCCACTTTTTTGGCTGCCACCTGGAGTAATTGTGTTATTCACAGACATTCCAGTTAATTGCATTGTCGCTCAATGCTTGGCTGCATTTTATACCTGCTGCCAGGTTCTGTGACTGCCGGCCACTATGGCTCAGACGCAGACCACACAGCCGCCCAGTATGGGCAGACGCCGCGTGGATTTTATCTTGTTTCCCGCAATGGGAAGCAGGATGACCTCGCCCGGAATGCTCCGGGTTTGAGTTGAAGCGTTACGACCGACTGGAGTCGTCGCAGAGCCTCCCTCGATGGCCGAATATTTCCCTCCGACTTGGATATGATGGGGGTTATACCGCCCCGCCTCGGTCGCCAGAGCCCCATTTTTTGGTGATCCGCCGTGGCGGTGGGGATGGCAGCCGGTCCGATCCATGACTTTTTTCACCCTTAGGCTCCGCGTGCGCACCTCGGTCGAGGCTAAGCGCAGCAGGATTCGGACTCCTTGCCAAGGATCCCGAGCAGCAGCCCGGAAAGGTGTACTACTCTTTTTGCCGCAATCGTTTTGCTGAAGCTCGTAGCTAGCAGCTTCCGTCACGGCACCAGGTTTATAACCCCGCCGGGTGGCGCTAGTGAGCGCCGCCGCAGCGCTGCCACTGTATTTTTAGAATTAGAATTGTAGAATTTGTAAAATTATGTAGTTTAAAGTTTAGGAAATATTGAAAATATATTTATTTTAAGTTTAAATATTTATAAGTGTATATATTTATTTAATTTTGTTTAAATTGCTTTTGGCGCTCGTAGATCAGTGGAGTGGACTGTATTGTATATCGGAGAGTGTAAATATGTAAATGCAAGCGGAACACAGTGAACGAATTGAATTTTGGAACTAGAAGTTTCACTGTGTCTTATACACTTGTGGATTTTGGAATGTTTATTTACTATTATTATCCAGGATAGGAATATTTATAGCGTAAATTGTTGGTGCCGATTGTAGATAAGTGGACATATGTATGTAGGTGTAGAAGTGGAAATAAATGCAAGCGAATCACAGTGAACAAAGAGAAATTCGAAATTGAAAGTTTCACTGTGGCTTATGGCATATATTTAAACACACACTTTTAGAATGTTGTATTCGCGGAAAATTAATATAAATTAATTGCGATTCGGACTTGGAAGCAGCGATCAATCGGATTCGGATTTAGACAAAAAATCATAAAAATGACCGGCAGCAAAGTAAAATGTTTACTTATCTTGTGCAGTGTTAAAGCCATATAATTATCAGGCTCTGTTGGACCAAATGTTCGGAGGGGGATGTCTTTAAGCTGAAACACTCGATAAGTAAAACACGAAATAACTTCGGGGTATTACGCGACGTGCGTTAGAGGTCTTTATTTGTAGAATCGGAAATTGGTACTAACAAGAAGAAGCCTTAAAACTAACTTGGGGAGAGCGGACTAGGAGCTCGATGCACAAAAGTGCAGTGCATTTTAGCGAGTGGTGATCCGTAACGACTTCGAAGCGGTATCCCTCGACGTAGCAGTGCATCTTGCGTATGGCCCATACTATGAGGAGGCACTCCTTCTCCGTTACGGAGTAGTTTCGCACAGCCGTGTTTAGCCGGCGGCTCGCGTAAGCGATTACTCGTTCCTGCCCGTCGATGGTCTGGGTGAGTACTGCTCCGATCCCATACTCACTCGCGTCGCTCTGGAGTACAAATTTCTCCGCGAAGTCCGGGCATGCGAGGACCGGTGCCTGCGTCAGGAGATCCTTTAATCCTTGAAAGGCTTGTTCTTGTTTCTCTGTCCACTCCCATTTCCGATCCTTCTTGAGTAGTGAAGTCATCGGCTCGACTACATCGGTAAAGTTGGGTATGAAGCGGCGGTACCAGGACGCTATGCCGAGGCATCGGCGCAGCTCCCTTAGGTTAGTCGGGGCTGTCAGCTCTCGAATTGCCGCAACTTCGCGGGGTCGGTCTGGATTCCGTCTTCGCTAATCACGTGGCCCAGATACTTGATACTTCGCTGGAAGAACTGGCATTTTTCTCGGTTTAGGCGGAGGTTTGCTTGTCTGAGGCGTCTGAATACCTCACGTAGGTTTCTCACATGCTCTTGGAGGGTGGACCCAATGATTCTGATATCGTCCAAGTAGGCGAAGGCATGCGGCTCCATGTCGGGGCCGATGACGGTGTCTAAGTCCCGTTAAATGTTGCCGGGGCCGAATGCAGGCCAAACGGGATCACTTTCCAGTGAGATAATCCGCGGCCCGGCAGTGTGAACGCTGTACATTCGCGGCTGGCTTCTCCGTTCTTTTTTTCTGCGATGACTATCGGCGCGCTGTGAGGGCTTTTTGATGGTTCTTTGCGTCCGTCGCGGAGCAGCTCGTCGATCTGGCGGTCAATGACGGCTCTCATCGCGGAATTCCTCGGGTGGTACCGCTGCTTGATCGGGAGGTCGTTGCGCATCACGATGGCGTGCTCGGCGATATGTGAAACGCCGGCGAGTGTGTCGAATTTGGCCAGTTCTCGTTCGAGGAAGACCTCTATCCAGGGCTCTGGGTTAATTTCCTTTTGTGTTTCGCCCTCGTCCGTGTATTCTGCGGTGGCGATCCCATAGTACGGTGTGTTTTTGGTCTTCGTGGGTGCCGGGTCCTGGAATCGGTCTCTCCTGGTCCCTCGGCGAAAAGGGTTTCGCTGAATCGCCGAGTCGACGGGGGGCCCGCAGCACTTCAGCCCAACTCGTTGCCGTGTCTGCTCCTTGGGTGGCGGGCTGTAGCCTGCTCCCTCGTGCGGGGGCTATTTTGCGGTGTCTTTGCCTGGGGTGCGTCCGTGTGGCAGCTTCTGCTGGTTTCTCGTGATGTGCCGGGATGGCGGCTTCTGCTGGCTTCTCGTGATGCGCCAGGGTGGCGGCTTCTGCTGGTTTCTAGTGATGCACCAGGGTGGCGGCTTCTGCTGGTTCTGGCGGGCTGGGTTTCTGTGGTCTGATCCGGACGGGTGGTTGAAGCTTCAGGGCTGGGCCCCCAGACTAGAGCATGGCTCCGCTATGGCATAGAAAGTCCATGCCTAGCAGGAGGTCGTCCAGCACGTCCGCCATGACTAAGGCGGGGACACTGACACGGGCTTCTCCCAACTGGATCGTTGCTCGTAATGGGTGTGTAAGTTCCTTGTCGTTTCCGTCTGCTAGTGTCACCTGCGTCCGTACGGCGCGGTGATTCTTCCCGTCGTCTAGCTCCTGCGCAAGGCGCTCGCTTATAAAGCTATGCGAGGCCCCCGTATCCAAGGTGGCGGTGAGGGGACGCCCCTCTACCGTGACCTTGGCGCGGATACGGTTGATATCCTGCTGGATGGCGTGCGTTACTGTGTTCGGGAGCCCGGAGGGTTCCTCTGGTGACTCTCTGATACTCGAGGCCCTTGCCCGTTTCCCTGCGTCGAATTCCGGCTGCAGTCGATGGTACGTATTCCCTGTCGACCGCAGTCCCAGCAAAATAGAAGTCTGGGGTTCTGGCATCCTGAGGAATAGTGGCCGGTCTGGCCGCAGTTCCGACAGGCGGTGCTGGCGTTAAATCCCCGGCGGGGTGCGGAGTCCTGGCCAGTGTTTCCTTGGCGAATAACTTCGGCGCCGACGGGGTTCCTTGGATTTGACATCTGGAGCCGAAGGTCTACCAGATATTCCTTGAACGAGCCGTTCGCCCTCTGGAAGTGCGTGCGTATCTCATCCTCCAGGCGCTGGTAATACCGGGGGGGTAAGAAGAAGTCCAGAAATTCCCGACGGGTCTCCTCCCAGGTTCGTCCCTGCAGACCGCTGGTTCGGAACCAGCTTTCTGCTCGGCCCGTCAAAAGGATGGCGATGGCTTGCGACAGATACCTCCTGTCGACCTGGTAGGAATCCGCCCGTTCCTCCATGTGTTCCACGAAGCTAAGTGAATCCGTGCTGCCGTTGAAGGACAGTCCCCACTTGGTTACCTTGTCGAGTAGGGTGGAGCAAATGTTTGCATCCAATTGGTGCTTAGCAGGTCCCTCAGATCTTCCTCGTACCCCAGGAGAAGTGTTGCGTGGAATAGCCAGCGTGTGGCGGGCGCTAGGTGCGTCTCCGTGGCCCACCGGTACCGGCGACAACGGCTTGGTATCCCCGGAAGGGGTGTTCCCGTACTTCAGTTCCAGTCTCCCTAGCGTAGCCAGAGCGTCGGCTGGAAGGTCCGGTTGCCTAGCAAAAGCATACAATCGAGCTCGCTGCTCCTCGACTGTTCCACTTGATTCCAATCCAAGCTCGAGCAGAGCGGCCTCCAGCTCGTGCTTCTTCTTGTAGGATATCCATGAAATTCCCATCTTGGGGTATGGTTTTTCCGGCGGCGATCGGGTTCGTGTGTTATATGTAGGACCAAAGTCGGCGAAGGATCCGAACTAGGCGGTAGGAGCAATGCTGCTGTGATCCGGGGTTGGTCCTGGAGGTTTTCTGGTAAGGACTTGTAGGTCTCCTTGGGTGCAGGTGTAGTCCTGTGTATACTTGAGAATTCGGGCTGGGCGTCCTGTCTGGTAGCTCGCGTTGTCCTGGCTAGGTTGCAGGAGCGGTGCGATGTTGATCCCGAAAAGGTCCTTGCTGTGCTGGAGGGTCCTGTGAGTTTCCTTGGGCACAGGTGTGATCCTGTGTCTGTGTCCTTGTTGGTCCTGTTGTTGTTCGAGGCTCTGCTTATCGCCTGAATAGTGCTGCGATGTTGTCTCTGCTGATCGACTGAATATGTTCACTCTCGTAGCTCTGCTGATCGACTGATTAATGAATGCGTGTCTGTGTCGACTTATACGACGGGCGTCCCGTCGCCAGGAGGACTAGCGGTGCGACAGAGATAGGAAAACTAGCTAGCTGTCGGCGGCTGCGTCGACGTGGCTTATGTTCTGTGGCTCTCTCTCTCTCGCTCATTCTTCCCTCGCGTGTGTTTTCGGTGTCTGACTGTACTTGCTTGCCGTTGTTTCGTGTCGTGTGCGACGACAAAAATGCTCGAAAATTCCCTAGCTTCTCGTCTCCTTTGCTTGCCTATATTTCGTGTCCTGTGCGACGACGGATTTTCTCTGCTTGCCTTTATTTCGTGTCGGATGCGCCGACGATTTCTCTGCTTGCCGTTGTTTCGTGTCGTGAGCGACGACGGCTCTTTTTTTTTCTTGCTCCTCTGCTTCTCTGCTTGCCTTAATTTCGAGACGTGGGCGACGACGAAATTCTCGGTTGCTATGCGAGCCTTCTCTGCCTCTTTTCCTTCTTTTGTTTTGCCGTTATTTCCTCGTCTGTCTTGTCCCCTTAAAATTCTGTCGCACTGACCGCGTGTTTTCCTAACTTTTCGTCCCTAACCTCTAATTTTCGACCTAATAATTTTCTAATGGTTCTTTTACGATGGATGGAATTATCCTTCCGTTATCCTGCCTAGACCCTGTTCGGGCGCCATGTGAGGAAGCGATCCGTTTTAAGGCTGGGATATCCTCAGCAGCTCAGGAGTCCTCCCATTATTTATATATTGAGACAGGCAGGAAAATGGGGATGCGCTGGTGTGAGCGCAGGTTTATTTTAGGGAAATAATTCGGGGAAAGGGGCGGTCCGTGTAGGGCTGCGTTTGGATCCAAGATCCAGGTTTTCTTGGGGTAGGACAACCCCGTCCACGTCGGCGAGGAGACGGGGCCGCCGTGGCGGGATGGGCGGTCCGAGCGGCCGGCCGGTGCCGGGAAATGGTGCCGGCGCCTCGATCCCGAGCGGAGCCGCGAAACTGGGAAACCGGCCCCGTTTACCGTGGTGCCGGTGCCCTGATCCGGAGCCGAAGATGGAGGAGGATCTCGGGATCTGAGAGCCGGCCCTGTTTTACCATGGTGCCGACGCCCTGATCCGCGAGATTCCGAAACCTGAGAAACCGGCCCTGTTGACCATGGTTCCGGCTTCCAGGTCTCGGCCTCCGCCGCTACTGGAAGGGGTCTCAGGTCGAAATCCCGTCGGTAGTTTGCGATCACGTTTTCCTGTGGGTTAATCGTCGCAACGTCCGTTCGCTTCCAGGTTCGCCGAGAGAAGAGAACGATCGGCGGCAGCGACGTTGCTCGGGCCCTTGCTCTGCCGGCGTTCTGCGCAGTAGCTTTCGGGCACTGCCGCGGCGCATGTTTCCTTCGTCCCGTTCCCGATCGGTTGCTCTCTTGAGCTTTCGGGTTGCCGTTTCTCTTGTTCCCGTTTCTATGTGGTGGTGGGTTTCGGCAAATGTTGCTGGCTCTCTCTCTGAGAAGCCGAAGTTGATGTTGCTGGTGCTCGCGGTGTTGCTTGCGTTGCTGCTGGCCGATGTTGCTGGCTGATGTTTCGGGCTGCTGTTGCTCGCCATGCTGCTGGCTGGTGTTGCGGGCGAGTGTTGCTCGCGATGTTGCGGGCTGGTGTTGCTCACGATGCTGCTGGCGGACGCCAGTGATGATGATGTGGCGGGTTGGTGCCGG
The DNA here is from genome assembly GCA_018903765.1 of Drosophila aff. chauvacae BK-2020. Lineage (NCBI taxonomy): Eukaryota > Metazoa > Arthropoda > Insecta > Diptera > Drosophilidae > Drosophila > Drosophila aff. chauvacae BK-2020. The sequence goes on along the minus strand of JAEIGO010000164.1, from coordinate 205,929 downwards.
TGATGCTTGGCTGGCTATGTCGATGTGGCTGGCGGGTGCTGGGTTTGCCCTATCTCCTAGCTATATACAGATGCCCTTCGTGGGTCTTTCCATGTCTCTTAAATACTAGCCTTAATACTAACTTAATTAACTATATACATATTTACATAAGGTGAGGTACTCCTCACAAGTTTCCCCTCGCAAATTAATTAAATCTCCGTTCTGATCTGTAATGCGTAATTCGATAGTACTTATTTGTCTGGTGTTCACTGGTAAATAAATTAAATTTGTTGGCGTTACATTCATTTGATAACCAGACGGTATGTTTATTCCAAACTCATGTAATACATGATTCGCTCTATTACCGACATATGATCCGGTAATAATGTTGCATTCCAATCTAATGGAATTTACATTTAAAATATTTATAGGATTATCCAATTTGTAAATTTCATCATTATGTGGTCGTAATTTTCGTTTATTAAATCCAAATAGCTGACCAATTGATCGATCATGATTAAAATATATAGTTTCATTTTTCGTTATAACATGAACTTGAAATGTATTATTATTACATTCAATTTTGACACTGTCATGAAGTTGAAACTCTTTAAGCTTATTAAATATATATTTAATAATATCATCAAACTCACATGAGCCTACTGATATTTCAATAACTTGATTCCCAATATGAAATAGATTGTTTTTCCTATCAACATTTGGGATTGAATTGAATGTATAGAAATCAATAAGAGGACATTAATAATTCCGTTTCAGTTCAATCTGTGGGAAAAAGTTTTCGCTTATAACTGAAGTATTTCCAGTTAATGCAATTGTTAACGATGTACTCATTATGAAGCTTAATTTTGAACTGGTCTAATAATCATTATCATAGCATCTTATATATAAAATTCTGCTGTCACACTTTTTGTAAGAAAACTCCTCCGAAACTACTTGACCGATTTGGATGAAATTTTGATGGGATATTCTGTAGGCCTGAGAATCGCCTAACATCTATTTTTCGTACCCCTAACCGATAAGGGTAGTCCGCAATACAGCTTTAGTCGCTGCCTGCTGACTGTAAGATTAGAAATTTTGAATCTATGGATGTGGTAGCCATGAAATTTACGTCAAGTTTTGTATTTTGAAATACCCAAATAATATTTATGTGGCAGTGCTGTGGCAATTCGGTATTATTTTTTTGGTTTTTGGAAAGGACTTTCTGTGACTTTCTTTTGAAAAGTAGATTCATGATTTAATTTAATTAGTTATATTTACAGTGCTGCTGTGGCAATTCGGTATTATTTTTTGGTCTTTGGAAAGGAAGAGGTTTCTGGAAGAGGTTTCTGTGGCCGACCTGTGAGTTTCTTTTGAAAAGTAGATTCATGATTTAAAGTGATTCAATTAGTTATATTTACAGTGCTGGGGCAATTCGGTATTATTTTTTTGGTTTTTGGAAAGGAAGAGGTTTCTGTGGCCGACCTGTGAGTTTCTTTTGAAAAGGAGGTTCATGATTTAAAGTGATTCAATTAGTTATATTTACAGTGCTGTTGCAATTCGGTATTATTTTTTTGGTTTTTGAAAAGGAAGAGGTTTCTGGAAGAAGCTTCTGTGGCCGACCTTTGAGTTTCTTTTGAAAAGTAGATTCATGATTTAAAGTGATTCAATTAGTTATATTTACAGTGCTGTGGAAATTCGGTATTATTTTTTTGGTTTTTGGAAAGGAAGAGGTTTCTGGAAGAGGTTTCTGTGGCCGACCTGTGAGTTTCTTTTTAAAAGTAGATTCATGATTTAAAGTGATTCAATTAGTTATATTTACAGTGCTGTGTCAATTCGGTATTATTTTTTTGGTTTTGGAAAGGAAGAGGTTTCTGTGGCCGACCTGTGAGTTTCTTTTGAAAAGTAGATTCATGATTTAATTTAATTAGTTATATTTACAGTGCTGCTGTGGCAATTCGGTATTATTTTTTTGGTCTTTGGAAAGGAAGAGGTTTCTGGAAGAGGTTTCTGTGGCCGACCTGTGAGTTTCTTTTGAAAAGTAGATTCATGATTTAAAGTGATTCAATTAGTTATATTTACAGTGATGTGGCAATTCGATATTATTTTTTTGGTTTTTGGAAAGGAAGAGGTTTCTGTGGCCGACCTGTGAGTTTCTTTTGAAAAGGAGGTTCATGATTTAAAGTGATTCAATTAGTTATATTTACAGTGCTGTGGCAATTCGGTATTATTTTTTTGGTTTTTGGAAAGGAAGAGGTTTCTGTGGCCGACCTGTGAGTTTCTTTTGAAAAGTAGATTCAAGATTTAAAGTGATTCAATTAGTTATATTTATATGTATTTTTAAAGAAAAAAATGCCAACAAAACGCAAAGGGGCTAATTTGAGCCGAAGCTCAAATAGATATTGAATATTATTTTCATTCAAAAGTTATAATTGGTGCTATGGAAAAGGAATGACCGCATTGTCATGCTCTCAAATTCACAAATGAACCAGCCGGGATGTATTGCGCGTCTGGGAAGGTGCAACTACCTGATATTGAAGCTAGAATTTAATTGAATTGAATTATCTGCGTATTATTATCACTCTAGAACTATATAAAACAACAATAAGGGGCGAGACAAAGTTCGCCTGGGCCGCTAGTTATAATATAATAAATTGATCAAATCCTTTCGATATCGTCCAGAATTAATTTCATCATCTTAAGAAATTAAGAGAAATCAAAAGTTGGTCTCCAACACTTTCTTGTAATATTCATAAATGTATCAAATGTCAAATCACCACATACATGATCGCTTGACCGACAGGGGGCGCTGGTGAACGTAAATGTGTAGGCTGACCAAAGCTACTCGCTACGTCACGTACATGCGGAAAGGCAGCACCGACGGTAGCATACTGTTCTGGGCTGCTGCTCCGATCCTGTGGCAAGGAGGTAGGTTTCGGACGTGAAACTCCCTCCCAGCACGCCGGTGGCCTAAGAGGTGGTAAAGGTCACGGAGCAGACCAACTGCCATCCCCTCCGCGAAGCGGCACACCTAGAAACGGGGCTCTGGCGACCGAGACGGGGCGGTATAACCCCCATCGGTTAAGTCGGGGAGAAACCCTCGGCCTCCGTTGGAAGCCCCGCACTGTGCAACTCAAGCCACGATCGCTACGCTCAGCGTCTGTCCCACATTGGGCGGCCGAGCGGTCTGCGTCTGCGCCACAGTGGCCGGCAGATCCATATAGCGACGACCCCCATAAAAATCCACACCGCGTCTGCGCCATAATGGCCGGCGGTTTGGTCTGCGTCTGTACCGTATCGGTCGGCAGTCTATATAACCTGGCGGGAGGTATAAAACGCAACCCGGCAGCAGGGTGAATTGCTGCACTAACAAAAGGAATGTCTGGTAACAACACTAGTATTCCAGGTGGCAACCACTCAGGTGGAAATCCACCCGCGGTAAATTCCGCGGCTAGGGCAAGGATTCTGGAGGCCCTAACTACCATTCCACCCACCATGGCAGCGCCGGCGGCCCACTTGGCCGACGCCCCATTAAACGCGACAAGTGCAATCATCAGCAGCGACTCTGAGCTGAAGGCCTTCCAAAAAGGCTCAAGGCTCAAGCGAACGCCGCCCGGTGGCGTCCCCCCGACGCCCGCGCCAGCACCGATGCCAATCCCAAATCCCTTAGGAAGCGGGGCGGAGGCAGACTCAGCTACCCCGAAAAGGGCTAGGGACACTCCAAGCCCTACGGGACGTGCGCACCCAACAAAAAGGGCTAAATCTATAGCGTCCCAAATCGTCGAGATGGGTGCTATTCTGGACGACCTTCTCATGAAGGTAAAAGACCAGAAGGCGAGGAGTGTCAACATGTCGATGAGGAACTCTCTCGCCAGACTCAAGGAGCTGCAACTGGCAGTTCAACAGCAGGCGGTTAGTTACGGTGCTCCCCATGTCTCGGAGACTACGGAACGGAGCTGCCAAGTGACCCCGAGGAGTCCCCGAATGGCACCTCGTCGGAGAAGAGTAGCCAAACGTCTCCCATGCCCCTGGCCAAACCCTGGGACTGGGAGAAACCCCAGAGATGTCTTAAACGCGCCATCGTCTCGGAAGGGCCCAGCCGGAGAAACTCGGAGAAAACAGTCAGACCGTCGCAGGCGGAAGAGAAGAGACGCTTTGATTCCCAGCCCCTCGGCGGAATCTTCCTACGGCGAGATTCTGTGTCTGGTGACTCGCTCTCTGGACGCCAGGATGAGGGCTATAGCAGAGAAGGTCACTTCGACCAGGAGGACTGCCAAAGGGGACCTACTGTTGGAGCTATCAGGCGAAGACAATGATGCCGAGAAGCTCATGGAAGATATCGGCAGTGTGTTGGGGGACAGAATCTCCATCCGTGCAGCCACACCCCAGTCGCTATTCGTGGTGCGCGATTTGGACGAGCTAGCCTCAGGAGAGGAGCTCGCGGAAGCGCTCTCCGAGCAATCGGGACTCCCGAGCAACTTGGTGAATGTCAGGAGCTTCAGAGTCGGTCGCTTTAAGACGCAGACTGCGACGGTCTCGGTGCCGACCAGCAAGGCGATCCTGCTCACATCGCTGGGCAAAGTGAAGATCAGGTGGTGCAAGTGCCCGATCAAGGAATTGGATTCGCGCCCGAAATGCTTTAAATGCTTGGAGGTGGGCCATATCGCCAGCAGGTGCACGGGCTCAGTGGACAGAAGCAAGTCCTGCTTTAAGTGCGGACAAGCCGGGCACAAAATCGCAACGTGCACTAACCCTGCGAGGTGCTTTAGGTGCGTCAGCAAGAACCTGAAGGAGGTTAACCATTAGGCTAGCAGCCGCAGTTGGCCACTGATGGCGTCGGACGGAGCGGCCCCTACAGCGCAGGCATGAAGGTGGTTCAATTAAACTTGAACCACTGCGCGGCGGCACAAGACCTGCTGTCGCAGACAACGAGGGAGTGTGGTGTGGACCTGGCAGTGCTCAGCGAGCCATACAAGAGCGGGAACAACCCCAACTGGGTAGCCGACAGCTCGGGGAAAGCCGCCCTTTGGACGTGCGGCGTAGGTGCCACCCAACTGTCCGAGGTGTACGCTTCAAACGGGTTTATCCGGGCGAAGGTAGGCAGCTGGTGGATATATAGTGTCTACCTTGCTCCAAGCCTCTCACTGGAAGCTTTCTGCGACAGCGTGGATCGCTTGGCAACCGATGCAAGGGGCAGGTTTCCCGTTCTGATTGCGGGCGACTTTAATGCCTGGGCGGTGGACTGGGGCAGCGCATACACCGACGCCAGAGGCAGATCTCTGCTGGAAGCCATAGCGATGCTCGACATTGCGCTTTTTTGAGCGGCTCAAAAGCCTCGCAGTGCCTATGGGATCTCAGCGAGGTTTACACAGCCAGCGATCATGCCGCCATCTTCACGACCTTGGCCACCCGCCTGCCGTTGGCTACACGGTCCCACCCGCAACAGGCGAGCTACAGGGCGGACTCTTTGGATGTCCAACTGTTTGCAACCGGAATGGAGAGCCTGGAGGTATCTGGGGGCGCTTCGCAGATGGCAGAGGAAGCCATGAGGCAGCTCAAGGCAGTGTGCGACAGCTGCATGCAGGTCAGGAGACCCCACAGTCGCCATCACGAGCCGGTGTTCTGGTGGAACCGGGCGATAGCCGATGCCCGGAGTGACGTTACCAGCGATCGTATGGCACCCCCTCCCACCTGGACAAAAGGCGGGAGTACCAGGCCTGCCGTAGAGCGCTCAAGGCCGCTATCCGGACGAGCAAATCAAAGTGCTTCCTGGAACTCTGCGACTCGGCGGACCACGACCCGTGGGGGAGCGCCTACAAAACGGTAGTTAAGCGCATTAACTGCTCGGGTCAGCTTGCCCCGCTCGCGACGGAGTTCACCAAGCGCATAGTGGACCACCTGTTCTCTAGGATGGACGTGCCACCGTTCCCCAATGTTGGAGACTCCCTGGCAGGATTCGCTCCGGTAACGGCGCTGGAGGTACGGACGGCGGCGGCCAGAGTAAGAGCGTCGAAGGCCGCCGGCCCCGACAACATCCCCAATAGGGCCTTGAAGCTCGCTCTGTCCCTTCAGCCCGATCTGTTCGCGGAGGTGTTCAGCAGCTGCCTGGCCGAGGGCACCTTCCCGCCTAGATGGAAGTCGCAGAGGCTAGTACCGAAACCCGGAAAACCGCCGGCCGACCCGTCATCTTTTAGGCCTATCTGCCTTATTGATGGCGCGGGTAAGGTACTAGAGCACCTAATCGGCACCCGCCTTGAAGAGGCGATCAGAGTGGCTGGCGACCTCTCGGAGGCCCAGTTCGGCTTCCGGAAGGCGAAATCTACAGTGGATGCCATCGCTAAGGTGGTTGACATTGCCAGCTCCGCAATAGCCGGCAAGAGGTGGAAAGGCGGCTCAAAAGAGTACTGCCTAGTCGTCACTCTGGATGTTCGCAACGCCTTCAACACGGCGAGATGGAGCTGCATCATGGAGGCTTTATCCAGTTTCGGAGTCCCCCCATACCTCCTGAAAGTTATGGGCAGCTACTTCACGGACCGCACGTTGGAATTTACCACTCCCGACGGCGCGGAAATGGTGGAGCTCTCCTTCGGGGTTCCACAAGGATCCGTACTAGCACCGCTCTTGTGGAATGCTATGTACGACGGAGTCCTGCGCCTCCCCTTTCCCGGCCGGTCCGAGCTCGTGGGCGTCGCAGACGACATCGCGGTGGTGGTGGTTGGCAAGGTACTTCCACGTGTCGAAGCTACCTTCAACTCGTGTGTCGAGGCCATCAGCTCGTGGCTGTCCAGAGTCGGTCTGCCCAAAAAACCGAAGCCGTCCTAATCAGCAGCCGGAAAAAGGTCGAGACCGCATCCATCAGGGTCGGGGGTGCTACTATCACTTCCACGAGAGCCATAAAATACCTGGGTGTAATGCTGGACACGAGACTCTCGTTTCGCGAGCACCTAGCGTATGCCAGCTCTAAGGCGGCCACATCACTCCAGGCCCTTTCCCGGATCATGATGAACCGCCGAGGTCCCAAGCAATGTAGCATACTGCTCCTGACTAGTGTGACGAGAGCAACCCTGCTATACGCGGCCCCTGTCTGGGCGCACGCAATGGCGACGCCCTCGTACTGCCGGGGCATGAACTCCACGCACCGGCTTGCCGCTCTGCGAATTTGCAGCGCGTTCCGCTCGGTGTCTGAGCAGGCGGCGCTGGTCTTAGCCGGGACCCCCCCATTGGATCTCTTGGCCAAGGAACAGGCCACCATTTTTGGGCGGCTTCACGGAAGAGCGCTCCCCGCTGCTGAGAAGAAGCTAGTCCGCACCGAAGCAAAGGCCAGCACCAAAGGGCGGTGGACCCATCGACTCATCCTCAGGATAGATACGTGGGTCGGAAAGAAGCATGGGCAGGTAAATTTCCACCTGACCCAAGTCTTGAGCGGACAAGGTTGCTTCAGAGATTACCTCCACAAACGAGGACATGAGGACAGCGCTACCTGCGTTTGGTGCACCGACGGAGACCGCGGAGCACGTACTGTTCTTCTGTGGACGTTTTAAGAACGAGAGGAGCCAACTGGAGGAGAACCTAGGCGCCCAGATAGAGGCCGACAATCTGATCGGCTTGATGCTTGCCAGCGATGCTAATTGGCAGGCGGTAAGCAATTATGCAGCGTCGGTGATGTCCAGGCTTCGGGCAGAGGAACGCCGTAGGAGAAGCGCCGCAGGCTAATGGGGGTCATGCCTTCGCGAAGCATTGCTTTGCGGCCGTACCGCGAAGGTTACGTCCCTATTTTTAGCCATACGCTGCCCCTCCCACTTGTAATATACCCCCCCCACCACATATAAATAAAGAACGAATTAAAAAAAAAAAAAAAAAAACATACATGATCTCTATAAATGTTACGCATGCTTAATATGTCATGGTTGAAAACCACTATAAAGTTACAGTTATCTCATACTAAATGTTTCGTGACATGTGAATACGTTTGAGATAAGTAAAATGAATCTATGTTCATATGTCTTCCGAAAGAGAAGAAGCTTTTAATATTGTCCTGCTTCGTCGAAGCAGGAATATCATCGAAGATCATAATAGAATTCTTTTTTGCTTCTTAATGAAAATGTGTAATATCCCATTCCTCGTATTGGCTTGATAAGTTTTCTAAATACTCATATTTAGGTTGAAATAAGCTCTTCGAAAAAACATAAATATTTTCAAATTTGAGACCATTTGGACTTTCAATCAGGCTTAACATCACATTAGTTTTCCCACAATTTGATGGGCCGATAATTAACGCTCTAATTGTATTCGGTAACAAAGTGCTGTGGCGTGGAGGTTTGTTCTCTCCTTCCCCACCACACTCAATATTTCGAACTATGATGTTTTTATTTTGCTTTAATAAACGCATGTTATTGTGATAAGTACTTCATTCAAAGACAATCTTTTGATAATTGAGGTTTTTATAAAATGGTTAAACTTCTTTATAATATAAACAGTCATGAAGCAAATGTCAAGCAGGGTACTGGTCTCATAAACAGTATTATTGATTCTCTACCCTTTGAGGCTCATTTACCTGGATATAACTTCTGTGGGCCTGGTACAAAGCTAGAGAAACGATTAGCTAGAGGCGATCGTGGAATTAACGGGTTAGACGAATTCATTATATAGAGTACTCAAATGGTAAGGACTTGAATGACCGCCATAAAGCGGACTCTGTTTTAATTGATAGGGCTTGGGATCGAGTAAAAGCAAAGGATAGTAGTATCGGGGAGAGAGCTGGAGCTTATTTTGTAACAAACATGATAAAGGCTAAGAAAAAGTTTGGAATGGGAACAAAGCAAGTGAAGAAGAAGACATTAAAAAAATCCCTTGCTTCAATAATCAAGCATGCCACCAAGGAATTGAAAAAGAATAAGCCGCTTGACAAATTGAATGCAATAAAAGTAGCACGCAAAGCAGTAAATAACACAAGGGATGTAAGAAAAATATATCTATTCATTGCATTATCAATGTACCCAAAATAGGAGGCTTCCTGCCACTCGTTCCAATTTTAACAGCTCTAAGTGCTGTTGGGAGTTTGGCTTCAGGTAGTGCAGCAATAGCAAAGACTATAAACAGTGCACGCATTGCTAAAGCACAGCTGCAGGAAAACCAGAGACATAATAAAAAGCTGAAATCAGTTGAATTAGGTGAAGGCTTATACTTGCAACCATATAAGAAAGGTTATGGGATTTCATTTTCAAAAAATAAACAAAAACAAAAACGTAGTCAAAAAAACTATTAAATGTGCTATTAAATGCTGTGGGAGTCGAGTCAGGATGGCAACCCCAATATGTCCTATCGCAATTATTTGGCAACGAACCATCATAGCGAAGTCCAGATCCTGGCGAATTGTGTATTTTCGATAAAATATCACAAAGAATCCCTGTTTAGAATTTTGGGCAAGCTACGGTCACATTGGATCTTCACACTTCCGTTCTCTTTTCTGGAAGTGCAGTTAAACTTTTTGCATCGTCCCCAAATATTAATCCACGTGCATCGTGTCGATCGGAAGAGTGTTTTTCAAGGCAAATATTGCCAATTCATAGCTTAAACTGTGCTTTAAATATAAGTGGTAAGCTTTCTAGTGCGTTCGATCGCCAGTGGCTAAAAAAAATTGATTCCCAATATAGCGTCTGCGGCCTTCCCACGTTTTTTGGAGAAAATTCCTATTGGCCGCATCGCTTAAGCGGTTTGCCCCGGCTTTGATCACGTGTAGTGGAATTTTTCCGTGCTTCTTCGACTGCAGTAAGATCCACATCTGCGTGCAACTGGAGCACCCACCGCGTGCAGCGGAAAGCGGCGCTTGCCCCTTCCTGCTGCTTAACAGGTGTAGACCTCGGGTCACCTCGCTTGGCTGTCTTGTTCAACCCATTCGCCGCTACAAGCGAGGAGCCCCCTTTTCTTCAGTTCGGCGCACACATACATATATTTATGTGCCGCTTCCGCCACACACACACACATAGATTTATGTGGCGTTTCTGCGACAACATTGGATTGGTGTGCGTTTTTTTCATCTCACGGATAGGATCCGTGTGCCGTCTTCTTCTTCTTAAGTGCGCTTAGCGAGAATAAGTGTGCACGACCCATTTGAGAAGCTACTGGTTGTGACGCCGCATCCGTTGCGCTTTTGAAGCAGTCCAACACGAATAATCGTGTCCAAACTTGATTATCTTTAGATTAGTTTCGCAATTATGTGTTAATTTTGCTTAAGAAGGCTGATTAACATGGACGACATATTGAGAGAACTCAATATCGAAGGAGTAAAAGTGGTAGCATACGCAGACGACGTAGTTCTACTCGCTTCAGGACCATTCCCAGACGTCATCAGCGAACTAATGACAAGGGCGCTGAAAAAACTCAACCAATGGGCAAAAGCCTGTGGGTTGGGCATAAACCCAAGCAAAACGGAACTTATGCTCTTTACGAAGAGAACAAAGATTCCCAGATTCAGTAAGCCGAAGATAGACGGTACAGAGCTAGAGCTGTCACAACAAGCCAAGTATCTAGGAGTGATACTGGATACAAAGCTATCATGGAAACAAAACATCAACGAAAGAGTAAAGAAAGCAAGCATAGCATTCTACTCCTGTAGGAAGATGTTCGGGAAAAACTGGGGCATCAACCCCAAGACAATAATATGGCTCTACACAGCGGTTGTAAGACCCATACTCACATACGGAGCACTAGTATGGTGGCCAGCACTAACTAGGGCATACAACATCCAAAAACTTACAAGGATACAAAGGTCGGCATGCGCAGGTGCAACGGGAGCACTTAGATCGTGCCCCGCAGCAGCGCTGAATGCCATTCTAAACATATTACCGATAGAACATTTCATAAGGAACACAGCAGCCCAAAGCGCGGTACGACTGAAGGCAAGCCAGAGCTGGAAGAACTACCACACCGGGCACTGTAAGATCCTGAACGAAATAAACGATCGGTTAACAGTAAATACCGACTACATGACAACCGAGATGCGGTTCGGAAATGCATATACTACGAAATACCCAACAAGAGACGAGTGGAGAAGAGGGAGAGTAACCGAGCCAGATGAGGTATCACTCTACACCGATGGCTCAAAAATGAGCGGCGGGGTAGGGGCCGGAATCTTGCTGAAACCTGGGGGATAGAAGAGTCCTTCCATCTCCCAGGGTCAGCAACAGTGTTCCAGGCGGAGGTCCTTGGGATTTTGAAAGCAGCTGAACTTTCATTGGGCCGAGACCTCCAGAATACCAAGGTAAGGATATACTCAGATAGCCAAGCGGCCATCAAATCTCTCGCAACAGCAAGGACTTCATCCACACTAGTCGCCAAATGTAAGGAGGCACTAAACAGACTCGCGGAACACAACAGGGTGCAGATAGCCTGGGTACCCGGGCACGCTGACATCCCCGGCAACGAAAAAGCTGACGAACTGGCCAGAAAAGGGTCAGTAGAAATTGCAGTAACAACAGATATTCGAGTATCTCTGAACACTGTTCAGGCCGAGATCCACGACCACTTCAAAGCACTAGCCAGCAAAGAATGGTCGATGAAGGCAGAACACAGGAGATCGAAACTGTGCTGGCCTGAATACAATAGGAGACGGACTGCAGAGCTGATCTCCAAGAGTAAAACGGACATCAGAAGGGTAACGGCAGCCATCACGGGCCACTGGCCAATAGGCACGCATGCCAGTAAGATGGGCCTACCCTATAACCCACACTGCAGAAGTTGCAAGGAACCAAACGAGCAGGAGACACCGGAGCATCTACTGTGTCACTGCCCGGCTTTCAACCAGCTTAGAGCGCGTCACTTCGGAGCCCACCAACTCGGGTCACTAGGGGAAGTGGGGAGGCAGCCAGTGAGTGCCATCCTAGCTTACCTGAATGACACGGGCTGGTACTGATGGGAGGCGCAGACTACAACCAACACGAGGGTGTGGATCAAAACGGAGCATAGCTCTAATTGGAGGTTACAAGCAGTAACCTCACCACTGACACCTACCTACCTACCCTTGCTTAAGAATATGTACTTATAAATCTTTACGATCCTAATCCTAAGATCTGAGAAATATATATGTGATTTTCCCAACTTAAATTAATACCCACAGCTACTCATCAACAGTCATCAAGCCTGCTGACATCGTTGGAAAGTGCGTAAGTACGGCATAGCCGTAAAACCTAGTAATACCTGAACATACACATATATACAGGGGTGCCACAGAAACCACTTCCGCTGCTAAAACCCTGAAAAATGATTCCTCGGTGCCACAGCACTTCCACTCAAATATTTTTCGGGTATTTGAAAACACACAACTTGACGTCGATTTCGATAGATTCGAAATTTTGAAGTCGGGTTTAGTAGAGCTGTCGAGCAAATTTTTTATATTTTCGCGCCAACATTTTAAACTTTTTTTTTTAAATAAAAGTTAAAAAAAACTAAATTAATTAACAAAATAGGTTAAATCACCTGATATAAAAAATAAAATAACCCGAAACCTACCATTTTACAATAATTTAAATAAAATGTTTGCTAAAACACGTGCGTGATTTCATCATGGCAACCCTGCCAGCCATTTCGAATGGTTTGTGAAAAAACTAAAAACATAAAACTTATTCGATGTTGTATGGCACCGAAAAATTGGTTTAGCGGAAATGCCTTTTTGGAGAAATCAAAATCACAGTGTTTTCTATGGCACCCCTGATAATATAAAGTCAGAGATTCCTAAATAGTGTGTTAAATCGTAACGTAAAGTAAATCGTAATATGTCGATGTTGCTGGCGGGTGCTGGGTTTGCCCTATCTCCTAGCTATATACAGAAGCCCTTCGTGGGTCTTTCCATGTCTCTTAAATACTAGCCTTAATACTAACTTAATTAACTATATACATATTTACATAAGGTGAGGTACTCCTTACAAGTTTCCCCTCGCAAATTAATTAAATCTCCGTTCTGATCTGTAATGCGTAACTCGATAGTACTTATTTGTCTGGTGTTCACTGGTAAATAAATTAAATTTGTTGGCGTTACATTCATTTTACGGTACGTTTATTCCAAACTCATTCGCTCTATTACCGACATATGATCCGGTAATAATGTTGCATTCCAATCTAATGGAATTTACATTTAAAATATTTATAGGATTATCCAATTTGTAAATTTCATCATTATGTGGTCGTAATTTTCGTTTATTAAATCCAAATAGCTGACCAATTGATCGATCATGATTAAAATATATAGTTTCATTTTTCGTTATAACATGAACTTGAAATGTATTATTATTACATTCAATTTTGACACTGTCATGAAGTTAAAACTCTTTAAGCTTATTAAAAATATACTTAATAATAACATCAAACTCATATGAGCCTACTAGTATTTCAAAACCTTGATTCTCAATATGAAATAGATTGTTTTTCGTATCAACATTTGGGATTGAATTGAATGTATAGAAATCAATAAGAGCACATTTATAATTCCGTTTCAGTTCAATCTGTGGGAAAAAGTTTTCGCTTATAACTGAAGTATTTCCAGTTAATGCAATTGTTAACGATGTACTCATTATGAAGCTTAATTTTGAACTGTTCTAATTTTCCCTCCCGCCCAACCGACCGAGGGGCGCAGCCATGTGACGTACGGCTCGATCGCGTTCTAGATAGACGCGTGAGAAGGAAAATATAGGAAAGAACGAGGAAAATTAGGTTCAGGTTCATGCAACATTACGAGCTAATTCTACTAGCAATACAGTTTTAAGGCGAGGGAGGCTCCCAGGTCCCTCTATAAAGTTAAAAAGTCGGTTTTAATCGGCACATAAGACCCTAAAAGTTTCATATGCCTCAAACTCCCTCCTACAGTGATTTATTGCTAAGGGGATAAAGGTTCTAGATGTTAGTCGAGGAAAGTGAAAGTTAACAGGTAGGGGCTCTCTACGTCACCGTGAATTAGCTTGTGTAGAAAGACGACACCAAGCATAGTTCTACGGTTAGCTAGGGAAGGTAGGTTAATTAATAGATGTCTACTAGAATAAGACGGTAATCTTAGGTCGGCATCCCAGGGTAAGCCACGGAGGGCGGTCCTTGGGGACCGCTAGGTCGACTGCAAGAGCGAGCGAGAACCCTAACTTGGGACCGCTAGGTCTGCCAGAGAGAGAGAGGACACTTGGGGACCGCTAGGTCGACCGCAAGAGCGAGCGAGAACCCTAACTAGGGACCGCTAGGTCTGCCAGAGAGAGAGAGAACACTTGGGGATCGCTGGTCGACCGCAAGAGCGAACGAGAACCCTAACTTGGGACCGATAGGTCTGCCAGAGAGAGAAGGCGGATCGGTGTTCCGAGCCGTTGAGGGGAGAGGGGAACGGGGATATATGCAACTACTACGGTTAGCTAACTACTAATATATTACTAAACCTACTGGTCCGGCTTACCAAAAATGACTTCGCTGCTCTGCCTACAATCGCTGGCGGCTGCTGAGTGAAGATATGAGGCCAGCCGCCCGCGTTATATAGCCAATGGCTAAGGCTAGTGTGCCCGTTGCCTCCTCACAGATCTGCCAGACTGGTGTGACCAGCTCCCCTGGTCCAGTGTGCCCATTCGCCCGTGGTTAGCGCGCACGCGCAACTTATTTGAATTTGGATTCTTTAGGGTTCTGTTCTTTCTCTTTATTTGCCTTGAAAATTACCTTAAGAACGATGACGAATGTCCCATCTGTGATCAGTCATGTTCTCAATCCGAGTTAGGATCTCATTTGGCTCTTTCCACTAAAGCTCAGAGTAACAAGATGGTAACTCGAACTACAGCAAAACAAAACGGGAAGTCTGATCAAAATTCCCAAAAGGAAATTCGTAGCGGGGATAACTCAGGTTCTAGAGTCATTACAGAAGACCGTGTTAAACAAATAGTCCAGAGTTCAATGCAGTCCTTTCAGGCAAGCATGCTACAATCAGTGACAGAACAAATTACTATGGCATTCACTCAATTGAATAGATCCACATTTGCAAGTAATGGACAGAGTGAGCTGCAGCAAGACATACTAACTAATTTCGATCCAGACGGTCCCGAGATAAACTCAGAACGAAATAACAGTCAACATGTTAGGACTTCTCCAGACTTTCGAAGCGATCGAAGTGTTCTTTTTTTGGATAGACCTGATAGGACTTCCAATATAATATCTAATTGGCGTATTAAATTCAGCGGGTCAGCCAACGACATTGCTATTGAGGATTTTATTAACCGCGTAAATTGTCTCACTTCGCAATGCCTAAACGGAAACTTCGAACTACTTTCCTAGTTCGCTAATTTATTGTTTGCTGTACCGGCCCTGGCATTTTATTGGCGTGATCTTGATGATCAGAGATCTGATCGTGAAATCAAAAGTGCTATGAGTCCCCGCAAACAGGGTAGTACCGAAAATTTTGATTACTTTTTGGATGCAATGCTTTCCATTGCAGATTCCCATCGTGAACCAATGCAGGACATTGAAATTACTGTAGAAGTTCGTCATAATCTCAAGCCGGAGATCAAACATTGAACTATTGCACATAGATACTCCGAACTTAGCATCATTGCGTAGGGAATGCCATCGTCACGAAGAATTCTTTCGTAAACTCGGACAAAGCCAATCCAACGTCCGAACACCAGCATGCGTTTTGTTAACGCAATTTTTCACGAAGAGGATTCCGAAGATCCATCTGAAGAAGAACTTGATGTCGATAACAAAATTTCTGTTGTTAAGTCTTCCGAGAAAATGAAGTGCTGGAACTGTGAAGAATCAGGCCACGGTTACCAGAATTGCCTTAAAACTCGCCATATTTTTTTGTTATGATTGCGGAACACCGGAGGTGTATAAGCCCAACTGCGCAAAAAGTAATTCGGCATCGGTAAACTCCCAAGAGGACATTCGTTATGCAAAGAAAACGAATGTCCGCCGTTAGCCTCGAAAATACAAACAGAACCAGATTCTGTTGCAAATGATGTTCATTCCATTTTGCCTTCAACTCAACCTGACGTATCATTAACCAAAACTTTCAACCCATATCATTTACGATTGTCGGAGTATGCAAATCGTAAATTCCAAATGTTTAATGCTAATTCTATTCATTTTTGTAAACGTCGATCATCACGGCGAATTCACAAATTTTGGATTCGTAAGCGTTCATTCAATCGTTTTACGATCTCATCAATCGTTTACAAAAAAAAACGATATCCAACCTTTCACAAACATTGACATATTTGGTCAATCGCAGTTAGCTCTCCTGGGCAGTGGCGCCAACAAAAGCGTTATAGGTGGTGAGCTAGCAAAACAAATAATATCAGCCAAGCCATTTAATAAATTTAATTCGATGGTACGAACTGCTGATGGCCAAAGCAATATGTTGCAGGCACCATACAAATTCCCTTGACTTACAACTCAGTTGAGAATAACTTTGAATTCTTAATAGTTCCTTCCATAAAGCAAAGCGTAATATGCGGAATGGATTTCTGGTATACGTTTGGAATTTCTATTAAGCAAACAGTCTCGATCAACGAGATCAACTTTGAACCTGAAGAAGACTCTACTCGCGTACAATTGTCTGGTTCACAAAAATCGAAATTGCAGACAGTAAGAGACTTTTTCCCATCGTTCGAGAATGAGGGTTTAGGTTTAACTAACCTGATAGAGCACAATATCGACACATCCAATGCTAAACCAATCAAGCAACGATTTTATCCACTTTCGCCAGCTAAAGAAAAACTTTTGTATTTAGAAATTGATCGCATGATTAAAATGGATGTTATTGAAGAGGCTCCTTCATCGCCTTGGTCTTCCCCAGTTACCTTGCATATCAATCCAGGCAAGGTACGATTTTGTCTCGATGCAAGAAAATTAAATGCAGTTACAGTAAAGGATGCATATCCAATCCCTATAATGGATGGACTGCTGAGTCGTCTTCCACCTGTACATTGCATTTCCAAAATTGTCCTTAAAGATGCCTTTTGGCAGATTTGTTTGGATCAAGAATCCCGTGCCAAGACTGCTTTCACCATTCCAAATCGGCCGCTTTATCAATTCGAAAGAATGCCTTTTGGATTGTCAAACGCTCCACAAACCATGTGCCGTTTGATGGACCTGGTTATACCCTATAAATTAAAATCGCAAGTATTAGTCTACCTCGACGATTTACTTGTTTTGTCAAACAATTTCGAGGGTCATCTTTTGCATTTGTCCGAAGTAGCCACCCAATTGGGTAAAGCTGGATTGACAATAAATGTCCAGAAAAGTCAGCTTTGCCTGAAAAAAGTAGACTATCTTTGTTACCTAGTTGGCGAAGGCATGCTTCAAGTAAATCCAAACAAAATCGCTGCTGTGAGCGAATTTCCGGTACCGAAGACCCAAAAACAGTTGAGAAGATTTCTTTGTATGACTGGTACCAGCGATTCATATCTAATTATTCCACGGTCATTTTCCATCTTACCGAGTTATTGCGTGGCAAAACCTTAAGTTGGAATGATCAGGCTCAAGAAGCTTTTGATAATATCAAAGACAAGTTATGCTCTGCTCCTTGTCTCATTCATCCCAACTATGACAAACCATTTATTCTGCAATGTGATGCTTCCCTACATGGAGTGGGTGCAGTTCTAGCTCAATGTGATGATTCCGGTTGTGAAAGTCCTATGCATACATGTCTAAAAAGCTGAATAAAGCCCAACGTAACTATACAGTTACCGAATTGGAATGCATGGCAGTAGTTCTGGCAATTAAAAAGTTCAGAATGTATATTGATGGTCAAAGTTTCAAGGTAGTCACCGACCACTCAAGTCTTCGATGGCTAATGAACCAATCAGATCTGAGCGGTGGATTGGCAAGATGGGCTATCAGACTTCAGGGTTATTCTTTCGAAATCGAACATCGGAAAGGAACCGAAAATGTGGTTGCGGACGCTCTATCTCGATCGTTCGAAGATATCGATATTTCTGCAATAGACCTTGAAATCCGCCCCGAAATTGATCTATCTTCCAGTGCATTTCAATCGAAAGAGTACTCTGCTCTCAGAGATAAATTCGTGTCTCTAAAGTTACCTGATTTTCAAGTCATAGATGAGTTTGTTTATCATCGTGCAAATTTCCCCAATTCTACTGACATTTCACCGGGCGATTGATGGAAATTGCTTGTACCTGAGTCGTTGCGACAAAGCGTAATGAGCTCGGCTCATGACCAACCAACATCTGCTCATTGTGGAGTAGCTAAATGTTTAGAGCGTATTAGACGTCGTTTCTATTGGCCAAACATGGTTATCAAAGTTCGTGATTACATTCGAAGTTGCGAAACATGCCAGACCACAAAATATCCCAATCGTTCTTTTAAACCACCAATGGGAGCACAAGTGCAAAGCGATCGAATTTTCCAAAGACTTTATCTTGATTTTATCGGCCCATTCCCTAGATCTAAATCCGGCAACATTGGTATATTGATCATTCTGGATCACTTTTCCAAATTTACCTTTTTAAAGGCTGTTAAAAAGTTCAACACTAAAGTGATCATCGATATATTGCGGGATGAAATATTTGCATGCTTTGGTGTACCCGAAACAGTCGTGAGTGACAACGGAACTCAATTTAAAAGCCGTGATCTCTCTGACTTGCTTTTGAAATATGGCGTTCGTCATATGTTTACTGGTGCATACGCTCCACAATCCAACGGAGCTGAGAGAGTTAACCGTTCTATCAATGCTGCTTTAAGAGCTTACATTCGGTCCGACCAACGCGAATGGGACGTATTCCTCAGTAGCATCAACTGCGCTCTTCGTAACTCGATTCACCAATCCATCGGTATATCGCCCTATCATGTTGTTTTCGGTCAACACATGATATCTCACGGTAATGACTACAAATTGTTGCGCAAACTGAATTTACTCGCAGAAGGCGATGTAAAATTGTCAAGGACGGACGAAATTCAAAGAATTCGCTCCAATATTGCCAAACATTTAAACAAGGCTTATGAGGCAAACCAGAAGTCTTACAACCTGCGAGCAAGACCCCGTTCTTTTGAGGTTGGCCAGGAAGTTGTTAAAAAGAATTTCGTATTAAGTAACGCCGCGAATAATTTTAACGCGAAACTCGCTCCTGTCGGTATCAAGGCCCGAGTTAAAGAAAAGATTGGTCAGTCAATTTATCTCTTAGAGGATATGAATGGTAAAGAACTTGGTAGATTTCATGCCAAGGACATTTGGTAATTGCTTTTGACTCCTTTTTCAGTTTTTATTGTTAGTCACAGGGACTAAAAATCAAATCTGTGATTGTGGGAGTCGAGTCAGGATGGCAACCCCAATATGTCCTATCGCAATTATTTGGCAACGAACCATCATAGCGAAGTCCAGATCCTGGCAAATTGTGTATTTTCGATAAAATATCGCAAAGAATCCCTGTTTAGAATTTTGGGCAAGCTACGGTCACATTGGATCTTCATACTTCCGTTCTCTTTTCTGGAAGGCGTGATTGAGTGCAGTTAAACTTTTTGCATCGTCCCCAAATATTAATCCACGTGCATCGTGTCGATCGGAAGAGTGTTTTTCAAGGCAAATATTGCCAATTCATAGCTTAAACTGTGCTTTAAATATAAGTGGTAAGCTTTCTAGTTCGATCGCCAGTGGCTAAAAAAAATTGATTCCCAATATAGCGTCTGCGGCCGTCCCACGTTTTTTGGAGAAAATTCCTATTGGCCGCATCGCTTAAGCGGTTTGCCCCGGCTTTGATCACGTGTAGTGGAATTTTGCCGTGCTTCTTCGACTGCAGTAAGATCCACATCTGCGTGCAACTGGTGCACCCACCGCGTGCAGCGGAAAGCGGCGCTTGCCCCTTCCTGCTGCTTAACAGGTGTAGACCTCGGGTCACCTCGCTTGGCTGTCTTGTTCAACCCCTTCGCCGCTACAAGCGAGGAGCGGATCGCCGTGCACCCTTTTCTTCAGTTCGGCGCACACATACATATATTTATGTGCCGCTTCCGCCACACACACACATAGATTTATGTGGCGTTTCTGCGACAACATTGGATTGGTGTGCGTTTTTTTCATCTCACGGATAGGATCCGTGTGCCGTCTTCTTCTTCTTAAGTGCGCTTAGCGAGAATAAGTGTGCACGACCCATTTGAGAAGCTACTGGTTGTGACGCCGCATCCGTTGCGCTTTTGAAGCAGTCCAACACGAATAATCGTGTCCAAACTTGATTATCTTTAGATTAGTTTCGCAATTATGTGTTAATTTTGCTTAAGAATATGTACTTATAAATCTTTACGATCCTAATTTAGCGTGCTTTGTGGAAGATCTGCGAAATATATATGTGATTTTCCCAACTTAAATTAATACCCACAGCTACTCATAAACAGTCATCAGGCCTGCTGACATCGTTGGAAAGTGCGTAAGTACGGCATAGCCGTAAAACCTAGTAATACCTGAACATACACATACAGGGGTGCCATGGAAAACACTGTGGTTTTGATTTCCCCAAAAAGGCATTTCCGCTAAACCAAATTCTCGGTGCCATACAACATCGAATAAGTCTTGTGTTTTTAGTTTTTTCACTCATTCGAAATGGCTGGCAGGGTTGCCTTGATGAAATCACCCATGTGTTTTAACAAACATTTTTTTTAAATGACTGTAAAATGGTAGGTTTTGGGTTATTTTATTCTTTAAATAATGCGATTTAACCTATTTTGTTAACTAATTTAGTTTTTTTTTACTTTTATTTAAAAAAAAAGTTTAAAATGTTGGCGCGAAAAAATAAAAAAAATTTGCTCGACAGCTCTACTAAACCCGACTTTAAAATTTCGAATCTATCGATGTCGTAGGCATCGAAATTGACGTCAAGTTGTGTGTTTTCAAATAGCCGAAAAATATTTGAGTGGAAGTGCTGTGGCACCGAGGAATCATTTTTCAGGGTTTTTGCAGCGGAAGTGGTTTCTGTGGCACCCCTGAGTGTGTTAAATCGTTACGTAAAGTAAATCGTAATGTAAAGTAAAACGTAAAGTAAAACAAATAGTAATGTAAAACAAACTTTCAATATCTTTATTCCTACCTTAATTATCTTTATTTTCGTTTGCGGTAAAAAGGACAAAATTACTCAATTAGAAGTTTTCTAACGTAAAGATCTAAATCTTTAGGCTTAAGGATAGATTAGAAAATTTATCGGAATATTTTCTTTATCTTTGATTATATGGTATCGAATATGAATTAATCTGATGTCTTTTTGGGCACCAAAGGGTATGTAAAGCAGCGGTTGTAAAAGGGTGGAGTCCGAATGGATTTCACAGGTAGGGTGGGTATAGAAAGAGGCCAATAACATTTGGTCCTCGTCTTCAATAGGTACACTTCCTTGTCTGATTCTTAACCGTTTGGTTATCGTATTGCAGCTGTCTCTGTCTACAGTATTGTATCTGTTACACTCTTGTTCATCTTAACACAAAACCCACGCCCATTTTCCCTGAGCATGACGGTCAAAAAAGTAGACAGAGTGTGTTGAGGTGGACAACTCTCATTGAGTGTGTTCGTTACAGTTACAATGCCCAAAAGGGCATTATCCAACTTTGATATAATGAGGTTTGGCCTTAAAAATATTCCACACTTTCGAGGAGTTTATATGAAAAATGAGTTACCTAAATTCCCTCTTTATCATGAGTGTGGAATAATAAATTTAGTAGACTTTTCATCAAATGGAACGCATTGGGTGGCATATATTAAGAAAGGATTAGATTCATATTATTTCGACAGTTTTGGAAATTTACAGCCACCATTAGAAGTAGTTTTATATTTGGGAAAAACCTCAGGTATCAACGATTCCAAAAATTTGGGTCCTTTAACTGTGGACACTTGTGTATAAAATTCTTGCTAGACTGTGCTTCGTCTCGCTAATGTGGATATATGTTTCCTTTATTATGCTACGACAACCTTTCGGCGAACTGTCCCTTCTTCTCATACCATTACATTGAACTATGAGTAGTGGTAGGAGAAGAAGAAATTCGGTCCTTGGCTGGGTATAAATTCAGCCAGTTCCTGGAGGAAAAATATCATTCAGTGATCAGCAGTCAGCAGCAGCAGCAGCAGCACCAGCAGCAGCACCAGCACCAGCACCAGCACCAGCACCAGCACCAGCACCAGCACCAGCACCAGCACCAGCACCAGCACCAGCACCAGCACCAGCACCAGCACCAGCACCAGCACCAGCACCAGCACCAGCACCAGCACCAGCACCAGCACCAGCACCACCAGCTCCAGCATCAGCTCTACCAGCTCTACCAGCTCCACCAGCTCCAAACACCATCACCAACTCCACCAGCATCGATATGAACAACATGTCCACCACGGCATCCACC
Organism: Drosophila aff. chauvacae BK-2020; assembly: GCA_018903765.1. Classification (NCBI taxonomy): domain Eukaryota; kingdom Metazoa; phylum Arthropoda; class Insecta; order Diptera; family Drosophilidae; genus Drosophila; species Drosophila aff. chauvacae BK-2020. The sequence continues at coordinate 183,612 of JAEIGO010000164.1, read as the reverse complement.
TCAGCATCAACCTCTACCTCCAACAAGGGTAAAACGACCATCCTCACTTCGGCATCTAAATTACCTTGTGGTGTGACTTAATTGAGGATATTCAAATGGATCCCCTTATGCTTGCCTTTAACGCGTGCAGAGTTAAAGGCAAGCTAAACTTTAATCAGCTCCCGATTAATACGATTAATAATAATTTTGTCTGCTTCCCGCGTCAAGGCAAAATTTGGCGAAAATGTAAGGTTTGAGTTGGAGAGTCACTATGTTTATCTGCCAGAACGCTTTAATGCAGTCGAAGATGCATTTTAGCCTATTTTAGTGAACAAAGATATATTATGTATAAGTTGCCAGATGGAAACGTTGATTTCGAAGTCAAAATGTAAACAAAAACGAATAAATAAATAAATAAATAATAATATGAACATTAAATTTTTAAAGATTTTTTTATTTGGGATTGGGAAAAATTTCTTTTCAACATTTTTTGGCAGTGCGTCTAAGAGAAAGAACGCAGATGTTTTGCCAAAAATATTCATTCAACATTTTTGGAACTAAATGTGATAGGGGAATCGATGGGCACTACATTTTTAAGCTCATTTACGGGCTTGATATAATTTTTTGCCGCCCCTGTGTCGATTAAAATTTTTAATTTTTAATTTCAGCTGGCGTTCAATGAACAATGATCTGATCAATTTCATAAGACTCATCGTCTATCTCGGTAACGGCCGCTGCGGCCGCGCCTTTATATTTGCCATAATTATTATGTTCAGCCTGTTGCATGGCGTTCTGCAATCACTGACGCCTTTGACCGGGCATACGTGCGGAGCCAAATCTTTTATGGCCCCGAGCACTTTCGGCCTTGGTATTTGTAGGCTGACCGCTTCCAAGGGAAGTCGGCTGCCTATGTTGAGTCATAGTGGTGCCTAATTCCATAGGCTCAGGCGACTGATTACGATAGCTGCCCGTGTTCTGAGGGTTTTTCCCTTGGCCATCTTCGGCCCTGCTATGTTTTCCCTTCGGCTCCCTTGAGCGGTTTTAAATCTTTTCCCTTTGCATATGTGGCAGAAAAGGTAGTGCGTTCTATGGTAGGTTCGGATTCCCTAGCTAAAGCCAAAGCTGAGGGGAATTCCGTGCGCTGCGCTGGCAAGACTATGGCCCTCAAGACCAGCAATAAATGCGTGGAGAGCATCCTCTCTAACTCTCTAACTCTGGTACCGAAGAACTAGTGAGATGGTTCTGAGGTGGGCAAGCTGAAGCCACCGGACGGGTCGCAGGATGCGGATAGCGCAAGGCCACCTGTAGAGGTTAGCTGCGAATAGCGACTTGTCGTGAATAAGCAGTCCCGGACAACAGCGGGTACCACACCGTTGTAGTACCGACAAGGCGCTTGTCTGACCGTCTTTAATACATAGTCTTACATACTCCTTACATCCTACACGTGTTCCTACCCTCATCCTATCCCCAACATCTCACAATGTCAGTGGTGACGTCCTGAGGCAATGGTGCCACTTCACCCCCCTAAGCCAGGGTGTCATGCGATCCGTGCCCATTGGCTGGTTTGCAGTCAGGGGTAACCGACTGTATTCGGACGGAGCCTCACCGAGGCGGCCACGTAAACCTGGCCCCAGCGTGTTAATGGGGGCTATGACACGCTGGTACTACCTTCCCCTACACTCGTGGGGCCAATTTATGGATTCGAAGAAAAAATACAAAAACTTTAACACGCGGGACTTAACCGCAACCCAGGTGGCAGAGCGGATAGAGGAGGCGGCTCTGGATGACGGTGGTAAGCTGTCGCTGCGTAGGGGCTTGGCCCCTCACCCTAAGAGTGCTGCAAAGCCGAAGGGCCTGGCCCTGACGCAGAGCGCCTCGAAGAGTGCTGCAAAGCCGAAGGGCTCGACCCCGACGCAGAGCGCCTCGAAGGGTGTAGAGACCTTCAAGTCTCAAGTGGCCTGCAGTGAGGCCACTAGACGAACTGACAGCAGGGGGGGGGTTGCAGTGCCCGGCACTGCCCCAGCGGCTGTCGCCAGCAGGAGAGACGCTGCAACACCCTCTTCCGTAAGGTCGAGGCAGCAACTGGCGAAGCATCCTGTCGCAGCGGCAGGGCAGCCTGGAGGAGCCGGTGATCCCCTGAGGCAAGGACTCAGCGGAGCCGGCCGTAAGTGGTACCTCCGGTACCTCGAGCGTGGCTTGAGGCCGGAGGAGGCCCGGAAAAGAGCACTGGAGCACCGTGCACCGAACGGCCAGGCCGTTGCGGGGACGAACGTTTCTCCTGTGGAGAGAGTCGGCGGCCAGGCCGTTGCGGGGAGGAAGAGGCTACAACAACAACACACGTCGCCTCTTGACCTCCCCAAGACCGAGTCCAAACGGACCAAGAGAAGAAACGTCGCAGCGCTGGAGGGATCTAGGACCTCGCAAGTGGGGAAGCGTCCGAAGGCGGCCTCGTACGCCAGTGTAGCCAAGGGCACGAACCTTGCTATACTGGCGGAGGACTACCCGAGGAGGCTCCTGACGAAGGATGAGCTGTCGTCGGTGGAGCAGGCCCTCGTCGAAGAGATGAGGAACTACTACTAGTGGACTGCATGGACTGCGATGCCAAGAAGTGGCTGGAGCTGACGGTCCCCAGCATCAGCACCAAGGTGAGTGTGCAGCTCCGCACCTGCCTGCAGGATGATTTGCCGGCGATGAACATCGTCACGGTCTACCTGCCCCGTACGGCTGGGGAGACGATGGAGAGGTCCCTCGGGCTGCTCAATGAGCAGAACAGGGGCCTGCTCACCCAGACCTGGCGGGTCATCCGGCACCTGGAGTCCAAGGGCGGCAAGGTGCTGATGCTCGGCCTGGATGAGGAGGCGTTGACACTCCTTAAGAAGCGCGAAATGCTGGTGAGCTACAGGTTCGGCCAGCTTAAATGCCGCCTGCACAAGAAGCAGGAACCTGTGGGGGCGGAGGTGCCCACGAAGGCGAATACCGACGATGTGCCTGGCACGTCAACGGCGACAGCCAAGGAGGCACCCTCCTGCCCCTCGGGCGAAGCAGCTGAGGCCCTGGACTTAGCAGCAGTGGACGCCGAGTTGGACTCGGTTTCGCTACAGGGGCTGGACCTGGCGCGCCTGCACATGGGCGGCGAGGAGGAGCAAACCAGTATTGAGGAGCCATCCGATGATGAGCGGACACCCACCGGGATGCTGTCAGAGGCCTATCTGACGCTCTCAGAGGGTGAAGAAGAGCTCTAAGGATGTGGGTCACCAGCGTGGCACAGATCAACCTGCATCACGCGAAGGCTGTCATCGGCAGGTTGGTCTCCAGGTCGGACCTGGGGCTGGTGCTCATCCAGGAGCCTTGGGTCGTCAGAGGCAGGATCTGCGGCCTAAGTAAAGTGAGTATGCAGACTATTGTAGATGTAAGGGAGGCATCACCGAGAGCTTGTATCTTGGTGCGAAAGGATATTAACTTTCTTTGTCTCTCTCAATTTCTCAACAGAGATCTAGTAGCGGTGATGATCACTAGCGAGCACGGGAGTATTGTGGTGGCGTCGGCATACTTCCCGGGAGACGTGACTGATGCCCCCCACCAGAGGTTCAGGCTCTGGTTCAGCATTGCAGCAGCAAAAGGCTACCCCTACTACTAGGGTGTGATGCCAATGCGCACAATGTTGCATGGGGCAGCACGGACAACAACGGTAGAGGTGAGTGTTTACTAGATTATCTTTTGTCAAGGGATCTAACTATTTTCAATGTGGGGGCCGAACCCACATTCATTACTAGGACCAGGGCAGAAGTACTGGACATCACTTTCGGGAATGAGGGGGGCTCCCGGTTGATTCGCAACTGGAAGGTATCCTCAGAACCGTCTATGTCGGATCACAGGATCATCCTGTTCGACATTCATAGTAGTCTTAGATTCAGCAAGGTTAGCAGGAATCCACGACGGACTGACTGGCCAGCCTATCAGTCCTGCTTGGGATTAAATCTGAGCAGACTAAATCATAGTAGGAGAGTATCGTCTCCAGAGGATCTTGAGCAACTCTCAAGCGAAATAGGAGACACAATCTTGGATGCATATCATGCAAGCTGTCCCGAAAAGGCCATGGAGTCCAGTAGGGACAATCCCTGGTGAAATAGGAAACTAGGACTACTTGGTGCAGAAGTCAGGAAGCTGTTTAACACAGCTAAAAAGAACAGCGCAAATTGGGAATCTAACACCAAAAAGCTTACAGAATATAACAAAGAAATCCGGTACAGTAAGCGTGCTCACTTTCGGAAATTTTGTTCCACATTGGGCAAGCCGCACCTGCGGCCAGAGAGTTTAAGGTAATCTCAAAAGGCAATGTACTTTCTGAACTTTGTCTGAAGAGGGCGGATGGGTCATTCACCGAGGACGAGGAGGAGAAAGCGGAACTTCTCCTGCAAACTCACTTCCCTCTGTGCAGAACCATCTCCGGTATAGACAACAGTTACGAAAGGATCCCCAACGGGAGACCCAACTGGATCCTGGCTGCAGCGATCGTAACTGAACAAGAGATTTGGTGGGTGTTGAGTACAATCAGCCCCTACAAGGCTCCGGGGTGGATGGAATCATACCCATCCATCTTCAGAAGGGTGTCGAACAGCTAATGCTGTTCCTTATAAGTATTTTCCGGGGAGCCTAGCAATAGGTTACATTCCTAGGGCATGGAGAACGGCTAGGGTGATCTTTATCCCGAAGGTTGGGAAGAAAGACCCGTTTCATCCCAAATCCTTCAGGCCGATCAGCCTAACCTCCTTACAGCTGAAAACCCTTGAGAAGATTGTGGACAACCACATTAGAAACTCGCACTTGGTGCGAAGGCCTCTGCATGCGCATCAGCATGGCTTTAGAGAAGGAAAGTCTACTGAATCGGCTCTCTTAAGACTGGTTGACAGTCTACAGCGCTCTGTAAAGGCCAAAGGCCAAAGGCCAAACGCTCTTTGTGCGTTTATGGACATAGAGGGTGATTTTGATAACACAGCTCATGATGTTGTGGTAAGAGCACTATGCAGAAGGGGAGCTGAGACGGGTCTCACGACCTGGCTGGGCAAACTCCTTGATAGCAGAAGTCACTGTCAACAGTGTGACTGTTAGAACTCAAACCACCAGAGGCTGTCTGCAGGGGGGTGTCGTAACACCACTACTTTGGAGCCTCGTGGTGGACGAGCTGCTAGTTAAACTTACAGCAAATGGGTTTGAATGTCAAGGCTATGCCGATGATATCACTCTAGTATGTAAAGGAAATTTTGAGAGCACATTGTGCGACAGGATCACACTGGGCCTAAGACTTAGACTGGTGCAAAGACGTGGGGCTGAATATCAATCCAGCAAAAACCACAGTGGTCGCCTTCACCAATCGCTACAAGCTGAAATCCATTCGGCCCATAGCCATTGGGGACACAGAGATTCCGATCTCCACTGAAGTCAAATGTCTGGGAGTCATCCTACACAAGCGACTAATGTGGAGACAACATGTGGAACATGCTGTTCGCAAGGCCACTATGGCCTTAATGAGCTGTAGATCTCTTGCAGGGAAAAATTGGGGAGTGTCTCCAAAGATCCTACTGTGGATGTATGTTGCTATGGTGAGGCCCATAGTCAGCTACGGGGCTGCGGTTTGGGCGAATCGCGCTGACCTTGATGTCACAAAAAGGCAACTGGGCAAACTCCAGAGACTTGCCTGCACGTGCATCTCGGGCGCTATGCGCACTTCCCCGTCCACTGCCCTGGATGTGCTACTCGGGCTTCCACCACTGCACTTGCATATCAAGCACAGTGCGTGCAGATTTACCATGAGGATAACAGGGGCAAGACCAGCTGACTCGGCCGCGACTGCAACTGACTTTTTATTAGAATATCCGCAGGATGGTCAATTGGCCAAGTTTAGCTTTGATAGGCTCTTCAAAACAGAGCTTAGCAACAAGTCGGAGTGGGCCAGTATGTCTACCACCTATGATGTGAAACCACAAGCTATTAGGTGGTACACTGACGGCTCACTAACAGAGGATGGTGCGGGTGCGGGTCTCTGTGGACCCCGACTCAAATATCACGAACCTCTAGGGAAATTCGCCAGTATCTTTCAAGCGGAGGTACTCGCGATAGAGAGATGTGCCTCGTTCAATATTGAGCGGGGTTACAATCGGAGAGACATAGCCATTTTCTCAGATAGTCAGGCAGCAATCAGAGCAGTCAGTGCCCATAAGATTGTTTCCAGACTAGTATGGCAATGTATAGAAACACTCAATGAGTTGGCTGTGAACAATAAAGTAACCATATACTGGGTACCAGGGCATGCGGGGATCCCCGGCAATGAAGTGGCCGACATAATGGCTAGAAAGGGGGCGAGTACGCCCTTCTATGGTCCGGAGCCCTTCTGTGGACTAGGGCCAGGAGTCATTAGCCAGAGCAGTCGTGTGGATCTCATGACTGCCTGCGATGACTTCTGGCAGTCGTCGAAAGGGGCAAGGCAGAGTAAACGTCTGCTAGGTAGTTACAACAGTAAGATGACCAAGGACTGTTTGGAGTTGAGCAAAGGATCTCTCCGAATAGTCACGGGTTTCCTGACCGGGCACTGCAGACTGCGCAAGCATCTGCACAATCTCAGAATAGGGGAGGACAGCCTTTGCAGACTTTGTCTGGAAGGAGAAGAGACTCCGGGGCACCTACTTGAGTGCCCGGCCATCAGTCGGTTGAGGTTGGCCCACTTTGGGGGCCTTACACTCATCGCATTCTTGCGATCGATTGAACTGTTCGAGGAGCTATAGCTCATACACTAGGACGAGGGAACAATAGACCCTAGTGGTCGCAGTGCACTAACCTCTAGCAAAATTATTAATTAATTATTAATCCTCTCTAACTTCATTATTAAACAGAATGGCACTGTCTGGTTCGTGTGTCATAACGATCTTATTCGTTATTAACGTCAATCGCTTTTCTACGGCGTCGTAATATTGCTTTAGGCTAAGTTCTCCCTGTCTAAGGACACGCAACGACGTTTTGTCCGCGTAAGTGCAGTCTAATCGAGCAATAATGACATCGAAATTCAAGACTGTGTTGGCAACTAGAAGCCCTCTTGCCGATCCCCTGATTTTATTTCTGATGATCGAAACTGCCTCGTAGTGTGCCTCGCTACCGTGATACGGTTTGAAAATTTCGTATGCGTCTACGGTAGCAAAGGTAGTGCGCTCTATGGCAGCCTCAGATTCCCTAACTAAAGCTAGAGCTGAGGGCAAATCCTTCGGCTGCGCTGGCAAGACTATGGACATCAAGGGTTTCCTAAGACCAGCAATAAACGCATGCAGGTCATCTTCTCTAACGTCATTGTTAAAATGAGTAGCACTGTCCGGTTCGTGTGTCATAACGATCTTACTTGTTATTAACGTTAATCATTTCTCTACATCGTCGTAGTACTGTATTAGGCTAAGCTCTCCTTGCGTAACTGTTTCAAGTCCCTGCCTAAGGACATGCAGCGACGTTTTGTTTGCGTAAATGCAGTCTAATCGAGCATTAATGACATCGAAATTTAAGACTGTGTTATGGGCAACTAGTAGCCCTCTTGCCGACCCACTGATTTTGTTTCTGATAATCGAAACGGCCTGGTAATGCGCTTCGCTACCACTAAACGGTTTGAAGTTTTCATATGACATATGATTTCCATGACACATAGTCATCTTGTTCTCCCGTAAAATCCGGCATGGTCTTTACGATGTCAAGCTTGACTTCGCATCGAATGTTAGGGTCTACTGTTATCTTTTGGTACGCTTCTACTTGTGACTGAAACGCCTGTTTCAACCTAGTCTCTTGCTCGGCTAAAGCCTGTCTAAAGGCTCCAGTTATAATTGCTTGTAACTGGGCGGCGTCCATGTCTGTAGTGTTACCTGCCGTAGTAGCGAAAACCTTCTGATTCTAAATCCAACCCGTCGTCACTATCGTACTCGACTTTGATATCTCTATATGCATCTGCCCAACTCATTTACCATTTGTTGGCACCACACAAATTAATTCTTTCCGAGCACGGTTGATCGGATATGCGAGGTGCGATATTTGCACGCGCGAGAAATAGAAGGCGACACAAAAAGAAAATTTTTTCCCTAAAAACAAACAACAATGGGACTGCGCAAAAGAAATAATTACACAGGCCGACAAAATTTTGACCCAGAAACCAGTATATACTTTTCCGAAGGTTTTCGGTGCGCTGAATCCGAATCCGAGGTCGAAATTTCCGAATTGGCTCTGGTTTCCGAGATATCTTAACCTAAAAGTGCAAAAACCGCGTTTTTTGCCTATATTTGAGGTTATGAAGCATCGAATTTGTTCTTTTACTGAAAATACTAAAAAAGCCACCTTAAAGTATATCCCTTGCCCTTTCAAATGCTGTTGAGTATGATTAAATATCTTCTTTTTTCGCTGAGATATCGTACTTTGAAATTGATATAGAGTATTTTTTGTCAAGTGAGCCGTTTATGGTCGTTTTATGGTCGCCATATTGAATTTTTTACTTACATCTAACATCAAATTTCATCATCAAATTTCAGAATTTTATCTCAGTTTGGTAAACAGCGACCCCGAAGACCCCCATATGCCCAGTTTCAGCTTGATCTAGTAAGTTATTACGAATTTGTTCCGCCATATTGGATCCGCCATCTTGAATTTTGAAAATTTGAGTCCGGATTCGGGATCATCGACCCCAAAAACCCCCGAGTAACAGATTTAAGCTGTTTTATGTGTAAGAAAAATGTTTGCTTCATAGGGCCTATCCATAATGTTTTTTTTTAGGTAAATTCATTAACATGAAAATTTCAAAGTACGATATCTCAGCAAAAAAAATAGATATTTAATCAAACTCAACAGCATTTGAAAGGGCAAGGGATATACTTTAAGATGGCTTTTTTTTGTATTTTCAGTAAAAGAACAAATTCGATGCTACATAACCTCAAATATAGGCAAAAAACGCGGTTTTTGCACTTTTAGGTTAAGATATCTCGGAAACCAGAGCCAATTCGGAAATTTCGACCTCAGATTCGGATTCAGCGCACCGAAAACCTTCGGAAAAGTATATACTGGTTTCTGGGTCAGAGGGTGAAGCTGATTTTGTCGACCTGTGTTATTTCCTATTAATTCCTTTGGGCCGCAATAGCTCAAAGTAAAAGTATGCAATGGAAAACAACAAGGTAACTTGGGGTACGCTACAGAATTAGCTTTTGGTAAAAGTCGGTAGAAAATGAGACTCTTAATCTCAGGGTCGTGGGTTAGTGCCCCACGTTGGGCGCCAATTAATATATGTAGGTCGCAGGGGGTGGTCCCTCGCCGCAGTCACTATTATATTGTCGGTTCGAATATCCTCAGTGCCTCCGGCTGCTGGGTTGCTCTGTTCCGCGGCAGTTAAGCCAATGAGAGTTAACTTCTTACGAAGATTACGGTGGAGGGCGTGACTTAGCCCCCGTGGTCGATCGTAGGCCTTGTGGCTCAACGAGATTGTTCAATTAAACAAATTATGTTTTACGGCCAAGTGCCGGAGTTGTCTTCTTTATTATCAAATTGTTTGCTTAAAACTGAATACAAAGAATATGAAAGATATGAATTTACCCTAGCTCCAATGCATCACGCCATAAACCCGTGGTCGGCAAGCCGACTCAGCATTTATGCAACTGTTCAGTTTGCTGCTTGTCCCAATGTGCGGGAGAGCGGCGATCGATCGCTCTTTTCTGGGCAGTGCATACGATGGGGAGGAGGAGAACGGAGAAGAGGCAAAAAGTCAGTACGAATTTGCACACGACGCCGAACGCCCGCCGCCGGTCTAGCAATCTATTTGTTACATATATACGCACACGCACCTGTACATAACCTTAGTTTAAAGTAAATCCCGGAATAATTATAACGATTGAAATCTATCCCTTCTTACAATGACACAACTTACAAGGGGACACAACTAAACATGTTGGCCCATGAGGGGAACCTGCAAGTGTACAAATTTTAGTTCAAAAGGTTTTGTGTGTAAATAGATTGCTTTAGATCGCGGCCGCGTTAAGTTTGCAATTCGACTCGGCAAACTGACTGAAAATAAAACAGCGATATATAAACGCAGCAACGGCTGTTTTGGGAATTTGGCGGCTCTTCTAGTGCGCCTATTCCCGGCTTGGCGAAAGACGGGAAAGGAAAGACAGCGATACATAGGCTCTTTAGAATCTGGTGCACAAACGGAGTAAGTAGTCAAGTTATGTGCGGGACAAGAATTTAACGAATTTATATACACTCATGAATATCATGAAATCGGATTCAGAGGCTCCAACTTTGGAGCAATTAATAAATTTGCAGTCGGTACCAGTCCCTCAAATCGACGTTGCAGTCCCTCAATTCGCAGTCAAGGAAAACGAGGATTTATTTAAAGAGGCGTCTAGAGCAAGTGGAAGAGCTGCGGAACGCGTTTCGGGACACGGATTCCGTGATCGTTAACCTAGAAGGGTTCGCTGGATCGAACTATGTCGCTAAGATGTCGAGTCGGAATTCGAGGAGCGCTATATGGACGCCTATTGCGCCATCGCAGAGGATAAACTTCCACAAGAGAATCCTCCGCCGCCGCAACAAGCGGGCGGGGGTGCCGATCCGGAAGTGCGGCTGAACATGCCTCAGGTGTCAGTGCCCAAATTTTCGGGTGAATGTGTGGACTGGCCAGGCTACTATGACGCCTTCACCAGCCTTATACACAACAACATCCGAGCAATGTGCAACGGTTGCATTTTCTCAAAGAGTCGTTGCCAGGAGGGCGCGATAATGACATCCGGCAAATGCAGCTTACGGAGGCAAATTACGCCTTGGCTTGGGGACTGATGATTAAAAGGTACAATAACACAGGCCGACAAAATCAGCTCAACCCTCTGACCCAGAAACCAGTATATACTTTTCCGAAGGTTTTCGGTGCGCTGAATCCGAATCCGAGATCGAAATTTCCGAATTGGCTCTGGTTTCCGAGATATCCTAACCTAAAAGTGCAAAAACAGCGTTTTTTGCCCATATTTGAGGTTATGTAGCATCGACTTGTTCTTTTACTGAAAATACAAAAAAAGCCATCTTAAAGTATATCCCTTGCCCTTTCAAATGCTGTTGAGTTTGACTAAATATCTTTTTTTTTCGCTGAGATATCGTACTTTGAAATTTTCATGTTAATGAATTTACCTCAAAAAAACATTATGGATAGGCCCTATGAAGCAAACATTTTTCTTTGCACATAAAACAGCTTAAATCTGTTACTCGGGGGTTTTTGGGGTCGATGATCCCGAATCCGGACTCAAATTTTCAAAATTCAAGATGGCGGATCCAATATGGCGGACCAAATTCGTAGAAAGTTACTGGATCAAGCTGAAACTGGGTATATGGGGTCTTCGGGGTCGCTGTTTACCAACCTGAGATAAAATTCTGAAATTTGATGATCAAATTTGATGTTAGATATTAGATGTAAGTAAAAAATTCAATATGGCGACCATAAAACGACCATAAACGAAATCGCGGGGAATGTCAGACAGCTCACTTGACAAAGAATACTCTATATCAATTTTAAAGTACGATATCTAAGCGAAAAAAAAAGATATTTAAACAAACTCAACAGCATTTGAAAGGGCAAGGGTTAGACTTTAAGGTGGCTTTTTTAGTATTTTCAGTAAAAGAACAAATTCGATGCTACATAACTTCAAATATAGGCAAAAAACGATGTTTTTGCACTTTTAGGTTAGGATATCTCGGAAACCAGAGCCAATTCGGAAATTTCGATCTCGGATTCGGATTCAGCGCACCGAAGACCTTCGGAAAAGTATATACTGGTTTCTGGGTCAAAATTTTGTCGGCCTGTGTAATCCTCGTCTCGTTTCGCACCACATGAACGCTATCTACGCGTTGCCCAGGCTGCAAAAGGAAAATACGGAATCAATACGTGTAGCAAGCAGCCACACTACCGTATACATACACACAGTCATTGTACATACAGTCCTAGATATACATACTCTTAGTTTAAGTACAATATGCGCGTCTCGCTTACTCGAATGTGCGACAGAGTGTTTTGAAACATTAAAAAGAAATCTTCTAGAAGCCCCTATTTTTGCATTATACAGTCCTACAGAATTACATTGCGACGCTAACGGTTTAGGATTCGGTTCTATTCTAATGCAGAAAACGAAAGACAATAAGTTTCATCCGGTATGTTGAAGCAAAATACCACAGTTTCGAATTAGAAACCCTGGCGGTGATTTACTCTTTGCATCGTTTTAGGATTTATCTTCAAGGAATAGAGTTCAAAATAGTCACAGATGGTAGTGCTTTTACCTTAGCATTAAATAAAAAAGAATTAAGTCCACGAATAGCCAGGTGGGCGTTGTTTTTACAAGATTATGATTACATCTTAGAACATAGGGCCGGTAAGCGCATGCAGCACGTAGATGCGCTCAGTAGAAATACAAACATACTAACGATCGATTGTAACTCATTTGAGGAAAATCTAATTATTTGTCAAAGCAGAGACGAGAAGATCAAAACTATAGCTAAGCAGCTGCAACAGACAGAACTCAAAGATTATGAAATGCGTAATGGTATAGTTTATCGAAAGAGGGATAAGGAAGTTGTTTTATTTTATGTACCTTGCGAAATGGAGAGCCACGTTTTTTTTAATTATCATGATCAATTGGGGTAGACAAAATGGTAGAAGTGATATCAAAAAGCTATTGGTTTCCCAAAGTTAGAGAGAAATGCAAGATACATATTAGCAATTGTCCGAAAAGTCTGGAAAAGAAGAGGGATTCCTTCATAACATTCCCAAAGTAATCATTCCATTTGACGTAGTACACATAGACCATTATGGTCCTGTTGATAAAAGTAGGTCGAATAAACACATATTAGACGCATTTAAAAAGTTTGCAAGACTATATCCCGCAAAAACAACAAAATCAAAGGAAGCAATAGTAGCATTAAAGGATTATTTAGGGCATGATACAATCATGTAAATATTAGCTTAACTGTAAAAAAACTATTTTTTAAGACTAGAATATATTTTAGAATTAAGAATTTAAACAAAAGATTAGCAACACAAAAACAAAAACAACGCATCATGTCCAATTCAAAATTGTTAAAAATAAAATTATAAAAAAACAATTCAACTCGTTTTATTATGAAAGGAAACTTAAAGCCCCTTACACCATATAAGGGTTAATCAACACATCTATTGTCGTTTCGCTCGCACTTACTAGGTTAAGCCCCTTTCACTCGCACTCATTGTAATGATTGAAGAGGGACCAAAATTTTTCTGACGAGACTACCTACTACGATTGTATCATGATTTAGGGCTTACAGTATGCCAAAATGTTTTATTTCGGACCGAGGGACATGTTTTACCTCTGGGGAATTTCACGATTTCTTAAAAGAAAATGAAATAAAACACATAAAGATAGCTACTGGTTCCCCACAGGCTAATGGTCAGGTCGAGAGGGTAAACAGAAGCATAGGTCCTATTATATCTAAATTGACTGAACCAGACAAAGGACAACATTGGGACACTGTTTTAGAAACGGTCGAGCATGCGCTAAATAATACGATGCAAAGATCAATTAACCAACATCCAAGTCAAGTTCTATTTGGAGTAAGGCAAAATTATAGATAGTTTAGAAAAAAAGGTTAGAAGAAATAAACAAAAAAGGAGATGATGCGAATTTGGAGAAAATTAGAGAAAATGCTGGCAAAAATATCAATAAATTGAAAGAATACAATAAGTTACGAACAGACTCTAAAAGATCCTCATAAGTATAAACAAGAAGATTTGGTGATGATCAAGAATTTCGACTCGCACGTAGGCGTATCCAAAAAATTAATCCCTAAATTCAAATGTCCATATAGAATAACAAAAGTTTTGCGTAATGATAGATATGTCGTGGAGGACGTGGAAGGTTTCCATACAAAGGAGTTTTGGCAGTGGCAAATATGCGCCCATGGATAAACAAAAGTCTAAGTTAATAAATAGAGATCAGGAGCTCTCCGGTCAGGATGGCCGATTGTAGCAATGTAGATATACATAGATATATTGAAAACCGAAGTTCGTCCTACGACTCTAATTATGTCCCAGGATCTGCCGACCCGAGCAAACGAGTGCGAGTGCATAATGCACAGGAGCGCTCAAGACGCCCGGATAGCGCCTGTTACCACTGCGGTGGCGACCATATACTGCGTCGTTGCGCAACCTTTCTGGCCTTGGACTGTTACAGGAGAAAGGATATGTGAGCAGGGCAAAATTATGTATCAATTGCTTGAGCAAATCGCATGCGCTGTCACGATGCACCAGCAATAAGAGCTGCCAAGTTTTTTTTTTTTTTTTTTATGCTTTGCTTATATTTATTGAATCTTCTCATTTATGAGACTAACAATAAGTGTATCAAATCTTATACTATAACCTAACTAGGAGTCATGTAGACTGAGACAGTGGCCCTGACAAGTTATGGCTGGGTTGGAAGGTCTGTACGTTGCAGGCGGGTTCGGCTGGAGACCCGAGTCAAGACCCTTGCTAGAGGATTTGGGTGGACAGTTTTTCATTGTAGGACGCTTTTTGCTTGTCTATTTCATCTTTTACTGCGAGAATGCCGAGGTCCCTGTGGATGTTTTGGTTACGAATATACCATGGTGCCCCAGTGATAGTTCGCAGGATCTTTGATTGGGCTCGCTGACATCATGTCTATGTTGGTTCTGCTCGCGTTCCCCCACAGCTGGGAGCCATACGTCCAGATTGGCTTAAGAGTGGAGTTGTAGAGCAGACACAGGGGCGATCGTGAGTTTATAATCCAGTGGAGGCTGCTGGCTTTCAGTTTTAGGTGCAGTTTCTTGCATTCGATATGTCTACGCCATGTTAGACGTCTGTCGAGGTGGATGCCGAGATACGTTACTTCATTAACTTGGGGGATCTGCGTGCTATTCATACAGAGCGGAGGGCAAGTTTGTCTGTTAAGGGTAAACGTTATGTGTTTACACTTTTGTTCGTTTATTTTAATACGCCAGTCAGATAGCCACTTCTCGACTACCAAGAGGTGGATGGCGAGTTGGGTTGTTGCACGGACTGGGCATCTGGGGCGGCTAAGGATCGCAGTGTCGTCGGCGAAGGTGGATGTTGTTAGTCGGTCACTCGTGGGAATATCTGCTGTATAGAGGACGAATAAAGTTGGCCCAAGTGCGCTACCTTGTGGGACCCTAGCTTCGATAGTGTAGCTGTCGGAAATTGTTGTGTTACATCTTACTGCGAAGGCTCTATTGTAGAGGTAGGATTCAAGGAGTTTATGAGTGTACCCGGGCAAGTGTGTTTTAATTTTATGCATGAGACCTTTGAGCCAGACGCGGTCGAATGCTTGAGATACGTCGATACGTCTGATGTTATTCTGTTTACTTGCTCTATAGTTCCGTGTTTTTCTCTGAAGCCAAATTGATTGGCTGGGATAATGTTGTGGGCTCCCATATATGGTATTATGCGCGTTAGAAGGCATTTTTCGAATAATTTGGACAAGCATGATAATAAACTTATTGGTCTGTAAGATGACGGAATCGTGTGATCTTTTCCGGGCTTCGGTATCATTATAATAATTGATTTTTTCCATTTCCTTGGATAGTAGCCGAGACTTATGATTCCATTGAAGAGTTTACAGATGACCTCAATAGCACAGTACGGAAGTTCCATTATCATTTTTGTAGTTATTAGGTCACCGCCTGGAGCCTTTTTTGGTTTTAGCTCCCTGATGACTTTTGTGATCTCGTTCGGCTGAAATGTAGTTGGCGTGGATTCAGTTTCGAGGTGGATTTGCGGAGGAACATAATCATTAGCTGCGGGGTTCGGCTGGAAGACGCCTCTGAGATGTAAGGCAAATGATTCGGCTCTATCTTTGTCGCTGCGGGCCCAGCACCCTGAGGAATTCCTTATAGGGGTGACGGTTTGAATTGGAGAGCTTAGATTTGGGTGAGCCCTCCACAAGGGATGCTTTGTACTAGTTGGCGAGAGTTTTCCAATATATTTAAGTTGTTCATTTTCAGCTTCTTGCTTCAGGGCCCGGTTTAGATTGCGGGTGGCTTCAGTAAGACGTTGCTTTGAGCATGGCGATCTGCTGGTTTGCCACGCTCGTCGCAGACGCCTCTTTTCCTGAACCAGCTGTTCGATTTGCCGGTTGGTTTTGAACTTCTTAAATTCTCCATCTTTCCGTATAGGGGTTGAGATTCTGGCTACTGTGACGAGTACCTCTTCCAGGGCGGAGGTGGAGCAGTCGATGTCCGCTTCGATATTTAGTTGGGGAGTTAGCTCAATGTGGGAACTCACATACTTTCTGTATTTCCTCCAGTTAGTGTCGTGCGACGTCAGGCTGTAGGGGTGGTCCACAATTTCTGGGCTTTGAAGAAGGGTTATCAACAAAGGCGAGTGGTCAGAAGAGAGATCCGGTAGTGCTATGGCGCTTATTAGATTGCGTGGGATTTTTTTTGTCACCGCGAAATCAATTAGATCTGGGATCTTTTTTGGGTCTGCAGGCCAATATGTGGGGCTACCAGGAGAAACGTAGTCCAGTTTATTGCTCACCGTTATAAGTGCATTATACAGTTGCCTTCCCTTGGGATTCACGAGGCGTGATCCCCAGTGCGTGTGTTTGCCGTTGTAGTCTCCTGCGGCTATGAAGCGATCCCCCAGAGTGTTGTAGAAGTCCATGAATTGACCTTCAGAGATATTAAATCGAGGTGGGCAGTAGACAGCGGCAATGCAAAGGTTTCCGTTTCCTGAGTTCACTTTTATGGACGTGGCTTGCAGGTAATTTGTTGCAAACCTTTGATGAAAGTGGTGTTTGATGCGTTCTCTGATTAAGATGCCCGTTCCGCCGTGTGCCTTGCCATCCGGATGATCTGTGCGGTAAAAGGTATAACCTCTTATATGGAAGTTATATCTCCCTGTGAGGTGCGTTTCAACCAGCAGCATGGCGTCGATGTGATTTACGTTTAGGAATTGAGTTATTTCAAGTTTATGCCGTGAAATGCCGTTGGCATTCCACGTGGATATACGTAGGTTAGTCATTTATTTTTTGGACTGTTGTGCTACAAGCAACTGAATTACCATCTTCTGGTTCTGAACAAGGGTTTGCATGGTTGTTTTCATGAATGACATAAGTTCCATCATACTTTGTTGCATGGTGAACATCATAGATTCCAATTTGCTTTGCGGCTGCCCTGGAACCTGCTGAGCATTTTCTGAGTGAGGCTGGGGTGGATTTTCCATGCCTGTTCTTAGAGCTTCGGCGTAGGAGATTCCCTTGGTTGTATTTAGCTGCCCAAATGATGATCTGGCTGCCTTGGCGAAAAATACGTCTGGCGTACTTTTTGAGTTGTAATACACATTTTGTGTATGTTGTTGGTGCGTAGCTGTCGCTCGTCGCATGCGACTCTTCAGCTCCTTGTAGACCGCACAGCCTCTGTAGTTTGCCGTATGGTTTCCTCCACAGTTGCCACATTTTTTCATTTGGGGGTCTTCTTTGTTTGCGGGGCAGTTTACGGAGTTGTGGAAGTCTCCGCAGACTACGCAGACTGTCCGAAGTGTGCAGTATGTCTTGGTGTGTCCATACTCTTGGCAGTTTGTGCATTGAACAGGGCCGTTGCGTTTGTGGGGTTCTTCCACGGTGATTCTTCGATGCAGTAAGAGCTGCAGCTTGTAGATCGGGTGCACTTCGTTTTTCTTTAAGGCTTTGCTATCTGGTTCAAGCTCGACCTTGAAAAGTGGTTGTGGTTTTTTGTTTCTGTTAACAATATTGCTAACATTTTTGGCACAGAAGCCCCTGGCCTTAAGGGCTTCTTGAATTTCAGAGGGGGGGACGTCATGTTCTATACCTTTTAGCACAACTTGCAGTCCCTTGCTGCTTTTTAGTTGATAGGTGTAAAAGTTCTTTTTCGTGTCTTCCAGGTACTTAGATACAGCTCGGAAGTGTTCTTCGGACTTCGTTTGAACCTTTGTTTCGTGTATGTTCCCTTTAATAAGCGGAACAACATGGAAATTCTCGTCCCCGACCAGCGCAACAATTTTGTTGACCAGGGCGCTTGAACTTTTTTCTCTTATGTAAATAGGTGGGGGCTTAGGTTTCCTTTGGGTCTCCTGCCTTAACTCTGGTTGGTTGTTGTGCGCCTCTCCTAAGATGGAGAAACGGTTTTCATTGGAGCTCCTCGTTTGGTCGGTGCTTTTGTTGGTTCGGTTGATCTTTGGTTTGTTACCAACCGTGTTGAGTGGACTAAGCTTGCGCTTAATCCGGATGTAGCGGTCCATACCGGTCTGTATAGCCGGGATCGCTTGTTGCTTATCGGAGCTAACTGTTTTTGTTGGCATTTTATTTTGTTGTGCAGCCGTTGGGACCGAACTCTCAATATTGGTAGTTGGTTTGATTATTGGTGGTGATTTTGCTGCGACTGCAGTAATTGTAGCACTGCTTGTTGTTGGAGCTTCATTCAGCGAAGCCGGCGGTGGTGGGGTTTGGCATTGGTAACTCCAAGATGCGGGAGTTGGGGTAAGCAGAGAGGGTGAGCAAGAGCTGGCTCTCTTGCTGTCGACGGTCAGTAGAGTCGAGTTGCTCTTTGCCGAATTCTGATTTTGATCTATATCGCGGGTTGAGAAATAAGAGTAGCAAGCATTTCTTGGGTTGACGGAGGTTCTACGCTCATTCTTTTGATCGCTGCTCATTTTCCGAGCTTGTTAAGCGTGGCACTTATTTGTTTAAATTAAATAAGCACTTGTATTAATCATAACACTAGTTATGATTATTTTTTTCTTTGTTTTTTAATTGTTAGCGTCTTTTCGCACTGTTTGGACTGCTCCAGTATAATATTCTTTAAGTTTCCACTATTTCATCCACTATTTTAAATTGTTTTCCCGGAGCTCGCGCGAGACCACGTCCGCTCTATGCGGGAGTTGAAATTGTACTTTAGTTTGTGGGCAGCGTCATTACACGCTGTTGCATTTCCCAGTATTGGCTCCATCCAATCCATCGTCGAGACGCGCACAGCCGCATCTGACCCGGCCTTCAGCGCCGCCTTTTAGTGCACCTGCATCCAGGGAGAACGAATCTCAGCACAGCCTGCAGGCGACGGAGGACCCAAATTCGCACGCATCTTACAGATGTCATTCAGCAATGTCATCGAATGTCCTTTCAAAGAATGTGCTTCTCGCCACTGCTCGGAATCCGGCCAGCGGCTCGCAAGCAGTCATTAATGCTCTCATCGATCAAGGATCTGAGGCAACCATAGTTTCGGAACACGTCGTTCAGTCTCTGCACCTGAAGCGGTCAGCCACCCTAGCGTCCACTTTTGGGGTCGGTCCAGGGGGCGGTCGTCGTTGCAAGTATACAGTAAAGTTCGAAATCTGTTCGCATATGTTCTCAATTCTGTTACTTCCTGCCTGCCAAGTCTGAGCTTCACGCCACCACATTGGGATCATTTGCGAGGGCTCTCATTGGCGGATCCCCTTTACGCGCGGTCGAAGCGAGTCGATCTCATTTTGGGAGTGGACATGTTGGCGCAAATTATGTTGCCCGACACCAAGATCGGGTTGCCAGGCGAGCCCATAGCTCAGAATACGCACTTCGGATGGATCCTCTCCGGACGTGCTGAAGGAGTAAGGGAATCAACCCAGTTGCGCTGTCATCGAGTACTTTTGGACACTGAGGCATTGCTGAAGCTCACAGAATGAGGTCAAGTCGGTTCCAGACCGCCCTACAGAAACTGACGAGGAACTCTGGTGCGAGTCGTTTTTCCAGAAAACTCTCGTGCGTCGATCGGATGGCCGCTACGTAGTGCGGTTGCCCTTTATCGAGCTATCGAGATCCAGCTATGGTCCTGGGAAGATCTCATCAAATGGAGCTTTATCGGTTCCTGCAGTTGGAAAGACGTCTGTCTACCAGCCCAGAACGGTGGAGCAAATATGTGGGGGAGATCGAGGAATACTTCGAGCTCAAGCAAATAGGGCCGGCGGTGGGCAGTGAAAGTAGTTCGATAAGGGATACGTCCACGAATAGGCACGTAGCTTCCTGTGTGCTCCCGCATCACGCTGTCTTTATGAAGGATCCTCAATCGACCAAACAGCGAATCGTCTTCGATGCCTCCTCAAGGACCAGCAACGGGCGATCTCTCTCTGGACCGACCCTGCAGAACGACATGTCGGCAGTCATACTTAATTGGCGGAAATATCGTTTCGTTTTCACGGCGGATATTCAGAAAATATATCGCTGTATCGATGTGCACCCGGAAGACGCCCAGTATCAGGGGATTTTATGGCGGGCGGCGGATGGATAGATCAATGTCTATGATTTGTCAACACTAACATTCGGAACGGCTTCTGGACCCTTCACGGCCATCAGGGTCATTCAACAGTTAGCGAAGGATGAGCGGCGTTCATTTCCTAAGGCGGAAGAAGTGTTGATGAACGAGATATATGTGGACGACATCCTGTCCGGAGGGCATACGATGGAAGAGACGCAGGATAAACGAGCACAGGTAGAGGGTGCAATAAAATCCGCTTGCATGGAGTTGCGAAAATGGTCTATCAACCAAGCGAGTATTGTCCGCTCTATTCCGATAGAGCATCAGTGCAGTCGGACACCTTTAAACTGGGACACTACGGATCCTATCAAGGCGCTAGGAATGTACTGGCTCCCAAATAAGGACTCCTTCATGTTTCAGGTCAATTTTGAGATGCCATCTAATTTCACCAAAAGGCTGTTCGACCCGCTGGGTCTCATCGCGGCAATCATCATCTCGGGAAAGTTATTTTTGAAGGAGGTAAACATGGCCAAGAAATCGCATGTCGACGGCCCTGGATTGGGACGACGAGGTTCCTAATGCTCTTGCGGAACTGTGGAAAGTATTTCGGGATAGCTTGCTAAGGATAGGCGATATCAGTATACAGCGGTGGATTCATTATGCCCCAGGATCCATAGTGTCACCTCAGCTTCACGCGTTCTGTGACGGGTCTTCTATATCCTATGCAGCTACGACCTATCTGATGCTCGAGCATGAGGACGGAACGTGCTACACCTCGCTGTTGACCGCAAAATCAAAAGGTTGCTCCTACTAAACCCTTAACCATACCTCGAACGGAGCTGAGTGGTTCAGTACTGGCGGTCAAATTGTTCAAATGGCTCACCACGGCTAAGTGGCTAAAGGACCTTCCCATCCAAACCTTTTATTGGACGGATGCTACAATTCTTCTGCATTGGCTGCATGGGGACGTCAACAGATGGAAGACTTTCGTTGCTAACAGGATCGCCTTCATTCTAGATCACTTTTCACCATCTCAGTGGAGACATGTCGGAACTAGCGAGAATCCAGCGGACTGTGCGATAAGAGGGATGCCTCCGAGTGAGCTGAAGGACTTCGACTTGTGGTGGCGAGGCCCGGAGTGGCTTACACGCAGCCTTCGACGGAGATTGGACAGGTCAACATGAATGACACCGCGCTAGAGGCAAAGGTGGACAAAGTGCGCGTTCACCACGCAGTCCCAATGTCATCGCTTCTGGAACGATTTTCTAGTTTTAGACAGGTGGTACGAGTCATACCATATATATTTCGGTTCAAGACCAATACTATCGGAAAAAGAGAGAGGTGCACTGCTCCTCTTATGGATTATGCTTTATTCGCTATCGTATGCATCGTTCAAAGGGAATCTTTCCCGTCCGAGCTGACCGCGGTAAGGAATAATAAAAGACTGCCTCCCAGAAGTAAGCTCTTGAGCTCATCACCGATCTTGGTAGAGGGCCTCTTGCGAGTAAGGGGGCGATTGCGCCATTCAGGGTTGTCATGCGACCGTCGTCAATCCCATGATTCTCCCAAGCTCTCATCATTTTACGCAGCTAGTAATACGGTACTTGCACGTTTTGACTTTGCACGGAGTTGCGCAGCTGACTTTGGCACACGCTCGCCAGCGGTTCTGGATACTTACCGGAAGACGAGCCGTTCAATCAGTTGTACGGAAATGTGTGAGGTGTTTTCGAACCAGGCCAATCGCTTCGACACAGCTCATGGGAGACTTGCCGCTTTATCGAGTGAACCCCCTTAGCAGACCGTTCCTGGCGACTGGAGTTGACTACACAGGCGCTATAGAGCTGAAGGCAGCACGCTTGGGAGGGACAAGCTTTTACAAAGGATACATTGCCGTTTTCATTTGTCTTGCAACAAAGGCAGTGCACTTAGCAGCGGTGACACGCCTTACCATGGAGCAGTTTCTGCTGGCTCTGGACAGATTCAGCAGTCGGAATGGTTCAGCATCTTCACAGTGACAACGGAACCAACTTTGTGGGCGCGGACAATTTAATGAAGGCGTTCTACGGCAGGCTCAAGGATGATTACGGGAAGTTCATAGCTCCCAAGCTTTCTTCACAACGGATCACATGGCACTTCAATCCCCCTCAGTCGCCCAATTGTGGCGGTCTGTGGGAGGCTAATGTGAAGTCGGTGAAACATCACCTTAAGAGGGTCATTGCAGATCGGCGTCTCACTTATGAGGAGTTGACAACGGTGCTCGTGAGCATAGAAGCATGCCTCAACTCACGGCCGCTTTGCCCTCTCACAGCTGATGCAGACGATCTAGAGATGCTCACGCCGGCTCACTTTTTGGTTGGGGACTCTATGTTGGCGCCTCCGGAATATCGACCACAATCCAAGTCCTTCGTGGAGCAGTTTCTCGTTCATTAAGCCATGATTCGACATTTTTGGAAGGCATGGAGTCGAGACTGGCTAGCTCATCTGCAGCATAGACCCAAGTGGTGCCAGGAGGCTGAAGGTTTGCATCTCAACGACCTTGTCATCATAAAGGATGACCGATTCCCGCCGTCACAATGGTTTCTGGGGCGTGTCGTCGAGTTGCACCCAGGGACGGATGCGTTAGTCCGAGTAGTAACGCTTAAAACCAAGCAGGGTCATTTAAAATGGTCAGTGTCGAAGCTGTGTCCGCTTCCAATCCGTTCTTTAGCGCTCTCACTTACACACCTTAATCATAACAAATTGTTTCTTGCGCACACTTCTTTGTAGTGGCGACTGAAGAACCTCGGAATACATTTTTTTTGGCCCAAAAGCATGCTACAGATCATAAGATCTTTAAGCCCAGCTTTGGAGCCTATGAAATATAATATATGAAGCTCGGCCTAAAAGCAGGCACTTTTTTTCGCGATTGTTAAGCTGAGCTTTAATCCATGTGCATAAAAATTCATGAGCTGCATTTTATCGTATTGTTTTGCCAGAACAGAATTTAGGGCAAATATACCAGATAGCTCATATCGGCGTCAGGGAAGATCTGGAAAGATGGTGTTCCAATTAGGAAATTTTAGCTGCTGCTGCGCCTGAACCTAAGTCGCTCCGTACTAAATTTCTTTTGAAATCGAGATCCGGTGGAGTGCACAAGCATTTAAATTGCGTCCCCCGTCCAAAGTTTTAAATAAGTGATAAGTCCACGCGGACAATATTCAAATCGGTTCAAATAAAAGGTTAAGCCGAAGCTTGTGCATATTCAAGTGAGTAGAGATAAGCTGCTTGTGTCTGTGTACAGTGCATAACCATTTTAATGTCCAGGTCACACAAACAAGTGTCTGCGGAAATAGCACCGGCTGGTGTCGGCCAGGCCAAGAGAGGTTAGACCTGGAAGGTCTACACAAAAAATTTTAAACAATCTTACATAATTATTTTCCGCCTTCTTCTTGCTCCGGAGACATTCAGCAATCCGATGGTCCTCTGCGCCACATCCATAACACGAACCTGGTGACCTTTTTGGTTTGGTGCACTCCCTCTTCCAGTGTCCCTTCGCGTTGCAATTAAAACAACGAGTGTCACTACTCGCTGACTCTGACTTCGCCGCTGGTAATTTTTCCGCTGTTGCAACCCTTGTTGGAAGTCCAATATCGGAAAAGCTTTTCGAATCTTTTCCGGCTCCTCAAAACATCGGATCTTTGCCTGCGTACGCAAATATAATGTTGGAATGCCCTCCACGAGTTCATCCAGCAGTTCATCCAGCAGTTCATCCTCGCTCATACCGACTTCTCGAGCCAGACTGCATTTTTCCTCAAAGTAGACCGCAAACATTTCATTTTCTAACCAAATTCGCTCCGTAAATTTGCGTCTTAATGTCCACTTTGATTCCATTCCGCCGAAAGCCAACTTCAATTGCTCACGTAACTCGTTTATTGGTTTTGAAAACCGTCCTGCATCTGCATGCATCCATTGCGAGGCACTTCCCTTTAATTTGCTGATCAGCAAAACACGTCGTTGCACGTCCGACAAGTTAAAAAACGCCGAAATGTTTTCCCATTGAGCGATCCAGAATCGCACACACAATTCACCTCCAATGTTCATCAGCATTTCCTTGGCCATATTAAATTTGGGCCACAAAAATCCATAATTTTCGAATTTATTGTCTTGCCGCTCTAGCATTTCATCATAATTTTCTCTGCTGACGTCTCTGCTAACACTGGCGACATCGCCTGTGCCGTCGCCTCTACGCTGTCTGATCTCGAAACTTCTCCCGCGTAGCTGTTCTAAAGTCTCGAAATTTCTGTCGCCTTGTTGCTCTGCACTCTCGAAGTTTTTATTGTTTTGTTGTGCCGAATTCTCCGAACCGCTGTCTCTGCCGCTGCTGTTTCTAAGTTGCGCCTTTTCGTCTCCTCTGCCTCTGCTGCTTCGCTCGCCATCTCTTTCGCTCCGCTGTATATCATACGGCGAACCGTTGCTAAGCTCTCCTTCTTGATCGAACACGTCGATTGTGGCGCCACTAAGTCGCGCGCTTCTAGTTCTCGAACCAGCACTGTCGATCTGCTGTTGACGATTTTTGAGAACTTTCGCTGCCATCTCAATTTCCCGACGCATCTTCATTATTTTGTAGTCCAACTTCATTTTTGTTTTGTGAAATATGTAGGTCTCGAAAATTTTGCACTTTATCCCACTTCTGAGATTGTGTCAGGATGTTCTTTAATTATATTATTTTATTTATTATATGTATTCCGTTGGTTATTATATTATTATTTACAATGTTTCTTAAAACTATGTTTAACTATCTTGTCTTTTCTAATTATTTTTACACTTTTCCACTCTTGTTCTTGTTTGTTCTAATTATTATTCCACTAAGTTCTTGTTCGTTCTTTCTTGTTTGCGTGCTCGTACCGAAGTGATCCGCTGCTCCCAGGCAGCTCTCTTTCAACCCCCGAATCCTACATTGCCTAACAAAATAGTGTGCCCAGAGCATACTCATCCTAATTGGCCTGCTACAATATGATGTCATTATGAATTACCCTACGCCGCACAATGCGGACAGCGCTAGACGTTTCGTTGCGTTTTGCAATTATTATAGACGTTTCATTAAAAATTTCGCCGAATATTCACGGCACATAACAAGATTATGTAAAAGAATGTTCCTTTGGAATGGACAGATGAATGCCAAAACGCATTCCAATATTTAAAAACAAAACTTATGGAACCTACTTTGCTACAATATCCTGATTTCAGCAAAGAATTCTGTATAATTACTGATGCAACTAAGCAAGCGTGCGGAGCGGTTTTAACTCAAAACCATAACGGACTCTAACTTCCCATAGCATACGCATCAAGAGCTTTCAGTAAAGGAGAAAGTAATAAATGTACAACTGTGCATGAATTAGCTGCAATTCACTGGGCAATATTACATTTTAGACCATACATTTATGGTCACAGACCATTAATATATCTATTCTTAATGATCAATCCGAGGCTAGAATTAGAAGAGTATGACTTTAACGTCGAATATTTAAAGGGAAAAGACAATCATCTAGCTGAGGCGTTATCAAGAATAACCATTAAAGATCTACAAAACATTACAGGAAATATAATGAAAGTCACTACTAGATACCAAAATAGACAGAAAATCCGCGCGGATAACAACAAAATATGATTGCTTAGGCAATCTATTGAAAAAGCTTCTAAGCCTAACGTATATGAAGACATAAACAATGACGAAGTACGTAAAGTAGTGACCTTGCATATTGTTTATGTGAGGGGCCGCTGTGCCGCCTCTGCTCGCAGAGCTTTCGCTTTTATCTACGTTCGCCCCTCTTATCTACACTTAAGCTTTCGCTCTCCCCCGGGCTGGCGCGCTCCCAACTTCGCGGTCGGCCGCCGCCGATCTTCCGAGCTCGCTTTAACGAAGCAGAGCGGGCTGGAGCGCGGCTTTAGTTTTAAGCATTGAAACCAGTTCTATGTATGCCACCGAATAAAGCTGATGCTTGTGAATTTACCCACGACGCCCCCCGCTTCTTATTCCGCTTCGCCCTAACCTGGGTGGGTTTTTTCGTGTCCCATTGCGCCAGAGGGAATTTTCCAGCAGCCTGCCACTATCTTCGGAGGACACCAGGCCCCCCTACAATCATTTGGTCCTTCGAGCCGGATTAGGATATTCTTCCCTTCTGCCAGCAGTTCCCGGCCATTTGTTCCGCCAAGATAAGTACGAGACTTCTTGTGTTTCTCACTGCCGGTCTTTAGCAGAGCTCCGAACATTCAATTTCGGTCGCTCTGCTGTAAGACTATTTTCCGTGTCATTTCCATATCCGTGAATTTTCCGACGCAACGGCAGTTGAGAAATTAATTTCTTCTCATCGATCGACATTTTTTCCAATTCGTCCCCGCTTTGCTTCTGTTCGCGCCGCCATATTCCTCGCCGTCCTCTTTCCGTACATTAAAAGTGCAAACGGTCGCGGCATACATATGTACATACATATGCATTCACCCCATGCATACTTGCACATATGTACATACATACATATTCTAATTTGTCGGCGCAACTTTAACTCCGCAAATTCGTAAAGTAAAAAGTGAAATTGTGTGGTGAGAAAAAAAGGCATAATTAATATCGGTCAACTGGTGTGCACTGAGTTCGGGAATTTCCGTGTTCGCCGGACAGTCCGCCGTGGTTGCGATATTATTATTTTTTTTTCTTCTTCATTCTGGTGCGTGCCAGGTTTTTTTTCGCCACATAATTTTTCTGTCCTTTTACACATTCAATACATTCAAATACAGTCCACTTCTCGACGCTCCACTGCGTCCTTCAGCTGCTCGTCGGCACTCGACCGGCCCTTATCGACGTCTTTCCGCTGCTCCTCGCCCCTCGGCCGCCACACCTAGGCAGGTTTCCACCGGCCTTCCGAGTAGTCCGCAGAACACAGCCGCCGCTCCGTCGCTGTCATCGCTGTTGCAGCAGCACAGTGTCAACCTGTTACCGACTGCTCTGGTGCGGATTAACACCGGGACTCAGGTCTTCGACACGGCGGCACTCATCGACCCGTGCACGCCCACGAGCTGCATCGACGCGTCCCTAGCGACCGCTTTTAGGCTGCCAACGACCAGAGTTGGGGATGAGCAGATTTGTTCCGCCACCGTGAGCTCCAAACATGACAGCAGTGTCCGTTTCAATCTGGTGTTCAAGGTCGAGCCCCGCGTGCGCATTCGCACTCCAGTCCGGGAGCTGAGCGAGACGGTGCGGGCCCACTTCCGGGACATTACCCTGGCCGACGAGCGGTTTTATCTGCCCGCAACGATTTCCGTAGTCCTGGGAGCGGACCTGTATCCGCGAGTGATGCAGCCAGGCTTCCTGAAGATCCAGGACGGACTGCCGGTGGCCCAGAGCACCGTTTTCGGATGGGTCGTGTCCGGGGCCTGCCACCAGCCATAGCAAGGACCATGTTGCAACCCGGGTGATTGCAAGGGGGGGCGGAATGTTTATGTGAGGGGCCGCTGTGCCGCCTCTGCTCGCAGAGCTTTCGCTTTTATCTACGTTCGCCCCTCTTATCTACACTTAAGCTTTCGCTCTCCCCCGGGCTGGCGCGCTCCCAACTTCGCGGTCGGCCGCCGCCGATCTTCCGAGCTCGCTTTAACGAAGCAGAGCGGGCTGGAGCGCGGCTTTAGTTTTTAAGCATTGAATCCAGTTCTATGTATGCCACCGAATAAAGCTGATGCTTGTGAATTTACCCACGACGCCCCCCGCTTCTTATTCCGCTTCGCCCTAACCTGGGTGGGTTTTTTCGTGTCCCATTGCGCCAGAGGGAATTTTCCAGCAGCCTGCCACTATCTTCGGAGGACACCAGGCCCCCCTACAATCACATATAAAAAATATGCTGTTTCTTTAAACATGGTAAGAAAATTATTGCAAGATATGATGTTCGCGATTTATATATACTAATGGAATCCTCGACTTAGGTCAATTCTTCCAAAGTATTGAAATGCTGGCCGGTATAAATAAAATCAGCCAACTCAAAATGGCACCGTGGGAAAATATCTGTGAACATGTTTCAATAGATAATTTTAAACAAATGGGCAATAAGATATTGAATACATTAAGAGTAGCCCTACTCAACCCGGTGACCCTTATAGAAAAACAAAAAGTGAAAGAAGCTATACTGTCTAAATTCCATGACGATCCAATACAAGGAGGTCATATCGGCATTTCAAAAACCTTGGTCAAGGTCAGAAGACATTATTTTTGGAAAGGTATGACTCGAGATATTACTGAGTATATACGAAAATGTCAAAAATGCCAAAAAGCTAAAATAACAAAGCACAGCAAGACCCCATTGATAATAAAAAATACGCCAATAAATTCTTTCGACAGGGTGATAGTAGACACTATTGGTCCACTACCTAAATCAGAAAATGGCAATGAATATGCAGTCACCTTAATATGTGACCTAATTTAATATTTAGTTGCCATACCAGTTCCAAACAAGTACGCGAACACTGTCGCTAAAGCAATTTTTGAATCATTTATTCTGAAGTACGGTCCAATGAAGACGTTCATTACGGACATGGGAACAGAATACAAGAATTCAATTATAAATGATTTATGCAAATATCTAGGAATTGAAAATATAACATCTACGGCACACCACCACCAGACCGTTGGAACAATAGAACGTAGTCATAGAACTTTCAACGAATACATACGCTCATATTTATCGGTTGATAAAACTGATTGGGACGTATGGCTTCAATACTTCGTTTTCTGTTTCAACACTACCACCTCAATGGCAAATTATTACTGTCTGTTCGGAGGGGGATGGCCGAAGAAAACGGTGGCACTTCCGAAGAGGATTGTTCCATAGGCATACTCGACATGGGTAGGATAAAATACCTCGGGAACGTCTGCATTTCATCTCGTTGTACGGAACCCAGTAATTGGAAGAATAAGGAGCAGTTGTCACTCGTGTGGAGAACGAGGAAATTCTTTTTATCGGATCGGATACAGTATCAGGAGGAATCGGTACAGTGGAGGAGCAGTTGCTTGGATGCAACAAAGTGTGATGCCGCACTGGATGGTTCTCGTTATAACATAAGTCGCATCGTTTGGATTTTTGAATGATCCTCGTACTGAAGTATTTCAGTATTCGTGGCGGCACGTCGGAGGGTGTCGGTTCGGACGGATGGAGGCGCAACGTAGTAGGATGTATAAACTCTATGGCCTCCAGAGTTCTATGGCGCTCAGTCAGGAAAGAGTCAACTGCTAGCCACGTAGGAATGTCGGTCTTGTTCGGGATAGATTGCTCCCATAATGAGAGCGTCAGTTTTGGAAGGTTATTGGAACACACATACAGCAGGAGACAATCCCAATTATCTGTAGGAAGGCCGGACAAATTTAGGGATGTGAGGCAGTTTTGGATCGTATTTTGCAGCTCCTTCAAGGCTGCCGAAGATTCGTGTGCAACGGACTGCATGTTTAATAACTCTTTCAGTTCACCAGAGCTCGTTTGTTTTCGAAACGCTCAGATAGGTTTTTCCGGGCTGAGCGGAAACCATCGTTGGTGAGTGGCGACTTGGAAACTATGGAATGAGCTTAACCACTAGTTTTGGCATTTAGATAGAACAACTTTTCAACAGGGGTCAGCGCAGGATTGTCTATATAGACCGCTGTAAAAAGGTCTCGGAAAGTCGGCCAGAGAATATAATCGCCCGAAAAAACTTCCGTATCGCAAGGAGGAAGCTGACAGCCAGACGGATAGGAATTTTGGGGCGGAGCTGTTTTAGAAGCGATCGTCTCAATCTGTTCCATGAACTGGGCGGCACAACTTTCGTAAATAAAATAGGGATACTCGTATTTTGCCTTCAGAGTGAGTAAGGTGTCCGCCTCGCCCTCTAAGCCAACTGAAATTTGCTCTGAACAAGCTTCATATTCTTCCTTGACCTTATTCCATAGCTCTCTGACTTGGTCGAGATGGATTTGGCAAGTGTATTTGGATGGACTGGGTGCTGCCGGATTGCAGACTGTGGAATCGAAGTTACTTAGACGGTCACAGATCGAAATGAATTTATCTAAAATGGAAGAATTCATTCTGGATATTTAAAAAACAACTGGATTGTCTGTTTATGGATATATTTTGGATCGAATTAACTTATATTTTCGGGACGCTGGATATAGCGTACAACCATTTGAAAGATCGAAAAACAACTTATATTTGGGACGCTGGATAAAGCGTTCAACCAGTTGAAAAATTGAAAAAAACGTATATTTTTTGGGACGCTGGATAAAGCGTGCAACCAGTTAAAGCTGGAATTGGAATTTAGGAACCAATCGGAATATATTTTAATTTATTTTTTAAATGTGGAAGGTTCGACTTTAAAAGAATAACATTCACTCAGCAGAAAACAGATACGGTCACACTAATGCGGATATGGAAGCGCAAATAAATTTCTAACTGATTTAGTTAGTTGGAATTTTATAGAAAATAATTTACAAATTATTTTGTGTACCTGCACTTATTCAGTTGCCCGCTGCTGTATTTGCCACGGTACTGTTCTTGGATATATGGCGTGCGTGTGAATCTGTTTTGTAGTAGCCGTTGCCAATGCAGAATAGCGGAGACAACGGAGGAGGAAAAAAATTGCCAAATATCGGAGCATCGACTTGCAGACGATTACGTATGTAATTGCAATGTGTATATGTTTATTTGAATTTAGCTCAGCTCAGGATAGAGCCCGGGAGAGTAAATAAATAAATGCACAAATAAAGTCGGCGTTGCTGTGCCATGGGTTCTTGGATATATTTTGTATATATATATATATTTTGTATATGTTGTGAGGAGCCGATTGGCCCTCATAAATAAATAATATAAATAAACACCACGAGAAGGTCGCATCGGAGCCGACGCCAGCTTCAAAGCCGGCCACACCAGAGCCGAGGCCGACCCAGAGACCAAACGAGATCAGGATCTCTTTGCGTCCCCCGAAGAAGGAGGGTAATGTGATTAGCCCTCACAAACAAATAATATAAATAAATAATATAAATAATAATATAAATACCTAAACTAAATAATATATAATAATATAATAGGGGGAAGGTATTATGTTCACGTATGTCGCGCATGTATGAAATGCGGACTCAGCACTTAGATAGCCCATTAGAAGGGTCTTTGACTTATAAATTAAGTGCATTAATATATTTATATTTATTTATGCATAACACTGAGTACTGTGTGCATTCGCTATGTGAACATACTACATCTCCCTCCTTTTGAAAAATAACGTAATCTAATGGAGTTATTTTCTAATTATTATATATTTCTGTATTTATTTGTTATTATTAAATAGTATTTTAAGTTAAATTTTAGGTTCTAGAGTATATTTATTTATTTTTTTTTGTATTTATATTATTACTAGAGGGCCCGCTATTGCATCCTCGCTTTGATCGGATGCAGATCCACACTTAAAATTTCGTATTAAATTTCGCTTTGAAGTCAGCGCACTGAATGAGAAATAAAGATTCTTTGAAGTCGAATGACAAATATAAAATGAGGCAAGGCCTACTCTAAGCCTTAGACCAATATCAATATTATCCCATTAATATTATTTTTTTATTTTTTAAAATAGGTTGTAGGTGGAATTAGAAAATTAAAATACCATACGAATCTGGAAATTTTTTTTCTGATTTTTTAAAAAACTTCAAGTCTCTAAGACATGGTTTGGCCATGGCTGTGATATATCAGTCAGTCAGTCAGTCAGTCAGTCAGTCAGGACAAAGCATTTTATATATATAGATTATTATTATTATTTGATTATTTTTTTTTTTTAATTGAAAGTTAATTGATTAAGTAATAAAAATATACATATATTAGTTAGGAAATAAAAATTTTAATCTATCTTTATGTACTTTTTGTTTCTTATTTTTATTATTTGAAATTATAATATTTTCGTTTTCCTCTATACTTTCTACCTTATATGGTCCAGTATATTTTAAATCTAACTTATGTCCGGTTTCGTTTTTTAACAAAACCTGGTCTCCTATTTTTAGTTGGATATCTTTAACTTTCCTATCATATAATTCCTTATTTTTAAGTTTGTTATCTTCTATCATTAATCTAGCTCTTTTTATAGGCTACTTCTAACCTATACTTAGATTCTTTAGCGTAATCATCCACATTGTATAGTGGTTCTATTCTATCTATGCTATTAAAATGTATCGGTAAGTTCGATGATTTACCGAATACTAGCTCATATGGATAATAGTCATGTGCCATTGAGGGCGTAGTTTTAAAACAATACGTGAAATATGGGATCCAATTGTCCCAATCGGTTTTGTCTAGTGAGATATAGGACCGGGATGAATTCATTTAGTGTTCTATGACTTCTTTCTACGGTTCCTAAAGTCTGATGATGGTGTGCAGTAGATGTTATGTTTTTTATATTCAAATTTTTACATAAATCTTCAATAATTGAATTTTTATATTCTGTTCCCATGTCTGTAATGAACGTCTTCATTGGACCCTACTTCAGAATAAAATCTTCAAATATAGCTTTTGCTACCGTTTTTGCACTTTTGTTTTTGATGGGTATTGTTACGAGGCATTTTGTTAAATCGCAGATTAATGTTACTGCGTATTCAATTCCTCTTTCAGATTTGGGTAGTGGACCGATCGTATCCACAATTACCCTGTCAAAAGCCATTTGTGGCGTTTCTGTTATTGTCAATGGGGGTCTTTGTATGCCTTGTCGTTTTTGGACTTTTGGCATTAAGGGCATTTTTTAAAATAATTTGATATGTATCGGGTCATATTTTTCCAATAATAACTCCTTTTAATTTTAGCTAATGTTCTAGCTATTCCTGTATGACCTCCTTGTATCGGATCATCATGGAATGTAAACAGTATTGCTTCTTTTCTTTTTTCATTATTTCATAATGAGATTTGATAATGATAATAAGATCTTTTCGCTCGGTGCCACTTTGAGTTGGCGGATATTAAGTATACCGGCTTCTTTTTTTCAAGCCTTTGAAAGAACTTACCTAAGTCGAGAATTTCATTGGTGTACATATCGGTAACATCAATTCTTGCTATAACTTTTTTTCCACGTTTTAGTAAACATAGTGAATTCGTTATTCGCAAAGTCACTACTTTCGTACCTCGTCATTTACTATGACTTCGTATACGTTGGGCTGAGAAGCTTTGTTTCGAGTTTGCCTAGGCAAATCTACTTGTTCTTTTCCTGCGCAGGAATTTTTCTGTTTACTTTGGTTTCTGGTAGTGACTTTCAGAATGGAATTTTTATTTTGCATTTCCTTCAAATCTGATATTGTTCTGGATAATGCATCGGCTACGTAATTGTCCTTGCCCTTCAGATATTCTACTGTAAAGTTATATTCTTCAAGTTCAAGCCTCATTCGCTTTAGCTTCGAGCTTGGATTTATCATGGAGAACAGGTCTGTGATCAGTTTTGACAGTGAAATGTCTACCATAAACGTATGGTCTGAAGTAAGTTATTGCCCAATGAATTGCTGCCAATTCTTGTTCTGTGGTGCTCTTATTACTTTCGCCCTTAGTAAACGATCTTGATGCGTACGCAACTGGAAGCTGGAGTCCGTTTTTGATTTGAGTTAAAACTACTCCACATGCTTGCTTACTAGCATCCGTTATTATGCAAAATTCTTGCTAAAATCCGGGTATTGTAATAAATTTGGATTTATTAGTGCCGATTTAAGATGTTCGAAGGCATTCTGGCAATCAGTTGACCATTCGAATTTAACATCTTTCTTACATAATCTTGTTATGTGACGGGAATATTCGGCGAAATTTTGGATAAAACGTCTATAGTAATTACAAAAAGCTATGAATCTTCTAGCGCTGTCCGCATCATGTGGTACTGGATAATTCTTTGATGACGTCGTATTTTTGTCGTCAGGCAAGATTCCTTTATCTGTGCATTTGTGTCCCAAAAATGTGACCTCGTGCATGAAAAATGAACATTTTTCAGGATGTAATTTTAGATTATATGTCCTACATTTCTCAAAAACATCAGTTAAGTTTTTAAGCATATGTTTTTCGGAACAACCTATGACTATTAGATCAGCCATGTAAAGGAAAGCTTGAGAAGGTTCTAATCCGGAGAATGGTATAGTCATCATTCTCTGGAATGAATTTGGCGCTATTTTTAAACCGAATGATAATCGCGTGAAACGATATGAACCATTGTTCGTCGAGAAAGATGTTACGTTCCTTGAATTTTCTTCGAGTTCGATTTGATGGAATCCAGACATTAAGTCTAGACATAAGAAGTATTTCGCTCTTCCTAGTTGATCTAAAATATCATCAATTCTGGTAGCGGAAATTTATCCGACAACAGTTTTTTATTAATTTGACGATAGTCGATTACTAGTCTCCATTTTTTCTTATCAGAACCGGGAAGGGATTTCTTTGGAACTAACAAACGTGGGCTATTGTATGGTGATACAGATGCTTCGACTATTTTATTATCGATTAGCTTTTGTACCTGTATTTCGTCTTTTTGACTATGAGGATTTCTGTAATTTTTTATGTATACCGGTTCGTCATCAGTCAATCTTAGTTTTTGTTTATAGAAATTATTTGTTGTTATTGATTCGGTTTCGAGTCCAAATAGATCACTATATTTGGTGCATATTTCTGTTAATTTTGTTTTGAATTGGGGGGGGGAGTTTTTTGTTAGTTGAGATAAGACAGTTTTTTTTCTCTTACTTTGGGATTAGTTTGAACTATTTGGTAGTTCGAAAGTGTTTCATATTTTAAATCGTTAATATTTGTTATTTTATCAACATTGGTTGTATTCAACAATCGGACAAATGCGTTTTTGACAGTTGCAACAGTGTTTGCAACATAAATACCATTTTGAATTTCCTGGTTGGGAATTAGTACACTATCTTCTTTTGATGATATGTAAATCACAGAATTATTACCAGAACTGTATGTTATTGGAACATAAATTGGGAAATTCAAATTTGTTGGTGTCATTATAAGCCAATCTTCGTTGGGTTTGAAGTCTAGTTGACAATTAAATTTCTTTATGAAATCAATGCCTATTATTCCATCACGTGGTATTGCAAAATATGGATCTACTATATGAAAATCATGTGGAATTATATATTTATCTGTCTGTATCTCAATAAAAATTAACCCTTTGGTTTTTATTAATTCGTGGCCTATGCCTTGAATACTGATTTTAGTATTTTCCTGAACATCATGAAATAATCTCTACCGCTAATTCTTCAAATGCTCCTTTTGTTAAATTGACCAATCTAACGGCTGTTAAAAATCTTGCCAGATTTAATTTTTCACCGTTGAATTCGGGTATGGCGCTTGATATATCTTTAATATATGCTCGTTAGGCCGCTGAGTCGGTCATTATGGTTTCTATAGTATCTAGTAAACCTATTAATGAAACAGATTCGTCCGACTCCAATACCTCTTCCTGTGTTGTTGGTATTGTTAATACCGCGGGAATGGTAAGATCGCGCAGATCTTGTTCCTCAACATGAGCTTCTTCTGCCTCAGTTTCAGGGTCCTGAGTTTCAGGGTCCCGAGTTTCAAGCTCAGTCGGCTCAATTGGCCTATTCTGTGTAAAAGATTTATAGGACTTATCGAACTGGTGCTTTATTTCGTTTAATATTTTGCACAATTCGTTCCATTCCATGCTAAAATTTGTATAGACCTTGCAGTCTTTTAATATTCAAGCTGGAATTTTAGAGAAATCGATCTACCCATATCCCTGATGCTGGGTTTTTCTTTTTTTTTTTTTAACGAATCTTTCAGGTGGGTTTTTCTTTATTCATATTTCTTTATTAATGCAAGAAAATGTGTTGCTGGACTTTTCAAGTCTGGCATTGACTGCACGTATAATTGCAGTGAACACTGTCCAGAGGTCCTGGGCAGTCAGCTGGGCAACTTTTCTTTTCTTGTGGTAAATGTTTTTGTGGTGGTGGCTTAATAATTTTCTTATCGCATAATGATTTTCTCACGGAGTGCGTACTGCCTTCTGGGCTTTCCCTTTGAAGACTTGATGTGAGAAAATCAAGCTCGCTTTGCATTTTCTGGGCAACTGCCCACGCGGGAGGTGGAGAATTTGTATATAGTAGCCACTTTAAGTGCGCCACCCTTTTTTTTTTTATTTCTTACACCTCCGCGTTTACCCATCGCATCACGCACTCGTGTAGTATTTTTTTTACGAATTTTATTTTTTCAAATAATATAAATAATTTAATTAATTTATGATAC
This sequence comes from Drosophila aff. chauvacae BK-2020, assembly GCA_018903765.1. Lineage (NCBI taxonomy): Eukaryota > Metazoa > Arthropoda > Insecta > Diptera > Drosophilidae > Drosophila > Drosophila aff. chauvacae BK-2020. The sequence continues at coordinate 147,082 of JAEIGO010000164.1, read as the reverse complement.
AAAAAAAAAGTTTTTTTTTTTAAATCTTTATTGGTTTTATTTTTCATATATGTATATTCGTTTTTTTTTTTTTTTTTGTTTGCAACAATAATATATTTCTGCCATAATCGTTAGACCTTATCTAGGTCGTTTGCATGGCTTAAGGCCCTTTTTGCGATACATTTGTTGTGCTTAATATAAGCTTTATATAAAATGTATGCGCATAAAATTGCAACGATTATAATTATAATTATTGACAACAATATATTCGTAAGATTCGAATCCATATTTTGAAATTCGATCATATTCTGAATGTTTGCAGTGGAGTCCACTTCCTTATTGTTCAACATGATTCTGTTTTCTTGATGGATTTTATTTTTGCTTATTAATAGTATACCATTTATGAATGGTTGTTCAGCACTACTTATTGAAGTCGATACTCTATACATATAGCATTTTATATGTATATATTTATTTCAAAAAGTATTACTGAATTTTATTAAGTGGCATGAAACTTATTTATTATTACTAATACATGTTTTCTTTGTCCATGTTTTAAATTTTAGCTGCACGCTGTTGCTCTTTTCGGTTTTATTTGGTTTTTCGTGTTCGTGCATATGTTGTGTTTTTGCTATATTTTTGATTTTTAAGAATAATTTTTTTTTTTATAAATTTTTCCTCATTTATTAATATGGGATTTTTCTTACCCTGAATGTATGCAATTAAATTTTAGTGTTTATGTGATTTTTTTACATTTTCGAGTCTTAACATATAGTTTTTACCATTGTTTTTATAATGTTCATTATATTATTCGGTCTTTAAAGCAGTGTATTAATTGTTAGCTCGATATTCCTACTGGAGGTGTTTTTAACCACTGTGTGGCGGGGGAGGAATTTAATATTACAATTGTCCTACCTATTATTTCGTACGGCTTTACGGGCCATACTGCTCATCGGGCAGAAAAATTCCGCTCAATGTTACAATGTGTCGTTTAAAATTAGTATGCAGCGCAGTGCATCGATTCTTTGGTGTGCCACGCAGGGCAACAAAAAAAAATAGTTATATTCGGCTGGTCCGGTGCTGCTGTTGCCGGGCTGGCGTGCTGTTTGGCTGCAACTCTTCCTTACGTCAGCTGGGCGTCGCCGGGCTGACACGCTGACGTTCCCTCATAGGTGCTGGCGGCGGGTTGCCTCCCGCACTCGGTTTCTGCTGCTGCTGACCTGGGCCTATGGGCTCAGGCGGCGCCGGTGCTGGTCCTCGCACAGACTATTTAGCTTCTGCTGACCTGGGCCTATGAGCTCAGGCGGCGCCGGTGCTGGTCCTCGCACAGACTATTTATCTTCCGCTGCATATACGGATGTTCTCGGCTAGTGATGCCCGGATGAGGATGTCCTAAGTGTGTTTCAGTTTCAGTTTCAGTTTCACGTTGGTGGGTTTAGCCTGAGGCGATGGTCAGAGCGGCGACGATGAGGAATTGGTCAATGAAGCATGCCATGGCGGATGTTTCCTTAGCTGTCTCTGCTTGCTGCTGAAGTGGCTAACGAAGGCGAACTGCTTGCAAGTCGAGCATTACACACTACACCCTGTTTGAGTGCTTGCGCTGGATTTTGTGACTTTTGGATTAGATAAGTTTTTTGTTTTTCATTATCTTAACATTTGTTGACTTGTTCACTCGATGTTGCTCCAACTTTTTACTCTCGATCAATTCTGGCTGTGTCTCAGATAAACTTGTTCACTCGATGTTGCTTCAACTTTTAGCTTCCGCTCAATTATGGCTGTGTCCCAGATAAACTTTTCCTTTGATATGCGTTTTCCTTGATCATCTCTGCTCAATGTTTTGTTTTTTTTCACATAATCATTACAACTTTTTGTTTGCTGGTTTCGATGTCACGGTCGCCATATAGTCAGAAAAGAACTCACTTTTAGTTTTAAGTTCAAAATTGTTTTATTAATTGGAGCAGGCAAGGTCCCGCTCCAATGAAAGTAGATTTGTTAATATCTTAAATTATTCATACAAAAGCTTTCTTAGCCTAATTCAGGTAGCAGCGCTGCCGGCGTAGGCTGCAGCGCTGCGACGCTTATATGCATATACATATAGAAAGCGACGGCGAAGGGTCGCTGAGATAGGGGGGAGGTATTATGTTCACGTATGTCGCGCATGTATGAAATGCGGACTCAGCACTTAGATAGCCCATTACAAGGGTCTTTGACTTATAAAATAAGTGCATTAATATATTTGTATTTATTGTATTTATTTATGCATAACACTGAGTACAGTGTGCATTCGCTATGTGAACATACTACAGTAGATAAGTGGAGTCGACTGTATTAGACATACATATGTTAGTGTAGAAGTGGAAATAAATGCAAGCGGATCACAGTGAACGAAGAAAAATTCGAAATTGGAAGTTTCACTGTGGCTTATGGCATATATTTAAACATACACTTTTTGAATGTTTAATTCGCGGAAAATTAATATAAATTAATTGCGACAATAGGATTCTACAAATCGGATTCGGAATTGGAAGCTGCCGTAGTGTCGGATCAATCGGACTCGGATTTAGACAACAATCATAAAATGACCGGCAGCAAAGTAAAATGTTTACTTATCTTGTGCCGTGTTAAAGCCACCGGAACTGCTGGAGCGGTAAGAGCGGATTAGAAGCTCTCTGCTCGAAAGTGCAGTGGAAGAGGGAGAGAGAGAGCGAGTATAGGGAATCACACTGCCTCCGGAAAATAAACGCCCTTCTGGCGTGAACACTGTCCATATGAGTTAGTATTTGGTAAAACAAATAATTTACCAAAACAATTTAATAGTATAGATAACATAGAGACAATATATAATACAGATGACTATGCTAAGGAGAGTAAATATAGATTAGAAGTAGCTTACAAAAGAATGTGCATCAAGTTAGCAGGCAACTTTGGAAAATCAAAATTTTGTTTATGCCATAATTTGCCGTTAATTATCCGTTAATTATTCGTGAAAGAAAAAAATTTGCCGTTGTATTTTTTATCCTTTTTTTTTTATGTCCTGCTAACGAATAATTAACGGCAAATTATGGCATAAACAAAATTTTGATTTTCCAAAGTTGCCCTGCTAACTTGATGCTAGAGTAGATGCTGGATGTGTTGACGTCGGGCGACGGCGGCGAGGGCGCAGATCCTCGGCGTCGGTGTTGCAAATCCGGGCAGGATTGCCGGATGTGTTGGCGTCGGCGGTGGCGCTGGTCTCGGCGGCGCTGATCTTCGGGACGCGGATTCGGGCAATGGGATGCCGGATGCGTTGGCGGGATCTGCGGAGGGAAAGAAAAGAGAAAGACCATGAAAGGGGCGGCTGCCCCGCCGGCGGCTGCCGGGGACGATGAGCTGCACGATGTTGGCCGACGGAAACTTTGCGACTCGGAAAGGTCCCTAGTACTTTGCGGCCAGCTTGGCGGCGAATCCCTCAGCTGCATTGGACTGGGAGTGGCGTCTTACGAGCACTAATGATCCTACTGGTGGAGGCCATGCCCTCCGGCGTAGGTTGTTGTGTCGCCCTTGGTCGGCTGCGGCGCGATCGGCGTTGTTCGGTACGACGTCGAAGATGGTTCGGAGTTGCTCGCTCCGCTCGGTCAGGACCACCTCCGGGGTGCCTCGACCAGGTGTGACCTCGTCGTACAGGTTCCTTGGTAGCCGTGGTTCGCGTCCTTGCGTCAAGAACGCTGGGCTGAACCCTGTGGTGTCGGAAATGCTACTGTTGATGGCCAAAGATAATTCCGGCAATAGCTGGTCCCACTCGTTTTGCTGGCCTCCATCCAGATATTGGGCGATCATCGTCTGCAGCGCCGAAAGCCCTTGTAGTAATACCACCTACGAAACAGATATTTGTTTCGCTGCTCTCCCCTGCTCAGACATCGGAAGATGTTATTGCCTTTATCCAAGGCAAAACTAGAGCTGAAAAAATACAAAGAAAGGTGGAAAAATTCAAAATTTTCTTATACTAGGAATATTTAATCTTTTAAAATAAATGTCCCTAATGAACTCTTTGAAACAATATGCTCTACCAATTTCTGGCCAGAATATGTTGTCGTCAAAGAGTTTAAAGCTAAGAAAAAGAAAAGGCGGCCCGTAGGAATAAGTCTTCCCATTCCCGACCACACCACTGCGCCCTCTACGATATCCAATCCAAAAAAATAATTAACTCCCTCTCTATCTCCAATCAGAATGCAAGAGGCCTACGTAGTAAGCTTCCCAGCTATCGTTTCTCTCTTCCAAGTGAACGGACGTGTTTTTTTCTTGCGCTCTCGTTTTGTGTTAATTTTTGCATTAAAACAACCGGGGTTTTATTTAAATCTTCTACTTTGTGATTAATAAAGTTCCCGTTCACTTGGTGTGCATGCAGCTATTCTGTTTTGTGTATTTAATTGTTATTATTTTCACAATTTAGTTGTGCTGCCGGTGTTTGCTTTGCATTTTTTGCATTCCTCTTTGTGCCTTCTCCGTTTAGTTTGCGCTGTCGCGACAGCTAAACGTTAAGCTCGCTCCCACGATAACCAGTTTACCCGTTTACCCGCTCTCTCGTTCTTCCGCTCTCTCGGTGCAGCTGCACTCTTATCTCTTCTACGTAAAGGTACAGTGGCAAGTCTTTATAATGTCCGCAATTGTCTGTTTTGTAAAAAGGCAATTACCTCAAACGATCTTACAGTCGGCTGCTGGCTGTGCGACAACATTGTCCATGCCAAGTGCATTGGTGTTGTTGCTCGGGCAGTGGACGATGTAAGAAGAAACATCGGTCTGATTTACTGCTGCGAGGCCTGTCGCGAGGTTGAAAAAGAAATGATGTCTTTTATGCGGCAGACCAAGGGCGGTTTTAAAGACATATTAACAAGTTTTCGTAAAACTCATGATATGCTCTTGGCTCTGGACACTCAATTTAATTGCCTTAAGCTATTAAATGAGTCTCCTAGGCGCAAAAAAACCGCAACTGGTCTGCAGCATATAGGCGGATCTCAACAACCAGCGGCGGACTCCCAACAGCAGCCTCTCTCAACACAGCCCTCGACCTCAGAATTTAGTCAAAGAGTTCTGAGATCGAGTGGCAAGAAAGATTCGGCATCCGAATGTGTTGCGGGAGTGACCGTTCCCCCGATGATATCCGTTTTGTCCCCTGGGGGGTCTCAAATATTGACCCCTCAAAGCCCAGTTAAATTACCTGCTCAGGGTATCAGGCCCGGACTACCGGCCGATATCGGCAGTGCAGACAATCAGTCTGCATCGCCGAAAGCCCTTATTGCAATACCACCTACGAAACAGATATTTGCTTCGCGGCTCTCCCCTGCTCAGACATCGGAAGATGTTATTGCCTTTATCCAAGGCAAAACTAGAGCTGAAAAATACAAATAAAGGTGGAAAATTTCAAATTTTCTTATGCTAGGAATATTTAATCTTTTAAAATAAATGTCCCTAATGAACTCTTTGAAACAATATGCTCTATCAAATTCTGGCCAGAATATGTTGTCGTCAAAGAGTTTGAAGCTAAGAAATAGAAACGGCGGCCCGTAGGAATAAGTCTTCCCAGGCCCGACCAGACCACTGCGCCCTCTACGATATCCACTCCAAAAAACTAATTAACTCCCTCTCTATCTCCTATCAGAATGCAACAGGCCTACGTAGTAAGCTTCCCAAATTGTATTCTGATAGTCTCTCGTTTGCATCCCAGGTTATTGTTGTTGTGTTTCAATAAAAGATGACACGATCGGTTTGCGGGTATAATGCGAATGAATTTATTTGGTATTGTCTGGCTCCTTTTATACATGTCTATGTTATATTAGTATTAGTGTGTACATGTAAAAAGATGATGCAATGGCAATATTTAGGTTGCGTCAGAAAGGCTGTTTTCAAGGAATTCTTGTAGGAATGGATGATGCAATATTTTTTAGAAATTAGACATACATATATATCACATCTCTCCCCTAAAATTTCATTTTGTTAGTAGTTTTACGCTTTCTGAAATCTGTGGGCGGAATCTGTTGACTTCTTGGCGAGATCGAGTACTGCATCGGATGGGGATACCCGATCGGCGTGGCTGTGGCTTTTGAAGGACTTCTTGCTGTGATGCTGCTGGTACTTCATCGGAGACTGGTATGGACTGCAAAGGTTGTGATGAAATAACCGACGGTTCTTCTTCATGTCTGGAGTTTGCCACTATGTTTTGCGGATTTGGATTTTCGGACATCCACCAAAACATACTTTTGTCTTCTTCGGAGCTGTCTTCAATTTCTTCTGAGTCGGATCTCGGTTTGATCTGGTTAATGTGACGCTTGATGAAACCTGTGGATGTTTGAAGAATAAATAACATATGTACCGATCGGCCTATCGATGACAGCTTTTATCCACTTTTCTCCCCTTGCATAATTCTTTGCGAATACTTTTTGATTTGAAGAATACTTGGAGGGTTTATTCTGCTGCTTTTCAATTTGTTTTTCAAAAAGTTGACTTAAGATTGTACGCACTGGGCGACCGTGTAGGAGTTCTGCAGGTGTTTTACCTTCTGGGTTAGGCGTAAAACGGTATGAGCTTAGGTATTTTGTAACGGCTGTTTTAACTGGATACCCATCCCTTATGTTTTTAGAAACTGAGGTTTTAAAAGTTTGAACAAAACGCTCTGCAAGTCCATTAGATGCTGGGTGGAATGGGGCTGTTGTTAGGTGATTAATTCCGTGCAAAAGGCAAAAATCCTTAAATGATTCTGCAGTAAGTTGTGGTCCGTTATCGCTGACTAACGTTTTTGGATAACCCTCGATCGCAAATATGTCTGTAAGTGCAGATATTGTATTTGCAGTTGTAGTCGATGACATCTGTGTTATAAACGGAAACTGGGAATAAGAATCAACGCATATTAGCCACATTGAGTCAAATATTGGACCGGCAAAATCTATGTGTATTCTTTCCCACGCTGATGTAGCTTTTGGCCAGCTTTGGAATTCTTTAGCTGGGGCTGGGTTGCCTATCTTGCAAACGCTACAGCTCTTGGTTAGTTGTGCGATGTCTTCGTCGATACCTGGCCACCAGACGTTTTGACGAGCTAGTTGCTTCATGCGAACTATTCCCCAGTGACCATCATGAAGGAGTTTCAGAATTTTATTTCGAAGCTTACGAGGAATAATAATTCTGTTGACGTCCAAGTAGAGACATAGCAGATTGTTGTTAATCGTCAAGGCAAATCTGCGACTGAAATATGGCAGAATTTCGGGATCATGCTGCTGCTCTGGCCAACCAGTTGATACGAAATGATACACTTTTTTCAAAATATTATCGCTTTTTATATTTTCAATGATGATGTCGGCATTTATTGGACAGGATACATCGACGATGTTATAGCATGCTTCCTCCCTATCAAATTTGTCATCTGAGCTAATAGGAAGACGTGAGAGTGCGTCTGCATTTCCATGAGCTGTTGTTGAGCGATATTTAATTTCAAAATTGTAAGCCATCAATATTATAGCCCATCGCTGTAGTCTGTTGGAAGTCATCGTTGATAAATGCTTACTTGGATTAAAAATTGTGACCAAAGGCTTGTGATCAGTTATTAATATAAATTTCCTGCCGTATAGATACTGATGAAATTTCTTTACCCCAAATATAATTGAAAGAGCTTCCTTTTCAATTTGGCTGTATCGAACTTGGTGAACATCTAAGGTTTTTGATGCGAATGCTATGGGTCTTTTTTTGCCATCTGGATGTATGTGTGAAAGGACTACACCAATGCCGAATGAGGACGCATCAGTGGCTAGGACTAGCGGAAAATCTTCGTTGAAATGTGCGAGCTCTGTAGCATCAAGGATATAGCGTTTTAAGGCTGTGAATGCCTGCTGTTGGTCTGGCCCGAACTTGAATGGCGTGTTCTTCCTACGAAGTTGATTTAGGGGTGAGGCTATCTGGGAGTAATTTGGGATGAAATTGCAGTGTAATAGTTTACTTTTCCCATAAACGCATCTAACTGCTGTAGATTAGAGGGCGGCTTCAATTCCTTAACGGCTTCTAGTCCTGACGAATCCGGAAGGATGCCCTTGACACTGACTCTTCTCCCAAGATACTCAATTTCGTCCCTTAGAAAGAAACATTTCTCTTTCTTACATTTTATGCCATTCTCCTGTAAGACTGATAAAATTTGCTCAAGAATATCCAGATGTTTATCCACTGTTGGAGCCGAAATAATTATGTCATCTAGATAATTTCCACAACCTTCTATTCCACTAAGAAGTTGCTCAATGTGACGCTGAAAAATAGCTGGAGCGCTAGCTATTCCGTAAGGTAAACGTTGGTACTGGAAAAGACCCAACGGCGTGTTGACAACCATAATTTGTTTCGCTGCCTCGTCTAGCTCCATTTGTAAGTAGGCGTCTTTTAGGTCTATTTTGGAGAAATGCGTGCCGTGACGAATTTTATGTAAAAGAGACTCTCGTGTTGGCAATGGATATTGCTCAATGTCCAATTGGGAATTGACACCTTGTTTAAAATCGCCACAAATTCGTAGTGCTCCACCCGGCTTGGGTGCTAGTACTATTGGCGATGCCCAGTTGCTGAATTTTATAGGTTTCCAAATACCTGCTTCGGTGAGACGCTGCGCTTCCTCTTTGAATTTATCCATTTGGGCAAAAGGAATTTGCCTGCTTTTGTAGAATTTTGGAACGGAATTGGGTTTTAGATAGATGCTTGCTTTAAAGTTTTTTATTGTCCCAATAGCCGGTTCAAATACTTCCTTATACTTATTGCAAAGTTCAGTCATTTGAGTACCCTGTTGCTCACTCACATTTGCGATTTGTTGAATTTCGAAATTGAATGTTTTGAACAAATCTAAGCCGAATAGATTGTTTGAGTTTTCCACGTTTGCGACAATTATCACTACATTCGCAAATTTGATTCCACACTTTGCTACAGTGTGCAGTTCACCCAACAGAGGGATTTCATTTTGTCCAAATGCATGCAAAATTCGGTTACACTTTTCAAGTTTCGGACGGTTAAGCAGTTCATATGTTTTTGAATTTATAACTGACACTGTTGCACCAGAATCCATTTGAAAAGAAACGCTCGTATTAAAAAGTTCCACATCAATCACCTTTTTGTTTCCTTCAAATTTCACAAGGCTGTGGCTTTGATTCGGTTTTGGCTTTTAAATTTTTCGGAGTCTTTGTTGTCTTTGTATTGCTTGGACATACAGACGACAGCTATGTGTCCCTTCCTTGAGCATTTGTGACAAATGGCGTTGCGAAATTTGCAATTTTCGCGGCTGTGTGAGTGACCGCAGCCTGAGCAAGATATTAATGCGGGTTTTCCCCCTTTTTCTTCAACACCATTACGTTTCTGTGGATTTTGCTTGTGTGTGTAAACAGCGTTCATATCAAGCGCTTTTCTTCCATTATCTTTAATAACAGACACTGTTTTTGTTGTTGCCTCATATGTTTCGGCAATAGAGAGGACGTCTTCGAGCGACGGCTGTAGTTTCTGCAACGCGGCTGTGCGAATTGCGTCGAACGGAGTATGCACAATTATTTGATCGCGGATCATTTCATTAACGTAATTTAATGAACATCCATCAGATTGGCAAACGAATTGACACTCACGAGCGATTCCACGTAAATCGGCGACCCATTCCTTATGTGTTTGTGAGTCCCGCATTTGACGTTTGAAAAATTCATATCGAGCAGCAACAATATGGCGTTTTTGTTTGAAGTGCTCTGTTAATTTTTCCGTTATTTGCATATATGTCTGTTGGTCCAAATTTTCGCTACCGAACAGATTTTTAACAAGTTCAAACGCGTATGTGCCTACCCACGATAAAAAATACGCTTTTTTCTTATCCGCGGATTGCACTGAGTACGCGGCGAAGTGCTGAGTTAATTGTTGGAGATACGTTTCCCAATTTTGTAGGTCTTTGTTAAAATTTGAAAACGGCGGACAAACTGATTGTTCTCCCGATCTGTCTTCGTTGCTTACGCCAACTCTTTGTGTGATGAAGGATTCCATCCATGTTTGTTGTGCTTGCATTAACTGTTCTGCGAATTGTTGCTGATGAGCCAACAATTCTTCAAAATTGATTTGATTGTTCGTCATTGTCACTTTTCATTCCGTTCGATCTCTAATGATTTAAGACTACCGACACGAATTACACAAAATGAAATTTTGCGGCAATTTTCTTTTTTATCACTCGTCGCCAGAAAATGTTGTGTTTCAATAAAAGATAACACGATCGGGTTGCGGGTATAATGCGAATGAATTTATTTGGTATTGTCTGGCTCCTTTTATACATGTCTATGTTATATTAGTATTAGTGTGTACATGTAAAAAGATGATGCAATGGCAATATGTAGGTTGCGTCAGAAAGGCTGTTTTCAAGGAATTCTTGTAGGAATGGATGATGCAATATTTTTTAGAAATTAGACATACATATATATCAATTGTGTTCACAGAAACCTGGTTAAAGCCGGAGATTCTGAGCTCCGAAGTTTTCCCAGCTGTGTTCACAATATATCGGCTGGATCGGCTTATCAGACGTGGGGGTGGTGTCCTCATAGCGGTTGACTCCACTCTCGCGTCGGAATTAATAACTTTCGAGGAGTTTGATGTTGAATTCCTCTGTGTGAAGCTAACCATCAATGGTAGCCCGGCACAGAGTTCTCGTTCAGCTGGCGATAATCCACGCACATGCGGACGTCGCCATTCTTCTTGGCTGCTATCACGATGAGTGCGCTGTGTGGGCTTTTCGAGGGCTCGATTCGCCCGTCACGGAGGAGTTCGTCGATCTGTTTGTCGATGACTGCCCTCATGGCCGGGTTCCGGGGAAAATACCGTTGCTTTAGCGGCCGGTCGTTGCGCATAGTGATATGGTGTTCGGCTATGTGTGACACTCCCGAGAGGGTGTCGAACAGGGCCAGTTCCCGCTCCATGAACTCCTCTACTCAGGGCTCTGGGTAGCTGTGGGTCAAGGGCTCCTCGGGCTCGGCTGAGTCTCGACGCTCGGTGAGCCACGACACCGAACATACTGCTCCGCACAGGGGAGGATTCTGCTCCGGCGTTTCCTGGACGCGTTTCTTGGAGGTACGGAAAGAATTCCATTGCGCGTCGGTGGCGTCTGCCACGGGCAGAATATGGCTCCAGCTGTGTGGTTGCTCTCCCGGCGGGGCCGGGTCGGAGGCGGGATTGCGTGGGTGCATGTCGCTTCCGGAGGCTGTGTCCTCGTGGGTCCCGGGCATCGTGGTTCGAGGTAGGGCTCGCGGCGCCGGGCTTGGGCGGCATCTGGGGGCTGGTTTCGGCGTGATCGCTCGGGGTTCGGGGCCGGGTTCTTCCCGGTGAACTGCGGGTGGCGGCTCTAAGCGGGCGGAGGAGGGCTCCGTCGTTCCTTCTGGCGGCGTGTGGTCGTGCCGTTCCTGCGGTGGGTCGGTGGTCGTGTGGCGTTGGTTCCCTGTCCAGGATGGGGTGCTCCGTGTCCTGGCCCTGGGGAAATCATGGTGATCGTCCGGTAGCAGGCTGAGGCTCTGTCCTCCGCATTGCAAGGAGGCTCCAATCCCGCCGAGAAAATCCATTCACAGGAGCACGTCGTCGAGGGCGTCGGCCATTACCATGAAGATGGTAGGCGTACGTCGGTTCCCTAGGTGGATATAGGCTGCCAAGGCTTGGGTCAGCTCCCGGCTGGTCCCGTCCGCTAGGGTGACCTGGGTCCGGATATCCCTCATGTTGCGTTTGTTGTCCTGTTCTTTGGTCCTTGCTGATAAAGCTATGCGTAGCTCCGGTGTCCAGGGTGGCTACGAATCCTCGCCCCTCCATGGTGATGGCGGCGCGGATGCGTCACTGGTGTTGGTGGAGGGCACCTCCTATTGCGTCGCTGGGATAGACGGGTTCCCCGGGTGATTCCCGATCACGCGGGGCCCGTTCCCGTTTCCCTGGGCTTGTCGACGGCAGCAGTCCACTGTCCGAATTGCCCGCCGGCCGAAGTCCCAACAAAAGAAGAGGCGGGGATTCCGGCACTCGCCTTGGAAATGCCCCGATTGGCCGCAGTTGCGGCAGGCGTCGCGCACGTTGATCGGGTCCGTGACTGATGAGGCGGCTGCGTTCCGGCCCGCACTCTCGTTCTGGTTTCGGCATCCGTTGGGTGGGTTCCCCTGTGGGGCTGTAGCCGGCGCCCGGCGGGTCGTCGTGTCCGTTTCCATGGTGGTCCGGCCGAGGGCCGGTCAGGTCGGCTGGGGCCGGGGCTCGTCCTCCTCGGCAGCGCGTGATTTCGCAGTCCACTACCAGGTGGGTCAGCTCCGCCAGGGTGCGGAAATCCTGTCTCCGGGTGAACAACTGGTATTCCGGGAGCATATTGTCGTAAATCCGCTCCAGCTCTCGCTCCGTAGAGAATCCTGCCTGGCGCATCTGCAACCGGATGTCGATCATGTACTCCTTGAAGGGCTCGTTGAGCTTCTGGTAGTGGTTCCGGATCTCGTCTTCCAGTCGCTGGTAATAGCGCGGTGGCAAGAAAAATCCAAAAACTCGCGGCGGACCTCGGCCCAGCTGGCTCCTTGGAGGCCACTGGTCCGAAACCATCCTTCCGCTCTGCCAGACAAGAGAACCACCAAAGCTTGGGCCAAATACTTCCGATCGATCCGGCAGGTGTCGGCGCGCTCCTCGATGCGTTCGATAAACCCCAGGGGGTCCGTGGTCCCATCGAGCGAGAGGCCCCACTTTGTCATCCTTTCGACCAGAGTGGCACCCATATGGGGATCGGCCGGACGGGTCACGGCTTGGGGAGGCGCCTCGGTCTTCGCGGTCGACTGTCGGGCTCCTACGGGGGAGATACTACGCGGTATATTAAGCGTAAGCGCCGCAGGTGGGGCGGATGTCCCTAATCCTGGCGAGCTGAGATCCTTATCCATATGTACCTGGGACAGCACCTTGGTGTCCCCGCTGGGCATGTTCCTGAGGTGCCGTTCCAACTCGGCAAGGCGCAGCTGCACGGGCTCGACATGGTCGGTTTGCCGAACGAATGCCGTGAAGCGGGAGCGCAGCTCGTCGACGGTTCCGGTGGCCTCGAGACCGAACTCGTTGAGGATTGCCTCCAGCTCGTGCTTTTTACGATAGCAAATCCAGGTGACCCCCATGGTTAGCCTGTTACACGACGAGGGCTGGGGAGAATTTATTTAAAAATTTAAAAAATTAGGAATGTCCTTCCCGCTGTAAGAGAAGGTGATCGTAGGTGCACTCGAGTATCCCGGCGAGGGACGAGAGATGGTATTTGAATTATCCTTCCCGGTGCGAAAGGATATCAACGATGAATTAAGGTTCACGGCGAGAGGTGGTATTCGAAATCCTTCCCGATATGCAAGGATATCGACGACGAAGGATGTAAATCGCGGCGAAAGAGGTAGGATTTTTATTCGAGATATCCTTCCCAATTTCTAAGGATCACGGCGAGAGATTTTTTTTTTTTGTACAAGTAGTCACGACCGAAGCTTCCGACTGAGTGTCCCTCCTGGTGAAGGGCAGCTCGTTATATTGGCCCTAGCCTAGCCTAGCGGTTCTGCCGACGGCGGCAGCGCAGTCGGGAGTATAAGCAGAATTAGGCCGCTCTGCCCGGGTGGCAGCGGCGGGATCGCGGGCAAAATAGGGCGCTCTACCGGCGGCGGCGCAGTCGGGATGTCAAGCAAAAAATAATAGCACGCTCAGCCAGCGGCTGGATGGCGAGCAAAAATAGTAAACTCTGCCGGCAGCGGCAGCGCGGTCGGGAAGCGGCAAAATAGGCCTCTCTGCCGGCGGCGGCGGCGCAGTCGAGATCGTATGCAAGAAATCGCTCTGCGGCGACGCCTGGCCGGCGCCCGATGGCGAAAACGACGGCGGCAAAACTCCGCGTGGCCTGCGCAAAGATTTTTCCTCGTCTCCCTTTCCTCCTTCTATTCGCTGCTGAATTTTTTTGTTGTTGTTGGCGGCGCTAATCGGCCGCTACACGTGCGAAAAAGAACCCCTTGCGAAAAAATGGCCCGTCTCGATTCCCCTTGGGAAAAATGTTAGTCATGTCCAAAAATTAAATTAATAAAATAAACAAGATAATTTTTGGCCGTAGGGGTTTTAATTCGCCTGGATAACAAGGTCCTTTATGTCCTGGCCAGTCCCTGCTCGGGCGCCATGTAATGAAGCGTCTCTGCCCGGGGTAAACCTCAGCGGCTCCAGAGGTCCCCACAGAAATTTATTTATTGCTGCGGCAGCCAGGACATAACGGCGGCCGAAGTTTAGCTATATTTTAAGAGGGGGTCGAGCTAAGCGGGAGAAAAACGAGAGAGAGAAACGAGGGAAAAGCCTCGGAACCGCCTGGAAGGATTTCCGATCAGCGGTCCCTGAGAACCCGGAGGGATTTCCGGTCGGTCCGCCTATGCCCTTGGACCCGGAGGATTTTCCGGACGGTCCACCTATGCGCCACGCCTGGAAGAATTTCCGACCGGCGTGCGCCCCTGGACCCGGAGGATTTTCCGGACGCTCCACCTATGCCCGACTCCTGGAAGAATTTCCGAACGGCGTGCGCCCCTGGACCCGGAGGATTTTCCGGACGGTCCACCTATGCCCCACGCCTGGAAGAATTTCCGAGCAGCGGGGTCCCCAGCGACACGAGAAATGGGCACAGAAATCCGGAGCGCAACTCGGGACAAAATGAGAGGCGAGGGTTTCCACGATATAGGTTTATTTTAGACTCTAGAAATATTTGGCCGGCGGCCCGAAAGAAAACGGCGCGGGAAAAGGGGGCCCAAATCCGGCGGGCGCCTTTGCCCGGCGGCAGCAAAACTTGGGGTTTTAATTACACACGTTTTAGATTTTCAACCGCGTGGTGGCGGGATCGCGGACTTAATCGGTTTTCGCACTTCGAGTTTTGGCTTCTGCCTTCTTTCAGAGTCGGGAACTAACTGCCAAGCTCGTTTTCGCACGGCTTGGCCATGACCTGATTCTGTCGCTTGAGCGTAGGTGGCGTCTCTTCTCCTCCCTTTCGCTCCTACAGGCGATCGTGCCGGCAGCAACATTCTTCCGCTCTCGGTGTTTCGGCGCATGCGCCGTCGCTCTTGGGTATAGCAAAGTACAGCATTCGCCGTCCAAGTTCCCCATTGGCGCGTGCCGACGCCTTTGCCGGCGATCGGCCGCTGCTCTCTCTCTCGTCAGGGCTTGAGTGTGTTCTTCCGTGTGAGTGATTTTTGCGCGCCTCTGAGTGAGTGTGGGAGTGTGCTTGAGTGGTAATTGCCTGAGTTCGTGGGTGAGTGGCTTGTGTGCGGGGCAGAACGAGTGAGTGTGCAGGCGTTTTAGCTATAATTAGACTTAGATTATATTTAGCTTATAATTAAATATTTACATATATACAAGGTTTTGACTTCGTCACTGCAGTGATAAATGTTGCGCAACAACTCAATGTTGCTAGCAACAAAGCTTTCAAAATAAATTAATTGATATTCCTATGGCATGTTGGCATACATGTTCCTATATGATATATGAGTCCGATTTTGATCAAATTAAAACCTAAATTCTAGAATAATACAAAATGAAATGAAATAATGTTGAAAATTGGCAAAGTTATAATTTTTTTCCTACAAAATTTCCTATGGCAGTTATATGATGTAGTTGTCGGATCCCGCACGTTCCGACATATATAGTAGTAAGAGCATATAGAAGACAATCTGCAAAGTTTCATTTCGATAGCTTCAAAACTGGAGGACTAGTTTGCGTAGAAACGGACGGACAGACTGACGTACAGACAGACAGACGGACATGGCTAGATCGACTCGGCTGTTGATGCTGATCAAGAACATATATACTTTATAGGGTCGGAAATGTCTCCTTCACTGCGTTGCAAAATTCTGACTAAAATTATAATACCCTGCAAGGGTAAAAAAAAGCTTTGAAAATAGCAAATATTGATACCACTAACGAAGATTCGCGAAGAAATGAAC
This sequence comes from Drosophila aff. chauvacae BK-2020, assembly GCA_018903765.1. Taxonomy (NCBI): domain Eukaryota; kingdom Metazoa; phylum Arthropoda; class Insecta; order Diptera; family Drosophilidae; genus Drosophila; species Drosophila aff. chauvacae BK-2020. The sequence continues at coordinate 131,162 of JAEIGO010000164.1, read as the reverse complement.
TGAAAGGCACTGAACTGAACTGACAAATAGAGTGTGCTTATTAACCCTTAACTGGCCCTTATAGTTCAAAATAGCCTACTAGATAACAAAGAGGTGAATTGGTTTTTTTTTATAGTGGCGTGGTAATTTTCCACTCCCGAGGGTACAGCGTTCGCCTGCTGGTTCCCTTTGTTGGCGATCGGCGGTTCTGCTTTAAGTGGGTTGTTGCGCGCACATTTGAGTAAGGGCCGGTGTGCGCTTGAGTAACATGTGCGTGGGTGCGTGCTTGAGTGAGTGCATATGTAGTGAGTGGGTTGTGTGCGCGGGGAGAATGAGTGAGTGTTTGGACATACTTAGGCTTAGCTTATATTTAGCTTATATTTACATATAAGTTAACAACTGAAAGAGCACCCAACATATTTGGGCAGCAACTATATAATTTTATGTCAACAATACCATAATACTAAGTAGCTTTGCATAAACAATGCTGATGCGCCTCACCTGAGTTCAGCGCTCGGCGCTACACCCCTTATCCGGGGTACCGAGCTATGTTGCTGTTTAGTTGTGTTTCCTTGTATAGTGTAACAAAGAGTGCATTGTAAGAAGGGTTCCCCGGCAAGAGTAAATAACACAGTTGGATAGATTTTAATCGTTATAATTATTTCGGGATTTACTTTAAACTAAGGTTATGTACTGGCGTTTGTGCGTATATATGTAACAATTAGATTGCTAGACCGGCTGCGGGCGTTCGGCGTCGTATGCAAATTCCTACTGGCTTTTTTTCTCTTCTCCGTTCTCCTTCTCCTCATCGGATGCACTGCCCAGAAACAAGCGAGCGATCAGCTGATTGCCGCTCTCCCGCACATTGGGACAAACAGCAAACTGAACATGCCGCCCGCCAGTGCTACACGTAGCATGGAGGGTAGAATCTAGCTTAAAGAAATGATGCAAGAAGTGTGCGCAAGACACAATTTGTTATGATTAAGGTGTATACGTGAGAGCGCTTAAGAACGTATTGGAAGCGGACACAGTTTCTACACTGATCGTTTTAAATTACCCTGCTTGGTTTTAAGCGTTACTACTCGGACTAACTCATCCGTTCCTGGGTGCAACTCGAAGACACATCCCAGCAACCATTGTGACGGCGGAAATCGGTCAACCTTTATGATGACAAGGTCGTTGTGAAATAAATGACAAACGCCGTGGACCTTTGATTTTATTCTTTCTTTATTTTGGGAGCAGCGATGGTGCCGCTTCCCATGTCAAAATGGATCTGGATCTGTCTTAAACATTCTTCCTTAGGTTCTAATTAAGCCTAGGTCTCCTGGCTGCGCTGCCCACAGTTGGACTGCAGGGAGACGGTTATGTATATATCTTATATATTATATATGAATATGCTCTCTTTAAGCTGGAGCGCTATTGTATATGCATGCACTTGAGGTCGGCGCATGTAACAGAATGCTTACATATGGTCTTTCTTTGTGCGCGCCGATCGACTCATATCCGTACGCTCCATACGCTCCTTTTGAAAAATAACGTAATCTAATGGAGTTATTTTCTAATTATTATATATTTTTGTATTTGTTATTATTAAATAGTATTTTAGGTTATAGATTTTTTTTTTTTTACAAATATATATATTTTTTGTATATAGGTATACATATTTTTTGTTCTCTTTTTTTGTTTTTTTTTTTACTATTATATATATGTTTTTTTTTTTAATTTGATTTGGTTTATATATGTTTTGGTTTTTTTTTTTTTTTGTTTTTCTAAACGGATGTCGACATCCGGGTTGCGGGGTGGCAAAGACTTCGAACTGTAGTCCACCGTTCGTACATTGTGAAAGTCGCCAACATCCACTACTTTATCTGCCAACTTAGCCAAGTCTTCTAGGCTGGAGTCCGATACCTGCAAGATAGTTTGCACTTGCGTTGGTAAGCGCTGCATCCAAAGTGCCTTTAAGAAGCTTTCGTTAACTTTATTTGCGGCGAGCGAGCTTAACTCATTAAGCAGTTGTGAAGGGTGCTTATCACCAAGGTCGATCTCCGATATTAACTTCTGGAGTTTTTTCTGTTCGCTTTCGCAGAAGCGTTCCAGAAAGCAAGATTTCAAATTTTCGTATTTGCCTTCGCTTGGCTGGTTGACGACTGCATCGGAAATTCGAGCCAAAACGGGTGCTTCGATTGATGCCAGAACTGTGTTGAACTTTGTGGCGTCAGAAGTTATTCCCGCCAAAATAAATTGGGCTTCGATTTGAGACAACCATAATTCGGGGTGCTCGGGCCAAAACGGTGGTATTTTTACAGCCACGCGGTTAATTGCGGCGTCGGGAATACGAGCGACGGTGTCGTGAAAAATGTCAGCGTCGTCTTCCATGGCGTCGTTGTTTGCCAAAATTGATGCAGGTTTTCGGGTGTATGTAAGTAGTGAATCACGTCGGGGTCACCACTTTAATGTGTATCGTACACAGAGTTATGTTTAAGTATTTATTCACTAACTTACAAAGACTGATTATTTTATTATATCTAATTGGCGAAATGAAAATAGGCAAAAGCGAAGAAGCAGCGATGATGATGATGTCGTGGTCGTCGTGAATAGGGATGGTAGAATCGCCTAGAGATGGCCTCTCGCGATCCCGATACTCGTGTCAGCTATCGAGTTCGATCGCACAATCGTAAGCTGCTGAGAGTTGCCACATTTTCAATTCGTAGATATTTGCATTAATCATTTATAATTGAATTCTTGTATTCTGTTCCCATGTCGTTAATGAACGTCTTCATTGGACCGTACTTCAGAATAAATGATTCAAAAATTGCTTTAGCGACAGTGTTCGCGTTCTTATTTGGAACTGGTATGGCAACTAAATATTTATTTATTTAGGTCACATATTAAGGTGACTGCATATTCATTGCCATTTTCTGATCTAGGTAGTGGACCAATAGTGTCTACTATCACCCTGTCGAAAGAATTTATTGGCGTATTGGTTATTATCAATGGGGTCTTGCTGTGCTTTGTTATTTTAGCTTTTGGCATTTTTGACATTTTCGTATATACTCAGTAATATCTCGAGTCATACCTTTCCAAAATAATGTCTTCTGACCTTGGCCAAGGTTTTTGAAATGCCGATATGACCTCCTTGTATTGGATCGTCATGGAATTTAGACAGTATAGCTTCTTTCTCTTTTTGTTTTTCTATTAGGTTCACCGGGTTGGGTAGCGCTACTCTTAATGTATTCAATATCTTATTGCCCATTTGTTTAAAAATTATCTATTGAAACATGTTCAAAGATATTTTCCCACGGTGCCATTTTGAGTTGGCTGATTTTATTTATACCGGCCAGCATTTCAAGCCTTTGGAAAAATTGACCTAAGTCGAGGATTCCATTAGTATATAAATCGCGAACATCATATCTTGCAATAATTTTCTTACCATGTTTAAAGAAACAGCATATTTTTTATATGCAAGGTCACTACTTTACGTACTTCGTCATTGTTTATGACTTCATATACGTTGGGCCTAGAAGCGACGACAATAGATTGCTTTGGCAAGACTAATTGTTTATTTTCTGCGCAGGATTTTTTCTGTTTACTTTGGTTTCGTATAGTGACTCTCATTATATTTCCAGTAATTTCTTTTAATTCTTTGATGTGAAATAATTGAGAAACACCATGGACTTTTGATTTAATATTTGCTTTATTTTGGGAGCAGCAATGGTGCCGCTTCCCATACCAAAATGGATCTGTCTTGAACATTCTTTCTTAGGTTCTAATTAAGCCTAAGGTTTGGCCGACTCGGGTCGACGCGGAGCCTCCCTCGGTGGCCGAAGATTTCGTTTCGGCTTCATTTAGATGGGGGTTATACCGCCCCGCCTCGGTCGCCAGAGCCCCTTTTTTGGTGCTCCGCCATGGCGGTGGGGATGGCAGTCGGTCCGATCCGTGACCTTCTACACCCTCCGCGAGCGCACCTCGGTCAGGGCGAAACGCGGCAGGATTTAGGCTCCTTGCCAAGGATCCCGAGCAGCAGCCCAGAAAACTGTGCTACACCCTCCGCAGCGATCGTTTGCTGAAGCTTGTAGCAAGCAGCTTCTGTCATCGCACAGGTGGCGCTAGTGTGCGGCGCTTAGTGTGCGGCGCTAGAGTGCGGCGCCGCAGCGCTGCCAGACTCGCGCAATGCGCTCGTTTCGCTACACTGTTCTGCAGCTGATCGAACAGCTGGTCCAGCGGACAGCTGGCGTGACCGGCATAATATGTGGGGCGGCCACATTTGACCCGAAGAGAAAGGGTGCAACGGCGGAAGAGATGGCAAAGAGAAAGTTTTGGGACGAAACTATCCCCGCTTACCCCTGGCCGACATCCATCTCGCCGGATCGGTGGGCACCGATATGGCTTCCACAGCCTACAGGAGCCGTGCCTCAACTGGTGAGTCCAGAGCCCACGCTCTCGCTGCTTCCTGACCACCGCTTCCACGTTTTACCCTAGGGGACACTGCCACAACGCGAGTTTTAACCGGAGCGCCTGCGCGGGCGACCGCTCGCCGTGAGTTCAACCGTACCTTTATATATTGTATATATGTATGTGTTCTCTTTAAGCTAGGGAGCAGTGGTATATGCATGCACTTAAGTTTGAACCAGCGGTCAGCGCATGTAGCAAAATGCTTACATATGCTATTTCTTGGTGCGCGCCGATCGACTCATATTTCGGCCACTAGGACCGGGGCTCTGGTTATGTAAACAGTGCAACAAACTTGGTACAGTAGATATTCAATATATGCATACTACGAGGGAGATGGAAAATAACGTAATTTATGAAGTTATTTATTTATTTTTTTTTTATATTTTACTTAAAAGATTAGTTTTTAATTAACAACGGAGATTTTACCATTTTTTTTTTTATTTTTTTATGTTATATTTTTTTATTTATTTATTTTTTTTTTTTAATTTTGAATATGTATATTAAATTACAAATAATATTCAAATGTAGATAAGTATTTTTGAATTAGCATGGCCATACTAATAACAATTATGAAATAAATATTTTTAACCTATCCTTATGTACTGTTTGTTTTTATTATTCGTTATTATAATGTTATTTCTATCTCCTATTTCCGTTACTTTATACGGACCAGTATATTTATATTCTAGCTTAGGACCTGTTTCATTTCGTAATAAGACTTTATCACCTACCTATGTTGTTTATGATCAGATCATATGATATCTTATTATTGTTCTTATTTTCTTCTATCATTATTCTAGCTCTTTCGTAAGCTACTTCTAATCTATATTTACTCTCATTAGCATAGTCATCTATATTATATATTGCCTCTATTTTATCTATACTATTGAATTGTTTTGGTAAATTATTTGTTTTACCAAATACTAATTCATATGGACAGTGTTCACGCCAGAAGGGCGTTTATTTTCCGGAGGCAGTGTGATTCCCTACACTCGCTCTCTTTCTCCCCTCTTCCACTGCACTTTCGTGCAGAGAGCTTCTAATCTGCTCTTCCCAAGCTAGTTTTAAGCCTTCTTCAGTTTAGTACTAACTTCCATACGATTCAATAAAGACCACCAACGCACGTCGCGTAATACCCCGAAGTTATTCCGTGTTTTAATTATCGAGTGTTCCAGCCTAAAGCCATCTCCCTCCGACAGTAATTACGTCTGTGACGTTCGGTCGTGCCTCGGGTAGTCAGGGCTGGCCAGGATCATCCAGGACATTTATTTGGTTCAGGATAGTGGTGCTAGAAAAGGAATCCCCGACCCGAGTCCCAGTGAGAACGCGCAGAGTTTAACCTTAACTAGGCTTATATATATATATGGTTTATTGGTTCGTTGACAGAGAATAATATGGCAGGATATGGAGGCGGGCGGTGTGACCGGTCGGTCTACGTAGGGTGCCCTTCGTCCAAGTCCGCTTCCCGGGTCGGTGTCCGCTTCTGTGGGTGTGGCCTCTCGCGTCGGTGGGTGTGGCCCCTCGCGTCTCGCCGGAACAGGCTCCGTTGAATCCCTGGGGAGTATATGAGAATACTGGTGCGGACCCTGAAGTCAGCAGAGAAAAGTGTTATAGGACCCTGAAGTCGGCAGAGAGAAGTATTATAGGACCCTGAAGTCGGCAGAGAGAAATGTTATAGGACCCTGAAGTCGGCAGAGAGAGATATTATAGGACCCTGAAGTCGGCAGAGAGAAATATTATAGGACTCTGAAGTCGGCAGAGAGAAATATAATATTATAGGACCCTGAAGTCGGCAGAGAGAAATATTATAGGACCCTGAAGTCGGCAGAGAGAAATATTATAGGACCCTGAAGTCGCAGAGAGAAATATTATAGAACCCTGAAGTCGGCAGAATACGTAAATGTTGTTAATGCAGGACCCTGAAGTCGGCAGAATACGTAAATGTTTTTAATGCAGGACCCTGAAGTCGGCAGAATACGTAAATGTTGTTAATGCAGGACCCTGAAGTCGCCAGAATACGTAAAGGTTGTTAATGCAGGACCCTGAAGTCGGCAGAATACGTAAATGTTGTTAATGCAGGACCCTGAAGTCGGCAGAATACGTAAATGTTGTTAATGCAGGACGCTGAAATCGGCAGAATACGTAAATATACTTATAGACTTACTGCTGGCTATTGATAGCTACCATTGAGATCCTGGCTGGTGACTTCCACCTCGGTCGACTCCGACCACTGAATGATTATTCTGAGGCCAGCCGCCCGCTTTATATAGCGCTTGGCTGGGTTTGGTGTGCTCGCCCGGGCTGTGGATTTGCCCGACTTAGTGTGGCCGGAGCTCTGGTTTAGAGTGACCCTTGGCTAGTTTGGGCGCGCGCGCGTACTTTGTTTGAATTTGAATATTATTATAATTGTGCGCGGCACGCGTCACACGTCCCAATCAGTTTTATGAACCGATAAATATGAGCGTATGTATTCGTTGAAAGTTCTATGACTACGTTCTATTGTTCCAACGGTCTGGTGGTGGTGTGCCGTAGAATCGCCTAGAGATGGCCTCTCGCGATCCCGATACTCGTGTCAGTCAATTCTCGTAAGCTGCTGAGAGTTGCCACAGTACCCCCCTCCTAGAGTTCCAGTTGGGAAAGGTATCTCGCTGGAAGTATGACTCGTCGTCCAGATCTCGATACCTGCGTGGCAGGTTGAGCGATTGGTGCTTTCCTTTGTTCATGTATTGGAGGAGGTTCCTCTTTGAAGATGTATGCTGGTTTAAGACGATCGATAGAAACATTATTGTCCTTTGTGCGGCCTTTGAGAGTAAAATATTTGTCGTGTTTCGCTAATACTTCAAACGGACCCTCGTAGTTAGGTTCCAACGAAGTTTTGACTCGATCAACTCTTACGAAGACGTGTTTGCACTGATTTAGATCAGGGTGAATAAACTCTTGAGGCGTGTGATGGTGCACTGGCTTGGTGGTTGGCAGCTGCGATATAGTTTTCCGAAGAGCCTCGGTGAACTCAGACTCGGTGCGATTTTCAGTGCTTGATGAGAAAAATCCGCCAGGAACTCGCAGTGTTGTGCCGTACACCATTTCAGCTGGGCTCAACCCGATGTCGTCTTTGATCGTGGTGCGTAGTCCTAGTAGGATTAGGTGCAATGCAGTGCTCCAGTTCATTGGATCAGAACATTTTATGGCAGCCTTTAATGTTCTGTACCATCGTTCGATCATGCCGTTAGCTTGCGGGTGGTATGCTGTCGTGCGTAGATGTTTAAAACCACAGATTTTAGCAAGCGAGTTTTCCTATCTCTTGGATAAAGGAATATGTCGTCCCTCCAAGAGCAACTGGTCAAGCCCTTTACACATGGTAAAGAAAGCGAACTGAGAGTGGCGTCCATGCGGAGACTACCGAGCACTAAACAACGTAACAGTGCCTGATAGATATCCGATTCCGTACATACTGGATGTAACGAGCATTCTATACGCTAAGAAGATATTTTCTAAAATCGACCTGCAAAAAGCATATCACCAAATCCCTGTCGAGCCGCAAGATATTCCCAAAACAGCCATTATCACGCCTTTTGGGTTATACGAATTCTTGTTCATGACGTTCGGTTTGCGAAATGCAGAGCAGAATTTTCAGCGTTACATAAACGACGTCATACAGGGCCTCGACTTTGCTTTCGCATACATCGACGACATTCTGATCGCTTCAGAGTCCGCAGTGCAGCACGAGACGCACCTACGCATAATCCTCGACCGCCTCCGAAAGGCAAAACTCACCGTGAACTTCGAAAAGTGTGAGTTTGGAAAGTCGCAACTCACGTTCCTGTGTCATGACATCAGCCAGCACGGTTTGAAACCATCCGAATCTAAAGTGGAAGCCATTCGTCACTTTAAAAATCGCTTATCGCTAAGGATCTTAAAAAGTTTCTGGGTATGATCAACTTCTGTCGGCCGTTTATCCCACGTGCTGCTGATAATCAACACATACTCCAGACACTGATTCAAGGCAATAAGAAAAACGACAAAACTGCGATAATCTGGTCTACAGAAGCCGATCACGCGTTCGACGCCTGTAAAAACGAGCTCGCAAATGCTATGTTCGGAGGGGGATGGCTTTAACCTGGAAGGCACTCGATAATAAAACACGGAATAACTTCGGGGTATTACGCGACGTGCGTTTTAGGTCTTTATTGGTAGAATCGTAAATTGGAACTAGTGCAAGAAGTCTTAAAGCTAGCTTGGGGAGAGCGGATTAGCAGCTCTATGCACGAAAATGCAGTGGAAGAGGGAGAGAGAGAGCGAGTGTAGGGGATCACACTGCCTCCGGAAGATCAACGCCCTTCTGGCGTGAACATTCTCCCCCCCCCCTTGCGAGGATACGCAGCAAAAATATAAGAAGAAAACCTTCGAGGCCCCCTTAGCGAGGATACGCTGTCGGACTATTATAGGAGGCCTTTGCTCGGGAAAGCGTTGGATACGCTGAGCGCTCGTGGACGTGGAGAAGTGTGTGGTGATCCTGGCCACACGACTGGCACCGGTCGTCACTGCGGCAAGATCCAGTGGAATGGTGATGGGCGAGGCAATTGACGCAGTATTTTTTCTCGATGACTGCTTGGAGCCGTTTCTCAGCGCTAAGCCGAAGAAAACGGTGGCACTTCCGGAGAGGATGGTTCCCTTGGCAGACTCGGCATGGGTAGGATAAAATACCTCGGGAACGTCTGCATTTCACATCGTCGTATGGAATCCAGTAATTGGAGGAATCGGGAGCGGTAGTCACTCGTGTGGAGATCGGAGCAGAAGCAGTATCAGGAGCAGTCGGTTCACTGGAGGAGCAGTTGCTTGGATGCAACAAAGTGTGATGCCGACCGTGACACGTGAAGCACTTGTGGGCTCTTGTGCAATTACGAATTTGATGATTGCTTGCAAAGCAATTTAAGCACAACTGCTTTTTCCGGATGTAAGCGGTGCGATCCTCTGTTGTCATCTGAAGGAAGCGTGGACATAAACGCACTGGATGGTGCTCTTTGGAACATACATCGCATCTTTTGGATATCGGAATGATCCTCGTACTGAAGGATTTCAGTATTCGTGGCGACACGTCGGAGGGTGTCGGTTCGGACGGATGGAGGCGCACCGTAGTAGGATGTATAAACTCTATGGCCTCCAGAGTTCTATGGCGCTCAGTCAGGAAAGAGTCAAGTGCTAGCCACGTAGGAATGTCGGTCTTGTTCGGGATAGATTGCTCCCATAATGAGAGCGTCAGCTTTGGAAGCTTCGTGGAACACACATACACCAGGAGACAATCCCAATTATCCGTAGGAAGGCCGGACAAATTTAGGGATGTGAGGCAGTTTTGGATCGTATTTTGCAGCTCCTTCAAGGCTGCCGAAGATTCTTGTGCAACTGACTGCATGTTTAACAACTTTTTCAGTTGGCTGTTAACCAGCGCTCGTTTGTTTTCGAAACGCTCAGATAGGTTTGTCCAGGCTGAGCGGAAACCATCGTTGGTGAGTGGCGAATTGGAAACTATGGAATGAGCTTCACCACTAGTCTTGGCATTTAGATAGAACAACTTTTCAACAGGGGTCAGCGCAGGATTGTCTATATAGACCGCTGTGAAAAGGTCTCGGAAAGTCGGCCAGCGAATATAATCGCCCGAGAAAATTTCGGTATCGCACGGAGGAAGCCGACAGCCAGACGGAAAGGAATTTTGGGGCGCAGGGGCTTGGACTGGAGCTGCGTTAGAAGAGATCGTATCGATCTGTTCCATGAGCTGGGCGGCACACCTTCCGTAAATAAAATAGGCATACTCGTATTTTGCCTTCAGAGTGAGTAAGGTGTCCGCCTCGCCCTCTAAGCCAACTGAAATTAGGTCTGAACAAGCTTCATATTCTTCTTTGACCTTATTCCATAGCTCTCTGACTTGGTCGAGATGGATTTGGCAAGTGTATTTGGATGGACTGGGTGCTGCCGGATTGTAGACTGTGGAATCGAAGTGACTTAGACGGTCACAGATCGAAATGAATTTATTTAAAATGGAAGAACTCATTCTGGATATTTAAAAAACAAACTGGATTGTCTGTTTATGGATATATATTTGTTTAATTAGTTATACGTGTCGACGCAGGAATTGGAATTTAGGAACCAATCGGAATATAGAAGGAATGAATTTATGAATTTTATTGTGTAGTGGCGGAGATGTACGGTCACACTAATGCGGATATGGAAGCGCACTTGAATTTCTAACTGATTTAGTTAGTTGGGATTTTATAAAAAATAATTTTAAAATTATTTTGTGTGCCTGGATTTATTCAGTTGACCGCTGCTGTATTTTCCGCGGTACTGTTCTTGAAGATAAGGCGTGCGTGTGAATATGTTTGTCCAATGCACAATGTGCATTCGCCGTTTGCCAATGCAGAATAGCGGAGACAACGAGAGGCGGAAAAAATTGCCAAAAAACCGGAGCTTCGACTTGCAGTCGAATATGTATGTAATTACAATGTATGTAGGTATGTTCGCCTCAGCTCAGGATAGAGCAAAGAAAAGACAATAAATATATGTTTCTTTCGATTTAGCCCTGTACAGGATAGACCAGGGAGTAAATAAATGAATGTACAAATTAACTCGGCGTTTCTGTGCCGTGATTTTGGGGATATAAATATATTTATTCTTTAGAGCAGTGGACTGTATTTGGAGTTTAAAGTTTAGAAATTAATATAAGTATATTTATTTTCAGTTGTGGATTAAATTATTTAAATTATGTGTTAAAAACCCGAAATATTTGTAAGTAGGTATATATTAATTTAATTTTGTTTAAATTGCTTTTGGCGCTCGTAGATCAGTGGAGTGGACTGTATTGTATATCGGAGAGTGTAAATATGTAAATGCGAGCGGAACACAGTGAACGGTTAGAATTTCGGAACTAGAAGTACATATATTTAAATTTACACTTGTGGATTTTGAAATGTTTATTTACTCTTATTATCCAGGATACGAAAATTTATTGCGTAAATTGTTGGTGCCGATTGTAGATAAGTGAAGTGGACTGTATGTATTGGACATATGTATGTACGTAGGTGTAGGAAGTGGAAATAAATGCAAGCGGATCACAGCGAACGAAGAAAAATTCGTATTTGGAAATGTCACTGTGGCTTATGGCATATATTTAAACACACACTTTTTGAATGTTGAATTCGCGGAAAATTAATATAAATTAATTGCGATTCGGATGTGGACGCTGCCGTAGTGTCGGATCAATCGGACAGATGGCTCGGATTTAGACAAAAATCATAAAAATGACCGGCAGCAAAGTAGAAATGTTTACTTATCTTGTGCGGTGTTAAAGCCAACGGAACTGCTGGAGATATAATTATCCGGCTCGAAGGACCAAATGTTCGGAGGGGGATGGCTTTAGCCTGGAAGGCACTCGATAATAAAACACGGAATAACTTCGGGGTATTACGCGACGTGCGTTTTAGGTCTTTATTGGTAGAATCGTAAATTGGAACTAGTGCAAGAAGTCTTAAAGCTAGCTTGGGGAGAGCGGATTAGCAGCTCTATGCACGAAAATGCAGTGGAAGAGGGAGAGAGAGAGCGAGTGTAGGGGATCACACTGCCTCCGGAAGATCAACGCCCTTCTGGCGTGAACATGCTACGTTGCTGAACTACATGGCACCAAATTCTCAAGTAACGTTGACCACCGATGCATCGGACGACGCTATGGGTGCCGTGTTACATCAGATCGTCAACGGACAAACACAGCCACTGGGTTTTTTCTCCAAGAAATTTTCATCGGCGCAAAAGAAGTACAGCACCTACGATAGAGAGCTCACTGCTATTTATCAGGCCATTCTGCATTTCAAGTACGCACTGAAAGCATCACCACGACGCGCCCGGCAACTGGATTTTATTAGCCAATTCAGCACCAACATTCAGCACATCTCGGGAGAGGAAAACAACGTGGCTGACCTTCCCTCACGCATCGACGCCATCCAACACATCGATTTGGATGAGATGGCGCTTGAGCAGGAAAGCGATGACGAACTACAATCTCTGCTTAAGTCTGACCCAGGAAATACCATATCACTAACGAGATTGTCTATTCCAGGCTCAAACAAACAATTGTACTGCCACATTAACAACAAACAGGTACGCCCGTTCGTGCCCAGGTGCCTACGCCCAACGGTAGTCCAAGGTCTACATTCGCTATGCCATCCAGGAGTTAAGGCAACGAAGAAGTTGGTTAGGAAGCACTACGTTTGGCCTCGCATGGCAAAGGATGTCGCTATGCGTTTTTCTCCATAGGTTTGTATTTTTGAGCCATTGGCTGCGAAAAGAAGCTTAGGAGTGGGTATTGGTTTTGCGTTTTTACAGGGTGGCAACACTGAAATGTCGGCGCCGGTGTCGATGGAGAAATTTATTTTGGAGAAGCTGTCGCTGAAGCTGAGGCGGGCGATTGTGCAGTGGCCCTCTTCGAATTTGCCTCCCGAATCCGAAGACTGCGTTAGTTTTTTGTTTGTGACGAAAAAGAGCATGGTTGGCGGCATTTCTGGGCGTCGCTGCCGAATTTACTGTGGTACCAACACATGCTTGAGGTTTGACCTTCGTCTTGGGTTGTGGCGTTGCTGCTGCGCCTAGTTGATGTGGCCCGATTGTTTTTTCGCCAACATCCACTTCTTTATCTGCCAACTTAGCCAAGTCTTCTAGGCTGGAGTCCGATACCTGCAAGATAGTTTGCACTTGCGTTGGTAAGCGCTGCATCCAAAGTGCCTTTAAGAAGCTTTCGTTAACTTTATTTGCGGCGAGCGAGCTTAACTCATTAAGCAGTTGTGAAGGGTGCTTATCACCAAGGTCGATCTCCGATATTAACTTCTGGATTTTTTTCTGTTCGCTTTCGCAGAAGCGTTCCAGAAAGCAAGATTTCAAATTGTCGTATTTGCCTTCGCTTGGCTGGTTGACGACTGCATCGGAAATTCGAGCCAAAACGGGTGCTTCGATTGATGCCAGAACTGTGTTGAACTTTGTGGCGTCAGAAGTTATTCCCGCCAAAATAAATTGGGCTTCGATTTGAGACAACCATAATTCGGGGTGCTCGTGCCAAAACGGTGGTATTTTTACAGCCACGCGGTTAATTGCGGCGTCGGGAATACGAGCGACGGTGTCGTGAAAAATGTCAGCGTCGTCTTCCATGGCGTCGTTGTTTGCCAAAATTGATGCAGGTTTTCGGGTGTATGTAAGTAGTGAATCACGTCGGGGTCACCACTTTAATGTGTATCGTACACAGAGTTATGTTTAAGTATTTATTCACTAACTTACAAAGACTGATTATTTTATTATATCTAATTGGCGAAATGAAAATAGGCAAAAGCGAAGAAGCAGCGATGATGATGATGTCGTGGTCGTCGTGAATAGGGATGGTAGAATCGCCTAGAGATGGCCTCTCGCGATCCCGATACTCGTGTCAGCTATCGAGTTCGATCGCACAATCGTAAGCTGCTGAGAGTTGCCACATTTTCAATTCGTAGATATTTGCATTAATCATTTATAATTGAATTCTTGTATTCTGTTCCCATGTCGTTAATGAACGTCTTCATTGGACCGTACTTCAGAATAAATGATTCAAAAATTGCTTTAGCGACAGTGTTCGCGTTCTTATTTGGAACTGGTATGGCAACTAAATATTTATTTAGGTCACATATTAAGGTGACTGCATATTCATTGCCATTTTCTGATCTAGGTAGTGGACCAATAGTGTCTACTATCACCCTGTCGAAAGAATTTATTGGCGTATTGGTTATTATCAATGGGGTCTTGCTGTGCTTTGTTATTTTAGCTTTTTGGCATTTTTGACATTTTCGTATGTACTCAGTAATATCTCGAGTCATACCTTTCCAAAAATAATGTCTTCTGACCTTGGCCAAGGTTTTTGAAATGCCGATATGACCTCCTTGTATTGGATCGTCATGGAATTTAGACAGTATAGCTTCTTTCTCTTTTTGTTTTTCTATTAGGTTCACCGGGTTGGGTAGCGCTACTCTTAATGGTATCAATATCTTATTGCCCATTTGTTTAAAATTATCTATTGAAACATGTTCAAAGATATTTTCCCACGGTGCCATTTTGCCTTTGGAAAAATTGACCTAAGTCGAGGATTCCATTAGTATATAAATCGCGAACATCATATCTTGCAATAATTTTCTTACCATGTTTAAAGAAACAGCATATTTTTTATATGCAAGGTCACTACTTTACGTACTTCGTCATTGTTTATGACTTCATATACGTTGGGCTTAGAAGCTTTTTCAATAGATTGCCTAGGCAATCATATTTTGTTGTTATCTGCGCTGATTTTCTGTCTATTTTGGTATCTAGTAGTGACTCTCATTATATTTCCTGTAATGTTTTGTAGATCTTTAATGGTTATTCTTGATTGATCATTCGGATTGATCATTGAGAATATATATATTAATGGTCTGTGATCTGTTTTAATTGTGAAGTGTTTTCCATAAATGTATGGTCTAAAATGTAATATTGCCCAGTGAATTGCAGCTAATTCCTGCACAGTTGTACATTTATTACTTTCTCCTTTACTGAAAGCTCTTGATGCGTATGCTATGGGAAGTTAGAGTCCGTTATGGTTTTGAGTTAAAACCGCTCCTCACGCTTGCTTAGTTGCATCAGTAATTATACAGAATTCTTTGCTGAAATCAGGATATTGTAGCAAAGTAGGTTCCATAAGTTTTGTTTTTAAATATTGGAATGCCATTCCAAAGGAACATTCTTTTTACATAATCTTGTTATGTGCCGTGAACGTTTAATGAAACGTCTATAATAATTGCAAAACGCAACGAAACGTCTAGCGCTGTCCGCATTGTGCGGCGTAGGGTAATTCATAATGACATCATATTGTAGCAGGCCAATTAGGATGAGTATGCTCTGGGCACACTATTTTGTTAGGAAATGTAGGATTCGGGGGTTGAAAGAGAGCTGCCCGCGAGCAGCGGATCACTTCGGTACGAGCACGCAAACAAGAAAGAACGAACAAGAACTTAGTGGAATAATAATTAGAACAAACAAGAACAAGAGTGGAAAAGTGTAAAGATAATTAGAAAAGACAAGATAGTTAAACATAGTGTAATAGTTTTATCCAAATAAAACAATAGCGGATTTAATATTCAATGGTTTAGTTTATTTGCGAGCAGGCAATGGTGCCGCTTCCCATATCAAAATGGATCTGAGTTCTTATCAATATGTCTTAAATATATATTGCCTAAGGCTAAACCGCGTAGCTGCGCTGCCGGATACACCAGCAGCGGAGCGGCTCACTTATGTATATCATATATCTATATATGCTTATCGGGAGAGAGAGTTATGCACTTATGTATTTGGCACTTGGTAAGCGTGGGAATGCTGACCGTGCACATATACCTTAAAGTGGATGATCATGTTACATCCGTCTGGGCCTTATTGATTGCATAAACGTAGTAACAACGTGCTGCTATGTGTTTGTATGCTTTAAGTACTATTGTACTTAAATGTTCTTAATATTACATAGGCGCATACTACATCTCCCTCCTTTTGAAAAATAACGTAATTCTATGGTTATTTTATACGATTTTCTAAAGCGATTTATTTATTTATTTTTATTTATATTTATATCTATATATTTATTTATTTATTTATTTATTATTATTATTATTTTTTTTTTAAATGTGTAAAATTACTTTCTTCACTATTTTTTTTGTGTATTAATATTATTATACTTTTCATATTGGTTTTAACCTATCCTTATGAACTTTTTGTTCCTTATTTTTGTTTTTTTTTTTTTTTTTTTTTGAATGAAAATTATTTGATTTAGTAATAAAAATATACATATAATATGTTGATTAGGAAATAAAAATTTTTAATCTATCTTTATGTACTTTTTGTTTCTTATTTTTATTATTTGAAATTATAATATTTTCGTTTTCTTCTATACTTTCTACCTTATATGGTCCAGTATATTTAAAATCTAACTTATGTCCGGTTTCGTTTTTTAACAAAACCTGGTCTCCTATTTTTAGTTGGATATCTTTAACTTTCCTATCATATAATTCCTTATTTCTAAGTTTGTTATCTTCTATCATTAATCTAGCTCTTTTATAGGCTACTTCTAACATATACTTAGATTCTTTAGCGTAATCATCCACATTGTATAGTGGTTCTATTCTATCTATGCTATTAAAATGTATCGGTAAGTTCGATGATTTACCGAATACTAGCTCATATGGACAATAGTCAAGTGCCATTGAGGGCGTAGTGTTAAAACAATACGTGAAATATGGGATCCAATTGTCCCAATCGGTTTTGTCTAGTGAGATATAGGACCGGATGAATTCATTTAGTGTTCTATGACTTCTTTCTACGGTTCCTAAAGTCTGATGATGGTGTGCAGTAGATGTTATGTTTTTTATATTCAAATTTTTACATAAATCTTCAATTATTGAATTTTTATATTCTGTTCCCATGTCCGTAATGAACGTCTTCATTGGACCGTACTTCAGAATAAAATCTTCAAATATAGCTTTTGCTACCGTTTTTGCACTTTTGTTTTTGATGGGTATTGTTACGAGGTATTTTGTTAAATCGCAGATTAATGTTACTGCGTATTCATTTCCTTTTTCAGATTTGGGTAGTGGACCGATCGTATCCACAATTACCCTGTCAAAAGCCATTTGTGGCGCCTCTGTTATTGTCAATGGGGTATGCCTTGTCGTTTTTGACTTTTGGCATTTAGGGCATTTTTTTACATAATTTGATATGTATCGGGTCATATTTTTCCAATAATAACTCCTTTTTATTTTAGCTAATGTTCTAGCTATGCCTGTATGACCTCCTTGTATCGGATCATCATGGAATGTAAACAGTATTGCTTCTTTCTCTTTTTCATTATTTGATAATAGGGTCACCGGCTTGAGTAGCGCTACTCTTAGAGATTGTAATGTTTTATTGCCCATAATTTTAAAAGATTCTATTGAGATGGTGTCAAAGATCTTTTCGCTCGGTGCCACTTTGAGTTGGCGGATATTAAGTATACCGGCTTCCTTTTCAAGCCTTTGAAAGAACTGACCTAAGTCGAGAATTTCATTGGTGTACATATCGCTAACATCAATTATTGCTATAACTTTTTTTCCACGTTTTAGTAAACATAGTGAATTCGTTATTCGCAAGGTCACTACTTTTCGTACCTCGTCATTTACTATGACTTCGCATACGTTGGGCTGAAAAGCTTTGTTTCGAGTTTGCCTGGGCAAATCTACTTGTTCTTTTCCTGCGCAGGAATTTGTCTGTTTACTTTGGTTTCGCGTAGTGACTTTTAATATGGTTGCATTCATGTGTTTTAGTTCGTCGATGGTTATTCTTGATAACGCATCCGCTACATGATTGTCCTTGCCCTTTAGGTACTCTACAGTGAAGTCATATTCTTCTAATTCTAGCCTCATTCGGGTTAGTTTAGAGCTGGGATTTACCATCGAAAACAGATACGTGAGTGGTCTGTGATCTGTTTTGACAGTGAAGTGCTTGCCATAAATATATGGTCTGAAATGCACTATTGCCCAATGAATTGCTGCTAACTCTTGTTCCGTTGTGCTCTTGTTACTTTCTCCTTTTGTAAAGGCTCCTGAAGCGTATGCAACTGGAAGTTGGAGTTCATTGTGCTTTTGAGTTAACACCGCTCCACACGCTTGTTTGCTTGCATCTGTGATTATGCAAAATTCTTTACTAAAATCTGGATATTGTAACAGAGTTGGTTGCATAAGGTGATGTTTAAGGTGCTCGAATGCAGTTTGGCATTCGATTGACCATTCGAAAGGAACATTCTTTTTACATAATCTTGTTATGTGCCGTGAATAGTCGGCGAAATTCTTTATAAAACGTCGGTAATAATTGCAAAATGCAATGAATCTTCTAGCGCTGTCCGCATCATGTGGGACTGGATAATTTTTGATGACGTCATATTTCTTGTCATCTGGCAAGATTCCTTTATCTGTGCATTTGTGACCTAGAAAAGTCACTTCACGCATGAAAAATGAGCATTTTTCTGGATGTAATTTCAAGTTATTTTTTCTGCACAGTTCAAACACGTTGGTCAAATTTTTGATCATGTGTCGCTCTGAGCATCCAATAACTATTAAGTCATCCATATAAAGGAAGGCTTGGGAAGGTTCAAGTCCTGAGAACGCTATAGTCATCATCCTCTGGAATGAATTTGGCGCTATTTTTAAGCCGAAAGGTAATCGCGTAAAGCGATATGAGCCATTGCTCGTTGAAAACGACGTTATATCTCTTGAATTTTCATCAAGTTCAATTTGATGAAATCCTGACATTAAATCAAGACACGAAAAATATTTTGCTCGGCCAAGTTGATCTAGAATATCTTCGATTCTTGGCAGAGGAAACTTATCAGCCAAAAAGTTTTTTATTAATTTGACGATAGTCGATTACTAATCGCCATTTTTTATCTATTGAGCCCGGAAGGGCTTTTTTCGGAACTAACAAGAGTGGACTATTATATTCTGATACGGATGGTTCGACTATACGATCCGTAATCAGTTTCCCTACTTGCTTCTGGATCTCTTCCAGATGGCTATGTGGACTTCTATAGTTTTTAATATAAACCGGTTCTGTATCTATCAGTCTCAATTTTTGTTTATAAAAGTTGTTGGTTGTGATCGCCTCTGTTTCAAGACCAAACACATCACTATACATGGTGCATATTTCCACCAGTTTTGTTTTGAACTGGGGTGGAAAATTCTTAGTTAGTTTAGCTAGGACAGTTTTTTTCCTATTGCTTGGAGGAGTTTGAACTATTTCATAGTTCGAAAGTGATTCGTATTGCAAGTTGTTGATGTTAATTAACTGGTCGGTACTGGTTGTATTTAGTAAACGGACAAATGCATTTGATGCTGTGGCAATTGTGTTTGCAACATAAATGCCATTTTGAATTTCCTGATTTGGGATCAATATGCTATCCTCATTCGAGGTTAGCTCTATTTTTCGGACGACTTGCGTTCTTGCTGGTAAATATATTGAATTATTACCAGAGTTAAACTGTATGGGAACATTGATTGGAAAATGTAAGTTAGATGGTCTCAATGTAAACCAATCTTCTAAATCTTGAAAATCTAAAACGCAATTAAATCGTTTTATAAAATCTAAACCTATAATCCCATCGCTTGGTAGTGGTAAATTAAAATCTACCAAGTGAAAATTGTGCGGGATTATATAATTTCCTGTCTGTAGCTCTACGGAGGCTTGGCCTTTCGAGTATATTACTCCTTTGCCTATGCCTTGAATACTAATTATTTTATCCCTGTTGATGTCATGAAAGACATCGGAATCAGTTTTTAATAGGGATATATCTGCACCAGTGTCAATTAAAAATGTTAGTTTTTTAATAGTTGCTACATCTGTTAGTGTTATAAATATATTGAGACTGAGGTTTACTTTATGAACCTTGGCATATATTAGGTTTTTGCACCTAAAGGTCACTGCTGGTTTTCCGGGTTGCTTTGAACAACTCGGACTTGTCCATTATTGGCATTATTGTTGGAGTTGCTCATTTGGCCTCCTCGATAATTACCTCTGTTATTGTAGCGCCGGTTATTGTTATTATAACCTCCGCGGTTTTGGCCGTCTCGGTTATATCCACCTCGTTGTTGTCCACCTCGGTTACGATAACCTCCGCGGTTCGCTACATTATTATAATAGAGTACGGCATTTGAATGCCCAGTTGCGTCAGTGCAACTGTTTACGAATTTCGAGATTGCATCGTTCATGTTGTTGAACGTGCCTGCCTGCATGATAAGTTTTACCTTATCTATTGAGCAATTTTTAGTCATTGCCTTTACAGCGTGTGTTACACTGTATTTGGCTGCCAGTTCTTGGGGTAGCCCATCACTAATATAGGCTCCCTCTAAAGCTTTAGTTAATAGCTCCACCTCTTGGGTGTAAACGTTCGCTGTTTTGCTCTTTTGTTGTAGGTTCAACAATTTTGCTGATAACACCTCAACTGATTCACCTTTAACAGCGGACTGAAGCTTGTTTATGACCTCAATTATTGTTGTCTCACTGTTAATCAGGTTTCTGGCTGACCCTTTTAGTTTTGTCTTGATTAACGACACAGCCAGTTGCTCATGTTCAGCTTTTATGGTGTCGACTATATTGAGAGCATCCAAAAAACTTCTCAAGTTTTCCGCTTTACCATCAAAAACTGGTATAAGCTTAGATGCTGTGTTTATAAACTCAATATTGGTCTGAGCCATTGTTAAATTTATTCTTGGCTGGATGCCTTCTGGTTGTTCGGGCACGTTACGTGTTGATAGCAACACAGATGGATCAAATGACGAAGGTTGTGTGGACACGTTAATAGTCTCTTCCGACTCTTTAACGTCCCTTGACAACAACACAGATGGGTCAAGTGATGCAGGTTGTACGGACACGTTAATAGTCTCTTCTTAACGTCCGGTGACAGCAACACTGTCAAATGATGCAGGTGTACTTAATATAGATGGGCAAAATAAAAATAATTTATGCCTATACACAAATCAATTGTTCCCGCAAGCGTTTTAAGATGTCTGAAGCTTGCACCCAGTTTAGGCCGCTGAGCCTGTTTTTATTAGCTGAGATTAATTCACGTATTTTATTGTATTTTTCAATAAGAATCTCAACGTGTTTTATCTTGGTCTGATTTGATATTACAGCGCTTTTATTTAAGCACTTAAATGATTTATCAAATTATACTCGTACCTCTTTGATTTCTGAGGAGAGTCTGGACCATTCCATTTGTTAGTTAGGGGAAACAAAAAAAATTCATAAGGTGTTGGGAGTCTCCTTTTGTAGAAATGGGAGTAGTTAAACTACTTTTTTTTTGAAATAGTGAAAAAATGAATTTTATTCTGGTGTATATATCTTTGTTTTTTTTTTTTTATTTTATTTATTTTATATTTATTTATTTATTTTTTTAAACCTTGTCGAGTCCATCGGCTCGGCTCATATACCGTTTCCTTAAAGTTCTCATATACATAAGATATACTTTAAGTAACAGATTTATTGAAAGTATTACTGCAATAAACACTAAAAGGTTGAACTGAGACTCGAGATGCGGGGTGGTATCAACCACAACAGTATTGACAACGTTCGCAGCGTTATCTTTTACTACGGGCTTGGATGCTTTTCCGCCCATTTTATGATTTGGAAGTTGGACGATTAACGTCAATGTGAACAAACAGTCTCAGTTACTTTACGCCAACTGGCGGAGAGAAATTTAACATTAATTCACTCCTGGGTGAATGTACAAAAATCCTACCTGTTTTGTTATATATATATAAAAAAAATATGCAGCGTAGTGCATCGATAGTGGTGTGCCACGCAGGGCAACAAAAAAAGAATTTATATTCGGCTGGCTGCAACTCTTCCTTACGTCAGCTGGGCGTCGCCGGGCTGGCACGCTGACGTTCCCTCGAAGGTGCAGGCGGCGGTTTTGCCCCCCACACTTGGTTTCTGCTGCTGCTGACCTGGGCCTATGGGCTCAGGCGGCGCCGGTACTGGTCCTCGCACAGGCTATTTATCATCTGCCTCACAGATGTCCTCGGCCAGTGATGCCGGTATCAGGATATTTTTTTTGGATTATAGTTGGATGGTCTTGGAGGAGACGGCGATATGGGGAGGATGTTTGGTTTTAGGTTTTAGTTCTGTCTGTGTCTCTGATTAGCCTTTTCTTCCGTAGGCGTTTTCCTTGACCAGTTCTGCTTAATTTTTGTAAAAAATTTTTTTCACTCAATATTTTTCCGTCAGATTGACGTTTCTTCCTCTGATCCTTGGATTTCCAATTCTTCGTCCAAGTCTATCAGTTCTTCCCACTCGTCGTCCGTAAAGATTGATAATATTTCGTCCATCCAATCCAATGCACTTATCTGTGCATTTATCCAAAGATTGCAGCGAGTCACGGTCGCCATGTAAAAGTTTCATCCAAATAAAACAATAGCGGATTTAATATTCAATGGTTTAGTTTATTTGGGAGCAGGCAATGGTGCCGCTTCCCATATCAAAATGGATCTGAGTTCTTATCAATATGTCTTAAATATATATTGCCTAAGGCTAAACCGCGTAGCTGCGCTGCCGGATACACCAGCAGCGGAGCGGCTCACTTATGTATTTCATATATCTATATATGCTTATCGGGAGAGAGAGTTATGCACTTATGTATTTGGCACTTGGTAAGCGTGGGAATGCTGACCGTGCACATATATATTGGTATCTTAAAGTGGATGATCATGTTACATCCGTCTGGGCCTTATTGATTGCATAAACGTAGTAACAACGTGCTGCTATGTGTTTGTATGCTTTAAGTACTATTGTACTTAAATGTTCTTAATATTACATAGGCGCATACTACAATAGTTTTAAGAAACATTGTAAATAATAATATAATAACCAACGGAATACATACATACATAAAATAATATAATTAAAGAACATCCTGACACAATCTCAGAAGTGGGATAAAGTGCAAAATTTTCGCGACCAACATATTTAACAAAACAATAATGAAGTTGGACTACAAAATAATGAAGGTACGTCGGGAAATTGGCAGCGAAAGTTCTCAAAAATCTTCAACTGCAGATCGACAGTGCTGGTTCGAGAACTAGAAGCCCGCGACTTAGTGGCGCCACAATCGACGTGTTCGATCAAGAAGGAGAGCTTAGCAACGGTTCGCCGTATGATATACAGCTGAGCGAAAGAGATGGCGAGCGAAGCAGCAGAGGCAGAGGAGACGAAAAGGCGCAACTTAGATATAGCAGCGGCAGAGACAGCGGTTCAGAGAATTCGGCACAACAAAACAATAAAAATTTCGAGAGTGCAGAGCAACAAGGCGACAGAAATTTCGAGACTTTAGAACAGCTACGCGGGAGAAGTTTCGAGATCAGACAGCGTAGAGGCGACGGCACAGGCGATGTCGCCAGTGTTAGCAGAGACGTCAGCAGAGAAAATTATGATGAAATGCTAGAGCGGCAAGACAATAAATTCGAAAATTATGGATTTTTGTGGCCCAAATTTAATATGGCCAAGGAAATGCTGATGAACATTGGAGGTGAATTGTGTGTGCGATTCTGGATCGCTCAATGGGAAAACATTTCGGCGTTTTTTAACTTGTCGGACGTGCAACGACGTGTTTTGCTGATCAGCAAATTAAAGGGAAGTGCCTCGCAATGGATGCATGCAGATGCAGGACGGTTTTCAAAACCAATAAACAAGTTACGTGAGCAATTGAAGTTGGCTTTCGGCGGAATGGAATCAAAGTGGACATTAAGACGCAAATTTAAGGAGCGAATTTGGTTAGAAAATGAAATGTTTGCGGTCTACTTTGAGGAAAAATGCAGGCTGGCTCGAGAAGTCGGTATGAGCGAGGATGAACTGCTGGATGAACTCGAGAGGGCATTCCAACATTAGATTTGCGTACACAGAAAGATCCGATGTTTTGAGGAGCCGGAAAAGATTCGAAAAGCTTTTGCCGATATTAGACTTCCAACAAGGGTTGTAACAGCGGAAAAATTACCAGCGGCGAAGTCAGAGTCAGCGAGTAGTGACACTCGTTGTTTTAATTGCAACGCAAAGGGACACTGGAAGAGGGAGTGCACCAAACCAAAAAGGTCACCAGGTTCGTGTTATGGATGTGGCGCAGAGGACCACCTGATTGCTGAATGTCTCCGGAGCAAGAAGAAGGCGGAAAATAATTATGTAAGATTGTTTAAAATTTTTTGTGTAGAAAATCCGAGGCAGCCAGTAATTACGGAATGCTTAATAGATTCGGGAAGCCCAG
Organism: Drosophila aff. chauvacae BK-2020; assembly: GCA_018903765.1. Taxonomy (NCBI): domain Eukaryota; kingdom Metazoa; phylum Arthropoda; class Insecta; order Diptera; family Drosophilidae; genus Drosophila; species Drosophila aff. chauvacae BK-2020. The sequence continues at coordinate 106,873 of JAEIGO010000164.1, read as the reverse complement.
TTTCATTGATGAAACGATCTTATGTATCAGAAAACGTAAAATTAGAACCACAAAAAAAAGTTATTGGGGAATTAATAGAAGTTTATTAAAAAGCTTTGGTAAAATATTATGTTATATTTGGAGAAAAGAGATTAAGATTTTATTTAAATTAATTGTGGTGGCTGATGAATCTATGGGCTACAATATTGTACTGGGGCGAGACTAAATGGATATTTGCGACTTAAATATTGATTAAGGCGCGTTAAAAATGGTTAGAGTAGAGAGTATTGAAACTGATGACAAGAAAAAAACAACTTTGAAAGAGCGTTCCAATAATTGTATGGAAATTAGCGACTCGGAGATTAATGCTGAAAATCAAGTAAGAAATTTTGGAAGAAATTTAAGTTGTGAAAATTTAGGAAGAAATTTAGGTACATATTCAGGGAAAAATTGTTTAGGCACATTTTTAGGTGTAAATTGCTTAGGTAAAAACTTAGGAACGGACAGTTTAGGTAGAAGGTTAGATGAAAAAAGGTTAGGTAAAAGTTTAGATGCGAATATTTTAGGTAAAAGTTTAGATGATAATATTTTAGGTAAAAGCTTAGATGCGCATATTTTAGGTAAAAGTTTAGATGGGAATATTTTAGGTAAACGTTTAGATAAGGATATTTAAGGTCAATATTGATTAAGGCGCGTTAAAAATGGTTAAAGTAGAGCGTATTGAAACTGATGACAAGAAAAAAACAACTTTGAAAGAACGTTAATGCTGAGAATCAAGAAGCAAATTTTGGAGGAAATTTAAGTTGTGAAAATTTATGAAGATTTGATAAAAGAAGTTTAGGTACATTTTCAGGAAAAAAATTGTTTAGGCCCATGTTTAGGTGAACATTTTTTAGGTAAAATATTTAGGTTTCTTGATTTCAAATGAGGGAATTAAAGCTGATGAAAAGGGATTAGAGGCTACACAAAAATTTTCCGGTGCCAAACAAAGTTCAAGCTGTACAAAGCTTCTTAGGTCTTTGTTCTTATTTCCGCCGGTTTATAAAAGATTTTTCGATATTGGCAAAACCTTTATATGATTTACTGAGAAAGGATAGAGCTTTTGAATTTGGAAAAGAAGAGTTAGATTGTTTCACACTTCTGAAAGACAAATTAGTTGCAGCTCCAGTGTAGGCTTTATATGATCATAGGGATGAAGTAGAGCTTCATTGCGATGCGAGTGCGTTACGTTTTAGGGCTGTATTGCTTCAGAGAAAAGAAGATAAGAACCTGCATCCGAATTTTATTTTTTGAAGAGGATATGAGATATGAGAAGAGTGTTAGAGGCCGGTCAGGTCTACTAATTGATGGGATAATGGCAACCCTTGCTGTGACCCCGGCAGCCTGCAGTGGTTCACCGATGGGTCCAAAACTGAGCAAGGGGCGGGTGCGGGGATCTTTGGACCTAACACCAGAGTCTCGATTCCACTAGATAAATGGCCCAGTGTTTTTCAATCAGAGATTCATGCCATTGAGGCCTGCTCCAAACTCATCCTTGCCAAAAGAATGAGAGGAGCTACAATAAATATCTATTCGGATAGCGAAGCGGCGATCAAAGCGCTATCCTCTTGGAGGATAAGCTCCAAACTCGTCGCGGATTGCTGGACCAGCCTCCAGCAACTCTCCACTGGGAACAGGGTAACTTTGTGTTGGGTTCCCGGTCATGCCGGAATTCCCGGTAATGAAATCGCTGATGAGCTGGCAAGAGCCGGCTCAGCGACTCCTTTACACGGTCCGGAGCCTTTCTATGGCTTAGGGTGGGCTGCAGCCAACGATATGGTTGGAAGATGGGTCAAAGGAGCTAAGTCCAGGCATTGGATATCCAGCTCAGGATGTCGTCAAGCTAAAGAGCTGATACATCCGCTTTTGGGCAGGAACACTGATGGGTGTTCCAGGATGGACCTAAGACTATTGGTAGCCTACCTCACCAGCCACCATGTCCTGAACTACCATCTTCACAAGATGCGTCTGTCCTCGGATACGGAGTGCAGGCTCTGTAAAGAAGACGACGAGACGACCAAACACATTCTTTGTGAGTGTCCAGCCATTATTTGGTCCAGAAGGAGGCACCTGCATAGCGAGCTCTTGACAGCTTCGCAGATCAGGCAAGCCTCGACCAGAGACCTGCTAGCCTTCATAAGGGAGGCTGAGCAACTCTTGTCTCATTAGGGAACAACTTAGGCACAAAAGACCACTCGGTCGCAGTGCCTTAAGTCTTTGTACGGAGATCTCCCCCCAACATTTATTATTTATTATTATTGATTGATGAGAAGAGTTTAGAGGCCGGTCAGGTCTACTAATTAGTGAGAAGAGTTTAGAGGCCGGTCTGGTCTACTAATTGGTGAGAAGGGTTTAGAGGCCGGTCTGGTCTACTATATATGACAAGAGTTTTAGAGGCCGATCAGGTCTACTATATATGAGAAGAGTTTAGATGCCGCTCTGGTCTACTAATTATGAGAAGAGTGTTAAAGGCCGTTCTGGTCTACTATATTTGAGAAGAGTTTAGAGGCCGTTCTGGTCTACTAAATACGAGACGTAATACGCAAAGGCTACTGTGATTAGTTAGTTACCACACCGTTTACCCGTCTCCTATGGCTCTGCTGCACTCCTTACTGCTGATCCTTGGCTGCTGGTCCTTTCCGCTGGTCCTGGTTAGGTTAACCTTTACCTTTGCCTTTGGCTTTGGTGTGCCTTATATAGCGGTTCGGGGGGGCTAGTGTGCCCGCATCTCCACCCGCGTTTGGCCGTATTAGTGTGCCCGATCTATCGCGGCCAGTGTGACCCGTCGTGCACGATCGTTGGCGTGCGCGCGCATTTAATTCAAATCAAATTCCATTCTTGTGTCTTCGATGGTTCCTATTACTTATTTATACCTAATACATATATTATATATGTGCGCGTCTGCGCGTCACAACCTTTTAGAATTGTCACGGTGTGTAACTCTTTGAAGAGTCTTAAATAAGATAGAACCCAAGAATAGCAAGGTGGGCTTTAGAATTACAAGAATTTGATTATGAGTTAAAACATAAGGCAGGGAAACAAATGCAGCATGTTGATGCACTGAGCAGGTGTAACAATATTATGATAATTGATGCAAATACATTTGAGGATAAGTTAATAATTTGTCAGTCGAGAGATATTAAGATAGAAGAAATTAGGAACATTTTAGAAAATAGGGAGCATATATGGTTTGAAATGAGAAACGGTGTTATTTATAGAAAGGATAAAAACAAAAAACGTATTGTTTTATGTGCCAAATCGAATGGAGCAACATGTGCTATACAAATATCATGACAAATTAGGACATATTGGAAGGGACAAAATGTTAGATGCAATTAGTAAAAGTTATTGGTTCCCAAACATGAAGGAGAAGGTTTGTGAACACATCCAGAACTGTTTGAAATGTATAGCGTTCTCTCCATTAGTAGGAAAGGGAGATGGGTTGCTACACAGTATACCCAAAGGGAATAAACCATTTGAAGTTATTCATATCGATCACTATGGGCCAGTAGACAATAGTAGATCAAAGAAAAATATTTTAGTGGTGATCGATGGTTTTACGAAATTTGTTAGACTTTACACTACAAAAACAACAAACACAAAAGAGGTTTTGAGCGCATTAGCAGACTATTTTAGGGCGTACAGAAGACAAAGGTGTATTATATCAGATCGAGGAAGTTGTTTTACGTCAGCGGATTTTGAAAATTTTGTCGTAGAAAGGAATATAAAACACATAAAAATTGCTACAGGGTCACCACAAGCCAATGGTCAAGTTGAGCGAGTAAATAGAAGTTTGGGACCGATGATTGCAAAACTAACAGAACCTGAGAGAGGATTACATTGGGATATAGTAGTGGAGCAAGTAGAGTATTCGTTAAATAAGGCCCCATTTACACTAGGCTGCGTTTTTGCGTTTTTGCGTCTCAGAGCAAACGTAGTTTTTTTTACATAGGTTTTGTATAGGGGCCTAGAGGTGGGCAAAAGTTGCGTCCAAGTTGCGTTCAAGTTACGTTTGTGTCGATAACACCTGAGTATTTCGATAACAACTCTATATTCGGACTATCGTACAAGTTTCACCACCAAATAAAAATCAAAACCTAGTAACTGACGGTTTGAGCAGTGTACTCTTGGGGACTTCTGATCGGCACTTCTGGATCTGTCTTGGATGGGATGGACCTCTTTCAAGAATCGCAATTTGGCGTTTTAAAAAACCGCGTAAAAACCCTTTTTTTTAATAAAAAAATATTTTAAAATTAATGTACAAAACAATTATTTAATAATGGTTCCACAAAGAACATTTAGACCCAGGCGTGCCCAATGCGTTAAGCGCTTTCGTTTGTATTTCCTATCCAAGTTTCTTGAGCAGGTTGCCTCCAATATCATCAAATTCTTTAACGGATATTGTTATTCACTTATTGGTGAGGGATCCTGGTGGATACTCGCAACCAAAATCCTGCATATTATTGGGTGCGCCAGAGACTCGCTATAGAGCGGTATTCCGTAGAAGATCCCAAGCAGTACGAGACAATCCCAAGTCGCTTCTCCAAAGAAAAAGACATCGCAGACAAATCCATGGCCTTCATCATGGTTTCTCTATTGTGTTCCATGGCTGATAATATCAGGCTTTCGTCGTTGTTCGAATTGCTCATTTTCGGCAATTTTTGTTTACTTTTTCAATAAATGCTGACAGCTGTCAAAAACAGACGCAATAACGCAATAGAAACACACATTCATTATTGCGTTTCCTTCGATATCGATAGGTAACGCTCGATAGTGTAAATAGGCTATAATACATTGCATAGCAGCATTAAACAGCTTCCAAGTGAAACTTTATTTGGAATAGCTCAGAGAGGAGAAGTTAGTGATGAGAGGGGGCTAAAGCTGGGTTAAGTGAAGCGTGTGCGCCTGTCGCCGCTTCGATCCTACTCAGCTAGTGGTGATTGGCAGTCACATGCCGACCATACGTGGTGAAGAACCACATCCTGCTCGAGGTGCCCCTGCTCTAGACTAAATATGGCGGATCTAGAGAGGACAACTCGAAAAAAACCCGTAATCACCGGTGTTACCGTACCGTGCCCCTGTGATGAATGGCATTACGTTAGTGTGTCTTTTAACGGTGGCTTCCGGATACCTGGCACCTCCGGTCGTATAAGCACCCGATCCGGGGTATGAGGCTTTACCCTGGGGGATACTTCCTTCCTCACTACTCGTGGGATCAATTGCGACGCCGCGCGCCGCATTTAATACTTATTACTATTATACGATTATTATATTAGGATTACTAGCCGCTTATTATGAAGAAGTATTGAATTATTATTATTATTTTATATTATAACTAGAGGGCCCGCTATTGCATCCTCGCTTTGATCGGATGCAGATCCACACTTAAAATTTTGTATTAAATTTAGCTTTGAAGTCAGCGCACTGAATGAGAAGTAAAGATTCTTTGAAGTCGAATGACAAATTTAAAATGAGGCAAGGCCTACTCTAAGCCTTAGACCAATATCAATATTATCCCATTAATATTATTTTTTTTAATTTATGTTTTTTATTTTTTAAAATAGGTTGCAAGTGGAATTAGAAAATTAAAATACCCATACGAATCTGGAAATTTTTTTTCTGATTTAAAAAAAAAAAAAACTTCAAGTCTCTAAGACATGTGGTTTGGCCATGGCTGTGATATATCAGTCAGTCAGTCAGTCAGTGAGGACAAAGCATTTTATATATATAGACTAGCTGACCCGGTGAACTTCGTCCCACCGATCCGTGATTCAATTCATGCTGTATAAACAAAAACCATTTTTATCTCTGTCTAGGATGACAACAACTATTATTGCAAGTATGTAAGAATGTGGTATATGAGTGAGAGGCGTGGAGCGCTGTTCACGAAAATGAAATGTGCAAATAACATAACACTGAACAATAATTTGTTAAATTCATTTAAATTTATTCTCTCAATGCTATAGCGTGCACAATATTCTTGGTTAGCCCATTTTTCGCTAGGACAAACAAACTGGAGGGTTTACCCACTCGCGAGCATGCAACGTATAATTGACCATGTGAAAAACATGGTTTGCTTAAATCTAAGCCACAAACTGACATCGTTTGACCTTGGGACTTATTAATTGTCATTGCAAATGCCAATCGAATTGGATACTGGATTCGTTTAAATGGACATGGCACATCTGTCGGGATAATAGGGATTCGCGGTATCAATATCTTTTCACCTCGGAACTTTCCATTTAAAATGCTGGCTTCGATAACGTTTTTCATTAATTTTTGAATAACTAATCGCGTACCGTTGCACAGTCGTGGCGGATTCAGATTCCTAAGCAAAATAATGGGAGATCCAGCATTCAATTCCAAATTATGCGGTGGCATGCCTGGATAATCCAATGAGTTCAAAAACTCTGTGGGAAAATTAACAGCTTCGCTTTCTTCACAAACTGTATCAATAGATTTGTATGATACCAAGTTCCCTGGCAACAACTCTTGTATTTTGAGATTCAAATCGTCAAATTCCGCAGTTTTTGCCGCTAAAATTGCTCTTTCTGCAATCCACTCCTGATTTATGTACTGTGTGTGTACATCCGGAAAAATTTTTTGAATCAGATCATGTTGGGAATCAATGATTATGCAGAAATCTGTCGGTAATTTAACGCATCCAGTTTCATCTGTAGTAAGTTTCCCATCGCCGATAGTTAATAGTTGGTTTGAGAATGTCTCAGCGGATGGATTTTGAAGAATTTGAACGCGCATATTTACTTTGAGCTATAGTTTTTCTACATTACATAATGGGGATGATTTCAAGCACGCGTTTATCTCATCCGCGTATGTTGAACGCGAAATGATGGGAAGTGTTTGTCTGAAATCACCTGAAAGGACTAAGATAGTGCCGCCAAATAGTTTGTTGTTTTTTTTAATATCTTTCTTTCATTTCTGTTGCTCCGAACGAAGTCATTTGAAAACATGAATTAAATGTTCGAATGGACTTTAGGAATAGTTTAGAATTTGGATCTGTGCCTGTAAGTAAACCGTTCAATGGTTCAGGTGGTGTTTCAATAGGAGGTAGTTGTACCTTTCCAGACGCGCAACACATCCCGGCTGGCTCCTTGTTGAATTTGAGGGCATGACAATGCGGGCATTCCTTGTCCATAGCACGAATGGCAACTTTTGAATGAGCAGAATATTCAATATCGGGCTCGTAGTGGAATGCCAGACGCAGGAATGAATTTGAGACAAATGCCTGTGTGCGTTGTTGGTCATTTGTTCTACGTCTATTGCTTCTGAAACGGCATATTTGTCGTTTTTCTGATCTTCTTTCTTCATTGCGTTCCACTCGTATATCTTCTGTTTCTTCTTGATGCACTCGTGCCATGGTCTCACGGGCATTAATGTTTTCTTGCTGGATCTCTTCTTCTGTTCTTTGGTCTTTCCCTGTCGCTGGTTCCGCCAATTGCATGAACTCTGGCTCAAATCAGCCCCTTTGCGTTTTGTTGGCATTTTTTTCTTTAAAAAACACATATAAATATAACTTATTGAATCACGTTAAATCATTAATCTACTTTTCAAAAGAAACTCACAGGTCGGCCACAGAAACCTCTTCCTTTCCAAGAACCAAAAAAATAATACCGAATTGCCACAGCACTGCCACATAAATATTCAGGGGTGCCACAGAAACCACTTACGCTGCAAAAACCCTGAAAAATGATTTCTCGGTGCCACAGCACTTCCACTCAAATATTTTTCGGGTCTTTGAAAAGACACAACTTGACGTCAATTTCGATGCCTACCACATCAATAGATTCGAAATTTTTAAAGTCGGGTTTAGTAGAGCTGTCTAGCTAGTTTTATTTATTTTCGCGCCAACATTTTAAACTTTTTTTTTTAAATAAAAGTTAAAAAAAACTAAATTAATTAACAAAATAGGTTAAATCACCTAATATAAAGAATAAAATAACCCAAAACCTACCATTTTACAATAATTTAAATAAAATGTTTGCTAAAACACGTGCGTGATTTCATCATGGCAACCCTGCCAGCCATTTCGAATGGTTTGTGAAAAAACTAAAAACATAAAACTTAGAGAAACCGAGAAATTGGTTTAGCGGAAATGCTTTTTTGGGGAAATCAAAATCACAGTGTTTTCTATGGCACCCCTGATAATATAAAGTCAGAGATTCCTAAATAGTGTGTTAAATCGTAACGTAAAGTAAATCGTAATATGTCGATGTTGCTGGCGGGTGCTGGGTTTGCCCTATCTCCTAGCTATATACAGATGCCCTTCGTGGGTCTTTCCATGTCTCTTAAATACTAGCCTTAATACTAACTTAATTAACTATATACATATTTACATAAGGTGAGGTACTCCTTACAAGTTTCCCCTCGCAAATTAATTAAATCTCCGTTCTGATCTGTAATGCGTAATTCGATATTACTTATTTGTCTGGTGTTCACTGGTAAATAAATTAAATTTGTTGGCGTTACATTCATTTTATAACCAGACGGTACGTTTATTCCAAACTCATGTAATACATGATTCGCTCTATTACCGACATATGATCCGGTAATAATGTTGCATTCCAATCTAATGGAATTTACATTTAAAATATTTATAGGATTATCCAATTTGTAAATTTCATCATTATGTGGTCGTAATTTTCGTTTATTAAATCCAAATAGCTGACCAATTGATCAATCATGATTAAAATATATAGTTTCATTTTTCGTTATAACATGAACTTGAAATGTATTATTATTACATTCAATTTTGACACTGTCATGAAGTTGAAACTCTTTAAGCTTATTAAATATATATTTAATAATATCATCAAACTCATATGAGCCTACTGATATTTCAATAACTTGATTCCCAATATGGAATAGATTGTTTTTCGTATCAACATTTGGGATTGAATTGAATGTATAGAACTCAATAAGAGCACATTAATAATTCCGTTTCAGTTCAATCTGTGGGAAAAAGTTTTCGCTTATAACTGAAGTATTTCCAGTTAATGCAATTGTTAAAGATGTACTCATAATGAAGTTTAATTTTGAACTGTTCTGATTTTCCCTTCCGCCCAACCGACCGAGGGGCGCAGCCATGTGACGTACGGCTCGATCGCGTTCTAGATAGACGCGTGAGAAGGAAAATATAGGAAAGAACGAGGAAAGTTAGGTTCAGGTTCATGCAACATTACGAGCTAGGTCCCTCTATAAAGTTAAAAAGTCGGTTTTAATCGGCACATAAGACCCTAAAAGGTTCATATGCCTCAAACTCCCTCCTACAGTGATTTATTGCTAAGGGGATAAAGGTTCTAGATGTTAGTCGAGGAAAGTGAAAGTTAAGCTGTCCTAACAGGTAGGGGCTCCCTACGTCACCGTGAATTAGCTTGTGTAGAAAGACGACACCAAGCATAGTTCTACGGTTAGCTAGGGAAGGTAGGTTAATTAATAGAAGTCTACCAGAATAAGACGGTAATCTTAGGTCGGCATCCCAGGGTAAGCCACGGAGGGCGGTCCTTGGGGACCGCTAGGTCGACTGCAAGAGCGAGCGAGAACCCTAACTTGGGACCGCTAGGTCTGCCAGAGAGAGAGAGGACACTTGGGGACCGCTAGGTCGACCGCAAGAGCGAGCGAGAACCCTAACTTGGGACCGATAGGTCTGCCAGAGAGAGAGAAGGCGGATCGGTGTTCCGAGCCGTTGAGGGGAGAGGGGAACGGGGAAATAGGCAACTACTACGGTTAGCTAACTACTAATATATTACCAAACCTTGTGGGAGTCGAATCAGGATGGCAACCCCAATATGAGCTATCGCAATTATTTGGCAACAAACCATCATAGCGAAGTCCAGATCCTGGCAAATTGTGTATTTTCGATAAAATATCGCAAAGAATTCCTGTTTGGGATTTTGGACAAGCTACGGTCACATTGAATCTTCATACTTCCGTTCTCTTTTCTGGAAGGCGTGATCGAGTGCAGTTTAACTTTTTGCATCGTCCCCAAATATTAATCAACGTGCATCGTGTCGATCGGAAGAGTGTTCTTCAAGGCAAATATTGCCAATTCATAGCTTAAACTGTGCTTTAAATATAAGTGGTAAGCTTTCTAGTGCGTTCGATCGCCAGTGGCTAAAATATTGATTCCCAATATAGCGTCTGCGCCGTCCCACGTTTTTGGAGAAAATTCCTATTGGCCGCATCGCGGTTTGCTTTGTGTCGTCCCACGGCTTGAATCACGTGTAGTGGAATTTTTCTGTGCTTCTTCGACTGCTGTAAGATCTACATCTGCGTGCAACTGGAGCACCCACCGCGTGCAGCGTAAGGCTGCGCTTGCCCTTCCTGCCGCTTAACAGGTGCCGACCTCGGGTCACCTCGCTTTGCTGTCTTGCTCAACCCCTTCGCCGCTACAAGCGAGGAGCGGATCGCTGTGCGCCTTTTTTTTCTTCGGTTCGGCGCACACACACATATGTATTAACGTGCCGCTGCCGCCACACACACACACATATGTATTAACGTGCCGCCGCCACACACACACACATAGATTTGCGTTTCTGCGACAACATCGGAGTGGTGTGCGTTTTTCATCTCACGGATAGGATCCGTGTGCCGTCTTCTTCTTCTTCTTAAGTGCGCATATCAAGAATAAGTGTGCGCGACCCATTTGAGAAGCTGCTGGTTGGACGCCGCCTCCGCTGCGCACTTGAAGCAGTCCAACACGAATAATCGTGTCCAAACTTGAGTATCTTTAGAATAGTTTTGCATTTATGTGTTAATTTTGCTTAAGAATATGTACTTATAAATCTTTACGATCCTAATTTAGCGTACTTTGTGGATGATCTGAGAATTATATATATGATTTTCCCAACTTAAATTAATACCCACAGCTACTCATCAACAGTCATCAGGCCTGCTGACATCGTTGGAAAGTGCGTAAGTACGGCATAGCCGTAAAAACCTAGTAAGATCTGAACATACACATATAATCTATATATATAAAAATGCTCTGTTGGTGTATCCGAACCCTATGCATTCGAAAAGTTCTGAACTGTTAGAGCCCAAATTTTGAGACAATATAAAGTAAGGTGTCAGCAAGAACATCAGATAGTTTTTATATCAATATTTTACCCGTGGTCGCGAATAAAATTGATTTTATAGCTGCCTGCTGACTGTAAGATTAGAAATTTTGAATCTATGGATGTGGTAGACATGAAATTTACGTCAAGTTTTGTATTTTGAAATACCCAAATAATATTTATGTGGCAGTGCTGTGGCAATTCGGTATTATTTTTTTGGTTTTTGAAAAGGAAGAGGTTTCTGGAAGAGGTTTCTGTGGCCGACCTGTGAGTTTCTTTTGAAACGTAGATGATTTAATTTAATCTTTCATGGATTTTACATCTATAGGTTGAGAACTTCAAAAACACCAAATGTTTTAAATGAAAAATAGAAGATTGTATTATAATCCATCCCTTTTTTTCCAGCCACAAACGACAATGCCTCCCAAAAAGTCGAATTTGAGTAGTCGTACTAGCAATGCAAGAAAACTGAAAAGAATGGCGTCGAATAGGACTGATGAAGAGCGGGAAGTGGTGCGTGCGTCGGATCGACTAAGATCAAGGCAGAGGGTGAACGTGGAATCAGCAGAAAGCCGTGCAGCAAGGCTTGAGGATCAGCGATTGCGAAGTCGACAGATGCGTGCTGCAGAAACGGATTTGGTTCGCTCGCAAAGGAATGAACGCGAGAGGGTAAGGATTGCTGAAGCACGTGTACAGATAGCAGCTCATAATCATCTGCAGTACAATCGTCTCGCATTTCGATATGATCCAGCTGTTGATTATAGCTCCAGTCCGCATGTCGCGATTGGCAAAATGCTTGCCTCAAATATTCAACATTGTGGCGATATGTTCGCCCATTGCAGTTGACGACCAATATGCGTGTCCAGTTGCAGAACGATGAATCAGCCGAGGAATTCTCACGACAATTACTGGACATCGGGAACGGAAAGATCCCAGTCAACGAGATTTCAAGAAAATTTCATTACCCAACACTTTTTGTAAATTAGTAACGTCGAAAGAAGAACTAATTCAAAAAGTATTTCCGAATATTCGAAGTAATTATAAAAATCATGATTGGCTCAGTGAACGAGCTATCCTGGCCGCCAAGAACAAAGACTTTCATCAACTTAATTATGTAATTCAATCTAGCATAGAAACTGAGGAAGTTACATATAAATCAATAGACACTGTTGTGGAAGCGGATGAAGCGGTAAATTACCCAACAGAATTTTTGAATTCGCTTGATCTGCCTGGAATGCCACCACACCTACTGAAACTAAAAATAGGTGTGCCAATTATCATGCTGCGGAATATTAATCAGCCAAAACTTTGCAACGGTACGCGACTTGCAGTCAAGAAGATGATGAACAACGTGGTGGAAACAACAATATTGACGGGGCCTTTAATAATATATAAAGTCAGAGATTCCTAAATAGTGTGTTAAATAGAAACGTAAAGTAAATAGAAACGTAAAGTAAATCGTAACGTAAAGTAAGACGTAAAGTAAATCGTAACGTAAAGTAAGACGTCAAGTAAGACGTAAAGTAAAACAAATAGTAATGTAAAACAGATATCAATATCTTTATTCCTATCTTAATTATCTTTATTTGCGTTTGCGGTAAAAAGAACAAAAATTACTCAATAAGAAGTTTTCTAACGTAAAGAACTAAATCTTTAGGTTTAAGGATAGGTTTAGAAAATGTATCGGAATACTATCTTTATCTTTGATTATATGGTATCGAATATGAATTAATCCTATGTCTTTTTGGGCACCAAAGGGTATGTAAAGCAGCGGTTGTAAAAGGGTGGAGTCCGAATGGATTTCACAGGTAGGGTGGGTATAGAAAGAGGCCAATAACATCTGGTCCTCATCTTCAATAGGTACACTTCCTTGTCTGATTCTTAACCGTTTGGTTATCGTATTGCAGCTATCGTATCTCTGTCTACAGTATTGTATCTGTGACACTCTTGTTCATCTTAACACAAAACCCACGCCCATTTTCCCTGAGCATGCCGGTCAAAAAAGTAGACAGAGTGTGTTGAGGTGGACAACGCTCATTGAGTGTGTTCGTTACAGTTACAATTGGCGCCCAACGTGGGGCCAGCCCGATGCCTGATTAGGCATCTGTCGTTTGACAGCCGAGCTTCCCGTTAATAAACAATCCATCCACTGTTATTTTTAGTCAGGTGTTTCAAATTCCATCCTGGAATTTATGGTCTCTGGAGAGGTTCGGAGCCATACCGGAGGATTTGTTATGCTTTTATATGTTTTTTCTATCAGTTCGGTAATAATCGAACATTATAGTAAAAAAACATTCCAATTTGAGTAATTGATTCTTAGGATTTATATTTCTGATTTAAAGTCGGTTCTATACCAGGATTTCAGTATTCAAACATTACCTTCTTATCATTTAGAATTGAGACTTCTCTAGCTGGATAGATTCGGTTAGTTACTCTTCTAATTGGTAAGACTTCATAAATAAATTTATTTATTTTACAACTCTGTATTCACTTACCGTATATGTACCGTACCTATTGAACTATACAACCTACTGCTTTACTACCCTGGGTAAGACCCGTATTTACCTTTTTGTCGCTTACCTTTGATCGTTGGATCTCACAGTTTCTCTTACCTTTGATCGTTGGATCTCACAGTTTCTCTTACCTTTGATCGTTGGATCTCACAGTTTCTCTTACCTTTGATCGTTTGATCTTATCGCTTATCTTTCTTGTTCTAAAAACGAACGATTGTCTTTATATAATACACACTAGTGTGTACTTTTAAACACCAAAAATGATGATGCGTAGTAATGAAAATATAGTTGACTTAGATACTGAAGTATCGGTGATATGCACCATCTGCAACGGGCCAGTATGCAGTCTGGATTTGGTTGAAACCCGTTGTAAACATTCTTTTCATAAGCTTTGCCTTGACAATTACCTTAAGAACCATGACGAATGTCCCATCTGTGGTCAGTCATGTTCTCAATCCGAGTTAGGATCTCAATTGGCTCTTTCCACTAAATCTCAGGGTAACAAGATGGTAACTCGTTCAGCTTCTCGAAATACAGCAAAACAGAACGGGAAGTCTGATCAAAATTCCCAAAAAGAAATTCGTAGCGGGGATAACTCAGATTCCAGAGTCATTACAGAAGACCGTGTTGAACAAATAGTTCAGAGTTCAATGCAGTCATTTCAGGCAAGCATGCTACAATCAGTGACAGAACAAATTACTATGGCATTCACTCAATTGAATAGGTCCACATTTGCAAATAATGGACAGAGTGAGCTGCAGCAAGACATACTAACTAATTTCGATCGAGACGGTCCCGAGATAAACTCAGAACGAAATAACAGCCAACGTGTTAGGACTTCTCCAGACTTTCGAAGCGATCGAAGTGATCTTTCTTTGGATAGACCTGATAGGATTTCCAATATAATATCTAATTGGCGTATTAAATTCAGCGGGTCAACCAATGACATTGCTATTGAGGATTTTATTTATCGCGTAAATTGTCTCACTGCGCAAGGCCTAAACGGAAACTTCGAACTACTTTCCCAGTTCGCTAATTTATTGTTTGCAGGACCGGCCCTGGCATTTTATTGGCGTGTTCATAGATCTTCCGATAACATGAATTGGAATATGTTATGCAGGCGTTTAAAGGAGAGATATCAAGATCAGAGATCTGATCGTGAAATTAAAAGTGCTATGCGTCGCCGCAAACAGGGCAGTACCGAAAATTTTGATGACTTTTTGGATGCAATGCTTTCCATTGTAGATTCCCTTCGCGAAACAATGCAGGACAGTGAAATTACTGTAGAAGTTCGTCATAATCTCAAGCCGGAGATCAAACATGAACTATTGCACATAGATACTCCGAACTTAGCATCATTGCGTAGGGGAATGCCATCGTCACGAAGAATTCTTTCGTAACACTCGGACAAAGCCAGTCCAACGTCCGAACACCAGCAAGCGTTTTGTTAACGCAATTCTTCACGAAGAGGATTCCGAAGATCCATCTGAAGAAGAACTTGATGTCGATAACGAAATTTCTGTTGTTAAGTCTTCCGAGAAAATTAAGTGCTGGAACTGTGAAGAATCAGGCCACGGTTACCAGAATTGCCTTAAAACTCGCCGTATTTTATGTTATGGTTGCGGAACACCGGAGGTGTATAAGCCCAACTGCGCAAAATGTAATTCGGCATCGGAAAACCCCCAAGAGGACATTCGTTATGCAAAGAAAACGAATGTCCGCCGTTAGCCTCGAAAATACAAACAGAACCAGATTCTGTGGCAAATGATGTTCATTCCATTTTGCCTTCAACTCATGACGTATCATTAACGCAAACTTTCAACCCATATCATTTACGATTGTCGGAGTATGCAAATCGTAAATTCCAAATGTTTAATGCTAATTCTATTCATTTTGGTAAACTTCGATCATCACGGCGGATTCGCAAATTTTGGATTCGTAAGCGTTCATTCAATCGTTTTACGATCTCATCAATTGTTTACAACAAAAACGATATCCGACCTTTCACAAACATTGACATATTTGGTCAATCGCAGTTAGCTCTCCTGGACAGTGGCGTCAACAAAAGCGTTATAGGTGGTGAGCTAGCAAAACAAATAATATCAGCCAAGCCATTTAATAATCTTAATTCGATGGTACGAACTGCTGATGGCCAAAGGCAATATGTTGCAGGTACCATACAAATTCCCTTGACTTACAGCTCAGTTGAGAATAACTTTGAATTCTTAATAGTTCCTTCCATAAAGCAAAGCGTGATATGCGGAATGGATTTCTGGTATACGTTTGGAATATCTATTAAGCAAACAGTCTCGATCAACGAGATCAACATTGAACCTGAAGAAGACTCTACTCGCGTACGATTGTCCGAGTCACAAAAATCGAAATTGCAGAAAATAATAGACTTCTTCCCATCGTTCGAGAATGAGGGTTTAGGTTTAACTAACCTGATAGAACACAATATCGACACATCCAATGCTAAACCAATCAAGCAACGATTTTATCCACTTTCGCCAGCTAAAGAAAAACTTTTGTGTTTAGAAATTGATCGCATGATTAAAATGGATGTTATTGAAGAGGCTCCTTCATCGCCTTGGTCTTCTCCAGTTACTTTGCATATCAAACCAGGCAAGGTGCGATTTTGTCTCGATGCAAGAAAATTAAATGCAGTTACTGTAAAGGATGCATATCCAATCCCTATAATGGATGGACTGCTGAGTCGTCTTCCACCTGTACATTGCATTTCCAAAATTGACCTTAAAGATGCCTTTTGGCAGATTTGTTTGGATCAAGAATCCCGTGCTAAGACTGCTTTCACCGTCCCAAATCGGCCGCTTTATCAATTCAAAAGAATGCCCTTTGGATTGTCAAACGCTCCACAAACCATGTGCCGTTTGATGGACCTGGTTATACCCTATCAATTAAAATCGCATGTATTAGTTTACCTCGACGATTTACTTGTTTTGTCAAACAATTTCGAGGATCATCTTTTGCATTTGTCCGAAGTAGCCACCCAATTGCGTAAAGCTGGATTGACAATAAATGTCCAGAAAAGTCAGTTTTGCCTGAAAAAAGTAGACTATCTTGGTTACTTAGTTGGCGAAGGCACGCTTCAAGTAAACCCAAACAAAATCGCTGCTGTGAGCGAATTTCCGGTCCCGAAGACCCAGAAACAGTTGAGAAGATTTCTTGGTATGACTGGTTGGTACCAGCGATTCATATCTAATTATTCCACAGTCATTTTCCATCTTACAGAGTTATTGCGTGGCAAAACCTTAAGTTGGAACGATCAGGCTCAAGAAGCTTTTGATAATATCAAAGACAAGTTATGCTCTGCTCCTTGTCTCGTTCACCCCAATTATGACAAACCATTTATTCTGCAATGTGATGCTTCCCTACATGGAGTAAGTGCAGTTCTAGCTCAATGTGATGATTCCGGTTGTGAACGTCCTATAGCATACATGTCTAAGAAGCTGAATAAAGCCCAGCGTAGCTATACAGTTACCGAACTGGAATGTATGGCAGTAGTTCTGGCAATTAAAAAGTTCAGAATGTATATTGATGGTCAAAGTTTTAAGGTAGTCACCGACCACTCAAGTCTTCGATGGCTAATGAACCAATCAGATCTGAGCGGTAGATTGGCAAGATGGGCTATCAAACTTCAGGGTTATTCTTTCGAAATCGAACATCGGAAAGGAACCGAAAATGTAGTTGCGGATGCTCTATCTCGATCGTTCGAAGATATCGATATTTCTGCAATAGACCTTGAAATCCGCGCCGAAATTGATCTATCTTCCAGTGCATTTCAATCGGAAGAGTACTCTGCTCTCAGAGATAAATTCGTGTCTCTAAAGTTACCTGATTTTCAAGTCATAGATGAGTTTATTTATCATCGTGCAACTTTCCCCAATTCTACTGACATTTCACCGGACGATTGCTGGAAATTGCTTGTACCTGAGTCGTTGCGACAAAGCGTAATTAGTTCGGCTCATGACCAACCAACATCTGCTCATTGTGGGGTAGCAAAATGTTTAGAGCGTATTAGACGTCGTTTCTATCGGCCAAACATGGTTATCAACGTTCGTGATTACATTCGAAGTTGCGAAACATGCCAGACCACTAAATATCCCAATCGTTCTTTAAAACCACCAATGGGAGCACAAGTGCAAAGCGATAGAATTTTTCAAAGACTTTATCTGGATTTTATCGGCCCATTCCCTAGATCTAAATCCGGCAACATTGGTATATTGATCATTCTGGATCACTTTTCCAAATTTACCTTTTTAAAGGCTGTTAAAAGGTTCAACACTAAAGTGATCATCGATATATTGCGGGATGAAATATTTGCATGCTTTGGTGTACCCGAAACAGTCGTGAGTGACAACGGAACTCAATTTAAAAGCCGTGATCTCTCTGACTTGCTTTCGAAATATGGCGTTCGTCATATGTTTACTGGAGCATACGCTCCACAATCCAACGGAGCTGAGAGAGTTAACCGTTCTATTAATGCTGCTTTAAGAGCTTACATTCGCTCCGACCAACGCGAATGGGACGTATTTCTCAGTAGCATCAACTGCTCTCTTCGTAACTCGATTCACCAATCCATCGGTATATCGCCCTATCATGTTGTTTTCGGTCAACACATGATATCTCACGGTAATGACTACAAATTGTTGCGCAAACTGAATTTACTCGCAGAAAGTGATGTAAAATTGTCAAGGACTGACGAATTTCAAAGAATTCGCTCCAACATTGCCAAACATTTGAACAAGGCTTATGAGGCAAACCAAAAGTCTTACAACCTGCGAGCAAGACCCCGTTCTTTTGAGGTTGGCCAGGAAGTTGTTAAAAGGAATTTCGTATTAAGTAACGCAGCGAATAATTTTAACGCGAAACTCGCTCCTGTCGGTATCAAGGCCCGAGTCAAAGAAAGGATTGGTCAGTCAATTTATCTCTTAGAGGACATGAATGGAAAAGAACTTGGCAGATTTCATGCCAAGGACATTTGGTAATTGCTTTTGACTCCTTTTTCAGTTTTTATTGTTAGTCACAGGGACTAATAATCAAATCTGTGGTTGTGGGAGTCGAATCAGGATGGCAACCCCAATATGAGCTATCGCAATTATTTGGCAACAAACCATCATAGCGAAGTCCAGATCCTGGCAAATTGTGTATTTTCGATAAAATATCGCAAAGAATTCCTGTTTGGGATTTTGGACAAGCTACGGTCACATTGAATCTTCATACTTCCGTTCTCTTTTCTGGAAGGCGTGATCGAGTGCAGTTTAACTTTTTGCATCGTCCCCAAATATTAATCAACGTGCATCGTGTCGATCGGAAGAGTGTTTTTCAAGGCAAATATTGCCAATTCATAGCTTAAACTGTGCTTTAAATATAAGTGGTAAGCTTTCTAGTGCGTTCGATCGCCAGTGGCTAAAATATTGATTCCCAATATAGCGTCTGCGCCGTCCCACGTTTTTTGGAGAAAATTCCTATTGGCCGCATCGCGGTTTGCTTTGTGTCGTCCCACGGCTTGAATCACGTGTAGTGGAATTTTTCTGTGCTTCTTCGACTGCTGTAAGATCTACATCTGCGTGCAACTGGAGCACCCACCGCGTGCAGCGTAAGGCTGCGCTTGCCCTTCCTGCCGCTTAACAGGTGCCGACCTCGGGTCACCTCGCTTTGCTGTCTTGCTCAACCCCTTCGCCGCTACAAGCGAGGAGCGGATCGCTGTGCGCCTTTTTTTTTTTCGGTTCGGCGCACACACACATATGTATTAACGTGCCGCTGCCGCCACACACACACACATATGTATTAACGTGCCGCCGCCACACACACACACATAGATTTGCGTTTCTGCGACAACATCGGAGTGGTGTGCGTTTTTCATCTCACGGATAGGATCCGTTTGCCGTCTTCTTCTTTTTCTTAAGTGCGCATATCAAGAATAAGTGTGCGCGACCCATTTGAGAAGCTGCTGGTTGGACGCCGCCTCCGCTGCGCACTTGAAGCAGTCCAACACGAATAATCGTGTCCAAACTTGAGTATCTTTAGAATAGTTTTGCATTTATGTGTTAATTTTGCTTAAGAATATGTACTTATAAATCTTTACGATCCTAATTTAGCGTACTTTGTGGATGATCTGAGAATTATATATATGATTTTCCCAACTTAAATTAATACCCACAGCTACTCATCAACAGTCATCAGGCCTGCTGACATCGTTGGAAAGTGCGTAAGTACGGCATAGCCGTAAAAACCTAGTAAGATCTGAACATACACATATAATATATAATATATAAAGTCAGAGATTCCTAAATAGTGTGTTAAATAGAAACGTAAAGTAAATAGAAACGTAAAGTAAATCGTAACGTAAAGTAAGACGTAAAGTAAATCGTAACGTAAAGTAAGACGTAAAGTAAGACGTAAAGTAAAACAAATAGTAATGTAAAACAGATATCAATATCTTTATTCCTATCTTAATTATCTTTATTTGCGTTTGCGGCCGCTCTTGCGCTCCCGTCTTTCGGGCTTCCGCGCAGTGCCGACGCTCGCGCGCTCTCCGTTCCGCTGAAATCTCCGGCCGCTTCGCTGCACTATTCCGCCGCTCCTCGGCACCTTTCTTGGTAGCGATCGCCCTCGATGCTCTCCTCCACATCTTCGGCCACTGCACTCTTCCGCTGCTCCCTGGCCAAGCGCATCCGCGCATCCCCCTCTGACGCTCCCGCTCCCCGAGCTCGGGATAAATCCGATCCAGCAGTCGGCCGCCGCCGATCTCCTGCTCTCGCTTTAGCGGAGTATAGCGGGCGGGAGCACGGCTCTATGTTTAAGCTTAGATTAGTAACCCAATGCATGTTCAATAAACCACACTACGGGCGCTCCATGCCAGTGTCGACTCTCGACCCCCGAATATTTTCTACGTCTTCTACTTCGCGGGATATATACACTTTATATTTTCTGGAATCCTTTAGCGGAGGATCCTCGCCACCCCCCTACATAAACATGATCCTTCCAGCCGGATAAGGATATCGTCCTGGAATCCTTTTTTCACCAGCTGCTCTGGTGGTGCCGCCGCTAAAGATAAGTACAAGGTCTTTTCGTTCTCTATTCCCCGTTTATGGCATATGTGCATATGTGCATCCATACACACACATCTACACGCTTGCGAACTTCTGCACATATTTGGGTGCACTTTTACCTCCGCGAAAAATTGCAAAGTGAAAAGTGAAATTATGTGGTGAGAAAAAAGGCACAATTAATATCGGCCAACCGGTGTGCACTAAATCGGGAGTTCCCTGTTCGCCGAACGGTCCGCCGCTGTCGTGATATTATTTTCTTGAGTGCCAATTTTCTCCATATAATTTTTCTGTCCGTTCATTTCAAATACAGTCCACTTTTCGACGCTCCACTGTGCCAACCTGTGCCGTACATACACGCACATTTCATATGCTCATATATTTACCATATATTTTCTGCTTCCGATCCCAGAAACTAACCGCTACAAAACTAAGATTAATAAGAATTAAAGGCGATACAAAACAACAACATTAAAACTCAAACATAATTACAGATCCACACGGGTTGGACCGCGATTGTTTTGCCAAAGTTACGACGTAACCGATGCAGCAGCCGCGTTGTTGTTTCTGTTTTTTTTCCTCTCTTGCGTCCATTACGTATGCACTGCTTTGCCAACGGCATAGCAGTGAGCTTTTCGGGTAAACCAAGGCCAAGGTTTCTAATTCTACCTTTCCGGCTTCGTAATAAATACGATCGAAAATAATTAATTATTTACGGCCAATAATTCTCTTAATTATTATTTTAATAATAATAATAATAATAGTTTTCTAGAGGTTACTGCACTGCGACCACTAGGGTCTATTGTGCCCTCGTCCTAGTGAATGAGCTATAGCTCCTCGAACAGTTCAATCGATCGCAGGAATGCGATGATGTCGCCTGGTCGAAGGGCCCTCATTTCCTTTGTGGTGAGTGTAAGGCCCCCAAAGTGGGCCAACCTCATCCGACTGATAGCCGGGCACTCCTCAAGTAGGTGCTCCGGAGTCTCTTCTCCTTCCAGACAAAGTCTGCAAAGACTGTCCTCCCCTATTTTGAGATTATGCAGATGCTTGCGCAGTCTGCAGTGCCCGGTCAGGAAACCCGTGACTATTCGGAGAGATCCTTTGCTCAACTCCAAACATTCCTTGGTCCTCTTACTGTTGTAGCTGCCTAGCAGACGTTTACTCTGCCTGGCCCCTTTCGACAGCCGCCAGAAGTCATCGCAGGCAGTCATGAGGTCCTCACGACTGCTCTGGCTGATGACTCCTGGCCCTAGTCCACAGAAGGGCTCCGGACCATAGAAGGGGTGCTCGCCCCCTTTCTAGCCATTATGTCGGCCACTTCATTGCCGGGGATCCCCGCATGCCCTGGTACCCAGTATATGGTTACTTTATTGTTCACACCCAACTCATTGAGTGTTCCTATACATTGCCAAACTAGTCTGGAAACAATCTTATGTGCACTGAGTGCTCTGATTGCTGCCTGACTATCTGAGAAAATGGCTATGTCTCTTCGATTGTACCCCCGCTCAATATTGAACGAGGCACATCTCTCTATCGCGTGTACCTCTGCTTGAAAGATACTGGCGAATTTCCCTAGTGGTTCGTGATATTTGAGTCGGGGTCCACAGACACCCGCACCCGCACCATCCTCTGTTAGTGAGCCGTCAGTGTACCACCTAATAGCATGTGGTTTCACATCATAGGTGGTAGACATGCTGGTCCACTCCGACTTGTTGCTAAGCTCTGTTTTAAAGAGCTTATCAAAGCTAAACTTGGCTAATTGACCATCCTGCGGATATTCTAATAACAGGTCTGTTGCAGTCGCGGCCGAGTCAGCTGGTCTTGCCCCTGTTATCCTCATGGTAGATCTGCGCGCACTGTGCTTGATATGCAAGTGCAGTGGTGGAATCCCGAGTAGCACATCCAGAGCAGTGGACGGCCAAGTGCGCATAGCGCCCGAGATGCACGTGCAGGCAAGTCTCTGGAGTTTGCCCAGTTGCCTTTTTGTGACATCAAGGTCAGCGCGATTCGCCCAAACCGCAGCCCCGTAGCTGACTATGGGCCTCACCATAGCAACATACATCCACAGTAGGATCTTTGGGGATATTCCCCAATTTTTCCCTGCAAGAGATCTACAGCTCATTAAGGCCATAGTGGCCTTGCGAACGGCATGTTCCACATGTTGTCTCCACATTAGTCTCTTGTCTAGGATGACTCCCAGGTATTTGATCTCTGTGGAGATCGGAATCTCTGCGCCCCCAATGGCTATGGGCCGAATGGATTTCAGCTTGTAGCGATTGGTGAAGGCGACCACTGTGGTTTTCGCTGGATTGATATTCAGCCCCACGTCTCTGCACCAGTCTAAGCTAAGTCTTAGGCCCAGTGTGATCCTGTCGCACAATGTGCTCTCAAAATTTCCTTTACATACTAGAGTGATATCATCGGCATAGCCTTGACATTCAAACCCATTTGCTGTAAGTTTAACTAGCAGCTCGTCCACCACGAGGCTCCAGAGTAGTGGTGATAGGACACCCCCTGCGGACAGCCTCTAGTGGTTTGAGCTCTAACAGACACACTGTTGACAGTGACTTCTGCTATTCTGCTATCAAGGAGTTTGCCCAACCAGGTCGTGAGACCCGTTTCAACTCCCCTTCTACAGAGTGCTCTTACCACAACGTCATGAGCTGTGTTATCAAAAGCACCCTCTATGTCCATAAAGGCACAAAGTGCTACCCCTTTGGCTTTTACAGAGCGCTGCATACTGTCCACCAGGCTCAAGAGAGCCGATTCAGTAGACTTACCTTCTCTATAGGCATGCTGATTCGCATGCAGAGGCCTTCGCACCAGGTGCGAGATTCTAATGTGGTTGTCCACAATCTTCTCAAGGGTTTTCAGCAGGAAGGAGGTTAGGCTGATCGGCCTGAAGGATTTGGGATGAAAGGGGTCTTTCTTCCCAACCTTCGGGATAAAGATCACCCTAGCCATTCTCCATGCCCTAGGAATGTAACCCATTGCTAGGCTCCCCCGGAAAATACTTATGAGGAACAGCATTAGCTGTTCGACACCCTTCTGAAGATGGATGGGTATGATTCCATCCACCCCCGGAGCCTTGTAGGGGCTGAGTGTACTCAAAGCCCACCTAATCTTTTGTTCAGTTACGATCGCTGCAGCCAGGCTCCAGTTGGGTCTCCCGTTGGGGACCCTTTCGTAACTGTTGTCTATATCGGAGATGGTTCTACACATGGGGAAGTGAGTTTGCAGGAGAAGTTCTGCTTTCTCCTCCTCGTCCTCGGTGAATGACCCATCCGCCCTTTTCAGACAAAGTTCAGAAAGTACTTTGCCTTTTGAGATTGCCTTAAACACTCTAGCCGCAGGTGCGGCTTGCTCTATGGTAGAACAGAATTTCCGAAAGTGAGCACGCTTACTAAACCGGATTTCTTTGTTATATTCTGTCAGCTTTTTGGTGTAAAGTTCCCAAGTGGCGCTGTTCTTTTTTAGCTGTGTTGAACAGCTTCCTGACTTCTGTACGAAGCAGTCCTAGTTTCCTATTCCACCAGGGATTGTCCCTACTGGACTCTATGGATTTTTCGGGACAGCTTGCATGATATGCATCCAAGATTGTGTCTCCTACTTCTCTTGAGAGTTGCTCAAGATCTTCTGGAGACGATACTCTCCTACTATGATTCAGTCTGCTCAGATTTAATCCCAAACAGGACTGATAGGCTGGCCAGTCAGTCCGTCGTGGATTCCTGATAACCCTGCTGAATCTAAGGTTACTATGAATGTCGAACAGGATGATCCTGTGATCCGACATTGACGGTTCTGAGGAGACCTTCCAGTTGCGAATCAACCGGGAGCCCCCCTCATTCCCGAAAGTGATATCCAGTACTTCAGCCCTGGTTTTAGTAATGAAAGTGGGTTCAGCCCCCACATTGAAAGCTGTAAGATCCCTAGATAAAAGATAATCTAGTAAGCACTCACCTCTACCGTTGTTATCCGTGCTGCCCCATGCAACATTGTGCGCATTGGCATCACACCCTAGCAGTAGGGGTAGCCTTTTGCTGCTGCAATGCTGCACCAGATCCTGGACCTCTGGTGGGGGGCATCTGTCACGTCTCCTGGGAAGTATGCCGACGCCACCACAATACTCCCATGCTCGCTAGTGATCATCACTGCTACTAGATCTCTGTTGAGAAATTGAGAGAGACAAAGAAAGTTAATATCCTTTCGCACCAAGATACAAGCTCTCGGTGATGCCTCCCTTCCGTCTGCAATAGTTTGCATACTCACTTTACTTAGGCCGCAGATCCTGCCTCTGACGACCCAAGGCTCCTGGATGAGCACCAGCCCCAGGTCAGACCTGGAGACCAACCTGCCGATGACAGCCGAAGCAGCCTTCGCGTGATGCAGGTTGATCTGTGCCACGCTGGTGACCCCCATCCTTAGAGCTCTTCTTCACCCTCCGAGAGCGTCAGATAGGCCTCTGACAGCATCCCGGTGGGTGTCCGCTCATCATCGGATGGCTCCTCAATACTGGTTAGCTCCTCCTCGCCGCCCACGTGCAGGCGCGCCAGGTCCAGCCCCTGTAGCGAAACCGATTCCAACTCGGCGTCCACTGCTGCTAAGTCCATGGCCTCAGCTACTTCGACCGAGGGGCAGGAGGGTGCCTCCTTGGCTGTCGCCGTTGACGTGCCAGGCACATCATTGGTGTTCGCCTTCGTGGGCACCTCCGCCCCCACAGGTTCCTGCTTCTTGTGCAGGCGGCATTTAAGCTGGCCGAACCTGTAGCTCACCAGCATTTCGCGCTTCTTAAGGAGTGTCAGCGCCTCCTCATCCAGGCCGAGCATCAGCACCTTGCCACCCTTGGACTCCAGGTGCCGGATGACCCGCCAGGTCTCGGTGAGAAGGCCCCTGTTCTGCTCATTGAGCAGCCCAAGGGACTTCTCCATCGTCTCCCCTGCGGTGCGTGGCAGGTAAACCGTGACGATGTTCATCGCCGGCACGTCATCCTGCAGGCAGGTGCGGAGCTGCACACCCACCTTGGTGCTGATGCTGGGGACCGTCAGCTCCAGCCACTTCTTGGCATCGCAGTCCATGCAGTCCACCAATAGTAGACCATCACGGAACTGGATGCCGTTAAAGTTTAGAGCCGCGGTCCAGCCCTTCCTCATCTCTTCGACGAGGGCCTGCTCCACCGCCGACAGCTCATCCTTCGTCAGGAGCCTCCTCGGGTAGTCCTCCGCCAGTATAGCAAGGTTCGTGCCCTTGGCTACACTTGCGTACGAGGCCACCTTCGGACGCTTCCCGACTAGCGAGGTCCTCGATCCCTCCAGCGCTGCGACGTTCTTGGTCCGTTTGGACTCGGTCTTGGGGAGGTCAAGCGGCGACGTGTGTTGCAGTAGCCGCTTCCTCCCCGCAACGGCCTGGCCGCCGACTCTCTCCACTGGAGACACGTTCGTCCCCGCAACGGCCTGGCCGTTCGGTGCACGGTGCTCCAGTGCTTTTTTCCGGGCCTCCTCCGGCTTCAAGCCACGCTCGAGGTACCGGAGGTACCACTTTCGGCCGGCTCCGCTGAGTCCTTGCCTCAGGGGATCACCTGCTCCTCCAGGCTGCCCTGCCGCTGGGACAGGTTGCTTCGCCAGTTGCTGCCTCGACCTTACGGAAGAGGGTGTTGCAGCGTCTCTCCTGCTGGCGTCGCCCGCCTGCTGGACAGCCGCTGGGGCAGTGCCGGGCACTGCAACCCCCCTGCTGTCAGTACGTTTGGTGGCCTCACTGCCGGCCACTCGAGACTTGAAGGTCTCTACACCCTTCGAGGCGCTCTGCGTCGGGGTCGAGCCCTTCGGCTTTGCAGCACTCTTTGAGGCGCTCTGCGTCAGGGCCAGGCCCTTCGGCTTTGCAGCACTCTTAGGGTGAGGGGGCCAAGCCCCTACGCAGCGACAGCTTACCACCGTCGTCCAGAGCCGCCTCCTCTATCCGCTCTGCCACCTGGGTTGCGGTTAAGTCCCGCGTGTTAAAATTTTTGATCTTTTTTGTGTCCATGAATTGGTCCCACGAGTGTAGGGAAAGTATTACCAGCGTGTCATAGCCCCCATTAACACGCTGGGGCCAGGGATTACTCACCGAGGCGGCCAGGTATCGGTGAGGCTCCGTCCGAATACAGTCGGTTACCCCTGACTGCAAACCAGCCAATGGGCACGGAAACGCATGACACCCTGGCTTAGGGGGGTGAAGTGGCACCATTGCCTCAGGACGTCACCACTGCCCTTGTGAGATGTTGGGGATAGGATGTGGGTAGGAAAACGTGTAGGAGGTATGGAGTATGTAAGACTATGTGTTAAAGACGGTCAGACAAGCGCCTTGTCGGTACTACAACGGTGTGGTACCCGCTGTTGTCCGGGACTGCTTATTCACGACAAGTCGCTATTCGCAGCTAACCTCCACAGGAGGCCTTGCGCTATCCGCAACCTGCGACCCGTCCGGTGGCTTCAGCTAGCCCACCTCAGAACCATCTCACTAGTTCTTCAGTACCAGAAATTATTTTTTTACTGAGTCAACATTTTTTACAACCAAACTCCACGTCCAAGCCACGCAATATACATATACCAAATATATATATCCATTTATATTTACATATTGGGTTCCTAAAACATCAAGATCTCAGACTTTCCTGTCTACATTCTTGTTCCCAATTCTGCTTCTCAATCCGCCTAAGGCATAATCCGACCTCAGTATCTTTTTGGGTATTTTTTCGCAGTTTTCTGTATTTTTGACTGTCGATTTTTTTTTTAACCAATTACTCTACGTAAAGTATACAGGGCAACTCAACGTATCCCTTTTCTGGCCATTTTTCCATTTTTTTTTCGTGCCAGTGGCAATATTTTAACTAGTTTCGGACGCCACCTTTCGAATCAATTAGTTCTGGGTTCAATTTATCCTTTTTCGGACAACCTGTTGGCTTCTCAAATTTCTACAGTCCTCAAATTTAGATTTGAGTCCCCTTTGAGTCTGTGGACGATTCAGATCAATTGATCTACCCGAGTCCTGCTATGCCCATAGACGACAAGAAGCCACGTACGATCCCATCAATCCGCCTGGATAGGTCCCAAACCGCATCTCCGCGCCCGTCTCATCTCAAGCCAAAGCCCGCTGCTGCCATTCCTAAGGCCAAGAGCGACAATTCAGGGAATATTACCCCAGGTCCATCGTCAAAACTTACTCGGTCTCCCACAAAAATGGCTCCATCCGCCATCGATATTGCCGTGAGGAAATTCATTGCCACAACGGACCGAGTTAGTCACTTCGATGCTGACATACGTACTCCGGGCGCCTCTGAAACTGAAGAATTTTTCCCTTACATGTGCCGAGTCCATCTGGACGAAATCCGGGCCTTATGGGAAGATGTGAAGAAGGGCTATGAGAGCTGTTTGGACCTTCTTTCCGTGTCCGCCGAGGATCCAGCCATCTCAACAGTGCTGGAATCAAAATACAGTTACTGTTACTCCTCTGGTACTGAAGAACTAGTGAGATGGTTCTGAGGTGGGCTAGCTGAAGCCACCGGACGGGTCGCAGGTTGCGGATAGCGCAAGGCCTCCTGTGGAGGTTAGCTGCGAATAGCGACTTGTCGTGAATAAGCAGTCCCGGACAACAGCGGGTACCACACCGTTGTAGTACCGACAAGGCGCTTGTCTGACCGTCTTTAACACATAGTCTTACACACTCCATACATCCTACAAGTGTTCCTACCCACATCCTATCCCCAACATCTCACAAGGGCAGTGGTGACGTCCTGAGGCAATGGTGCCACCTCACCCCCCTAAGCCAGGGTGTCATGCGTTTCCGTGCCCATTGGCTGGTTTGCAGTCAGGGGTAACCGACTGTATTCGGACGGAGCCTCACCGATACCTGGCCGCCTCGGTGAGTAGCCCTGGCCCCAGCGTGTTAATGGGGGCTATGACACGCTGGCACTACCTTCCCCTACACTCGTGGGACCAACGTATGGATTCTAAAAAGATAAAAAATTTTAACACGCGGGACTTAACCGCAACCCAGGTGGCAGAGCGGATAGAGGAGGCGGCTCTGGATGACGGTGGCAAGCTGTCGCCGCGCAGGGGCTTGGCCCCTCACCCGAAGAGTGCTGCAAAGCCGAAGGGCCTGACCCTGACGCAGAACGCCTCGAAGAGTGACGCAAAGCCGAAGGGCTCGACCCCGACGCAGAGCGCCTCGAAGGGTGCAGAGACTTTCAAGTCTCGAGTGGCCGGCAGCGAGGCCACCAAACGGACGGACGGCAGGGGAGGGTTGCAGTGCCCGGCACTGCCCCGGCGGCTGTTCTGCAGGCGGGCGACGCCAGCAGGAGGGACGCCGCAACACCCTCTTCCGCAAGGTCGAGGCTGCAACCCAGGAAGCAGACTGTCCCAGCGGCAGGCCAGCCTGGGGGAGCCGGAGATCCTCTGAGGCAAGGCCTCAGTGGAGCCGGCCGCAAGTGGTACCTCCGGTACCTCGAACGGGGCTTCAAGCCGGAGGAGGCCCACAAAAGAGCGCTGGAGCACCGTGCGCCGAACGTGGCTCCAGCGAAGAGAGCTGCGGAGACGAGCGTGTCCCCGATTGAGAGAGCCGGCGGCCAGGCCGTTGCGGGGAGGAAGAGGCAGCTTCACCACACGTCGCCGCCCGAACTCCCCAAGAGCATGTCCAAGAAGACAAAAGCACCGTAGCGCTGGAGGGCTCGAGGACCTCGCAAAGCGCTAAGCGTCCGAAGGCAGCCTCGTATGCCAGTGTCGCCAAGGGCACGAACTTGGCCATACTGGCGCGGGACTACCCGAAGAGGCTGTTGGCAAAGGAAGAGTTGTCAGCGGTGGAGCAGGCCCTCGTCGAAGAGATGAGGAAGGGCTGGACCGCAGCCCTCAACTTCAACGGCATCCAGTTCCGTGACGGTCTGCTATTAGTGGACTGCATGGACAGCGATGCCAAGAAGTGGTTGGAGCTGACGGTCCCCAGCATCAGCACCAAGGTGGGTGTGCAGCTCCGCACCTGCCTGCAAGAGGACCTACCGGTGACCAACGTAGTCACCTTATACCTGCCACGCACCGCAGGGGAGACGTTGGAGAGGTCTCTTGGACTGCTCAATGAGCAGAACAAGGGCCTGCTCACCGGGACCTGGCGTGTCATCCGGCACCTAGAGTCGAAGGGCGGCAAGGTGCTGATGCTCGGCCTGGACGAGGAGGCACTTACACTCCTCAAAAAGCGAGATATGCTGGTGAGCTACCGGTTCGGCCAGCTGAAATGCCGCCTGCATAAAAAGCAGGAGTCTGCGGCGGCGGAGGTGAGTACCGAGGCTAACGCCGACGTTGTGCCTGGCACTTCAACGGCTGCAGCCAAGGAGGCTCCCTCCGTCCCATCGGACGAGGCGGCTGAGGCCATGGAACTCGCTGCAGTGGAGGCCGAGTTGGACTCGCGTCTGCATATGTGCGCGTCTGCATATGTGCGGCGCAGAGGAGACTACCAGCGATAAGGAGCCATCCGATGATGAGCGGACACCCACCGAGATGCAATCAGAGGCCTATCTGACGCTCTCGGAGGGTGAAGAAGAGCTCTAAGGATGGGGGTCACCAGCGTGGCACAGATCAACCTGCATCACGCCAGGGCAGCCTCGGCTGTCATCCAGGTCTGACCTGGGGCTGGTGCTCGTCCAGGAGCCTTGGGTCGTCAGAGGCAGGATCTGCGGCCTAAGTAAAGTGAGTATGCAAACTATTGCAGACGGAAGGGAGGCATCACCGAGAGCTTGCATCTTGGTGCGAAAGGATATTAACTTTCTTTGTCTCTCTCAATTTCTCAACAGAGATCTAGTAGCGGTGATGATCACTAGCGAGCACGGGAGTATTGTGGTGGCGTCGGCATACTTCCCAGGAGACGTGACGGATGCCCCCCACCAGAGGTTCAGGATCTGGTGCAGCATTGCAGCAGCAAAAGGCTACCCCTACTGCTAGGGTGTGATGCCAATGCGCACAATGTTGCATGGGGCAGCACGGACAACAACGGTAGAGGTGAGTGCTTACTAGATTATCTTTTATCTAGGGATCTTACTGTGTTCAATGTGGGGGCTGAACCCACTTTCATTACTAAAACCAGGGCTGAAGTACTGGATATCACTTTCGGGAATGAGGGGGCTCACGGTTGATTCGCAACTGGAAGGTCTCCTCAGAACCGTCAATGTCGGATCACAGGATCATCCTGTTCGACATTCATAGTAACCTTAGATTCAGTAGGGTTATCAGGAACCCACGACGGACTGACTGGCCAGCCTATCAGTCCTGTTTGGGATTAAATCTGAGCAGACTGAATCAAAGCAGGAGAGTATCGTCTCCAGAAGATCTTGAGCAACTCTCAAGAGAAGTAGGAGACACAATCTTGGATGCATATCATGCAAGCTGTCCCGAAAAATCCATAGAGTCCAGTAGGGACAATCCCTGGTGGAATAGGAAACTAGGACTGCTTCGTACAGAAGTCAGGAAGCTGTTCAACACAGCTAAAAAGAACAGCGCCAATTGGGAATTATACACCAAAAAGCTGACAGAATATAACAAAGAAATCCGGTACAGTAAGCGAGCTCACTTTTGGAAATTTTGTTCCACCATAGAGCAAGCCGCACCTGCGGCTAGAGTGTTTAAGGCAATCTCAGAAGGCAAAGTACTTTCTGAACTTTGTCTGAGGACGAGGAGGAGAAAGCAGAACTTCTCCTGCAAACTCACTTCCCCATGTGCAGAACCATCTCCGATATAGACAACAGTTACGAAAGGATCCCCAACGGGAGACCCAACTGGAGCCTGGCTGCAGCGATCGTAACTGAACAAAAGATCAGGTGGGCGTTGAGTACACTCAGCCCCTACAAGGCTCCGGGGGTGGATGGAATCATACCCATCCATCTTCAGAAGGGTGTCGAACAGCTAATGCTGTTCCTCATAAGTATTTTCCGGGGAGCCTAGCAATGGGTTACATTCCTAGGGCATGGAGAATGGCTAGGGTGATCTTTATCCCGAAGGTTGGGAAGAAAGACCCTTTCATCCCAAATCCTTCAGGCCGATCAGGCTAACCTCCTTCCTGCTGAAAACTCTTGAGAAGATTGTGGACAACCACATTAGAAACTCGCACTTGGTGCGAAGGCCTCTGCATGCGAATCAGCATGCCTATAGAGAAGGTAAGTCCACTGAATCGGCTCTCCTGAGCCTGGTGGACAGTATGCAGCGCTCTGTAAAAGCCAAAGGGGTAGCACTTTGTGCCTTTATGGACATAGAGGGTGCTTTTGATAACACAGCTCATGACGTTGTGGTAAGAGCACTCTGTAGAAGGGGAGTTGAAACGGGTCTCACGACCTGGCTGGGCAAACTCCTTGATAGCAGAATAGCAGAAGTCACTGTCAACAGTGTGACTGTTAGAGCTCAAACCACCAGAGGCTGTCCGCAGGGGGGTGTCCTATCACCACTACTCTGGAGCCTCGTGGTGGACGAGCTGCTAGTTAAACTTACAGCAAATGGGTTTGAATGTCAAGGCTATGCCGATGATATCACTCTAGTATGTAAAGGAAATTTTGAGAGCACATTGTGCGACAGGATCACACTGGGCCTAAGACTTAGCTTAGACTGGTGCAGAGACGTGGGGCTGAATATCAATCCAGCGAAAACCACAGTGGTCGCCTTCACCAATCGCTACAAGCTGAAATCCATTCGGCCCATAGCCATTGGGGGCGCAGAGATTCCGATCTCCACAGAAGTCAAATATCTGGGAGTCATCCTAGACAAGAGACTATTGTGGAGACAACATGTGGAACATGCCGTTCGCAAGGCCACTATGGCCTTAATGAGCTGTAGATCTCTTGCAGGGAAAAATTGGGGAGTATCTCCAAAGATCCTACTGTGGATGTATGTTGCTATGGTGAGGCCCATAGTCAGCTACGGGGCTGCGGTTTGGGCAAATCGCGCTGACCTTGATGTCACAAGAAGGCAACTGGGCAAACTCCAGAGACTTGCCTGCACGTGCATCTCGGGCGCTATGCGCACCTGCCCGTCCACTGCTCTGGACGTGCTGCTCGGGGCTTCCACCACTGCACTTGCATATCAAGCACAGTGCGCGCAGATCTACCATGAGGATAACAGGGGCAGGACCAGCTGACTCGGCCGCGACTGCAACTGACCTGTTACTGGAATATCCGCAGGATGTTCAATTAGCGAAGTTTAGCTTTGATAAGCTCTTTAAAACAGAGCTTAGCAACAAGTCGGAGTGGACCAGCATGTCTACCACCTATGATGTGAAACCACATGCTATTAGGTGGTACACTGACGGCTCACTAACAGAGGATGGTGCGGGTGCGGGGGTCTGTGGACCCCGACTCAAATATCACGAACCTCTAGGGAAATTCGCCAGTATCTTTCAAGCGGAGGTGCACGCGATAGAGAGATGTGCCTCGTTCAATATTGAGCGGGGTTACAATCGGAGAGACATAGCCATTTTCTCAGATAGTCAGGCAGCGATCAGAGCACTCAGTGCCCATAAGATTGTTTCCAGACTAGTATGGCAATGTATAGAAACACTCAATGTACTGGGTGTGAACAATAAAGTAACCTTATACTGGGTACCAGGGCATGCGGGGATCCCCGGCAATGAAGTGGCCGACATAATGGCTAGAAAGGGGGCGAGTACGCCCTTCTATGGTCCGGAGCCCTTCTGTGGACTAGGGCCAGGAGTCATTAGCCAGAGCAGTCGTGTGGATCTCATGACTGCTTGCGATGACTTCTGGCAGTCGTCGAAAGGGGCAAGGCAGAGTAAACGTCTGCTAGGTAGTTACAACAGTAAGAGGACCAAGGACTGTTTGGAGCTGAGCAAAGGATCTCTCCGTATAGTCACGGGTTTCCTGACCGGGCACTGCAGACTGCGCAAGCATCTGCACAATCTCAAAATAGGGGAGGACAGCCTTTGCAGACTTTGTCTGGAAGGAGAAGAGACTCCGGAGCACCTACTTGAGGAGTGCCCGGCTATCAGTCGGTTGAGGTTGGCCCACTTTGGGGGCCTTACACTCACCACAAAGGAAATGAGGGCTCTTCGACCAGGCAACATCATCGCATTCTTGCGATCGATTGAACTGTTCGAGGAGCTATAGCTCATACACTAGGACGAGGGCACAATAGACCCTAGTGGTCGCAGTGCACTAACCTCTAGCATAATTATTATTATTATTATTACTGTTACTCCGTCTTTTCGAGGTGTGTTGCCCATCTTCAGGAAGTCATAGAAAAAGCCGCCATCCAGTCCGCTCAGGTTTCCGCAACTCTCCAACCATCCACCTA
This sequence comes from Drosophila aff. chauvacae BK-2020, assembly GCA_018903765.1. Taxonomy (NCBI): domain Eukaryota; kingdom Metazoa; phylum Arthropoda; class Insecta; order Diptera; family Drosophilidae; genus Drosophila; species Drosophila aff. chauvacae BK-2020. The sequence continues at coordinate 72,884 of JAEIGO010000164.1, read as the reverse complement.
TAGTGGATGTCACTTGCCACCTGTGGACATAGAGGTCTTCACAGGAGATTACCTTCGGTGGCCCACGTTTAGGGATCTTTTCACGGCAGTCTACATCAACAATTCGAGACTTACGCCAGTGGAAAAGTTGTTCCACCTTCTTTCAAAAACGAGTGGCGATGCGCGCGCCATTGTTTCCAAGGCACCGCTGACCAATGAGGGGTTTATTTCCGCGTGGCAAAGCCTTACGGACCGCTTCGAAAATAGGCGAATTTTAGTAAACAGTCAGCTGAAGATTCTTCTTAATATTCAGACGATTCCCCAAGAATCCGGGGCCGCTTTAAAAGAGCTGCAAGGCACCATCCAAAGTTGCCTAACATCCTTGAAGATGTCATCCATTCAAGTCGAGGCATGGGACTGTATCCTTGTGTATATGATTTCTTCCAAGCTTCCAAATCTCACTCTTTCTCTCTGGGAACAGTCGGTCCAGAACAAATCTGAAATTCCAACCTGGAATAAGTTAGATGCGTTTCTGACAGAGCGCTATCGTACACTGGAGGCCATCGACGACGTCAGGCCTAGCGACTCTGGGCATTTTCCGCCAAGACCGACAATTGTCACCCCACCCGCGCACATATTCAACTCCAACGAATCCAGGATGGCTCCGACTCCCAGAGGGTGTGACCTGTGCGCCCTGGGAACTCACCCCCTGCGTACATGTCCCCGTTTCCTAACGATGAGTGTTGATGATCGCTCAAATTTCGTCCGAAGAAAGCAACTCTACTTAAATTGTTTGGATCGAGGCCACCAATACCGGTACTGTACCAGTGCCCATAACTGCATCTCGTGCCACGTCCGGCATCACACTCTTCTACACCGCGACAGTCCGGTTGCGACCGATCTAAGACCCTCTGCTCCGTCTAGTCCACGACCCGCGCCCCTTGCGCAAAGCGCTGCAGTTTCCAACGACCACTCAAATGTCCGAGTATTTTCCACGCGAGTTTCCTGTGCATCCAAAGGTCCGTTGGACACACTCCTTGCCACTCACAGTGCGGCCGCCTTAAGAGGCAGGCGTGACAAAAGCACTCACTCCTACCGTTGTCGAGTCTGCAACGGTATCCACCCCCTTCGAAAATGCCAACAGTTCCTCAAGCTGAGTGCTGAAAAGAGGCTCCGCGCGGTTATTGTCCACCGCTACTGTTCTAACTGTTTGGCCCACGAACATTCCGAGGGAACCTGCCTCAAGGGGGACCGATGCAAGACGTGCAATCAGCACCATCATACGCTCCTGCATCCAGTGCATCCAGAGCTCGCGCCCCGCTCGCAGCAGCGAGCACCTCCTACTTCTAACCTGCAAATTACGAACCATCTCTCACGCATTACTCTTCACCCAGCCCAGATCCAACGTCATCACGTTCACGCAACGCACGTTCTTCTACAAGCAGACGTACCCGAGGTACCTAGTCCTACCGTAGCCGAGTCTGAACGGAATTCGTCATCAACATTTCGCCGAAAAGCAGACGTTCTCGAGGGGGGGCCGGAATGTTTACGTGAGGGGCCCATTGTACCCCCTCTCTGGCCACCGAGCTTCCGAAAGCTCGGCCGCTCTTGCGCTCCCGTCTTTCGGGCTTCCGCGCAGTGCCGACGCTCGCGCGCTCTCCGTTCCGCTGCAATCTCCGGCCGCTTCGCTGCACTATTCCGCCGCTCCTCGGCACCTTTCTTGGCAGCGATCGCCCTTGATGCTCTCCTCCACATCTTCGGCCACTGCACTCTTCCGCCGCTCCCTGGCCAAGCGCATCCGCGCATCGCCCTCTGACGCTCCCGCTCCCCGAGCTCGGGATAAATCCGATCCAGCAGTCGGCCGCCGCCGATCTCCCGCTCTCGCTTTAGCGGAGTATAGCGGGCGGGAGCACGGCTCTATGTTTAAGCTTAGATTAGTAACCCAATGCATGTTCAATAAACCACACTACGGGCGCTCCATGCCAGTGTCGACTCTCGACCCCCGAATATTTTCTACGTCTTCTACTTCGCGGGATATATACACTTTATATTTTCTGGGATCCTTTAGCGGAGGATCCTCGCCACCCCCCTACATAAACAAGGGTTCTGTTCTTTCTCTTTATTTGCCTTGACAATTAACGACAATCAAGAACGATGACGAATGCCCCATCTGTGGTCAGTCATGTTCTCAATCCGAGTTAGGATCTCATTTGGCTCTTTCCACTAAATCTCAGAGTAACAAGATGGTATCTCGAACTACAGCAAAACAAACAAAAATAGATCCACATTTGCAAGTAATGGACAGAGTGAGCTGCAGCAAGACATACTAACTAATTTCGATCGAGACGGTCCCGAGATAAACTCAGAACGAAATAACAGTCAACTTGTTAGGACTTCTCCAGACTTTCGAAGCGATCGAAGTGATCTTTCTTTGGATAGACCTGATAGGACTTCCAATATAATATCTAATTGGCGTATTAAATTCAGCGGGTCAGCCAACGACATTGCTATTGAGGATTTTATTAACCGCGTAAATTGTCTCACTTCGCAATGCCTAAACGGAAACTTCGAACTACTTTCGTAGTTCGCTAATTTATTGTTTGATGTACCGGCCCTGGCATTTTATTGGCTTGATCTTGATGATCAGAGATCTGATCGTGAAATCAAAAGTGCTTAATTTTGATTAAGCTTTCCATTGCAGATTCCCATCGTGAACCAATGCAGGACATTGAAATTACTGTAGAAGTTCGTCATAATCTCAAGCCGGAGATCAAACATTGAACTATTGCACATAGATACTCCGAACTTAGCATCATTGCGTAGGGAATGCCATCGTCACGAAGAATTCTTTCGTAAACTCGGACAAAGCCAATCCAACGTCCGAACACCAGCAAGCCTTTTGTTAACGCAATTTTTCACGAAGAGGATTCCGAAGATCCATCTGAAGAAGAACTTGATGTCGATAACAAAATTTCTGTTGTTAAGTCTTCCGAGAAAATGAAGTGCTGGAACTTCCGTGCTGGCCACGGTTACCAGAATTGCCTTAAAACTCGCCATATTTTTTGTTATGATTGCGGAACACCGGAGGTGTATAAGCCCAACTGCGCAAAAAGTAATTCGGCATCGGTAAACTCCCAAGAGGACATTCGTTATGCAAAGAAAACGAATGTCCGCCGTTAGCCTCGAAAATACAAACAGAAACAGATTTTGTGGCAAATTATGTTCATTCCATTTTGCCTTCAACTCAACCTGACGTATCATTAACCAAAACTTTCAACCCATATCATTTACGATTGTCGGAGTATGCAAATCGTAAATTCCAAATGTTTAATGCTAATTCTATTCATTTTTGTAAACGTCGATCATCACGGCGAATTCACAAATTTTGGATTCGTAAGCGTTCATTCAATCGTTTTACGATCTCATCAATCGTTTACAAAAAAAACGATATCCAACCTTTCACAAACATTGACATATTTGGTCAATCGCAGTTAGCTCTCCTGGACAGTGGCGTCAACAAAAGCGTTATAGGTGGTGAGCTAGCAAAACAAATAATATCAGCCAAGCCATTTAATAATCTTAATTCGATGGTACGAACTGCTGATGGCCAAAGGCAATATGTTGCAGGTACCATACAAATTCCCTTGACTTACAGCTCAGTTGAGAATAACTTTGAATTCTTAATAGTTCCTTCCATAAAGCAAAGCGTAATATGCGGAATGGATTTCTGGTATACGTTTGGAATTTCTATTAAGCAAACAGTCTCGATCAACGAGATCAACTTTGAACCTGAAGAAGACTCTACTCGCGTACAATTGTCTGGTTCACAAAAATCGAAATTGCAGAAAGTAATAGACTTTTTCCCATCGTTCGAGAATGAGGGTTTAGGTTTAACTAACCTGATAGAGCACAATATCGACACATCCAATGCTAAACCAATCAAGCAACGATTTTATCCACTTTCGCCAGCTAAAGAAAAACTTTTGTGTTTAGAAATTGATCGCATGATTAAAATGGATGTTATTGAAGAGGCTCCTTCATCGCCTTGGTCTTCCCCAGTTACCTTGCATATCAAAGCAGGCAAGGTACGATTTTGTCTCGATGCAAGAAAATTAAATGCAGTTACAGTAAAGGATGCATATCCAATCCCTATAATGGATGGACTGCTGAGTCGTCTTCCACCTGTACATTGCATTTCCAAAATTGACCTTAAAGATGCCTTTTGGCAGATTTGTTTGGATCAAGAATCCCGTGCCAAGACTGCTTTCACCATTCCAAATCGGCCGCTTTATCAATTCGAAAGAATGCCTTTTGGATTGTCAAACGCTCCACAAACCATGTGCCGTTTGATGGACCTGGTTATACCCTATCAATTAAAATCGCATGTATTAGTCTACCTCGACGATTTACTTGTTTTGTCAAACAATTTCGAGGATCATCTTTTGCATTTGTCCGAAGTAGCCACCCAATTGCGTAAAGCTGGATTGACAATAAATGTCCAGAAAAGTCAGTTTTGCCTAAAAAAAGTAGACTATCTTGGTTACCAAGTTGGCGAAGGCACGCTTCAAGTAAATCCAAACAAAATCGCTGCTGTGAGCGAATTTCCGGTACCGAAGACCCAAAAACAGTTGAGAAGATTTCTTGGTATGACTGGTTGGTACCAGCGATTCATATCTAATTATTCCACAGTCATTTTCCATCTTACAGAGTTATTGCGTGGCAAAACCTTAAGTTGGAATGATCAGGCTCAAGAAGCTTTTGATAATATCAAAGACAAGTTATGCTCTGCTCCTTGTCTCATTCACCCCAACTATGACAAACCATTTATTCTGCAATGTGATGCTTCCCACTTTAATACCAATCATAGAGGCATAGATGAAACATATAACCATTTAAAAAGGGACATTTATTTTCCGCATTTAAAAGACATTATCACAAAAATTATAAAAAATTGCTATACCTGCCTAACCCTAAAATACGATAGACACCCCCATAAACCATTGATGCAAACCCCAACCGCCCCAGATGGACCATTGGCAGTCGTACATATAGACATATATTTCTTTAACTATACTTGTAACCTCACAATTATCGATAAATTCACCAAACTAGCACAAGCCTACCCCCTTAGCAATAGGAATTCAATAAAAGTCGTCGATGCCCTATTACAATTTATAAGTCACTATGGCGCACCAAAGAAAATAATTTTCGACCAGGGCGCGGAATTTTCGGGCAATCTATTCAACGACTTCTTAACTCAATTCCAAATAACGGCTCATACAACTTCATTTCAACAATCAACGGGCAACGCTTCTGTCGAGAGACTGCACTCCACCTTAACCGAACTATACAGGATAATTTTGAACAAAAGAAAGGAAGCACGCATAGAACGCGATCATGCCCAAATACTCGCAGAAGCAGTAGCAACATATAACAATGCAATACACTCCAGCACTTCCTATACCCCTTTCCGAGCTCTTCCACGGAAGAACACACATATTTAACAAAACAATAACATTCGACAATCACCATGATTACCTTAAGAAATTAAACGAATTTAGAAAAGACATATACCCAAAAGTACAGGAACATTTAAGCGCGACCAAAGGAAAAAAATTGGCTAAATTAAACAAGGACAGGGAGACACCAGTCCAAGTCGATCCTAATGATAAAATATTTAGAAAAGAAAACCGTAGAAACAAGATAACACCGAGATTTTCAATACACAAAGTAGATAGAGACAAAGCAGTCACTCTCCTAACAACTAAAGGTCAAAAGTTACACAAACAAAAAATTAGAAAAATAGTTAAGAAATCAATGGAAGAAACATAAGATAGACAAGCAATATTCAATAAATATATCAAACCAAGTAACTTAAAAACCCACATTAACAAGAAACAATCTACGATACAAAAATACATAATAATTAAACAAAATGTAACTTTAGCTTTAGATGTAACGTTTATAAACACAACACTCATGTTTAATATTAAGATATCCATAAAAAAAACTGTTAAATTCAAAATGTCGTCAGAGTTCGTGGCATACACCAACAACACGTCGCCTAATCACCCTTCTCCGATCCGGCCATTTCCCCTTATGGCCTTCTCTTCGGACTGGGGGGGGAGGAGTTAACATGCCCACACTGGAGACAGGACCGACCCATAGTTAACATGCCTCCTCTCTCCGGTCACACTGGAACCAATACCGAGAGTCAACATGCCCCCTATCTCTTTGGGCACACTTGGAGACGGACCTAGCTACAAGGAGGTGGTGCCAATACGAACTCTGACGAAGATATTGAAAAAATAAAGATTTGTCATTCTGCTGAATTCTTTGAAAGCCTTTCTCCCTCGGCCACAGGATTGTAACTCACGCGATCAACTTCACGCCTCCTTGATGCCAGCCGGCATCCTCACAACGGGGCAGTGCCCCACCTGACGCCAACAGCTCCTCCACGAACCTGTTGTGCAGCTCACCAACGATCCAACGCCATCGGTCCTTCGGGATCTGTCCGTCACTGAGCCCTCATCCACCACTCCAATCAGGATCTTGCCCTTGGTCACCTCGGCGAAGGACCGCTGAGGCTGCACTCTGGAACGCTTTGGCTGCGGAGGTTGAACCTCCGTAGACCGCTGACGTTTAGTGGTGCTCCTGCCCGCGTCTGCGTTGGCTTGCTGGGCGTTGGGGGCAACCGCCTTTCCTGCCTTAACAGGCTGGAAATCTGGCAGAACGCCTTTCGCCCATTTAATGAGACCCGCTTGTTCCGGGTCCGCCTCCATGGCTGGGTTTGCTCGCGCAAGGATGAAGGCCGCTCGTCTCCGCTTATTATACAGAGTCTTCTTCATCCTTTGCTGCTGCTGGGCCGTGCCTCCTGGGTTTTGTTTACCTCTGGAGCCCCCTGCGGTCACGTCGAGGGACTTGCCCCGATTACTCCGCTCGGTGGGCCCATTGGCTCGCCCTTCCCAGTGACACTGACCTCCAGGTTAAGGCGCTCCGAGGAGCTCTCCTCTTCCTTTTTAAGCACTCGGCCGCTTACGGTCTCCGAGTTGGTGCTAGTGAGGGGGGTTTCCCCAGCCGCCTTTGAGGTCTGGCGGTCACCTTTTTTGTTGTTGTTTTTATTATGATTGGCTTGGTTCATTTTGATTCCCACGAGTATGCTGGGATGGGGATGGTCCGCCACGGTAGAGCCCGCATACCGTGGTAAGCCTAGTTTAAACTGATGGGTCGGCCGGTCCACCAGAGTCCGCATACTAGTGTCCAAGCACCCCCCGGACACGCATCCCTCGGCATATGCTGTTCAACCTTGGAATGGGGTAATTTTTTGGGCAGGAGTTTTCTTCTCCCCGCCCGACTACCATTCGTCAGCATCCTAAGCAGAGACATGACCGTACTGGGACCTGCTTCCAGCCGCCCTCACGGGGAGAGTATAGTCGCACTTCCAACGGCGCGAACAGTTACGGCAGGTGATTTCTCACCCGTTATTCCCCCTGTCCGCCCGCTGGCTGACGGCCAAGTATTTATATATCTAGACGACCTTTTGATCGTATCCGATACCTTTGAACGACATGTATCAGTTCTGAAAGAAATGGCATCTTGTCTAGAAAAAGCTGGATTAACCATCAATGTTCACAAAAGCAAATTTTGTAGAAAGGAGGTCAGTTACTTAGGCCATATTGTAGACAATGGCGCAATCGCAATGGATATGGATAAAATTAGCGCTATCGTAGATTATCCTGTCCCTAAGTCTATTAAGCAATTGCGACGATTCCTGGGTATGACTGGGTGGTACCAGAAATTTATTCAAAATTATGCTTCTGTCTCAGCATCTTTAACGGATGCGTTGAAAGGAAAACTACGTTTTAATTGGTCCGAGACAGCTAACGAAGCTTTTGAGAATTTGTGAGGAAGCGATCTATTCTAAGGCTGGGATATCCTCAGCGGCTCAGAGTCCCCCCATTATTTATATTGAGACAGGCAGGGGAAACGGGGATGGCGCTGGTGAAAGCGCGTATTTGCTTTAGGAGGATAAATTTGGGAAAGGGGCGGTCCGTGTAGGACTGCGTTTTATTTGGAACAGACTGGATGAGCGGCCCGAGCGGCCGGCCGGAGCCGGGAACCGCGTCGGGGCCATTGGAGGCGTGGCCAGGTACCCGGGCCTGTTTACCATGGTGCCGGGCCGCTGGCCGCGCCGGGGAAGATGACCAGGTCAGGAAGGTCGAGCGCGTAACCGTCGTCCCGGCCTCCTGATCCCGGAGCGGAGCCTCGAAATTGGGAATCGGCCCCGTTTACCGTGGTACCGACGCCCAATCCGGAGCGGAGCAGCGAACCCGGAACCGGCCCTGTTTACCATGGTGCCGATGCCGTGGTCCGGAGCCGAGGCTGGGAAGGAATCCCGGGATCTTAGTGCCGACCCTGTTTACCAGGTGCCGGCGCTTCGACCCCGAGCGAAGCCGCGGAACCGGGGAAATCGGCCCCGTTTACCGTGGTACCGATTTCCCTGATCCGGAGCCAAAGGTGGAGGGCGATCTCGGGATCTGAGAGCCGGCCCTGTTTACCATGGTACCGACCCTTCGATCCACAAGGCTCTCCGAAACCTGAGAGCCGGCCCTGTTTACCATGGTGCCGGCTTCCAAGTCTCGGCCTCCGCCGCTACGGGAAAGGTTGCGGAACTTGAGATCCGGCCCTGTTTACCATGGTGCCGGTTCCAAGTCCGCCCAGAAGGGGGATTTAGGGAAAAGGAGGAGGAGGAGGAGCTGCCAGGAAAGAATGCGAAAAGCCGTAGGGATTTTACTATTTGCCGTTTATTGTCAGTCTAATCTCCCTATGCTTGTTATCCTACCTCTTGCCTGCACCACCGGCTCCCATGCCGCGGGAGGCCGCTTGGCCGGCTCACCCTACTTAGCCCCGGGCGCTGGACTCCATGTCCATGTGGCCCAGAGCTGAATAGCCGTCGGTACTTTACTCCACGTGTTTTTCCTGCGGGAATAGCGTCGCACGTCTGTACTGCTTGAGGGCCGCCGAAGTAAGAGAGCGATCGTTGGCGGCGATGCAGCTCGGGCCCTTCCTCTGCCAACGTTCTGGCGCAGAAGCTTCGGCCTATGCCGCGGCGTATGTTCTTGCCGTCTCTCTTCGGCATGCGAGCTTCCCGATCGGGGCTCTCTCTTCTTGAGCTTTCGGGTTGCTCGTTCTCTGTCTTCTGTGGTGGTGGGCCCTTCGGCCATGTTGCGTTCCGGCTCTCTCTCTCTCCGAGAGGGGATGTTGCTGGTGTCTGCTTGCGATGTCTCGGGTCGATGTTGCGGGCGTGTGTGCTCGCAATGTTGCTGGCCGTTGCGGGCGTGTGTGCTCGCAATGTTTCTGGCCGTTGCGGGCGTGTGTTGCGGGCGTGTGCTGCTGGCGTGTGTTGCTGGCGTATGTAGGCGGTGATAGCACCGCGGGAGTTAGCAGGAAATTAATACCGAAAAGCAAAGGACCATACGTTATTGGGAAAGTCTTAAGAAACGATAGATTTTTGTTACAAGACATCGACGGGAATCAATTATCTCGAAATCCATACCAAGGGGAGGCATTGGATGCATGACGAAAAAAAATTTAGATAATTAGAAGGTTATAAAATATTAGTAACAAGAAAGAAAGCTAACTTCGGCATGCCGAAGTTTAAATACCCTTGCAGTAAGTAAGTAAGACTTTTTCGTTTTCTCGGGTACTGACATAAATGTTGCTAGCGAAAAATGTTGCAAAAGAAAATGTTGCGAAAAAAATGTTGCGAACGAAAATGTTGCGAACAAACCAAATGAATTTATATATATATTATAGCTGCCATAGGAGCTATATGATACAGTGGTCCGATTTTTATCAAATTAAAATCGAAATTCTAAAATAATACAAAATGGCCATGTCTGAAATTTCATGAAAATATGTTGAAAGTTAAAATATTTTTTTTTTTAATTTTCGATCGTTCCTATATATATAGTAGTGAGAGCATATAGAAGACTATCTATAAAGTTTCATTCAGATAGCTTCAAAACTGAGGGACTAGTTTGCGTAGAAACGGACAGACGGACAGACGGACATGGCAAGATCGACTCGGCTGTTGATGCTGATCAAGAATATATATACTTTATAGGGTCGGAAATGTCTCCTTCACTGCGTTGAAAACTTCTGACTAAAATTTTAATACCCTGCAAGGGTATAAAAACTGAAGAATTTGTAAATTAGAATTGTATTAGTATATAAGTTGTATATTTTGTTAAATAATAGTAAGAGTAAGTCAAGACATTGCACTTTGGTTAAGACGACCAGTTTTGTTGGCCAAATCCCATGTTTTAAAAGTTAACCAAATAATGTGATTTTGGGCGCAATCGATAAAGAATAGAGTGACCATCAACGTACCATACTCAAAATCTTCATAGATGGCGCCACTCTCGCGCAAGAAGCTTCCAAAGTCAGATGTTTCTACTCGAGTAATCGGACAGTAATCGGAAATTATGACAATTCTAAAAATAAAAAAACTCAATAAATACAAAAGAACTGGTCAAAATTCGCAATGAGTTCGAATCAGAGGGGTTTGTACTATGTGTTTTGTGTTGTGAAATGTCCGTACTCCTTGTGATGTCTTTGTAGTTTGATTTTATTGTTTTTTCTGAAATTTTTAATAAGGTATAAGTAGTGAGTCCCACCTAGTCCCACCTTGATACCTATTGTGTGTTGTAGAGCAATTAATTCTTGTTCGATTGCATATAGTGAGAAATGCCACATTTGACTACATTTCGCGATATTTGAATTTGTGGGGACTACCCACTAACTTCCGCACCGTGCCTGCGTCCGCCGGTGTAATGGCAAACAGTCATCACCGCGAATGGCATTTTTCGATACTAAGCTTTTTTCGATAGTTTTAAGAGTACGATCTCTATCATCTTCGTCCACCACCAGCGGCCTCGTGTGAAAAACTGATTTACTCTGATCTTAAGTTTATAATTAAACCTTGTCAATAAAGGAATACTATCTCAACTCCCACATTTGTGACCCCGACGTGATCTAACTGCGAAAATCGTGTGGAGATCGCAGTATTCCGGCGAACTTATTGGCAAGTCGAAAACCGTCAATTTGGTGGTACATAACCTCAAAATATGGTTAACCACAGCGATGATGAAGACGCCCACTCGAGGCAGCAACAGCCTCAGCAGGCACAATCAGCGCCTCCACAACAAGCGCCTCCACTACAAGCGCCTCTTCAATGGCCGCAGCAAACTCTTCAAACACCGCTGCAACAGCAGCCGGCGACCCAACCAATTGGGCAACCGCAAGGTTCATTCCAACCTCAAAATTTTGCACCTATGGCGTTGCAGCAACCCGTCGCGTTTTATCCGACTCCATCCGCTCCGCCGCCATCGATCCCGATAAGGCCGGGAGGCGACGAGCATGCGTCAGGCGAGATTGGCCGAGTGTCGTTTAGGGCTCCACCATACATGAAAGGGCATCCGGATGTATTTTTCACCCTACTGGAGTCGCATTTCGCAAGTCTCCGCATAACGGTGTGTGACGATCTGTCATTGCTCGGGTGGCTCAGGGATGGCCAGGATTCGTCTCAGGAATTTATATTTGGTTCAGGTGTGGTTGCTGAAAGAGATTCAGACCCGGTCCCAGAGTAAAACGCTAACTGATTCGGTACAAATTATCTTTCTGTTTATTGACTTAATGGGTACAAATTACTGATAGTTTCATTTTCTCGTCGCCGGGTAACGTCGTGATCTAGTGACGAATGCGACCCTTCCATCGGCTCGTTCTGAGGTCCTACGAACTGGGAAGAGTGTTTAGAGGCCGTTCTGGTCTACTAAATATGAGAAGAGTTGAGTTTAGGGGCCGGTCTGGTCTACAAATTAGTGAGAAGAGTTTAGAGGCCGATCAGGTCTACTATATATAAGAGTTTAGAGGCCGGTCTGGTCTACTAATTATGAGAAGAGTTTAGAGGCCGTTCTGGTCTACTATATATGAGAAGAGTTTAAGGCCGTTCTGGTCTACTAGATATCGAGAAGGGTTTAGAGGCCGTTCTGGTCTACTAATTAATGAGAAGAGTTTAGAGGCCGTTCTGGTCTACTATATATCGAGAAGAGTTTAGAGGCCGTTCTGGTCTACTATATATTGAGGAGAGTTTAGAGGCCGTTCTGGTCTACTATATATCGAGAAGAGTTTAGAAGCCGTTCTGGTCTACTATATATTGAGAAGAGTTTAGAGGCCGTTCTGGTCTACTATATATCGAGAAGAGTTTAGAGGCCGTTCTGGTCTACTATATATTGAGGAGAGTTTAGAGGCCGTTCTGGTCTACTATATGTAAACGCTTGAAACAACTCCGGTGCGACGCTTTGCTTAATTATGTTTCTCTTTATTATCGACTTTACACTCCAAGAACCAGCGACCGAATGCCGCGTTTTGCTTCTTTTCCTTTGCTTCTGCTCGCTCATCTCTGTGTGTATGCGTGAGCAGGAGGTATACAATATTATCTCTTAAAGCTAGCTTATGAATAAGAGCGAGACGACAGTATTGTTCTTATTCTAACGGGGATTTGATCGTGCGTGTCTCTTTGCCACCATGGGCCTCATACCCTAAACTAATATATACATGATACAGTGGGCCTTATGCGTATCTATCCTACCACAACTCGGCCGTCCTGACTAGCTGATCCCCTGATCATGGTTTACATTGTTTGTTTGTAATTAAATAATGACTTAATCCTATTAATTTATACATATGTGCATACCCTGTTTGATTGTTGACATTATTAACAATGTTTAATTGTGTGTTCGTATCTTTTTCTTATTGCCTATCCAATGTTTAATATTCTGAATGCTCCAGACACCTTGGTACGGATTGCGGGATACCTGAAAACCTTCTACGTCTTTTAATAAAAACCTGTCGTTCCTCAATACTTTTGAAATTACATATGGGCCTTTACATTTTGGAATTAATTTTCTAGAGATGCCTGCTGTGCTGTCGAAATTCTTTACCATTACATAATCTCCTTTTTTGTATTCAGAAGGCTTCCTTGCGGACTTATCATATTGCGTTTTGTTATAAGCTTGAGCTTTTACTTGATTCTTTTCTGCTTCGCTTCTAATCTTTCCTAAATCTCTATTTTCTGGAGTATTATCTAATTCTTCTAGCTTTTCTTTCAGTTCGTCTACTATTTTTCCTCTCTGTTCTAACCCAAAAAGCACTTTGCTTGGAGTTTGCTTTATGGTGCGGTGTTGTGTATTATTTAATACATGCTCAACTTTGTCTATTACTGTGTCCCAATATATACCTTTTTCTGGTTCTACTAGTTTCGCTATCATTGGACCCAGACTTCTGTTGACCCTTTCAACCTGTCCGTTCGCCTGTGGTGATCCAGTCGCAATCTTCATATGCTTAACATCAAACTCTAACATAAAATCATCAAACTCCTTAGATGTAAAACAACTTCCCCTGTCTGAAATGATGCATCTAGGCTTGCTGTATTCTCTAAAATAGTCTTTTAAAGCTGTTATGACTTCTCTTGTATTGGTGGTCTTTGTAGTATATAAACGTACGAACTTAGTAAAACCGTCGATGACAACAAAAATATGTTTCTTGGATCTGCCCGAGTCGACTGGGCCGTAATGATCGATATGTATTAGCTCAAATGGTTGACTACCTTTCGGAATGCAGTGCAGAAATTCCTACTTGCCCGTCTTAGGGGAGAACGCCACACATTTTAAACAATTTTCTATATGGCTTAAACATTTGTCCTTGGCATTGGGAAACCAATAAGATTTCAAAATTATATCTAACATTTTGTCTCTACCTATGTGTCCGATCTCATTGTGATATTTATATAGAATATGGTCTTCCATGTCTGTGGGAACATAAAATAATAGTCTGCCGTCATTACATTTTCTATAGATTATTCCGTTTCTCATTTCGTATAACTTATGTTCATTTTCCTCTAACAGTTTTCTAATTTCTTGAATTTTTTGATCTTTGGCTTGGCAAATTACTAAATTATCTTCAAACGTATTCGATTCTACTATCATGACATTCGTACATCTACTAAGAGCATCTACATGCTGCATCCTTTTACCTTCTCTATGTATAAGTTCATAGTCGTAGTTCTGGAGCTCTAACGCCCATCTAGCTATTCGTGGATTAAGTTCAATCTTATTCAGTGTTAAAGTAAGCGAATTACAATCAGTAATAATTTTGAAGCGTTTTCCATACAAGTATATTCTAAATCGTCTCAGTGCGTGAATAATTGCCATCGTTTCCAGTTCAAAACTGTGATATTTTGCCTCAGCGACTGTTGTACGTTTTGAAAAATAAAATATGGGGTGCAATTTTCCATCCTCTTTCTTTTGACATAATACGGCACCGAAACCAAGAGCGCTTGCATCACAGTGCAGCTCTATCTCGTCTTTAAAATTATAAATGGCTAAAACCGGCGCCTGCACTAACTTTTCCTTGAGCGTAGAAAAACAGCTCATTTCTTTTTCTCCAAATTTAAATTTCTCGTCTTTTCTCAAGAGGTCGTATAACGGTTTCGCTAATGTTGAAAAATCTTTTATGAATCTACGAAAGTATGAACATAAACCTAGGAAACTTTGAACGGATTGTATCTTGTCTGGAATTGGAAAATGTTGTATGGCATCTATACCTTTATCATCTGCCCTAATGCCTTCGCCGTTTATGATGAATCCTAAATACTTAATATTTGTTTGAAGAAACTCACATTTATCCATTCTTAATTCTAATTTGTTTTGAGCTAATCTGAGAAACACTTCTTTTAAGGTCTTTAAGTGTTCCTCCGTGTCCTTGCTGGCGATCATGATGTCGTCCATGTATACAATTACTTTGTCGTCCCTAATGAGATCCTCAAAAATTTTGTTTACAAATCTTTGAAACACTGCCGATGCAGTTTTTAGCCCCATTGGCATTCTGAGAAATTCGAATTGACCTAACGGTGTAACAAATGAGGTGTATCTAACCGAATCCTTATTAACAAATACGTGAAAATAACCGTTTTTTAAATCAAGTTTCGAAAAAATTTTCTTATTAACTAGTTTGTCTAAGAGATCATCGATAAGCGGTATCGGATAATTGTCCTTGATTAATATCTTGTTTAGTTTTCTAAAGTCTATGCATAGTCGTATGTCTCCCGTTTTCTTTTTAACTAAAACTATTGGCGAAGCATATTCGGATTCACTAGGTCGTATAATCCCTTCTTTCATATATTCATCTAACAATTTTTGTAATTTCTCCTTTTCTGAATAGACTTGCCTATTGGTGCCTATTCTTGGTGCGCAGCTAAATGGTTTTGACGTTTCTAAACATAGTTTTATTTCACATCTGACTAAAGGTTCGGTAGGCTTTCTAACATCTAAGTAGTTGCTTTTGATAATCTCTTTCAATTGACTGTTTAAGGCTCGGTCATTTTCTGCGCCGCATATGTAATTCATTTGTTCATCCTCTTCGTAATTAATGTTAAAGATTTCTCTAACTGCTTTTTCATAACTGGGCATAACTGTATTGTGGCATTCCTGACTAAACACGGAATCCGTTGTGATGCTGCCTAAAGGAATAACTGTTTCGTTTAGTGTTATACTAACTGCAGGACTAACTGTTTTATTACTTGTTTCGATATCAGCTATACTAACTGTTCCATAACCTGTTTCCCTAACTCTTTTTCTAACTGTTTCACAACCTGTCTCACTAACTGTATCACTAACTATCTCACTAACTGTATTACTAACTGTCTCACTAACTGTATCACTAACTATCTCACTAACTGTATTACTAACTGTATCTTTAATTAATGGGTTAACCGTAATCCTTCCCAAAGTATCTGGGTCCAGTTTAAGCTGGCAAGCTTCCATAAAATTTCGTCCAAGTATTACATTATGACTCATAGACCCGTCTGGAACTACGTATAAATCAAAATAACATTTTATTTCTTCTTTTGTAATGTAACATAAGGTTTTTCCGAGTATTATTAGTTGGCTTTTATTTAGCCCAAAATAGTTTTCAGCAGCAGACTCTAACTTGACTTCACTGGATATACTGCTTAATTTTGCAAAAGATATTGGACTCCCGGTGTCTATGAGGCATTCTGTAATTAGTGGGGTTTTATAGCTACTGTGAAAAAAAATCTTAACATGTCTTACATAATTGTTGATATTGGCGCTCTTGCGCTCCGGGCATTGTCCGACGAAGTGTCCGAACGCTCCACAAGCGTAGCAGGATCCGGGCTCTCTCTTTGGCTTCAGGCACTCCTTGGCGAAGTGTCCTTTTGAGTTGCAGTTGGCGCAACGCAAATCCTTCTTGTTTGGACCTCCTTCAAAGAGGCGTTTTGGCGAACTATTGTCAGGCTTGTGCTTTGGCAAACGGACTTCCGAGAAGGCTCTCAACACCTGCATCGGTTCGGAAAAGCACTGTATGCGAGCCTGATTGCGTAGCGGTGGTGCCGGAATTCCCTTGATAATGTTCTCCAGGAGTTCCTCCAGATCGATGTTGATGCCGCTGGCCAGCATCATCTTGTCTTCGAAGTAAGCCGCAAATTTCTCCTCTGAACGCCATTCCCGCTTCTGGAATGCGCTCCTCAGCTCTCCTTTGGACATTTTGACTCCAAACGACATAATTAACTGCTCACACAGCTGATCGGTTGGCTCCAGAATTCGCGTGGTGTTTGCGTGCAGCCAACGTTGTGCACTCCCTTTCAGCTTGGCAATTAGAAGCATATGCAAGCAGCTGTCGTCCAAATTGTAAATCTTGCCGATGTTCTGGAACTGTGTGACCCAATTACGCACACACACGCTGCCATCGTACTCCATGGTGACCTCTTTTGCCAGGGCAAGCGCTGCTGCTGGCGATTCCAAAAGTTTGTTTACATTTGTACTCTGGCGTTGATCATCACTGCTAGCGGTCTCCTTTCCAACACTGTTATCTCCCTCGATAATGTTATCGGCAGTGATGGTCACTTTGGTGCTGTTAACTTTAACATTGGTGCTGTTAGCGCACATGTTAACATTGCCATCATTTTCAATGTTATTTTCGATGACGTCATGGGCTTGGCCAGCATGAACGGACTTGTTCTTGCTCGCCTCGTCGATTTCTGTGTAAATGCTCCGCAATACAGCCATGTTTGCATCTATTTCGTCACGAATTTTCTGCAGGGTGGCTTTTTCAGCATCCACCAACGATAACTGCTCCAACTCCAGACTCTCTAGGGTTTCTGACGCCGCCGATTGCGCGTCTAACGGGGTCGCTGGTGTGTCTCCCTCTTGCAGCTCTCGTTGTGCTAGCAGCGATGCAGCTCCATCCGTTGCTTCCGTTGCTGATCCGTTGTTTGACGGCGGATCGCCACGCATCTCTGGAGAAATGGCTTGGAGACGCCCTATCAACTCCGCTTTAGTGCCGGAAGTTTGGCGTCCAAGGGCTCCCAACCATTTTTTTAGTTGTTGCACCGAGAATTGATTTAATTTGGTGTCAGGCATAGTGAGTTATGACCACTTCTGATGTTGTAAACGCTTGAAACAACTCCGGTGCGACGCTTTGCTTAATTATGTTTCTCTTTATTATCGACTTTACACTCCAAGAACCAGCGACCGAATGCCGCGTTTTGCTTCTTTTCCTTTGCTTCTGCTCGCTCATCTCTGTGTGTATGCGTGAGCAGGAGGTATACAATATTATCTCTTAAAGCTAGCTTATGAATAAGAGCGAGACGACAGTATTGTTCTTATTCTAACGGGGATTTGATCGTGCGTGTCTCTTTGCCACCATGGGCCTCATACCCTAAACTAATATATACATGATACAGTGGGCCTTATGCGTATCTATCCTACCACATATATATTGGGAAGAGTTTAGAGGCCGTTCTGGTCTACTATATATCGAGAAGAGTTTAGAGGCCGTTCTGGTCTACTAATTAATGAGAAGAGTTTAGAGGCCGCTCTGGTCTACTATATATTGATACCGGCGGATCGGTAGACCGAGCCGTAGAATGAGACGTATTATGCAAATGCTACTAGGATTAGTTAATTACCACACCGTTTACCCGTCTCCGCTGATGTCTGAGGTCGTCCTTACCGATGCTCCTTGCTCGTCCTTATCCGCTGGTCCTTGGCTGCTGATCGCTGGTCCTAGTCAGGAGACCTTTGCCGTTCGCCGGCCGAAACTGAATGAGCTCCGTAGTGCTGGGGTGCGCTTTATATAGCGGTTCGGCGGGGCTAGTGTGCCCGCATCTCCACCCGCATTTGGCCGTATTAGTGTGCCCGATCTATCGCGGCCAGTGTGACCCGTCGTGCACGATCGTTGGCGCGCGCGCGCATAGAAGCAGTCGATCAAAGTCCCGTGACGATGGCTTTTGTTTCTACCACAATCGGTTCGGCGAAAAAGCGAGGAAATGCAGATCGCCTTGCAAGTGGCCAGCGGGAAACTAACCGCCACTTCGCAAGAGGCAGCATGCGAAGTGGGCGCGATCCAGTCCAGACGTCTACTCATGTTCGACAGAAATTCGAACACTGAATATTTGATAGACACTGGCGCGGACATATCAGTTCTGCCCGCTAACGCATTCACTCACCTAAAACCATCGTCAACGCATCAATTATACGCAGCCAATGGCACACCAATTAGCACCTACGGGACGAGAACCCTGGCACTCATACTTGGACTCCGACGACGTTTCAACTGGTCGTTTATAGTGGCCAATGTCTCAAAAGCTATCATTGGCGCCGATTTCATCTCTCGCTACGGTCTCATATCGACATCAAGCGACGCAAAATCATCGATGGAGCCACCCCACTGTCTACAGTCTGTGAACTTCGTCATGTCCAGTACTCACCCATCTCGACCGTTGCCACCGAATGTAACTACCATGACATAATTCTACAATATAAAGACCTGACCCTGCCTCCTGTTTTCGATGAAGAACTCATGCAAAATACCCGAGTGCAGCACTACATTGAGACAGAGGGCCAGCCCGTATTCGCAAAGGTCCGCCGTCTGAATGCTGAGACTCTAGCTACCGCCAAAAACGAATGTTCACGCCAATAGGGCGCTTATTTTCCGGAGGCAGTGTGATCCAGTGCACTCGCTCTCTCTCTCCCTCTCCCACTGCACTTTGGTGCATCGAGCTCCTAGTCCGCTCTCCCCAAGTTAGTTCTAAGGCTTCTTCTTGTTAGTACTAATTTACCATTACACAAATAAAGACGCACGTCGCGTAATACCCCGAAAGTTATCTTCCGTGTTTTACTTATCGAGTGTGCAGGTTTAAGCCATCCCCCTCCGAGCATTTGGTCCTTCGAGCCGGATAATTCCATTCCAGCAGCTCCGGTGGCTTTAACACCGCACAAGATAAGTGAACATTCTATTAATGCTGCCGGTCATTTCCATGATTTTGTCTAAATCCGAGTCCGATTGATCCGACACCACTGCACCTTCCGATTCCAATTCCGATTATTATAATCAAATTGTGCAATTAATTTCTGCCAGTTCCTAAATTAAAAAAGTGTGTATTTAAATAAATGCCATAAGCCACAGTGAAACTTCCAATTCGAATTTTCTCTTCGTTCACTGTGTTCCGCTTGCATTTATTTACACTCTCCTATATACATGCAATTCAGTCCACTCCACTGCTCGACGATCGCAATTTACATAAAATTAAATAAATATATACCTACACTTACAAATATTCCGGCACGGGAATTTTAATAATTTAAATAATTTACTCCACAACATAAAATAAATATATAATTTTTATAAATCCCCAACAATTAAGAAAAGGTATTTATTCCTATCCTGGATAATAATAATAAAATACAGTCCACTGCTTCTACAAATATATACTCGTTTATAAAAAATATCCAAGAACCCACGGCACAGCCACGCCGACTTTATTTGTGCATTTATTTATTTACTCTCCCTTGCTCTATCCTGAGCTGAGCTAATATCAAATAAACATATACACATTGCAATTACATACGTAATCGTCTGCAAGTCGACGCTCCGATTTTTGGCAATTTTTTCCGCATCCGTTGTCTCCGACCTCAGACATCAGCGGAGACGGGTAAACGGTGTGGTAATTAACTAATCCTAGTAGCATTTGCATAATACGTCTCATTCTACGGCTCGGTCTACCGATCCGCCGGTATCAATATATAGTAGACCAGAGCGGCCTCTAAACTCTTCTCATTAATTAGTAGACCAGAACGGCCTCTAAACTCTTCTCGATATATAGTAGACCAGAACGGCCTCTAAACTCTTCCCAATATATATGTGGTAGGATAGATACGCATAAGGCCCACTGTATCATGTATATATTAGTTTAGGGTATGAGGCCCATGGTGGCAAAGAGACACGCACGATCAAATCCCCGTTAGAATAAGAACAATACTGTCGTCTCGCTCTTATTCATAAGCTAGCTTTAAGAGATAATATTGTATACCTCCTGCTCACGCATACACACAGAGATGAGCGAGCAGAAGCAAGAACAGTACCGCGGCAAATACAGCAGCGGTCAACTGAATAAATCCAGGCACACAAAATAATTTTAAAATTATTTTTTATAAAATCCCAACTAACTAAATCAGTTAGAAATTCAAGTGCGCTTCCATATCCACATTAGTGTGACCGTACATCTCCGTACATCTCCGCCACTAAACAATAAAATTACACTATACAAATAAATTAAATTCCTAATACATTCCGATTGGTTCCTAAATTCCAATTCCAGCTTCGACACGTATAACTAAATCGTCCCAAAAAAAATAAGTTGATTTTCGATTTCTTAACTGGTTGTACGCTTTATCCAGCGTACCGAATATATACGTTTTCGATCCAATTGGTTGCACGCTTTATCCAGCGTCCCGAATAGAAGTTGTTTTCGATCATTCAACTGGTTGAACGCTTTATCCAGCGTCCCAATTATAAGTTGTTTTTCGATCTTTCAACTGGTTGTACGCTTTATCCAGCGTCCCGAAAATATAAGTTAATTCGATCCAAAATATAACAATAAAGAAACAATCCAGTTTGTTCTTTAAATATCCAAAATGACTGCTTCCATTTGAAATAAATTTATTTCGATCTGTGACCGTCTAAGTCACTTCGATTCCAAAATCTGCAATCCAGCAGCACCAAGTTCATCCAAGTACACGTGCCAAATCCATCTCGACCAAGTCCGAGCGCTATGGGATAAGGTCGAGAATGAGTACGAAGCTTGTTCAGAGCAAATTTCAGTTGGCTTAGAGGGCACGGGGGATACCTTACCTACTCTAAAGGCAAAATACGAGTATGCCTATTTTATATAGGAAAGGTGTGCCGCAAAGCTCATGGAACAGATCGAAACGATCGCTTCTACAACAGCTCAAGTCCAACCCGTTCCGCCCCAAAATTCCTATCCGTCTGGCTGTCAGCTTCCTCCTTGCGAAACAGAAGTTTTCTCGGGCGATTACATTCGCTGGCCGACTTTCCGAGACCTTTTCACAGCGGTCTATATAGACAATCCTGCGCTGACCCCTGTTGAAAAGTTGTTCTATCTAACAATGCCAAGACTAGTGGTGAAGCTCATTCCGTAGTTTCCAATTCGCCACTCACCAACGATGGTTTCCGCTCAGCCTGGAAAAACCTATCTGAGCGTTTCGAAAATAAACGAGCGCTGGTGAACAGCCAACTGAAGAAGTTACTAAACATACAGTCCATTGCACAGGAATCTTCGGCAGCCTTGAAAGAGCTGCAAAATACAATTCAAAATTGCCTCACATCCCTAAATTTGTCCGGCCTTCCTACGGATAATTGGGATTGTCTCCTGGTTTATTTGTGTTCCACGAAGCTTCCAAAGCTGACGCTCTCATTATGGGAGCAGTCCTTAACAAATAAAACCAAAATTCCAACGTGGCAAGAACTTGATTCATTCCTGACTGAGCGCCATAGAACTCTAGAAACTATAGATTCTATCCAACCTCCTAAGTTGCGCCTCCATCCGTCAGAACCGACACCCTCCGACGTGCCGCCACGAATACTGAAATCCTTCAGTACGAGGATCGTTCCGATATCCAAAAGTTGCGATGTATGTTCCAAAGAGAACCATCCAGTGCGTTTATGTCCACGCTTCCTTCAGATGACGACAGAGGATCGTACATCTTATATCCAGAAAAAGCGGTTGTGCTTAAATTGCTTTGCAAGCGGTCATCAACTCCGTAATTGCACAAGCGCCCACAAGTGCTTCAAGTGTCACGGTCGGCATCACACTTTGTTACATCCAAGCAACTGCTCCTCCAGTGAACCGACTGCCCCTGATACTGCTTCTGATCCGATCCAAAGAATTTCCTCGTTCTCCACACGAGTGA
Source organism: Drosophila aff. chauvacae BK-2020 (assembly GCA_018903765.1). Lineage (NCBI taxonomy): Eukaryota > Metazoa > Arthropoda > Insecta > Diptera > Drosophilidae > Drosophila > Drosophila aff. chauvacae BK-2020. Next base: position 50,553 of record JAEIGO010000164.1, on the reverse strand, counting down.
CAACAGCTCCTGAGTCTTCCAATTACTGGGTTCCGTACAACGAGATGAAAGGCAGACGTTCCCGAGGTATTTTATCCTACCCATGCCGAGTCTGCCAAGGGAACCATCCTCTTCGGAAGTGCCACCGTTTTCTTCGGCTTAGCGCGGAGAAACGGCTCCAAGCAGTCATCGAGAAGAAATACTGCGTCAATTGCCTCGCCCATCACCATTCCACTGGATCTTGCCGCAGTGACGACCGATGCCAGTCGTGTGGCCAGGATCACCATACACTTCTCCATGTCCACGAGCGCTCAGCGTATCCAACGCTTTCCCGAGCAAAGGCCTCTTGTATTCCTACAGCGTATCCTCGCTAAGGGGGCCTCAAACGTCTTCTTATATTTTGCTGCGTATCCTCGCAAGGGGGGGGGGGAGAATGTTCACGCCAATAGGGCGCTTATTTTCCGGAGGCAGTGTGATCCAGTGCACTCGCTCTCTCTCTCCCTCTCCCACTGCACTTTGGTGCATCGAGCTCCTAGTCCGCTCTCCCCAAGTTAGTTCTAAGGCTTCTTCTTGTTAGTACTAATTTACCAATACACAAATAAAGACGCACGTCGCGTAATACCCCGAAAGTTATCTTCCGTGTTTTACTTATCGAGTGTGCAGGTTTAAGCCATCCCCCTCCGAGCATTTGCACGAATGCTCGAAGCGGGAATATGCCGACCAAGCAGCAGCAGCTGGGCATCGCCATTACATATGGTGAAGAAAAAGAACTGCGAATGGCGACCTTGTGGTGGCTATCGTCGGTTGAACGCGATCACTGTTCCCGACCGATACCCGCTCCCACATGTCCACGACATCAACCAGGTGTTCGCCGGCAAGTCCATATTCTCCACCATCGATCTGGTCAGTGCCTATCATCAGATCCCGCTCGCGCAGGAAGATCGGGAGAAGACCGCCATCATCACACCATTCGGACTCTTCGAGTTCAATGTAATGACATTTGGCCTCCGCAATGCATCGCAGACGTTTCAGCGGCACATGAACAACATCCTTGGCGATCTCGACTTTGTGGCTGTGTACATCGACGACATTTGTGTGGCTTCGGCAAGTGAAACTCAGCACCGTCAGCACCTCAAAATTGTTTTTGATCGCCTGCGGCAAGCCAACCTACATATTAATGTGGCTTTGAGTGTGTTCGGAAAGACTGACGTAACATTTCTGGGACTTTCTATCACGGCATCCGGTATATCCCCAACGGTCGAACGAGTGAATGCGATCAACGAGTTCCCGAAGCCGCCCAAGATATGCGAGTTGCGCCGATTCATTGCCATGCTCAACTATTACCGCCGTTTCCTGCCGCAAGCAGCCGTTGTTCAAGGCATTCTCCAAGCGCTCATCCCGGGCAACAAGAAGAACGACCAGTCGTTAGTAGTTTGGTCCGAGGACGCCGAAATGGCATTTTTGCGCTGCAAAACCGACTTGGCCAGCGCAGCACGGTTGGCGCACCCAATAGCCAACGCACCCCTTGCTCTCCATGTTGACGCCAGCAATTACGCAGTTGGAGCAGCGCTTCACCAGGTCAACGACAAACAACTGCAGCCCCTGAGCGCTACAGTACGTACGATCGGGAGCTACTAACCTATCCAGCATTGCTGGAATCGAACAAATCGACATGGACGAGTGCGCACGCCTGCAAGAGGCGGACGACGAGCTGCAGCAGCTGTTAAGAGACATCGAGGCGGGCAAATCTTCGTTGCAATTACTTAAACTCCAGCTGCCGAACTCCAACATCAGCGTATATTGTGATGTATCATCGTCCCGTATTCGTCCATACATTCCATCGCCGATGCGCAGAATCGTATTAGACGTGCTGCATAGTATGGCTCATTCCGGCAAACGCGCCACTGTCAAACTGGTCACCGAACGCTTTGTGTGGCCCAGCATCAACAAGGACATCGCATCATGGTCGTCGTCCTGTGTCGAGTGCCAGCGATGTAAAGTAAATCGACATAACAGAGCCGTCCTCAGCAACTTTAATGTGCCTGATGCCCGTTTCCAGCACATCAACATAGACCTGATTGGTCCGCTACCACCATCCAATGGCTATCGCTACTGCTTGACGATAATCGATCGGTTCAGGAGATGGCCAGCAGTAGTACCATTGACTGAAATCACGGCTGAAGAAGTGGCACGCGCGCTCCTGCACGGTTAGACCGCATAGTATGGTGTCCCGATTAGGATTACGACCGACCAAGGACGACAGTTCGAGTCGGGCCTCTTCAAAGAGCTTTCGCGCATCCTAGAAGTAAAATTAAGCATAACCACACCATACCACCCACAGTCGAACGGAATCATTGAGCGCTTTCATCGCACACTAAAGGCAGCGTTAAAATGACACAATACCGTCGACTGGTACAACCGTATTCCCATCGTCTTACTTGGATTGCGAGCGACATTCAAACCAGACATCAACGCATCACCCGCCGTCATTTTGTATGGCACCACCATACGCCTGCCTGGTGATCTTTTCGAGTCTAGCCGGATCGAGGACTGCAATTCGCACTTTGTCAAGAGCCTTCGGAACATCATGAAGCAGCTCCAGCCGACTCAAACCTCAGACCACTCTACAACAAGGACCTCATTCGTCGACAAACACTTGTAGATGTGCTCTCATGTCTTCATCAGAGACGACACCGTACGCGAAAATCGCCGTACGATGGTCCATATCTTATCCTGCAGCGAGAGGACAAATTTTTCGACGTAGAAGTAAAAGGCAAACGATTAAAAGTCAGCATCGATCGACTCAAGCCAGCAATCCTGCCCGACAAAGAAGCAAACGAAGGACGCGCATCGACTCAAGCGACTTCACCAGATGCATCTGCGTCATCTAATAAGGACGAAATAGCGAAGCCTACAGCAACAAGCGACCCGCTGCCAACATCGACTACAACGCGAAGTGGACGTCATGTTCGGCTGCCAGCTCGCTTCAAGGACCAGTGATCAGCCTCCTGGTCCAGCAGTTCCAGCAATCAGCAGTGCTGATTTCTGGGGGGGAGTAATGTGGGGACCACCCACTAACTTCCGCATCGTGCCTGCGTCCGCACTTTTCGATACTACGCTTTTTTCGATAGTTTTAAGAGTACGATCTCTATCATCTTCGACCATCACCAGCGGCCTCGTGTGAAAAACTGATTTACTCTGATCTTAAGTTTATAATTAAACCTTGTCAATAAAGGAATACTATCTCAACTCCCACAAATTAAAGAATCACCACATTTTGTATGAAAATACCTACTGAAAAGCTTTAATAATGTCTGTATACTCATGCTAACTGATAAATATCAAATAAAATTAATTAAATATAGTCATTTGGGTAAGATACAATCTCAAAATAAAATTTAGAACCGTGTAAAGTTTTTATAATCCAATTTTTGTACAATAAAAGGCAAAAACAACACTATTTTTCGATTCTTCTTATGAAAACTATAGGTTTTCTTGATCCGATTTCACTGAAATTTTTAAAATGACATAATCTTCAAGTAACCGAAGTTTTTATCTAAAATTTTATTCATCGTTCCTATAAAAGCTATAGGATATAGTTTTCTGATCCGGATAATTTTTATTCAGTATCATCCTATAATTACAAAAATACGATTGGTAAATTATCAAGTTGATACCTTTAATATTAACGGAGTTATTAATTTTAGCCAACAAAAGTGGTCGTCTAAACCATAGTGCATTGTAATGCCGAGATAGAGGGCTATGTCAAGGTCAGGACGGCCGAGTTGTAGCAGGCCAATTAGGATGAGTATGCTCTGGGCACAGTATATAAACAGAGGCAATGTAGGATTCGGGGGTTGAAACAGAGATGCCTGCGAGCAGCGGATCACTTCGGTACAAGCACGCAAACAAGAAAGAACGAACAAGAACTTAGTGGAATAATAATTAGAACAAACACGAACAAGAGTGGAAAAGTGTAAAGATAATTAGAAAAGACAAGATAGTTAAACATAGTGTTAAGAAACGTTGTAAATAATAATATAATAACCAACGGAATACATATAATAAATAAAATAATATAATTAAAGAACATCCTGACACAATATTTCTTGTCATCCGGAAGTATTCCTTTGTCTGTGCATCTATGACCGAGAAAAGTCACCTCATGCATAAAAAATGAGCATTTTTCTGGATGTAACTTTAGTTTGTATTTCCTACATTTCTCAAAAACGTAGGTTAAGTTTTTAAGCATATGTTTTTCAGAACAACCTATTACTATTAAGTCATCCATATAAAGGAATGCTTGTGAAGGTTCTAATCCAGAGAATGCTATAGTCATCATTCTCTGAAATGAATTAGGCGCTATTTTTATACCAAAAGGTAGTCGCGTGAAGCGATTCGAGCCATTGCTCGTTAAAAATGACGTTATATCTCTTGAACTTTTTTCGAGTTCAATTTGATGAAATCCTGACATTAAGTCAAGACATGAAAAATATTTTGCTCTCCCAAGTTGATCTAAAATATCATAAATTCTTGGGAGTGGAAATGTATCGGACAGTAATTTTTTATTTATTTGACGATAGTCAATTACTAATCGCCATTTCCTTTGTTCTTAACCTGGAGTTGGTTTTATAGGAAGAATGGTTCAGATGGTTCAACAATGCCGTCAGTGATCAATTTTCCAACTTGTTTTTGTATTTCGTTCACCTGACTGTATAGGCTTCTATAATTTTTTACATACACCGGTTCATCATCTTTTAATCTCAGTTTTTGTTTATAAAAATTATTAGTGCTTATTGGTTTAGATTCCAATCCGAATATATCATTACTACATCGTAGTTCGAAAGTGATTCATACGCTAAATTATTTCTACTGACTACTTGATCTTTATTCATTGTATTGAGTAGCCTTATAAAAGCGTTTTTAGATGTTGCTATGGTACTTGCTATTTAAATACAATGCTGAATTTCGTGATTTGGAATCAATACTCTGTCTTCTTTTGAATTTAGTTATATTTTTCGAACAACTTGGGATCTTGCTGGCAGAAGTATTGAGTTATTGTCAGAACTGTATGTTATTGGAACATAAATTGGAAATTTTAAGTTATTAGGTCTAATTATAAGCCAATCTTCAGATGGCTTGAAGTCTAATTGACAGTTGTATTTTTTTATAAAATCGATTCCTAATGTTCCATCACATGGAATAGCGAATTGTAAATCCACGATATGAAAATCGTGTGGGATTATGTACTTAGTGGTTCGCATTTTAATAGAAGTTAACCCCTTAGATTTGGTTACTTCTTGACTTATACCTTTTATATCTATAATATAATTGTATTGTATTGTGAGGAAGCGATCTATTCTAAGGCTGGGATACCCGAAGCGGCTCAGGAGTTCCCCCATTATTTATAGTGAGACAGGCAGGGGAAACCTGTTTACCATGGTGCCGGCGCTTGGACCCCGAGCGAAGCCGCGGAACCGGGAAATCGGCCCCGTTTACCGTGGTACGGATGCCCCGATCCGGAGCCAAAGGTGGAGGGTGATCTCGGGATCTGAGAGCCGGCCCTGTTTACCATGGTGCCGGCTTCCAAGTCTCGGCCTCCGCCGCTACGGGAAAGGTTGCGGAACTTGAGATCCGGCCCTGTTTACCATGGTGCCGGGTCCAAGTCCGCCCAGGAGTGGGTTTTAGGGAAGAAGAGGAGGAGGAGGCGCTGCAAGGAGGAATGCCAAAATGCCTTTGGGTTTTATGATTGTGTTTATTTTGTCCGTCTAGTTTTCCTATCTGTTTCCCTACCTACTGAAGACACCGCCGGCTCCCATGCCGCGGGAGGCCGCTTGGCCGGCTCACCCTCCTTAGCCCTGGGCGCTGGACTCCGTGTCCATGTGGCCTCAGGGTTAAAAGTTGCCGTCAGTACTTGTCACCACATGTTCCTGCAGGAATAGCGTCGCACGTCTGTTCTGCTTGAGGGTCGCCGAAGTAAGAGAACGATCGTTAGCGGCGGCGCTGCTCGGGCCCTTCCTCTGGCGATGTTCTGGCGCAGAAGCTTCGGCCTCTGCCGCGGCGTATGTTCTCGCCGTCCCTCTTTGGTATGCGCGCTTCCCGATCGGTGGCTCTCTCTCTTGAACTTTCGGGTTGCCGTTTCTCTGTCCCTTTGTCTGTGTGGTTGTGGGCTCTTCGGCCATGTTGCGGGCTCTCTCTCTCTGAGAGTCGATGTTGCTGGTGCTCGTGGTGTTGCTTGCGATGTCTCGGCTGGTGTTGCTCGCGATGTTGCGGGCACTTGTTGTTCGTGCTCGCGATGTTGCTGGCGTGCTTGCGATGTTGCTGGCCGATGCCAGTGATGATGATGCGGCGGGTCGGTGCCAGAGATGCGGGGCTGGCTATGTCGATGTTGTTGGCGGGTGTTGGTTGTTCCCTATCTCCTAGCTATTTTTGCAGGTGCCCTTCGTGGGTCTTCTTATTTCTCTTAAACCTAACTTATTACTAACTTAAATATATATACAGTATGTACATGGGGTGAGGTACTCCTCACATCCCATCCCTACTTTGGGGGTGGGGAAAAACCTTTACGCTGTGGCCGCCTCGGGATACCTGTATGCGGTACCTGGTGTCGCCGACCTCGTCCAGGTAGCGGAGGCTGCGGTCTCCGCGCCGACGGATGCGTTCCATAACCCGGCCGTGGAGCTCCACTGGGATCCATCCGTCAGTGGTGGTCCAGCCGGCGGGTGCGCGCATGAGGGCCTCCGGGTCCGGAACGGGGCCCTCTTCTGGCATCTCCTCGTCTTCGGTGGTGTGCTCGCATCCAAGGGGCAGGGCGGCGCTGAGGTGCGCGGCGTAGAATGGCTGGCCGCTCTCCGGTGGCTTCGGGTGCGATGGCGGCGGGCACGGCGGCGTCACGGAAACGCCAGCGCCAGGCGTCGGTGGCCGGTAACGGCTTATCACCCGGTGGGTCGGGAGTGCCCTTGCCGTGGCCCGTCCCAAAGTGGCTGTCCCTCGTTCCGCATGAGGAGGCGCCTGGGGTGCAATAACAAACTATAAATAAATAATAATACACAATAATAATAATAAATAAAATATTAAACCCATCATAATAAACTGTAAATAAATAATACACAATAATAATAATAAATAATAATAATAACCCAGAATAATAAACTGTAAATAAATAATACACAATAATAATAATAAATAATAATAATAACCCATAATAATAATAACAAATAATAATAATCCATAAAAACCACCCAGCGATAAAAAAGTTCAAATTCGAACAAGGCGCGCGCGCGTGCCTAAACAAGCGAAGGGGCACTCTAAAACCGAGCGCCGGCCACACTAAGTCGGGCAAATCCCGAGCATCGGCCACACTAAGTGGGGCAAATCCACGGCCCGGGCGGGCACACCAAAACCAGCCAAGCGCTATATAAAGCGGGCCGCTGGCCTCAGAGCAATCATTCAGTGGTCGGCGTCGACCAAGGTGGAAGTCACCAGCGAGCAGCAACAAGGCAGCCAAACCAGGATTAGGAGCCAGCGGTAACCAGGAGTAAGACGTTATCAATGTTACGTATTCTGCTGACGGAGTCGTCCTGCTTTATCAATATTACGTATTCTGCTGACGGAGTCGTCCTGCTTTATCAATATTACGTATCCTGCTGACGGAGTCGTCCTGCTTTATCAATATTACGTATCCTGCTGACGGAGTTCGTCCTGCTTTATCAATATTACGTATTCTGCTGACGGAGTCGTCCTGCTTTATCAATATTATGTATTCTGCTGACGGAGTTCGTCCTGCTTTATCAATATTACGTATCCTGATGACGGAGATCGTCCTGCTTTATCCACATTACGTATACTGCTGACAGAGATCGTCCTGCTTTATCAACATTTATCCCAGCCAGACGCGAGAAGCCCATAGACACGGACACCGGACACGAGAAGCTTCACCCGGACGCGGACGCTCGTCGTCGCCCGCCGTGGACAATCGGCCACACCGCCCATCTTCGTATCCTGTTGCCTAGTTAAGGTTAAACTCTGCGCGTTCTCACTGGGACTCGGGTCGGGGATTTCTTTTCTAGCACCACTATCCTGAACCAAATAAATGTCCTGGATGACCCTGGCCAGCCCTGACTACCCGAGGCGAACGTCACAGGTGGCGCCCGAACAGGTTTAAGTGGTGATTATAGGAAACCGACGCCGAGATAGTGATGTCCAGTTGGGTATATATGGCAACAAAACCCGAACTGATAGAATACTCAAGTGAATTCGGATTGGATTCGTCAGGAAAGAACGAGGATTTACGGCATGGCAGCCCGTGCGGTCTGACGCCTTTGAGCGTCGGCCGAGGTGGTGGGTCCCTCTGGAGAGGCCGTTAGCTGCGCCAGGAGGCGGCGCAAGTTACTAAGGCTCCGTTGCCTTGGCGGAGTGGTGTCCAGGTCCCGGTGGCGGTTGGTGGCACACCGTGGGGCCCTGGATCGACTGGCGGTACTCCTGGGGCTGTGGTCGCCACTGGTCGCACGGCTTGTGGTGATGGTTGTGTCGACGATTTCGCTGGTCGGTGTGTGGGCCGCGTCGGTATCCGGGTCCGTGTGCCCCGGATGTGGATGCTCTGGCACTGGCGGCGGTGACGCCCTGGCAGCGGCGGCGCAGGGCGTTTGAGTGGCGAGCGCAGCGGCGCGGAGCGACAGCGGCGCGTTTGTGTGGGTCCGGGCGAGGTTGGTCTCGGCGCCCGCAAGCGTTGTGGTCACCTCGGGGAGTGCACGCTCAGCTCCGTCGGCTTCCCGGTCTGTGTCGGTGCTGTCGCCAAGGGTCCCGGCTGTACAGAATAACTCCTCGTAGGATGGCGGCGGCGTCTCTACGCGGTTCGGTACCGATGGGGCCTGATCGGCTTCGTCCATGTAGTCGTCCGAAATGGGTATTGCCTCGGGGTCAGCGGTGTGCGGCTCGTCCTCCTCCGAACTGAGTTGCACCACCTCCGCATCGGACACATCGCTGTACGTGGCTCCGAGCGGTCCGGCGGCAACCAGTGGTGGCGGCCCGGGAGAGGGCTCTCGTGCGCTGGGAGATGCGGCCTCTGGCTGGTACTTCTCGGTAACTCCGGGTCCTCCGCGAGGATCACCTCCACCATTTCTTCCAGGCTAAGCCCCTCGCACCATGACGGGCTGAAGGGCGATAGCGGGCGCACGTCCTGGCTAATAGTTACTAGCAGCGGCGGCGGGTCCAACACGACGGCGGGCAAGGTGCCGTTTAAGTCGCCGGGTCGCGGAAGCGCTAGCCGCGGATTCCTTGCGGGCGTGCCGAGGTTGAGCGCCTCTAGCGCGACGGTGACGCCTGCTGGGGCCGTATCCTGTGGCCGGGAAGGTGGCGATTGGGAGCGCGATCCGGCTGTTGTGCGCGTTGAGGATCGGTCCTGTCGGTGCGAGCGCCGCGAATGGTGACGCCCGTAGCGTCGGTGCCGGTGCTCACGTTCGCGTCTTGGCATAATTGTGTTTCAGAGTCGGTGTTCTGCTGTGGCGTACTTCCTTCTTATTGCGCGTTATTTTTCCTTATTGCGTCGCGATAAGAAACCGTTTTCGATCTCGATGTTGGCGCCGCTTTTATCGATGGTTTGATAATTTCGCCGAGGTGGCCTATCGGGGCCGATCTTGCCGATCTGGCAACCCTGTTTCCCTCGTTTTGGTCGATCTGGTAACCTTGTCTCGTTGTTTTGGTTTTTGAATTTTAACGAATCTGGAAAATATGGAAATGTGGATGAGTTTCTCTTCACCTTTGGGGGCATGGCTGGCGGCGTTGGTGCGGCGTTGTTCATCCTAAACTCCTGTGCTGTTCCCTGAGGCTACTGTCAGCGTTGTCGTAGTTATGTCTTTGTTATGGCGCAGAGAAGTTAGGCAGGCATGGCTTGGAATCCTTCCTAGGATGAGGCGAGTGTTGCCTTATCCGGACCAGCGTCGGACACATCGCTGTACGTGGCTCCGAGCGGTCCGGCGGCAACCAGTGGTGGCGGCCCGGGAGAGGGCTCTCGTGCGCTGGGAGATGCGGCCTCTGGCTGGTACTTCTCGGTAACTCCGGGTCCTCCGCGAGGATCACCTCCACCATTTCTTCCAGGCTAAGCCCCTCGCACCATGACGGGCTGAAGGGCGATAGCGGGCGCACGTCCTGGCTAATAGTTACTAGCAGCGGCGGCGGGTCCAACACGACGGCGGGCAAGGTGCCGTTTAAGTCGCCGGGTCGCGGAAGCGCTAGCCGCGGATTCCTTGCGGGCGTGCCGAGGTTGAGCGCCTCTAGCGCGACGGTGACGCCTGCTGGGGCCGTATCCTGTGGCCGGGAAGGTGGCGATTGGGAGCGCGATCCGGCTGTTGTGCGCGTTGAGGATCGGTCCTGTCGGTGCGAGCGCCGCGAATGGTGACGCCCGTAGCGTCGGTGCCGGTGCTCACGTTCGCGTCTTGGCATAATTGTGTTTCAGAGTCGGTGTTCTGCTGTGGCGTACTTCCTTCTTATTGCGCGTTATTTTTCCTTATTGCGTCGCGATAAGAAACCGTTTTCGATCTCGATGTTGGCGCCGCTTTTATCGATGGTTTGATAATTTCGCCGAGGTGGCCTATCGGGGCCGATCTTGCCGATCTGGCAACCCTGTTTCCCTCGTTTTGGTCGATCTGGTAACCTTGTCTCGTTGTTTTGGTTTTTGAATTTTAACGAATCTGGAAAATATGGAAATGTGGATGAGTTTCCCTTCACCTTTGGGGGCATGGCTGGCGGCGTTGGTGCGGCGTTGTTCATCCTAAACTCCTGTGCTGTTCCCTGAGGCTACTGTCAGCGTTGTCGTAGTTATGTCTTTGTTATGGCGCAGAGAAGTTAGGCAGGCATGGCTTGGAATCCTTCCTAGGATGAGGCGAGTGTTGCCTTATCCGGACCAGCGTCGGACACATCGCTGTACGTGGCTCCGAGCGGTCCGGCGGCAACCAGTGGTGGCGGCCCGGGAGAGGGCTCTCGTGCGCTGGGAGATGCGGCCTCTGGCTGGTACTCCTCGGTAACTCCGGGTCCTCCGCGAGGATCACCTCCACCATTTTTTCCAGGCTAAGCCCCTCGCACCATGACGGGCTGATGGGCGATAGCGGGCGCACGTCCTGGCTAATAGTTACTAGCAGCGGCGGCGGGTCCAACACGACGGCGGGCAAGGTGCCGTTTAAGTCGCCGGGTCGCGGAAGCGCTAGCCGCGGATTCCTTGCGGGCGTGCCGAGGTTGAGCGCCTCTGCTCGACGGTGACGCCTGCTGGGGCCGTATCCTGTGGCCGGGAAGGTGGCGATTGGGAGCGCGATCCGGCTGTTGTGCGCGTTGAGGATCGGTCCTGTCGGTGCGAGCGCCGCGAATGGTGACGCCCGTAGCGTCGGTGCCGGTGCTCACGTTCGCGTCTTGGCATAATTGTGTTTCAGAGTCGGTGTTCTGCTGTGGCGTACTTCCTTCTTATTGCGCGTTATTTTTCCTTATTGCGTCGCAATAAGAAACCGTTTTCGATCTCGATGTTGGCGCCGCTTTTATCGATGGTTCGATAATTTCGCCGAGGTGGCCTATCGGGGCCGATCTCGCCGATCTGGCAACCCTGTTGCCCTCGTTCTAGTCGATCTGGTAACCTTGTCTCGTTGTTTTGGTTTTTGAATTTTAACGAATCTGGAAAATTTGAAAATCTGGATGAGTTTCCCTTCACCTTTGGGGGCATGGCTGGCGGCGTTGGTGCGGCGTTGTTCATCCTAAACTCCTGTGCTGTTCCCTGAGGCTACTGTCAGCGTTGTCGTAGTTATGTCTTTGTTATGGCGCAGAGAAGTTAGGCAGGCATATCTTGGAGTCCTCCCTAGGATGAGGCGAGTGTTGCCTTATCCGGACCAGCGTCGTCAGCGAGAATGATGATAGGTTCCAGATGCTGCGAGGGAGGAAACGGCGATGTCCCGTTCAGGATCGTTTCCGCGAGCGTGTACGTGTATGCGAGCGCGAGATATATGCATGGCTCTGTCAGGCATAGCGAATTCCAGTCCGGTGTGGCTCGTTCCCCCAAGGGGGGTAGGAACGTTGGACTGGCGCGCCCGTCAGTAAGTGGCTCCTATGACCCCCTGGTTCACTTTGGTCGTGGCCTGAGCGCTGTGGTCCTCGTGATCACTGATGGCTTGTGTATCCTCGGCTTGGTCGCGACCGTCGTTTTCGTCGTCTTCTTCGTTTTGATGGTACGGCTTGACGTGATTTATGCTTGCTGTGCGGCGTCGGCGGCTGTTGTTTCCTGCAGTCGTACGATGTTTGGTGAGAGAAACTTGACCACTCGGAACGGTCCCTCGTATTTGGCCGCTAGCTTGACACCGAAGCCCTCGGCGGCGGACACGCTGCTCTTCACGGCTAGCGAGAACTCTGGTAGCAGCTGGTCCCAAGTATTATGCGGGGAATCTCCTAGGTACTGTGCGATCATGGCCTTCACAGTCCTGTTCGCCCTCTCTGTGAGGTTTTGGCGAGGGGTGTATGGAGCCGTATGTTGAAGCTCCATCCCTAGTGACTTGCAGAATGTCTGGAACGCCCGGCTGGTGAACTGTGTTCCGTTGTCGCAGACGAGAGTTCTCGGGACTCCGAAACGGCTGAGTATGCGTTCCCGGAATGCCCGCTCGATGTACGGCACTGTGGCCCGTCGTAGTGGAATGAGTTCCACCCATTTGCTAAACGAGTCGAGGAACACAAGTAGGACTGTGTTCCCTTGCTTGGATCGCGGAAGGGGTCCCACGAAATCCGCACACAGGACGTGAAAAGGTTCGTCGACCGGCGGGTGAACATCCTTCCTGCCGGTTTCTCTTGGCTCACCTTGAATGTTTGGCAGCTATGACATCTTCGCACGTATCTGGCCACTTCCCGGAATAATCCTGGCCAGTAATATTTTTGGGCCACCCGCGTGCTCGTCTTGTGGATGCCCAGATGTCCGGCTGTTGGGTGGTCGTGGCACTCGGCCAGTACCCTTCCACGGTAATTGGCTCCCACGCATAGTTTCCAGGGAGTATATTCCTCGGCCTCTGGCCGCAGGCCAATAAGTCGGTAGAGTTGTCCGTTCTCCTCCCGAAAGTCTGGAAACTTGGCTGGTTCCTGTCAAATCCTCTGCAGCATTTTTGTGATCCACTTACAGCTGGCATCTTGGACTTGTACTTGTTAGAGAGTTGCTAGCGGTAGTAGCGACAAGGCGTCCGCACCAGGTTCTGGGTCCCGCGTCGATACTTGATGTCGTACTGGAATTGTTGGAGTTCCGGCGCCCACCGGGCGATCCTACCCGTGAGATTGTCAATGGAATTCAGCCATTTTAGCGAGTGGTGATCCGTGACGACTTCGAAGCGGTATCCTTCGACGTAACAGCGCATCTTGCGTATGGCCCATACTACGTCGAGGCACTCCTTCTCTGTTACGGAGTAATTACGCTCAGCCGTGTTTAGCCGGCGGCTAGCGTAAGCGATTACTCGTTCCTGCTCGTCGATGGTCTGGGTGAGTACTGCTCCGATTCCATACTCACTCGCGTCGGTCTGGAGTACAAATTTTTCCGCAAAGTCCGGGCATGCGAGGACCGGTGCCTGCGTCAGGAGGTCCTTTAATCCTTGAAAGGCTTGTTCTTGTTTCTCTGTCCACTCCCATTTCCGATCCTTCTTGAGCAGCGAAGTCATTGGCTCGACTACATCGGCAAAGTTGGGTACGAATCGGCGGTACCAGGACGCTATGCCGAGGCATCGGCTCAGCTCCCTCAAGTTAGTCGGGGTTGTCAGTTCTCGAATGGCTGTCGGGGTCGGTCTGAATTCCGGCTTCACTAATCACGTGGCCCAGATACTTTATACTTGATACTGTCATTTCTTTCGGTTCAGTCGGAGGTTTGCTTGCCTGAGGCGTCTGAATACCTCGCGTAGGTTTCTCACGTGCTCTTGGAGGGTGGATCCAATGATGATGATATCATCCAAGTAGGCGAAGGCATGCGGCTCCATGTCGGGGCCGATGACGGTGTCTAAAGCGCGTTGAAATGTTGCCGGGGCCGAGTGCAGGCCAAACGGCATCACTTTCCAGTGAAATAATCCGCGGCCGGGCACTGTAAATGCCGTGAATTCGCGGCTGCTGGCGGCGACTGGGATCTGCCAGTACCCAATTTTCAAGTCCAATGTGGAGGACGTAGCGGGCGTTGCGTACCCGTTGCAAGATGTGATGAATCCTGGGCAACGGATAGGCGTCGGGGATTGAATTTTCATTCAACTGCCGGTAGTCGACGCACATTCTGGCTTCTCCGTTTTTCTTTGCTGCGATGACTATCGGCGCACTGTGGGGACTCTTGGGTGGTTCTATGCGTCCATCGCGGAGCAGCTCGTTGACCTGGCGGTCAATGACGGCTCTCATCGCAGGATTCCTCGGATGGTACCGCTGCTTGATCGGGCGGTCGTTACGCATCACGACGGCGTGCTCGGCGATATGCGAGACGCCGGTGAGTGTGTCAAACTTGGCCAGTTCTCGTGCGAGGAAGTCCTCTATCCAGGGCACTGGGTAGGCTTCCCTTTGTGGCGATCCCACAGTACGGTGTGTTCCTGGCCTTCGTGGGTGTTGGGTCCTGGAATCGGACTCTCCGGGACCCTCGGCGAAAAGGGTTTCGTTGAATCGCTGAGCCGACAGGGGCGGACAGCACTTCAGCCCAACTCGGGGCCGTATCTGCTTCTCTGCGGCTTCTGCTGGTTTCTCGAAGTGCACCGGGATGGCGGCTTCTTCGTGGTGCGCCGGAGCGGCGGCTTCTTCGTGGTGCGCCGGAGCGGCGGTTTCTGTTTGTTTCTCGTAGTGCGCCGGAGCGGCGGCTTCTATTGGTCTCTGGTGTTGCGCCGGAGCGGAGGCTTCTGTTGGTCTCTGGTGTTGCGACGGGATGGCGGCTTTAGCTGGCTTGGTCCGGACGGGTGGCTGAAGCTTCAGGGCTTGACCCCCGCACTGGAGCGTGGCTCCGCTGTAGCATAGGAAGTCCATGCCAAGTAGGAGGTCGTCCAGCACATCCGCCATGACTAGGGCGGAGACACTGACTCGGGCTTCTCCCAGCTGGATCGTCGCTCGTAAGGCGTGTGTTAGCTCCTTGCCGGTTCCGTCTGCCAGTGTCACCTGCGTCCGTACGGCGCGGTGATTCTTCCCGTTGCTTAGCTCTTGCGCAAGGCGCTCGCTTATAAAGCTATGCGAGGCCCCTGTATCCAAGGTGACGGTGAGAGGTCGCCCCTCTACCGTGACCTTGGCGCGGATACGGTTGATGTCCTGCTGGATGGCGTGGGTTACTGTGATCGGGAGGCCGGAGGGTTCCTCGGGTGACTCCCTGATACTCGAGGCCCTTGCCCGTTTCCCTGCGTTGAGTTCCGGCAGCAGTCGACGGTGCGTATTCCCTGTCGACCGCAGTCCCAGCAGAATAGAAGCCTGGGGTTCTGGCATCCAGAGGAATAGTGACCGTTCTGGCCGCAGTTCCGGCAGGCGGTGCTGGCGTCGAATCCCCGGCGGGGTGCGGAGTCCTGGCCAGTGCTTCCTTGGCGTATGGCTTCGGCGCTGACTGGGTTCCTTGGGTTGGTTCTGGCGCGAGGCTGAGGTGGGATCGGTGAGACATCTGTCTCGGCTCGGCCGGAGGAGTACCCTCGGACGGCTCGGCCTCCGCGGCTGCGGGCGACTTCGAAGCTGACCACCAACAGAAGACACCTGGACAAAATGCAGGAACATGTAAACCCACTAGCCACAAGCCTTTTTGAAAACACAGATCAACGAAGACGACTACATAGATGTCACCCACAGGACCTGCCGTTCAGATTCCCATAGACCCATACCTCCCATACATCAACCATTTCCCCAACATCAAACCCGCCCCAATAACACACCTTAATTAACATAATTTGTTAATCAAAGAGTCAATTTTTATCAAACAATTTAATTTATTGCTCCCAGAGGGCAGATGTAAATAATGGTATATTAAACTAAAAAAAAAAAAAAAAAAAAAAAAGTTGGGTGAGCTCCGCAAGCGTCTTGAAATCCTGGCGTCTGGTGAACATTTGATATTCGGGCAGCATGTTCTCATACACCCGATCCAGCTCCTGTTCTGCTGTAAATCCGGCGCGGCGCATCTGGAGCCGAAGGTCTACCAGGTATTCTTTGAATGGTTCGTTCGCCTTCTGGAAATGCGTATGTATCTCATCCTCCAGGCGTTGGTAGTACCGGGGAGGCAAGAAGAAATCCAGAAATTCCCGGCGGGTGCTGCTGCGTGGATTGACCAGCGTGTGGCGGGCACTGGGTGCGTCCACGTGGCCAACCGTTAGCGGTGACAGCGGCTTGGTATCCCCGGGAGGGGTGTTCCCGTACTTCTGCTCCAGTCTCCCTAGCGTTGCCAGGGCGTCGGCTGAAAAGTCCGGTTGCCTAGCGAAGGCATACAATCGAGCTCGTTGTTCCTCGACTGTTCCATTCTGTTCCAATCCTAGCTCAAGCAGAGCGGCCTCCAGCTCGTGCTTCTTCCTGTAGGATATCCATGAAATTCCCATCTTGGAGTATGGTTTTACCGGCGACAATGGGTGTTCCAAAGTCGGCGAAGCTTCCGAACTAGGCGGTCGGAAAACGAGAATAGGCGGCAGGAGCAATGCTGCTGTACCCCGGGGTTGATCCTGGTGGTTCTCTGGTAAGGACCTGTAGGTGTCCTTGAGCGTAGGCGTAGTCCTGTGAATCCCTGAGGATTCGGGCTGGGTGTCCTGACTGGTATCTCGCGTTGTCCTGGCTGGTTGATCCTTGAGGGATCCTTGCTGTGCTTGAGGGGTCCTGTGAGTAACCTTGGGTGATCCTGTGTCTGTGTCCTTATTGGTCCTGCTGCTGTTCGAAGCTCTGCTTGTTGACTGAATAGTCCTGCGAATCCTTGCTGAACGATTGAATGGTTATAGCTCCGCGGAGCGACTGAATTGTTATAGCTCTGCTGATCGACTGATTAGTTATCAGATGTTGTCTCTAGTAACTCTGCTGATACTGATTAACTATGCTTGTCGGTGTCGACTTATATACTCGCGGTTCTGCCGGCCTCGGGCGTCCCGACGCCAAGTGGACCAGCGGTGCGACAGAGATAGGAAACTGGCTAGCTGTCGGCGTCTGCGTCGACGTGGCTTCTGCTCTGTGGCTCTCTCTCTCACTCCCTCTTCCCCTCTGTTTTTCCTTGCGTGTGTTTTCGGTGTCTGGCTCGAAAATTCCCTAGCTTCCTCGTTTCTTTTGCTTACCTATATTACGTGTCGAGTGCGACGACGGATTTTCTCTGCTTGCCTTTTTTCGTGTCGGGTGCGCCGACGGGTTCTTTTCTTTTTTCTGTTTGCCTTTTTTCGTGTCGGATGCGCCGACGGTTTTCTCTGCTTGCCGTTGTTTCGTGTCGTGAGCGACGACGGAATTTTTTTCTTGTTTCTCTGCTTGCCTTTGTTTCGTGTCGTGTGCGACGACAAAATTCTCTGTTGCTATGCGGGCCTATTTTACCGGCCCCGTTTACCGTGGTACGGATGCCCCGATCCGGAGCCAAAGGTGGAGGGTGATCTCGGGATCTGAGAGCCGGCCCTGTTTACCATGGTGCCGACCCTTTGACCCACGAGGCTCTCCGAAACCTGAGAGCCGGCCCTGTTTACCATGGTGCCTGCTTTCAAGTCTCGGCCTCCGCCGCTACGGGAAAGGTTTCGGAACTTGAGATCCGGCCCTGTTTACCCCTGGGGGCTAAGGCTGGGTTGGTGAAGCGTGTGCGCTTGTCGCCTCGTCGATCCTACTCAGCTAGTGGTGGTTGGCAGTCACATGCCGACTACTAAAGACCTTCACCATACGTGGTGAAGAACCACATCCTGCTCGAGGTGTCCCTGCTCTAGACTAAATATGGCGGATCTAGAGAGGACAACTCGAAAAAACCCGTAATCACCGGTGTTACCGTACCGTGCCCCTGTGATGAATGGCACTACGTCAGTGTGTCTTTTAACGGTGGCTTCCGGATACCTGGCACCTCCGGTCGTACAAGCGCCCGATCCGGGGTATGAGGCTCTGCCCCGGGGGATACTCCCTTCCTCACTACTCGTGGGACCAATCTATGGAAACCATTTTAAGTAAAAACCCAGAAATAGGGTGCTGCCCCAAATCGATTGATATCGAACAAATCCGGGAGCCCGAAGTAGACATGGACGTATGTTCACAAGGCTCTGGCACCGACACAATCACCAAAGAAGAGGAAGAAGCCCTTCTCGCCTCTCCCAAGGTGAATAAGCCCAAGCGGATCGCCCTATCGGGCGCCGCTAGGAAAAGGTTGCGCAGACACCTTGCAAACGGCATTCCCATGGAGGAGGCCAAAAGGCTCGCTCAGAAGCCTATGGACCCTCCAAGGGCAGAGCCCAGCAAGAGTGGCGCGACCAAAAAGAGGATCAGATCGGCCAACACGATCCCAGAAGAGGTGTCGACCAAGAGGGCCATGATAAAAACCGCGGCACCCAGTGCCTTGACGAGGGGTGGCCTTGCGACTGCACCGCCTGCCACGGAGGCTCCAGTAGCCTCCACATCCGCAGCAGCAGCTGCGGCTGGGCAGCAGATACAGGAGCAATCACCCCAAGTCGGTATCATGCCCTCCTACAGGGACGTTGCCAGCTCGTCGAAGATGGCGATACTCCCTACCGACTATCCCAACAGCCTGCTCACCACGGAGCAACTGAACACCATCCAGGCTGCCATCCTGTCGAGGGTGATGGCACTGAGGCACGGCTCTGTGAAGCCACTGTTCTCCGGCTGCACCTTCAGACCGGGCTGGATGGCTGTTACATGTGGGAATTCAGAGACAGCTGAGTGGCTGAGCACCGAGGTGCCCAAGCTCCGGCTGTGGAAGGACGCCCAGATAAAAGTAGTCCCTGAGGCAGAGGCTCCACGTGCCGCTGTCTACGTCGGCTACTTCGCACTTCCAAGTGTGGACCTCAAGACAGCTGAGGTCTTAAACCTCATTGAAGGCCAGAACAGCGGCCTGCGAGTGGGAGACTGGCGAGTCTTCCATCGCGAAATGAGGCAAAGCACAGCTGTACTGACGATCGCGCTGGATCCGGTCTCGGCCAACCGGTTAAAAGCGCTTGGGCATAAGCTCAATTTCGCGTTTGGCACGGCTATTCTAAAGCCAAAGGCCGACACGCAGGCGAAGAGGCAGGCAGAGGCTCCCGTTCCCCCAACGAAGAAGCCCACCTGCTCGAGTGCCAGTGCCCCTGATATGGCTGCATCGACACCACAGGGCACTGCAGCCGCACGAGAGCCCGCAGCACTGCGGAAAGTCCTGCGCCCTCCACTCCATGGGCGCATCACGCGCGGAACCGGGCGCCCCACTCGAGGCACCGGGCGCGTACCCAAGGGTGCGAGGCGCACACTAGAGGAGGAGGCCCTTCTAGGCACAAACCGCGGCCGGAAGATGGCGGCCAGGGGCCGCAAGAGGGCGGACTAATATCAATGCACAATGCCAATGCACATCACACGGTCTGGGGGAGCAGTGACATCAACAAGAGGGGTGAGTACCTTCTTGAATATATTATTAGTAATAACATAGGATTACTAAACCAGGGCAGAGAACCCACATTTATTAATGCCATTAGAGAGGAGGTTCTTGACCTGACTCTCTGTAGTACAAATATGTTGTCCGTTGTCTCAAACTGGCACGTTGCAAGTGAGATCACCATGTCAGATCACCAACACATTAGATTTGACAAAGGATGCGCCTTGCAATGTAGCCTAGTCACCAGAAATCCCAGGAAAACCAACTGGGATCTCTTCTGTTTTGAACTTGAGCAATCCAGAGACTGCTCAACCCGTCCGATAATATCCATAGACGAGTTAGAGCGTGAAGCTACTGTGGTTCATAGAAATGTTGAATCAGCATATCACGCCAGCTGCGACCAAAAGGTACGCAAGACCGGAAGGGCTGTTCCCTGGTGGAACAAAAGCCTTGACGATCTCAAAAAGCTGCGCGCAGGCTCTTCAATAAGGCGAGGAGTGGGAGGGCCTCATGGGACTCCTACACATCTGCTTTAACGCTCTATAATAAAGAGCTGAGAAAGTCAAAACGGGCTACTTGGCGTCAACACTGCGGGCAGATCTCATCTCTCCCGGAAGCTGTTAGGCTGCAAAAAGCCCTCTCCAAAGACCACTCAAACGGCATCTGCACGCTGAAAAAGCCGGATGGAACATACACAAACAACCCAAAGGAGACGAGTAGCCTACTCCTGGCTACCCACTTTCCTGGGTGTGTGGCTGTGGAGCAACCCATCTCACAGAGAGGCACCAACCTACCTCTCTGAGACTGGAGAGTGCCCACACCTGCAAGTGTCTATGGTGGCAGACTCCAATGGGGCTGAGAGAGGGAACCCCCCATCGCTCAGAACGTGTTGGAAACATGCCCTATAGGATGTTTCATCAAAATAGCGTACAATGGGCACTACAAAGTTTCAGCCCATACAAATCACCCCGGACCGGATGGTATATATCCATGCCTGTTGCAGCGGGGTCTGCACCTAATCGCACTCCCCCTGGTCCGTCTATTTCGAGCCAGTCTCCTGCTTGGACACATACCAAGCAACTGGGCTAAAGTAAAAGTCGTGTTTATCCCAAAGGCAGGGAAGAAAGATTCCCAATTGCCTAAATCATATAGACCGATTAGCCTTAGCTCCTTCTTCCTTAAAACGATGGAGAAGATAATTGACCAGCATATAAGGGAGGTGAATCTCAAGGAACTACCCCTACACAAATACCAATATGCGTATCAAGCTGGTAAATCAACTGAGACCGCCATACACTGCCTTACAACAACCATTGAAAAGGCCATTGGCGCTCAACAGATAGCACTAGGTGCCTTCTTAGACATCTCAGGAGCTTTCGACAACACGTCATATGAGGCTATACGTGCCTCTCTTTTACGAAAGAATGTCTCCACACCTATCACTAGGTGGATTCTGGAAATGTTTAAATCCAGAATCATAACTGTAGACCTTGGAGGAACTATGACCTCAATCACAGCCACAAGGGGATGCCCTCAAGGGGGAGTACTCTCTCCTCTTCTGTGGACTCTGGTCATCGACGAGCTACTATATGAGCTCAACAACTTAGGGTTCCCTACTCAAGGCTACGCTGATGATCTAGTCATCTATATAGTGGGCTGGCATGAGCAAACCATTTCGGACCGCATGCAGTAAGCCCTTAATATAGCCAACGGATGGTGTCAGGACAAAGGACTGTCCATAAACCCATCAAAAACAGTTTTAGTCCCATTTACCAGGAAAAGGTCTCTCTCCTTAAAAAGACCATCCCTAAATGGGTCCATCATCGACTTTTCGGTTGAGGCCAACTACCTAGGAGTCACACTTGACTCCAAACTCAACTGGAACGCACACCTGGAAAAGACTATAAACAAAGCCACTCGAGCACACTTTGCTTGCAACAGGCTTTACGGTAGAACATGGGGCTTAAGTCCCAAAATGATCTATGTAACGGCGCCTGAAGCATTTTGACTCATATATATATTTTGGCCTAAAAGTATGCACCTTAATTACATATGTAAATAGTGCGTTGCCAATTATTGCACTCCGGCTGCAACTGCATCGGAGCAACCGATAGTGAGCAGCTGTAACAGAGTTGCAGTCTAAAAAGCTTAGCTTTGGGACCACGGCCAACTTCACCGGCCTGAGTCCAAATTCCGGTCTCGTTCTTTTAATGGAAAATTCCGAAGCGACCACACGCGTTATAATCGAGTGCGGGTTCAATATAACCAAACATAACCAAGTCATCGATTAGTGCTGTTTTCCCACGAGGGAATAGTTTCTCAATTTTTATTAAGTTGGCGGAAGGCAAGGTAAGCCACCAAAATGCCCATAGTTTTCTGTCGTGATTTTTGACAAAATCTTTGTTTCGCGACCATGTAAAATAGGGAGTGTCCAGAGGAGCACCCCTTTCTGAAGCAGCGAACAAGACGGCGGAGCGCCCCCTCGGCCATTGGCATACGAGGAATTAACGGATTACGTGTTCCAGCAGCCGCTGCGCAGGCGCCGCTCGCCGATTGTGATTTTTACTTGAGCGTCCAGCGGAGCACCCCCTCTCGGGGCAGCGGACTCCGCACCGGCATCATCGCCTAGGAAGGCGCAACATTAGCACCAGCCGCATCATCGCCTAGAAAGGCGCAGCATCAAGCTCGGCGGCCAAGGAGGCCGCGTCAAGCCTCCGTCCAGCGGAGCACCTCCGTCCAGAGGAGCACCTCCGTCCAGCGGAGTACCGAGGGAATTTAACCTCAAAGTGTAGCAGCCTCTAGCCAGTACAATAAGCGAATAAATAGTGCGAATGTAGTCCCCTAGTGTTCTCAGTGCAGCCGGCCATGGCCGTGAAGGTGGCCAAAAGGCAGATTTAAATCCCAAACTCGTGTCCGAACCTAGCCTGTCCGAGAGGTCAGAGTGAAAATTGTGGTTAATTCCGACTTGGAGAATGTTGGCTTTTCAGCCCCTACAGTGATCCCTCGATAAGAGAACCGAATATTTATTGGAAGTGAACCACACATTACTTTATAAACGGTCACGAGTTCCCTAATTTTGGCGAGCGCCATGCGGTCAACGTTTGTTCACCTGAACACCACTGAGAGAAAGAATTTTGATATTAATTAATTTAAATTAAAATTTAATTATTATTATTAGCTAGAAAAAGGGAAAAATTATTGAAATGAAATGATGTGGACTGAAATTGAACGAAACTAAAACTCGTAAATTAAAATTAATTTTTGTATATTTAAAAAGTGTTCGAAGAGAAATTATCTGAAGAAATGATTTAGTCGTCCCGTAAATATTTTAAAAATAAACCAATAATTACGAAATTATGAATTAATACGGTTTTGAGGTTAAAAGAAATTTTTATATGGTTTAGCTGGCTACAAGTTGTGAACACTGTTTGTTTAAATTAACTCATGGCGATCTTAAGTCGCATTCTTTTACAGCCATCGCTCGGGAGATCGATCTTTCGTCGCTGGAAAATTTATTTCACTGTGAGTTACAACAAACACATTGGCCAATATTTTGCCAAATATTTAATTTAAATAAAAGTCGCTACACAACTCCTATATTTGCCAATTAAACGCTAACAGAAATAAATAATTAAAATCAATATAAATTTATTTTAAAACTATATACTTAAAACCGAAACAAACAAAACCGACTTATTTTCATTGAAAGAATAAATAATTTTTAATATACAATTGAAACTAAATCTAACTAGAAAACCAAGAACACGATGAACACTGAAAGAAAATTTCATGAAACTTAAAAAGCTAAAAAATTAGGAAAATTTAGTCATTTTTAAATTATTAATTAAACTATTAAATAACCTAAGAAACCTACAATGAAATAATACTTATACGCTATCTTAATAGTATTCTTTATTTAGCATGCCTTATCTAATTAATTATTATATTCTATCTTTTGCCTTATATTTTGTTTATTACTGCGGACCTATACCTCACTCTTAGGCACTGCCAAATTAAACTCATGTTCGTAGTAGGAAGGAAAATCTATTATGCTGTTAGATTTAATTTATCTTATTAAAATGTTTACTATCGAAATCATGGAGTAATTATTTAGTTGAACTCAGCGGATGATTCTGCAGTCGTAAAGGGTATCAAAAGGGATCACTCGAGCAAGACTCGAAGATTGTGATCATAGGTTGGGCGGGTCTCCGATGACGTAACAACACCTACGTCCCATCACCGAATTTCTCTGCTCTTCTTTTCTTCTTTTCTAACCACATTCAACTGTCTCTTTTGGAATTTGTTTACGTTTCTCTACCCGATTTCCGATATCTTTTCGTATGCCGTCGCAGCACGCTCAATTCTCGATTAATAAATAATAAGCCAATGCCAGATCAGACGGAGCAAGACCACCACCCCCAAAGCCGACGAGCTAGAGCCGGACCCTATAGCGTGCCCCCGCAAAGTCAGATCTTGGTCAACACTGTGCTTTAAAACGTTGCACGTTACAGTTATGATTAATTATTATTTTATTAAGAAAGTGGCGCCCAACGTGTTGGCCTTAGTGAGTACTGTCTTCACTCATTACGACTCATTTGTAAATGAATTTCAAAAGTTGAAAAAGGAGATAATACTTTCTATACTCTATATTCAGAAATATTATGTTTTACTGTGTAAACCGTGAAGGTTCTGGAACTCATAGGGAATCATATTGACCAGACCAAAACATACAGCGGGTAAAGTCGTTTTCTTTTCGAATAACCACCTAACGATTAGGTTAATTGTTTGCGGAAAACAGAAGCGAAAGTAACCTCGGTTGTTCCTCTGGCCCAAGCAAAAGTACCTTACTCTTAGTTCAAACAACTTCTAAATCGAAATCGAAAACTAAGATTTGGAATATATAGACTTATCTTACGAGAAGGTCATATCCAGTCGAAGTTGGAGAATATTATTATTTTTTTAGGAATTATTCTCGGAAAACAGTTGAGTTGATTTCGAACACCACTCTGTCCGGAATGATTTAACAGATTTCCCTCATTATTTTATCTGTAGGAAGCATCCTTGGAAAACAGTTGAGTTGTTTACGAACGACACTCTGTCCGGAGCGATTCGGCAGATAACTCTCACTCTATATTACTATTCTTCTTTAACCTATTACTTTTAAACTCCATAAAGGAAATTTCGGTGAACAATATAAATACCCTTCGACTTGCTAGACATCTAGCGTAGAGTTCATCAGTATCTTTTGAGTATTTTGATTTCATCTTTTCGCTTAGCTTAGTGTTACCGAATATCTTTATCGCATTCCTTTTATCGTTATCTTATTTTTCATTTTTTTCGAGATGATTCGATCTCCTGTCGGCACATCGGCGCCGTTTTGCCCGGTGTGCGAAACCGAAATTAGAGTTGGAGCAGACGTGTACGTTACGTCCTGCCAACATGAGTTTCACAAGAAGTGTATTGAGAGTCATTTTAAGGGGAATGATAAATGCCCCGTTTGCTTAGTGCCTTGCAGGCCTATTGGTCCGCAAACGCGTTCTAAGGGTTTGATTTTGGAGGATGTTTCGATAGAACCATCAGGATCGGATAAGAACCGACGTAGTAAAAGTACTACCTATGAAGATACGGATGCAAACCAACCAAACCGTGATGACCCGAGTAGTTGGCTGCATATGGAGCGGAGATTGCTCACGTCTCTGTCAGAGAGATTGGTAGGGTTAGTTCAGAGTGCAGTTGAGGAAAGTCTACAACGGTTGGTCGTTACTCCACCCAATACGAATTCAAATGGAGAAATAAGACCTGATTCGCCTTCGCATACAGCAACCGAAACGGAAACGTAGGTTTAAATCAGGCGGGGTCACCTAATTCTCAAAGAAGTGTTGTGTCCGATTTAAATAACCGGCCGGATAAGGTCGTGCAGATCCTGAATGGGTGGAAAGTGAAGTACTCAGGAGTCGGAGTGTCGGTGGACAACTTCATATACAGAGTGGAGGCCCTCACACACCAGACCTTAGAAGGGAACTTTACTGTACTGTGCAGACATGCCAGTGTCCTTTTCGAAGGTAAAGCTTATGAGTTTTACTGGAGGTACCACAAGTCCGTAAGGAGAATCCAATGGGATTTGTTGTGTTCCGCCTTGCGAGTACAATTCCGCGAGGAAAGGGACGATGTAGACATCGAAGATCTCATCAGAAATAGGAAGCAGAACCCCAGCGAATCTTTCGACAGCTATTACGATAGCATATCGGCATTGGTTGATCAATTGGAAGTTCCTTGGTCCGCTCGTAAACTCGTTCGTGTCTTAAAGAATAATTTACGTCCCGAGATCAGGCATGAGATTCTCAACGTCGAGATTCAAACCGTGTCAGAGCTAAGAGAAACTTGCAGAAGACGCGAGGTCTTCCTAGATGAAGTGAAGAAGACTCATGGATATGCAAAGTCCAGTCCATTTAGGCGTGAGATCTCAGAGATAGCCCAGGAATTAGAAGAGCAAAATGAGTTTGAGGATGAGTCAGAGCTAGGGATTGATGCATTCTCTCTAGTATGCTGGAACTGTAGGGAAGAAGGCCACAGATACCAGGACTGCTTATCCGAACGGAAAGTCTTTTGTTATGGTTGTGGAGTACCTAACACATATAAACCAAGTTGTGCTAAATGTGCAAAAAACTCCAAAGTCGGCACGTCGAGGTTGCAGTACAAACCGAAGACTTCGAGTGCCTTAAGAAATCAGTCGATGACGACGGATTAACTGGGATATCGCATACAGTCGATAACCCCACTTCTTCAGATGTAGCAGCTAGTCAAAATATTTCCCTGCTTCATCGAAAGATTCCTAAATTAGGAGAAATACCGGACGTACATAAGATTAATTATTTTCCGGACTTACCGAAGCGCAAAACTCGTAGTTCAAAGCGCATAAAAATCTTTTGGCAGAGCGTAAAGCGTTGTAAATTTGGCCTAGATTACATTTGTGCCAATCCTCATATAGCCAGGGATCCTCGACCGTTTATACCAGTTCGTTTAATGGATCGCACCGTTTATGGCTTGCTCGATTCGGGAGCATCCATAAGTTGTGTTGGAGCCGGTTTAGCATCTGAGCTAGAGAAAGGCAACTCGACATTCAAATCTTTGGATAGGAATGTTGTCACAGCCGACGGAAGTCCTCAGCGGATTGTAGGACGAATCAAGGTCGAGATAGAGTATGCAAATGTTAAGAAATGCTTACCTCTGTATATAGTGCCATCTCTGAAGCATGACTTATACCTGGGAATAGATTTCTGGAGGCAGTATGACCTTCTTCCCAAAAGCTTATCGATAGCAGAGGTAGCAGCTTCTGAAGAGAAGTCGAGTGACATTAGTGTGGATGATTCTTATGTGTTATCTAACGATCAGAGAGCAAAACTATCGAACGTGATCAATTGCTTTCCGTCATTCACACAAGAAGGTCTGGGTAAAACTAGCTTAATCACTCATTCTATTGACGTGGGCAATACAAAACCTATAAAACAACATAATTTCCCGGTATCACCAGCCGTGGAAAAAGCCATGTATACGGAAATTGACAGAATGTTGCAATTGGGTGTGATAGAAGAGTCACAAAGTGCTTGGTCTTCACCTATAGTAATGGTAACGAAGCCGGGCAAAGTTCGAATTTGTCTTGACTGTCGGAAGGTAAATAGTTTTACCGAGAAAGACGCATATCCCTTGCCACAGATTAGTGGGATTTTGAGCAGACTTCCTAAGGCAGAATTTATAACCAGTTTAGATTTGAAGGATGCCTATTGGCAAGTGCCTTTAGATGTCAATTCTCGTGATAAGACGGCCTTTACGGTGTGAGGAGCCGTTTGGCCCTCCCAAATTAATTATATATAAATAATCACCAAAATAAATATGAAAATAAATAAATAAATAATAACTAGCTCAACCCGTCCGATAATATCCATAGACGAGTTAGAGCGTGAAGCCACTGTGCTTCATACAAATGTTGAATCAGCATATCACGCCAGCTGCGACCAAAAGGTACGCAAGACCGGAAGGGCTGTTCCCTGGTGGAACAAAAGCCTTGACGATCTCAAAAAAGCTGCGCGCAGGCTCTTCAATAAGGCGAGGAGTGGGAGGGCCTCATGGGACTCCTACACATCTGCTTTAACGCTCTATAATAAAGAGCTGAGAAAGTCAAAACGGGCTACTTGGCGTCAACACTGCGGGCAGATCTCATCTCTCCCGGAAGCTGTTAGGCTGCAAAAAGCCCTCTCCAAAGACCACTCAAACGGCATCTGCACGCTGAAAAAGCCGGATGGAACATACACAAACAACCCAAAGGAGACGAGTAGCCTACTCCTGGCTACCCACTTTCCTGGGTGTGTGGCTGTGGAGCAACCCATCTCACAGAGAGAGGCACCAACCTACCTCTCTGAGACTGGAGAGTGCCCACACCTGCAAGTGTCTATGGTGGCAGACTCCAATGGGGCTGAGAGAGGGGAACCCCCCATCGCTCAGAACGTGTTGGAAACATGCCCTATAGGATGTTTCATCAAAATAGCGTACAATGGGCACTACAAAGTTTCAGCCCATACAAATCACCCGGACCGGATGGTATATATCCATGCCTGTTGCAGCGGGGTCTGCACCTAATCGCACTCCCCTGGTCCGTCTATTTCGAGCCAGTCTCCTGCTTGGACACATACCAAGCAACTGGGCTAAAGTAAAAGTCGTGTTTATCCCAAAGGCAGGGAAGAAAGATTCCCAATTGCCTAAATCATATAGACCGATTAGCCTTAGCTCCTTCTTCCTTAAAACGATGGAGAAGATAATTGACCAGCATATAAGGGAGGTGAATCTCAAGGAACTACCCCTACACAAATACCAATATGCGTATCAAGCTGGTAAATCAACTGAGACCGCCATACACTGCCTTACAACAACCATTGAAAAGGCCATTGGCGCTCAACAGATAGCACTAGGTGCCTTCTTAGACATCTCAGGAGCTTTCGACAACACGTCATATGAGGCTATACGTGCCTCTCTTTTACGAAAGAATGTCTCCACACCTATCACTAGGTGGATTCTGGAAATGTTTAAATCCAGAATCATAACTGTAGACCTTGGAGGAACTATGACCTCAATCACAGCCACAAGGGGATGCCCTCAAGGGGGAGTACTCTCTCCTCTTCTGTGGACTCTGGTCATCGACGAGCTACTATATGAGCTCAACAACTTAGGGTTCCCTACTCAAGGCTACGCTGATGATCTAGTCAAATATATAGTGGGCTGGCATGAGCAAACCATTTCGGACCGCATGCAGTAAGCCCTTAATATAGCCAACGGATGGTGTCAGGACAAAGGACTGTCCATAAACCCATCAAAAACAGTTTTAGTCCCATTTACCAGGAAAAGGTCTCTCTCCTTAAAAAGACCATCCCTAAATGGGTCCATCATCGACTTTTCGGTTGAGGCCAACTACCTAGGAGTCACACTTGACTCCAAACTCAACTGGAACGCACACCTGGAAAAGACTATAAACAAAGCCACTCGAGCACACTTTGCTTGCAACAGGCTTTACGGTAGAACATGGGGCTTAAGTCCCAAAATGATCTATGTAACGGCGCCTGAAGCATTTTGACTCATATATATATTTTGGCCTAAAAGTATGCACCTTAATTACATATGTAAATAGTGCGTTGCCAATTATTGCACTCCGGCTGCAACTGCATCGGAGCAACCGATAGTGAGCAGCTGTAACAGAGTTGCAGTCTAAAAAGCTTAGCTTTGGGACCACGGCCAACTTCACCGGCCTGAGTCCAAATTCCGGTCTCGTTCTTTTAATGGAAAATTCCGAAGCGACCACACGCGTTATAATCGAGTGCGGGTTCAATATAACCAAACATAACCAAGTCATCGATTAGTGCTGTTTTCCCACGAGGGAATAGTTTCTCAATTTTTATTAAGTTGGCGGAAGGCAAGGTAAGCCACCAAAATGCCCATAGTTTTCTGTCGTGATTTTTGACAAAATCTTTGTTTCGCGACCATGTAAAATAGGGAGTGTCCAGAGGAGCACCCCTTTCTGAAGCAGCGAACAAGACGGCGGAGCGCCCCCTCGGCCATTGGCATACGAGGAATTAACGGATTACGTGTTCCAGCAGCCGCTGCGCAGGCGCCGCTCGCCGATTGTGATTTTTACTTGAGCGTCCAGCGGAGCACCCCCTCTCGGGGCAGCGGACTCCGCACCGGCATCATCGCCTAGGAAGGCGCAACATTAGCACCAGCCGCATCATCGCCTAGAAAGGCGCAGCATCAAGCTCGGCGGCCAAGGAAGCCGCGTCAAGCCTCCGTCCAGCGGAGCACCTCCGTCCAGAGGAGCACCTCCGTCCAGCGGAGTACCGAGGGAATTTAACCTCAAAGTGTAGCAGCCTCTAGCCAGTACAATAAGCGAATAAATAGTGCGAATGTAGTCCCCTAGTGTTCTCAGTGCAGCCGGCCATGGCCGTGAAGGTGGCCAAAAGGCAGATTTAAATCCCAAACTCGTGTCCGAACCTAGCCTGTCCGAGAGGTCAGAGTGAAAATTGTGGTTAATTCCGACTTGGAGAATGTTGGCTTTTCAGCCCCTACAGTGATCCCTCGATAAGAGAACCGAATATTTATTGGAAGTGAACCACACATTACTTTATAAACGGTCACGAGTTCCCTAATTTTGGCGAGCGCCATGCGGTCAACGTTTGTTCACCTGAACACCACTGAGAGAAAGAATTTTGATATTAATTAATTTAAATTAAAATTTAATTATTATTATTAGCTAGAAAAAGGGAAAAATTATTGAAATGAAATGATGTGGACTGAAATTGAACGAAACTAAAACTCGTAAATTAAAATTAATTTTTGTATATTTAAAAAGTGTTCGAAGAGAAATTATCTGAAGAAATGATTTAGTCGTCCCGTAAATATTTTAAAAATAAACCAATAATTACGAAATTATGAATTAATACGGTTTTGAGGTTAAAAGAAATTTTTATATGGTTTAGCTGGCTACAAGTTGTGAACACTGTTTGTTTAAATTAACCCATGGCGATCTTAAGTCGCATTCTTTTACAGCCATCGCTCGGGAGATCGATCTTTCGTCGCTGGAAAATTTATTTCACTGTGAGTTACAACAAACACATTGGCCAATATTTTGCCAAATATTTAATTTAAATAAAAGTCGCTACACAACTCCTATATTTGCCAATTAAACGCTAACAGAAATAAATAATTAAAATCAATATAAATTTATTTTAAAACTATATACTTAAAACCGAAACAAACAAAACCGACTTATTTTCATTGAAAGAATAAATAATTTTTAATATACAATTGAAACTAAATCTAACTAGAAAACCAAGAACACGATGAACACTGAAAGAAAATTTCATGAAACTTAAAAAGCTAAAAAAATTAGGAAAATTTAGTCATTTTTAAATTATTAATTAAACTATTAAATAACCTAAGAAACCTACAATGAAATAATACTTATACGCTATCTTAATAGTATTCTTTATTTAGCATGCCTTATCTAATTAATTATTATATTCTATCTTTTGCCTTATATTTTGTTTATTACTGCGGACCTATACCTCACTCTTAGGCACTGCCAAATTAAACTCATGTTCGTAGTAGGAAGGAAAATCTATTATGCTGTTAGATTTAATTTATCTTATTAAAATGTTTACTATCGAAATCATGGAGTAATTATTTAGTTGAACTCAGCGGATGATTCTGCAGTCGTAAAGGGTATCAAAAGGGATCACTCGAGCAAGACTCGAAGATTGTGATCATAGGTTGGGCGGGTCTCCGATGACGTAACAACACCTACGTCCCATCACCGAATTTCTCTGCTCTTCTTTTCTTCTTTTCTAACCACATTCAACTGTCTCTTTTGGAATTTGTTTACGTTTCTCTACCCGATTTCCGATATCTTTTCGTATGCCGTCGCAGCACGCTCAATTCTCGATTAATAAATAATAAGCCAATGCCAGATCAGACGGAGCAAGACCACCACCCCCAAAGCCGACGAGCTAGAGCCGGACCCTATAGCGTGCCCCCGCAAAGTCAGATCTTGGTCAACACTGTGCTTTAAAACGTTGCACGTTACAGTTATGATTAATTAATATTTTATTAAGAAAGTGGCGCCCCAACGTGTTGGCCTTAGTGAGTACTGTCTTCACTCATTAAGACTCATTTGTAAATGAATTTCAAAAGTTGAAAAAGGAGATAATACTTTCTATACTCTATATTCAGAAATATTATGTTTTACTGTGTAAACCGTGAAGGTTCTGGAACTCATAGGGAATCATATTGACCAGACCAAAACATACAGCGGGTAAAGTCGTTTTCTTTTCGAATAACCACCTAACGATTAGGTTAATTGTTTGCGGAAAACAGAAGCGAAAGTAACCTCGGTTGTTCCTCTGGCCCAAGCAAAAGTACCTTACTCTTAGTTCAAACAACTTCTAAATCGAAATCGAAAACTAAGATTTGGAATATATAGACTTATCTTACGAGAAGGTCATATCCAGTCGAAGTTGGAGAATATTATTATTTTTTTAGGAATTATTCTCGGAAAACAGTTGAGTTGATTTCGAACACCACTCTGTCCGGAATGATTTAACAGATTTCCCTCATTATTTTATCTGTAGGAAGCATCCTTGGAAAACAGTTGAGTTGTTTACGAACGACACTCTGTCCGGAGCGATTCGGCAGATAACTCTCACTCTATATTACTATTCTTCTTTAACCTATTACTTTTAAACTCCATAAAGGAAATTTCGGTGAACAATATAAATACCCTTCGACTTGCTAGACATCTAGCGTAGAGTTCATCAGTATCTTTTGAGTATTTTGATTTCATCTTTTCGCTTAGCTTAGTGTTACCGAATATCTTTATCGCATTCCTTTTATCGTTATCTTATTTTTCATTTTTTTCGAGATGATTC
Source organism: Drosophila aff. chauvacae BK-2020 (assembly GCA_018903765.1). NCBI lineage: Eukaryota > Metazoa > Arthropoda > Insecta > Diptera > Drosophilidae > Drosophila > Drosophila aff. chauvacae BK-2020. Next base: position 18,102 of record JAEIGO010000164.1, on the reverse strand, counting down.
GATCTCCTGTCGGCACATCGGCGCCGTTTTGCCCGGTGTGCGAAACCGAAATTAGAGTTGGAGCAGACGTGTACGTTACGTCCTGCCAACATGAGTTTCACAAGAAGTGTATTGAGAGTCATTTTAAGGGGAATGATAAATGCCCCGTTTGCTTAGTGCCTTGCAGGCCTATTGGTCCGCAAACGCGTTCTAAGGGTTTGATTTTGGAGGATGTTTCGATAGAACCATCAGGATCGGATAAGAACCGACGTAGTAAAAGTACTACCTATGAAGATACGGATGCAAACCAACCAAACCGTGATGACCCGAGTAGTTGGCTGCATATGGAGCGGAGATTGCTCACGTCTCTGTCAGAGAGATTGGTAGGGTTAGTTCAGAGTGCAGTTGAGGAAAGTCTACAACGGTTGGTCGTTACTCCACCCAATACGAATTCAAATGGAGAAATAAGACCTGATTCGCCTTCGCATACAGCAACCGAAACGGAAACGTAGGTTTAAATCAGGCGGGGTCACCTAATTCTCAAAGAAGTGTTGTGTCCGATTTAAATAACCGGCCGGATAAGGTCGTGCAGATCCTGAATGGGTGGAAAGTGAAGTACTCAGGAGTCGGAGTGTCGGTGGACAACTTCATATACAGAGTGGAGGCCCTCACACACCAGACCTTAGAAGGGAACTTTACTGTACTGTGCAGACATGCCAGTGTCCTTTTCGAAGGTAAAGCTTATGAGTTTTACTGGAGGTACCACAAGTCCGTAAGGAGAATCCAATGGGATTTGTTGTGTTCCGCCTTGCGAGTACAATTCCGCGAGGAAAGGGACGATGTAGACATCGAAGATCTCATCAGAAATAGGAAGCAGAACCCCAGCGAATCTTTCGACAGCTATTACGATAGCATATCGGCATTGGTTGATCAATTGGAAGTTCCTTGGTCCGCTCGTAAACTCGTTCGTGTCTTAAAGAATAATTTACGTCCCGAGATCAGGCATGAGATTCTCAACGTCGAGATTCAAACCGTGTCAGAGCTAAGAGAAACTTGCAGAAGACGCGAGGTCTTCCTAGATGAAGTGAAGAAGACTCATGGATATGCAAAGTCCAGTCCGTTTAGGCGTGAGATCTCAGAGATAGCCCAGGAATTAGAAGAGCAAAATGAGTTTGAGGATGAGTCAGAGCTAGGGATTGATGCATTCTCTCTAGTATGCTGGAACTGTAGGGAAGAAGGCCACAGATACCAGGACTGCTTATCCGAACGGAAAGTCTTTTGTTATGGTTGTGGAGTACCTAACACATATAAACCAAGTTGTGCTAAATGTGCAAAAACTCCAAAGTCGGCACGTCGAGGTTGCAGTACAAACCGAAGACTTCGAGTGCCTTAAGAAATCAGTCGATGACGACGGATTAACTGGGATATCGCATACAGTCGATAACCCCACTTCTTCAGATGTAGCAGCTAGTCAAAATATTTCCCTGCTTCATCGAAAGATTCCTAAATTAGGAGATATACCGGACGTACATAAGATTAATTATTTTCCGGACTTACCGAAGCGCAAAACTCGTAGTTCAAAGCGCATAAAAATCTTTTGGCAGAGCGTAAAGCGTTGTAAATTTGGCCTAGATTACATTTGTGCCAATCCTCATATAGCCAGGGATCCTCGACCGTTTATACCAGTTCGTTTAATGGATCGCACCGTTTATGGCTTGCTCGATTCGGGAGCATCCATAAGTTGTGTTGGAGCCGGTTTAGCATCTGAGCTAGAGAAAGGCAACTCGACATTCAAATCTTTGGATAGGAATGTTGTCACAGCCGACGGAAGTCCTCAGCGGATTGTAGGACGAATCAAGGTCGAGATAGAGTATGCAAATGTTAAGAAATGCTTACCTCTGTATATAGTGCCATCTCTGAAGCATGACTTATACCTGGGAATAGATTTCTGGAGGCAGTATGACCTTCTTCCCAAAAAGCTTATCGATAGCAGAGGTAGCAGCTTCTGAAGAGAAGTCGAGTGACATTAGTGTGGATGATTCTTGTGTGTTATCTAACGATCAGAGAGCAAAACTATCGAACGTGATCAATTGCTTTCCGTCATTCACACAAGAAGGTCTGGGTAAAACTAGCTTAATCACTCATTCTATTGACGTGGGCAATACAAAACCTATAAAACAACGTAATTTCCCGGTATCACCAGCCGTGGAAAAAGCCATGTATACGGAAATTGACAGAATGTTGCAATTGGGTGTGATAGAAGAGTCACAAAGTGCTTGGTCTTCACCTATAGTAATGGTAACGAAGCCGGGCAAAGTTCGAATTTGTCTTGACTGTCGGAAGGTAAATAGTTTTACCGAGAAAGACGCATATCCCTTGCCACAGATTAGTGGGATTTTGAGCAGACTTCCTAAGGCAGAATTTATAACCAGTTTAGATTTGAAGGATGCCTATTGGCAAGTGCCTTTAGATGTCAATTCTCGTGATAAATTAATTATATATAATTTATATATTATATATATATTTATAATTATATATAAATAATCACCAAAATAAATATGAAAATAAATAAATAAATAATAACTAGCTATGTAAATAATTAATAATAACCTAAATAATACATACATAACTAATAATCATAATCATACATAAATAATCATAAGTATATGTAAGCATCGGAATAAGTTATATTTAATTTCTAATAGTTTAAGTAGGGCACCCACACCCGATACGATAGTTACAAAACTATCACCCCTAACCCGAGCTCGCTCCGTTAGCCTGGAAGGCTAAAACACACACCGACACACACACACCAGCGTACACAGCAAAACTCACACCGATCACGCCACCGAAAATAGGCAAGCGCTCATGAGAGCGAGCGAGAGGGGGCAACCGATCGTACGGTAAACTCCTGGAAGAAGGCAAAAGAGAACTCCGCGAGAAATTTCGCGAAGCGAAAACGGAGTTGAGTTGGATTACAGTGGCGAACCGAAGCAGACGTGCGTTTTGAAAAGTGACGGGAAGAACAGAAACCGCGTGTGCGAACAGAAACTGTGAAAACTTAAAGACAAACAAAATTACGGACCGGCGATTGCCACCGTGCGGAGAGCAAGTGATTTGGAAGCAGACAGCAAGGAGAAGGATGGACAAGGCGAAGTCTGGCCCAGGACCAGCGGCGGGACGGAGCCGGTCTAATAGTGTGTGCCGGAGCGAGACGGGTGAGTGTTAGTGTGAGACCGCAACGAGTTGGCTAGCAAGTGTGTGTGTATGAGTAGGAAAATCTTTGCGAACCCTCGATGCGGTGGTCACCAGAGAATGCGGTCAGACCGACTCTAGAATAAATATAAGTTTGAGCCCCTTAACTAACCTGTAGAACACTGTGAGAAAGTGTGCAAGACTTAAAAGGAATTATATCAAACATGCAAACCATAGAATACACGGAAATAAAATGTATAAACGGAAAACAAGAATTTAGAAATTGTCTAAAATATGAAAACATAGCGAACACAGAGAGAAAAAAGGGTGGAAGTTTAGAAATAGTAAATCTGAGAAATTATAAATTAGGAAATTATGGAAGCAAAGTAAGAAATTATAAGAAATAAGAAACCATAAAAAGAAAAGCGAGTGCACTAAGAAAAAAATACTTCGAGAACAAAACTAATAATAATAATGATTTAAAACTTAACCAATTGTGTTTATTTAAATCGAAGACGGGGAAACCACGGGGTTGGGAGAACTGCACTGGGAGAAAAAAATATTTACAAACTTTAAACAAAATCAATTAAATTTAATTAAATAATTTAGAATCAAACTAAATTAAATGCTACGAGACAGAGACCGCTACACTGGGAGAAGAATATGTACAAACTTTAAACAAAGTCAATTAAATTTAATTAAATAATTTCAAATCAAACTAAATTAAATACCACGAGGTGGGAAAAATTACGAAATGGCGGGATAGAGACAGCTACACTGGAAGAAAAAATATTTTAAACAAAAATCGAACAAAATTTAGTTAAATTAAATTAAATAATTATTTAATTAAATAATGAAATAAAAAAACCCATGAGATGAAGACGGCTACACTGGGAGAAAATATTTGCCAAAACATCAAACCAAAATATAAAAAAAAAGGAAATAAATTTAAAAAAATATATTTATTCTTTGCTAATTATATTTTGGGCGAACTCTGTACTGTGGGAAATTCCCAAGTCAAAGCTGAAACATATTTTTGGACGGGCCAGGCACAGCCGGCCGGAGCAAAGTCGCTATTATTTCTTCTGTTCTCTCTCGGTTCTTCGGCCCCAAGCATGTATGCAGACTAATTCGATTCTTCCCTCTGTCGCGCCCTATCAACGTATATTTTTTTAGTGTAACTCGGTGGCTGACCAACTCCACCCCGCGTCAGCCCACCGCCTCATAGTAGTCACATTGTCCCAGATCTTTATAAATTTTCTGTAGAGAGACCCTGGCGAGACTGAGTCTCTATCCCAGCCCAGATAACTACCTCACAGATGGCGCCCGAACAGGGACATGGGGCTTACGAATTTTAGATGAGATTTATGGCCTAAAGACCCATTGAGTTACACTGAAAAAAAAAAAAAAAAAAAGTTTTTTTTTTTTTTTTTTTTGTCTGTTGTGGGTACGGCAGGGGAAAGTTTGCGAGTGCATTTAAGAAGAATATAAAATATAACAAAAACATATATTTGGATAAAAGGTTTCCCCAGAAAATCCCGAGAAAAATGATATAAAATTTTATATATATATACATATATTTATTTCCTTGTATACGAGAGCCCCAAGACAAGAAAAGTATCCGGAAATATATATTCCTAAACAAGGTACGAAACATAACCTGGAACGAGAGGTTATGTAGGCACGTGGGCAGCAGAACACGTGAGCCCCAGAAAATAAGAACAGGTCAAAAGAGAATCGAGAAAAGAGCGGGCCCTCTCTCGGTCAGCCCATCAGGTCGCAAGATTTTTTCTAGAACACGAGGTAGGGAGAAGCTAACATATTCCCCACAGCACGGCCATCTTGTTCCACTCTCATCGTCGTCTCTCTCTCACACCGGCAGTGGAGCCGATCTACCCCCACGATAGTCAACGGAATTTTGCAGAGTCCGCATACAACCGTCGCCGAGTACAGTCGCTACTAAGTTGGGTTTAGTAAATCGCCGTTGCAGAATTTTGAAATCGTTTTGCCTCATCGTTGCTACCTTCGGTCCGCCTGAGAATTTATACGCCGTTTCTATAAATAAATTCGAGAATTCCGTGAGCTTCGTTTGACCCCGCATTAAGTTTTCGCTGTGTAGGAAAATATTTCTTTCGTGTCTGGAATTAGCTTCGAGGAAGATTGTTTAAATTTTTGCAAACATGGGTGCACGTTGGATTTCGTATCTCCGCAAGCGAGAATTGGAAGCGATTTTAAAAGAGTTTGGGTTAGACGCAACGGGAAGCGTCGAGGAAATGAGAAGCCGGTTGGCTGCGTTTAACAACAAGGAGGACAATGTCTTGGAAGTCGTCGAGCGGCTCCAGGAATGTGAGGCCGAGATTTTAGCCGCGATCAACGAACGGAAACAGCGAGCCCCAAGTCCTCACACGCTGAGCCATAGCCAGCTACAGATTCCAGTACCTGGAATTACCGTGGACGGTGCTGGAGGCACAGAGGCCAGGAGAGACGTTTCACCTAGGAAACCCGAGATGACAGCAGCCACCCTGGCGGAGAAGCTTCGTAATTGGGGAATAACGTTCGACGGGAACTCGGATCCGATCGCGTTCATCCAGCATCTCGAGGAGCGAGCCACCGCATACGAGGTCAACGTGGAGAAGATGCCGCAAGCCATTCCCGGACTACTGACGGATACGGCGGAAAACTGGTTTAGGACCAGCCAACTGTTAGGAGAATCGTGGGCAAATTTCAAGAAGGCTTTTCTGGATTTCTTTTTGCCGCCGAGGTATTTTCAGCGACTCGAAGACGACATTCGAAATAGGTATCAGCGACAGGGGGAAACATTTAAGCAATACTTGGTAAATATCCGACTGCTGATGCACAGAGCGGGATACAGATACGGGATTGCAGAGTCCGCATACAACCGTCGCCGAGTACAGTCGCTACTAAGTTGGGTTTAGTAAATCGCCGTTGCAGAATTTTGAAATCGTTTTGCCTCATCGTTGCTACCTTCGGTCCGCCTGAGAATTTATACGCCGTTTCTATAAATAAATTCGAGAATTCCGTGAGCTTCGTTTGACCCCGCAATAAGTTTTCGCTGTGTAGGAAAATATTTCTTTCGTGTCTGGAATTAGCTTCGAGGAAGATTGTTTAAATTTTTGCAAACATGGGTGCACGTTGGATTTCGTATCTCCGCAAGCGAGAATTGGAAGCGATTTTAAAAGAGTTTGGGTTAGACGCAACGGGAAGCGTCGAGGAAATGAGAAGCCGGTTGGCTGCGTTTAACAACAAGGAGGACAATGTCTTGGAAGTCGTCGAGCGGCTCCAGGAATGTGAGGCCGAGATTTTAGCCGCGATCAACGAACGGAAACAGCGAGCCCCAAGTCCTCACACGCTGAGCCATAGCCAGCTACAGATTCCAGTACCTGGAATTACCGTGGACGGTGCTGGAGGCACAGAGGCCAGGAGAGACGTTTCACCTAGGAAACCCGAGATGACAGCAGCCACCCTGGCGGAGAAGCTTCGTAATTGGGGAATAACGTTCGACGGGAACTCGGATCCGATCGCGTTCATCCAGCATCTCGAGGAGCGAGCCACCGCATACGAGGTCAACGTGGAGAAGATGCCGCAAGCCATTCCCGGACTACTGACGGATACGGCGGAAAACTGGTTTAGGACCAGCCAACTGTTAGGAGAATCGTGGGCAAATTTCAAGAAGGCTTTTCTGGATTTCTTTTTGCCGCCGAGGTATTTTCAGCGACTCGAAGACGACATTAGAAATAGGTATCAGCGACAGGGGGAAACATTTAAGCAATACTTGGTAAATATCCGACTGCTGATGCACAGAGCGGGATACAGCCCCGAGCAGGAGTTGGATAGGATTTATGAAAATCTTCAGCAGGATTACCAACTTTTTACTAGGCGACACGAGTTCACGACGCTGGAACAGTTGACTGTCTTAGCGGTCAATCAATCCCGGGATCGGGATGCAGGAAACCATGCCAGGAGGCTGGCCGAGCTGCAGCCACCGAGGAGAACGGACCACGGATCGTCTCCTGGAATGCCCCAAAGGAACCGCCCGAATGTCGCACCACCACCTGCACCAGGACCTATACCCGCCGCGGGTATTTCAGGACAAGTTCCCCGGGTGGGAAACTTATCAGTGGTGCCTAATTTCAGGGAAGCTTGCAGGAACTGTGCAGAATTAGGCCACTATGCGAGCGGATGCCGTAGTCGTCGTGTTGTTTTCTGCTGGGGATGCGGTCGCAGAGGAGTCTGGACCCGAGAATGCTGCCAACAAAATAATCCGGGAAACGAGAGGAGTCTTCGCCAACACGGGGAACGACCGGAGACTGCCAGGAGGAATCCCCGGAATTAGAAGGAAGATTACAAGTTCAAGACAGCCGGATCATCGCGCGGTGCGGATTGAGGGGCAACTATTCAATGCAACGTTAGATACAGGAGCTAGCAGGAGTTTTGTGAGCGAGAGAGTCGTTCAATGCGTAGGTACACCTGATAACGTACGGACGGTACGCACCCAAATTAGCCTGGCCGAAGGCTCACGAAAAGAAGTCACCAAGTCGCTGATAGCGAAAGTTCAGCTGGACCAACGTTGGGTCCAAATTCCACTATTAGTTTTACCTTCAATTATGGAAGACGTGCTGTTAGGCATGGACTTTCTCTGCGGCATATCCGCCACCCTGCAATGTGGTCGCACTTCTATTCAACTCAGTCCCCCTCTCTTAGCCAGTACTAGGAATAACACAGTCCTTTCTCCGCTTTCTGTAAATGATTCCGCTCCGAAGCCGATTTCAAATACCGAACCCGCAGCACCAGAACCTCCAGTCATCGACGCAGAACAGAGTAGAGAAGCAGCCCCGACTGATAGATCACTAGGACCCCGAGATGAGAAGGCAGTGCGGAACAATCCGTTTCGACGAACCCAGGAGACGAGGGAAGAACCCGCTCGAGAGGCACCCCAAGCCAACCACGCAAGTCGAAGTGACTCGCCAGGAACTCACTCCCCAGCCAGACCGGAGAACTTACCCGACGCTGGAGGAGCCATAGCAGTTATCAAGGAGACGGAAGAAACGGAAGATTTAGGGCCGCGGGTGAAGGAATTTCTAGGGAAGGAGCTAGCATTGTTTGAGGGTTTGACAGGAGTGTCACATATCGCCGAACATACGATTACGATGCGGGATGACAAGCCCATTAAGCAGAAATATTTTCCCAAAAATCCGGCGATGCAGCGGATTATCGATGAACAGATCGATGAGTTGATACGGAACGATTGCATCGAGGCTTCGTACAGTCCCCACAGTGCCCCGATTGTACTTGTTGGCAAGAAATCAGGAGAAACGAGACTATGCGTGGATTTTCGGCAACTGAATGCTGCCTCCATTCCAGATGCATACCCGCTGCCAAGGATTACACACATATTGGAACGTCTGCGACACGCAAAGTACATCTCTACACTAGATTTGAAGAGCGGGTATTGGCAGATCCCCATGGCCAAAAATAGTCGCGAGTGCACTGCGTTTACGGTGCCCGGGAGAGGACTGTACCATTGGAAGGTCATGCCGTTTGGCCTGCACTCCGCTCCAGCCACATTCCAGCGGGCGCTGGATAGCGTTATTGGTCCTGATATGGAGCCCAACGCTTTTGCATACTTGGATGATATTATTATCATCGGACGGACTTTGGAGGAGCATATGGGGAACTTGAAGGAAGTATTTCAACGGCTACGAAAGGCGAACCTTCGCCTCAATGCAAAGAAATGTAGTTTCTTTAAGCGCAGCCTGGTATACTTGGGACATGTTATCAGCGAGCAAGGAATTCACACCGACCCCGAAAAGATTTCGGCAGTGCGTCAGCTGAGTCCACCCACCACATGCAAGGAGCTGAGGAGATGTCTAGGTATCGCTTCGTGGTACCGGAGGTTTGTACCAAACTTTGCCAGCGTGGTCCAACCGATGTCTCTCCTACTGAAGAAAGGGAAGAAATGGCAATGGCAACAGGAGCAGCAGGACGCATTCGAAGAACTGAAGAGGAAGCTCACGGAGGCGCCCGTCCTCGCGTGCCCCGATTTCAATGAGAAGTTTGTCCTCCAGACAGATGCTAGCGACATAGGACTAGGAGCCGTTTTAACCCAGACAATCCAGGGGGAAGAGAGAGTCATTGCGTTTGCAAGTCGACGTCTCATAGCCGCGGAGGAAAATTACTCGACCACGGAGAAGGAGTGTCTGGCCATTATATGGGCCATTAGGAAACTCAGGTGTTACTTGGAAGGATATCGATTTGAGGTGATAACGGACCATCTCGCGTTGAAGTGGCTCAACTCAATCGATAATCCCACGGGACGAATCGCGCGCTGGGCGTTAGAATTGCAGCAGTACCAATTTGACGTCACCTATCGGCGCGGAAGTCAGAACGTTGTCGCGGATGCGCTATCACGACAGCCTTTGGAGGTGATACAGATGATTCAGGAAGACCAACCCACATGCACTTGGTACCAGCGGATGCTGAAACTCGTCCAGGACAAGCCTGGAGAATTTCCGGACTATGTATACGAGAATCAGCAGCTATATCGACATATTGGAGCACGACCCGATGATGAAGACTCGGTGCCATGGAAACTGTGCGTGGCCAAGGAACACCGCCAGCGAGTACTGTCGGAATGCCACGACCAGCCCACGGCAGGACATCTCGGAATCAGGAAGACTACCACCCGGATCGCCCAGAGGTATTACTGGCCGGGACTCTTCCGTGACGTAGCCAGGTATGTACGCAAGTGTGACACTTGCCAGCGGTTCAAGGTCAGTCAGAGTAAACCAGCGGGCAAAATGTTTACCAGGCAGATCAGTGAACCTTTCGACACTGTCTGCGCAGATTTCGTCGGGCCACTTCCGCGTTCCAAGAGCGGAAATAGTATGCTTCTTGTATTCTTTGACGCTTTCTCTAAATGGGTTGAGTTGGTCCCCTTAAGGAAAGCTACTTCGGCATATCTCGAGAAATCATTTAGGGAAAGGATTCTGAATTATTTCGGGGTTCCACGCAGGTTCGTTTGTGATAACGGAACTCAATTCACTAGTCGTTCTTTTAAAGCTTTCTGTAAACAAGCGGGAATGGAGATCCAGTATACGGCACCCTATACACCGCAGCAGAACCCGACGGAGAGGGCCAATCGCACCATTAAGACTATGGTCGCCCAGTACATCGAGGATAAACAGACGACTTGGGACGAATTGTTACCGGAGCTGAACTTGGCGATAAACAGCAGCGTTTCGGATTCGACCGGATTTAGTCCGGCCTTCATCGTTCAAGGCAGAGAGCCACGACTCCCAGGGGCCTTGTATGACGAAGTTACTCCGGGACCAAGCGAAGTTCCCCTAGCACCCGTCGCGAAAGCGGAAATGCTTCGCGACGTGTTCAGGATCGTCCAGGAGAACACTCAACGAGCTTCCCTCGAACAGCGGAAACATTACGATCTTCGAAGACGAGCGTGGAAGCCACGGTTAGGATCCTTAGTATTCGTCAAGCAGCACTACTTATCCAAAGCGGCGGATAATTTTGCGGCGAAGCTGGCACCTAAGTATGAAGGGCCATACAAGGTCATCAAGTTTCTGGCACCCACGATAGTGCGTCTGCAGCATGTCCAGAGTAAACAGCGTAGAACGGCATCTCTAGGAGACTTAAAGGAATCGGCAAACGATCTGGAACCGGCGAAGCCGGAGAACGAGGAGGAAGGCAGCGGCGTGTGACCGTAATCTTCGTAGAGTAAGTCCGCAGTGGCGGTATAGTGGCGGGAACCAGAGGTTCTGCCACCAAAAGGATTGAGGCCCGGAAACGCCAAACATTTGGCTACCAAAAGGGTTGAGGCCCGGAAACGCCGAACAGTTGGCTAAGAAATGACAGGCAAGAGCCATTAATAACTAGGAGCACTGTGACAGGAGCCAAGACTGAGTCAGTGGGGGCCACTTGTTGGACGGTGCGCCTTCCCAACGTTCCCACTTCCCTGATGGGGAAACTCAATGCTTCCAGAGCCCACAACTAACCCACCCCAACTAACGTTTATTAACCAGTTCCTAGTTTGCTTCGTAAGACAAAAGACTTATAAAACTCTTGTTTCTTTCCCCATAGATATGGCAGAAACGAACGCCGCAGAGGCCGAAAGCTCCCCGGATGTCACCGTGTTCCCGCGGCGGAGGTGCGCGTGGATACGCAATCCCTTTTACCCGCCGGAAACGGACCATTACCGCGGGAAAAGAGCCTACGACACCCAGGTCTGGATCGACGACCTGACCTACGTGGAGCGGTTCAGCCGGGTACCCCGCCAGAGCCCGACCCCGGAATCGGGCGATGGCGGCTGGAAGACCCCACCATACACATACAACACGTCTTCAGAGTCGGAGGGGACCAAGGAGTCCGAGGAGTCCGAGAGCGACGAGGAAGACAAAGTCTTTGTGTGGCCAAAGCCGCTTCCCTGGGGTCCCAGCGAGGACATATCCATCTCAACCCTCGGCAGCGACGAAGACTGCTCCACAGATGCGTGCGACCAACACCCCGACGTCCCGAAAGGCGTGGATCGGATGACCGCATCTCCTTGCCCAGACTTCGACCCCCATGAGGCGATCCACGACCCTGGCCTGGACTGGTGCCGCCCGCGGGAGTATCCCGGTCACCGGAGAGCGAACCGGCTGGCGAGAGAGAAGGCCGCCCGCCTATTGCGCCGCCAGCAGGAGCAACAACAGAGGGACGCTGGGGAGACGGCGCGTGCCTCTCCCGAGCCCGGGCAGCCTCCAGACTACAATCCGCTCCGCCCAGAGGAGACCATGGTGCCTAGCTGTCCCGCTTGGACGGCGATCGACAAGTGGCACAGGGACTCCTGGCGCTGGCAACCCCCTAAGGCATCCGATCCAGCCGACGAGGTCACTCGGGACGAGGTGTACGGTCTCGACAGGATCGACCCGGTGCACGTATTCGGCGTGCGCGTGGAGGTGTCGGAGCAGGAGGAGCCGGAGCAGGAGGGGCCGGAGCCGGAGAGCCACCATCGGCAGAGCGGCAGCAGCGCTGTCAACGACGAGGGCGGCCAGGAGGATCGGATGGTCACGTTCCCGACTCATTGGGTTCTGACCACGGGAGGCAACCAACTGCCCCATTCCCTGGTCACACACGCGCGGGAAGAGGAGCGTCAGGATCGGCGCACGCTGCGCAAGTTCCTGTTCCACGCAATGGGGGCACAATACCGCGTCCACGTCAGTAAGACAAATAAGATAATCATTTCGCTGCGCCCCCCGAAGGAAGAGGGGAATGTGAGGAGCCGTTTGGCCCTCCCAAATTAATTATATATAAATAATCACCAAAATAAATATGAAAATAAATAAATAAATAATAACTAGCTATGTAAATAATTAATAATAACCTAAATAATACATACATAACTAATAATCATAATCATACATAAATAATCATAAGTATATGTAAGCATCGGAATAAGTTATATTTAATTTCTAATAGTTTAAGTAGGGCACCCACACCCGATACGATAGTTACAAAACTATCACCCCTAACCCGAGCTCGCTCCGTTAGCCTGGAAGGCTAAAACACACACCGACACACATACACCAGCGTACACAGCAAAACTCACACCGATCACGCCACCGAAAATAGGCAAGCGCTCATGAGAGCGAGCGAGAGGGGGCAACCGATCGTACGGTAAACTCCTGGAAGAAGGCAAAAGAGAACTCCGCGAGAAATTTCGCGAAGCGAAAACGGAGTTGAGTTGGATTACAGTGGCGAACCGAAGCAGACGTGCGTTTTGAAAAGTGACGGGAAGAACAGAAACCGCGTGTGCGAACAGAAACTGTGAAAACTTAAAGACAAACAAAATTACGGACCGGCGATTGCCACCGTGCGGAGAGCAAGTGATTTGGAAGCAGACAGCAAGGAGAAGGATGGACAAGGCGAAGTCTGGCCCAGGACCAGCGGCGGGACGGAGCCGGTCTAATAGTGTGTGCCGGAGTGAGACGGGTGAGTGTTAGTGTGAGACCGCAACGAGTTGGCTAGCAAGTGTGTGTGTATGAGTAGGAAAATCTTTGCGAGCCCTCGATGCGGTGGTCACCAGAGAGTGCGGTCAGACCGACTCTAGAATAAATATAAGTTTGAGCCCCTTAACTAACCTGTAGAACACTGTGAGAAAGTGTGCAAGACTTAAAAGGAATTATATCAAACATGCAAACCATAGAATACACGGAAATAAAATGTATAAACGGAAAACAAGAATTTAGAAATTGTCTAAAATATGAAAACATAGCGAACACAGAGAGAAAAAAGGGTGGAAGTTTAGAAATAGTAAATCTGAGAAATTATAAATTAGGAAATTATGGAAGCAAAGTAAGAAATTATAAGAAATAAGAAACCATAAAAAGAAAAGCGAGTGCACTAAGAAAAAAATACTTCGAGAACAAAACTAATAATAATAATGATTTAAAACTTAACCAATTGTGTTTATTTAAATCGAAGACGGGGAAACCACGGGGTTGGGAGAACTGCACTGGGAGAAAAAAATATTTACAAACTTTAAACAAAATCAATTAAATTTAATTAAATAATTTAGAATCAAACTAAATTAAATGCTACGAGACAGAGACCGCTACACTGGGAGAAGAATATGTACAAACTTTAAACAAAGTCAATTAAATTTAATGAAATAATTTCAAATCAAAATAAATTAAATACCACGAGGTGGGAAAAATTACGAAATGGCGGGATAGAGACAGCTACACTGGAAGAAAAAATATTTTAAACAAAAATCGAACAAAATTTAGTTAAATTAAATTAAATAATTATTTAATTAAATAATGAAATAAAAAAAACCCATGAGATGAAGACGGCTACACTGGGAGAAAATATTTGCCAAAACATCAAACCAAAATATAAAAAAAAAGGAAATAAATTTAAAAAAATATATTTATTCTTTGCTAATTATATTTTGGGCGAACTCTGTACTGTGGGAAATTCCCAAGTCAAAGCTGAAACATATTTTTGGACGGGCCAGGCACAGCCGGCCGGAGCAAAGTCGCTATTATTTCTTCTGTTCTCTCTCGGTTCTTCGGCCCCAAGCATGTATGCAGACTAATTCGATTCTTCCCTCTGTCGCGCCCTATCAACGTATATTTTTTTAGTGTAACTCGGTGGCTGACCAACTCCACCCCGCGTCAGCCCACCGCCTCATAGTAGTCACATTGTCCCAGATCTTTATAAATTTTCTGTAGAGAGACCCTGGCGAGACTGAGTCTCTATCCCAGCCCAGATAACTACCTCACAACGGTCCCAGGTAGACCCCTCTACCAATTCAAAGTAATGCCGTTTGGCCTTTGTAATGCGACAAGTACTATGTCTAGACTGATGGACAAGGTCGTACCGCCGCATTATCGAAACGAGGTTTTCGTTTATTTAGACGACTTGCTGATAGTTTCTTCAAGCTTTGAGACTCATTTGGAGGTCCTCAGAGATCTGGCTTTACATATAAGGAGAGCAGGTTTAACAATCAACGTCAGCAAGAGCCATTTTTGTATGAAGAGAGTCCGATATTTGGGACATATAATCGGTGACGGCGGGATACGCACAGATCCTGAAAAAGTATCAGCGATCACAAACTTTCCGATTCCTAAAACCTTGCGAGGACTTAGAAGTTTTATGGGCCTTTGCGGTTGGTATAGAAAGTTTGTAACAAATTTCGCTGCTTTGTCTGCTCCATTAACCGACTTAATGACTACAAAGCGAAAATTTAGCTTAACCCCAGAAGCAATCAAGGCTTTTCATGAGTTAAAGAAATGTCTCACGGAAGCACCGGTGTTGTGTAATCCTGATTTTTCGAAGCCCTTCTCGATACACTGTGATGCAAGCAAGACAGGAGTAGGAGCAGTTTTGGTTCAGGTTTCTGAGGAAGGGGATGAACGACCGATTGCTTTCGTGTCAAAGAAGCTGAACAAAGCTCAACGCAACTATACGGTCACGGAACAAGAGTGTTTGGCGGCCATAGTTGCTCTTAAACATTTTCGAGCGTACGTTGAAGGTCACAAGTTTCAAATAATCACAGATCACGCGTCGCTCAAGTGGCTTATGGCCAACCGCGACTTAAACTCCCGGTTGGGACGATGGGCGATCGCTCTACAGCCCTTTAAGTTTCAAATCGATCACCGTAAGGGGTCTTTGAACGTAGTTCCCGATTCATTGTCTCGGGTCAACGAAGACGAACTTGCTGCTGTAGATCTGCAAGATGGTCTACTTGTTGATTTGAATTCGATTCATTTTAAATCAACTGAACATAAGGAATTAATCCAAAGTGTCAGTGCTAACGAAGCGAATTTTCCTGACCTAAAAGTTGATGATGGGTACTTGTATAGGAAGGCAGAACATCTGACGGGAGGAACTCTTCATGATGAATATGCATGGAAGCTATGGTTACCCAGGGAAATGGTCCCAGAAGTTCTCGCCAAGGCTCATGACAGTCCGTTATGCTCGCATGGCGGGATTCATAAAACCATTGAGAGAATTAGGCGATATTATTATTGGCCAGGCCTCGTTAAAGACGTAAAGGCTTATGTCAACGCTTGCGAGGTGTGCAAATCCACAAAGGCGCCGAATTCCTCTCTTAAACCTCCGTTAGGAAAAGCTCCAGAGACACAGCGGTTTTTCCAACGACTTTTTATTGATTTTCTCGGTCCATATCCGAGATCCCGAAGCGGAAATATCGGTATCTTTATAGTGCTCGATCATTTCTCAAAATATGTCTTTTTGAAGCCGGTTAAGAAGATTAACACGGATGTAGTAGTTAATTACCTCGAGAATGAACTTTTTATGACATTTGGGGTGCCTGAAACTATCGTTTCGGATAACGGTTCCCAGTTTCGTGCAGAAGGTTTTAAGAAATTGATGCGCCAGTACGGAGTAACGCACGTATTTACAGCAGTGCATGCCCCTCAAGCTAACGCTTCAGAACGTGTCAATCGTTCTGTCATCTCAGGAATTAGGGCGTACGTACGTCCTGACCAAAAGGACTGGGATGAATATTTGAGCAGGATTTGCTGTGCGTTGCGTTCGTCGGTGCATTCTAGTATTGGAACTTCTCCGTACTATATGGTCTACGGTCAGCATATGGTTACCTCAGGTTCAACTTATTCTCTCCTCAGGAAGCTTAATTTGCTCGACGATAGGTCCATCATGTTCAACCGTCCGGACTCTTTTGAGATTATACATTCGGAGGCAAAGAAACGTATGCAGAAGATGCATGATGATAATGAAAAACGATACAATCTTCGATCTAATACCGTAAATTTCAGGAATGGTCAAGAGGTATTTCGTCGTAACTTTCGTCAGAGTTGTTTTCAAACGGGTTATAATGCCAAGTTTGGACCTTCATTTGTTAAAGCCAGAGTTCGTAAGAAGTTAGGTAATTGCTATTACGAATTGGAAGACCTACAGGGTCGATTGATAGGAACGTATCATGCTAAGGACATTCGTCAATGACTTAGCTTCAGGCGGTATCCCCCTAGGGTATCTGGTTCAAATACCCTAGTTGGATTTTAGTGGGGGGGTTTTGTAACGGCGCCTGAAGCATTTTGACTCATATATATATTTTGGCCTAAAAGTATGCACCTTAATTACATATGTAAATAGTGCGTTGCCAATTATTGCACTCCGGCTGCAACTGCATCGGAGCAACCGATAGTGAGCAGCTGTAACAGAGTTGCAGTCTAAAAGCTTAGCTTTGGGACCACGGCCAACTTCACCGGCCTGAGTCCAAATTCCGGTCTCGTTCTTTTAATGGAAAATTCCGAAGCGACCACACGCGTTATAATCGAGTGCGGGTTCAATATAACCAAACATAACCAAGTCATCGATTAGTGCTGTTTTCCCACGAGGGAATAGTTTCTCAATTTTTATTAAGTTGGCGGAAGGCAAGGTAAGCCACCAAAATGCCCATAGTTTTCTGTCGTGATTTTTGACAAAATCTTTGTTTCGCGACCATTTAAAATAGGGAGTGTCCAGAGGAGCACCCCTTTCTGAAGCAGCGAACAAGACGGCGGAGCGCCCCCTCGGCCATTGGCATACGAGGAATTAACGGATTACGTGTTCCAGCAGCCGCTGCGCAGGCGCCGCTCGCCGATTGTGATTTTTACTTGAGCGTCCAGCGGAGCACCCCCTCTCGGGGGCAGCGGACTCCGCACCGGCATCATCGCCTAGGAAGGCGCAACTTTAGCACCAGCCGCATCATCGCCTAGAAAGGCGCAGCATCAAGCTCGGCGGCCAAGGAGGCCGCGTCAAGCCTCCGTCCAGCGGAGCACCTCCGTCCAGCGGAGCACCTCCGTCCAGAGGAGCACCTCCGTCCAGCGGAGTACCGAGGGAATTTAACCTCAAAGTGTAGCAGCCTCTAGCCAGTACAATAAGCGAATAAATAGTGCGAATGTAGTCCCCTAGTGTTCTCAGTGCAGCCGGCCATGGCCGTGAAGGTGGCAAAAGGCAGATTTAAATCCCAAACTCGTGTCCGAACCCAGCCTGTCCGAGAGGTCAGAGTGAAAATTCTGGTTAATTCCGACTTGGAGAATGTTGGCTTTTCAGCCCCTACAGTGATCCCTCGATAAGAAACCGAATATTTATTGGAAGTGAACCACACATTACTTTATAAACGGTCACGAGTTCCCTAATTTTGGCGAGCGCCATGCGGTCAACGTTTGTTCACCTGAACACCACTGAGAGAAAGAATTTTGATATTAATTAATTTAAATTAAAATTTAATTATTATTATTAGCTAGAAAAAGGGAAAAATTATTGAAATGAAATGATGTGGACTGAAATTGAACGAAACTAAAACTCGTAAATTAAAATTAATTTTTGTATATTTAAAAAGTGTTCGAAGAGAAATTATCTGAAGAAATGATTTAGTCGTCC